>CM075977.1:9423553-9529162 GCA_038087875.1 Malacoraja senta
CCCACTCCCCCTCCACGCCAACACGAAGGGCAACGATCCCAAGGCTTTAGCGTCAGAAACAGAGGGCAGGCGACAATCACCCGCCATAACGCAAGAGAGATCATGAACCATTGTAGGTCTCCTTTACACATTTCTGTCTTTCTCCATCTCATTGTTGGCCCTGTCTGTCGCCACCCCCACCCCCACCCCTCTGCTTCCCGACCATGTGTGTGACCCCTTCCCTCCCCTCTCCAGCTCCCCGCCCATTGCACCGGGCGTGGGGGATTTGTACTGTCTTCACGTTGGCGATGCCAGCAGGTCAGTGCCCGTCGCCCCAGGGCAGATGCTCGGAGGCTCTCTCCCAGCGCGGCCCCGGACCGGGGGGGGGGGGGGTGGGAGTCAGTGGGCACGCCGGCTCTGCCACACCATGGGCCGCCGCCAACCAAGCCACCCGTCCACGTTCACACGCTCGGTAGAACAGGAGCTGAGACTGGGAACTGTACCGCCCTTGCCCCCTCCCTCTGCAACTGCAAACAACCCCACTCTCCTGCTCACCTAACCCGCCCATCCCTTCACTCTGGGTATTGAAAGCGCTTCTGGTCTGCAGTGTGCAATAGTCACCAAAATACACTGCATCTTTAGAAAGGAAAAATACAAAACATGTCAATCCCACTGGATAGGCTTTAGTCATGGTGCTGTACCACACGGAAACAGGTCCTTCGGCCCAGATAGGCCGTGCCGTCCAAGTTGGCGTCTTGGGGTAGTCCTATTTGCCTGCATGTGGCCCATAGCCCTCTAAACCCTTCCCATCCATTTATCTGTCGTTAATAACCTCAAGAAAATTCCTGCAAATGGGTCCAACTCAGAGAGAAGTCTCCCCCCTTTCCAGGGTTAATCGCTCCACTGTTTATAATGCTTCCTGCATTATGAAGTCCTCGACAGTGAACCCCATGGGCAATCACTACCAAAGTGTCTGCCCACACAGTCTGTACACATTGTCTCCCGTACTAAGTCACCCCAAACCCCCCCTCCCTCCTCCCCACCACCCATCCTCCCCCCCCCCCCCCCCACACCTTTCCCTCCCAACTCCAGTCCCGTCCCGACCCTCTGGGAAACTGAAGAGAGCGACAATCAACTGCCACGGATACAAATAATGTCATACACAAGAAAGGGCAGACGCTGGTTGACAAAAAGTGAACACACGGTGCTGGAGTTACACAAAGACGCAGCAGAATTTTGGAAACGTCATCCCATCACCCATTCCTTCTCTCCAGAGATGCTGCCTGCCCGCTGAGTTAAAGAGTTCCCACGGTAGACTCACGAGTCACTAAGGTAAACGCACGGGCCACTACGTTCTTACAACGCGTTTAAATGTTTCAAATTTTAACCTCAAGAGTACATTTTACTCGTGGAAAAGTTTAAACATGTTTGAATTTTTTCAAGAGTTAACAAGTGTCACGGGTACCTGCCGTTAGCGCCAAGAGTCCCTAAGTTGCGTCCACGAGTTCCAACGTTTTCCCGCTACGTTAATCGTACGAGATTACCACGAGTTAAATTTGTTTTATGCTCGGGGTAACTCGTGGGTCAGCTCGCACAGTGAGACAGGGGTTTAAAGCTTTTCACTGTACCTCGGTACACATGACAATAAACCCAAATTAACTAACTAACATTGGCCAGTGTGGGCAAGTTGGGCTGAAGAGCCTGTTACCCCGCTGTAAGATTCTATGACACTATGCTGCCTGACCCACCGAGTTACTCCAGCATTTTGTGTCCATCTTCAGTGTAAACCAGCATCCGCAGTTTGTTCCTACACATTTACTTTACACCTACTTGCTTTAAACTACAGAGTGTGTATCTGGATTGCTTGTCAAATATTTAAATCCTTGCAACAATAAATTTGACCACACCCATGCAAAGCCTCAGATGGAGGCTTATTTGACGAAAAGTCTCACGCATTTTATTTGTGGTTTCAGTTTCACCGGCAACTTAATTTTAGATTAAGCATTGTGTGCCTTTGCAATAGCCTGGTTCCAATAAAACCATGGTGCTTACAGGAGAAATGGAAGTGGTTCTCAAACAATAGACCGCAGCGAAAGCCTGGGAATACCAACAGAGAACAAATTGCAGGCCGTTCCTCTCTGTTCTGGCTAAATGACTTCCAGACACAGCTGCAGAAAAACCAATTTCAGAGAACTATTGCGTTCATTTTAATTTATAGCAACGTGAATTGGCAATCAAAGCGAAAGTGAATCTCTGTAGATTGCATGATAAGGTACTAACAATTCCAATATATACGAGCACACTATTTAACTTTTGTTTATAATGATGTGTGTGTGTGTGTGTGTGTATGTGTGCGCGAGTGTATGTGAATTCGGAAGATGCAGCTCAAATTTCTAGGTGACATATTTTGTCACATTTATCTGAATAGTTTATGAGTTACTCTTGGAAATGGTGCTGTAAAAGTCACCTTGAATGTTCAGTTCAGTTTAGTTTACCAAGGTACTGTGAAAAGCTTTTTGATTCAATGATTCATGACTGACCTAGTCATAGAGTGATACAGTGTGGAAACAGGCCCTTCAACCCTACTTGCCCACACCGACTAACATGCCCCATCTACACTAGTCCCACCTGCCTGCGTTTGGCCCATATCCCTCTAAACCTGTCCTATCCATGTGCCTATTTAGACAATAAACAATAGGTGCAGGAGTAGGCCATTAGGCCCTTCGAGCCAATGTGATCATGGCTGATCATACCCAATCAGTACCCCGTTCCTGCCTTCTCCCCATTTCCTCTGACTCCGTTATCTTTAAGAGCCCTATCTAGCTCTCTCTTGAAAGAGCTTCTGTTTTATTTCTTAAACGTTGCGATAGTCCCTGCCTCAACTACTTCCTCTGGCTTGAAACACTAGCTTACCACAATATTCCACAGAACTCCTGCTGAGTTACTCCAGCACTTTGTGTTTTACTCAGGATTCCAGCAACTGCAGTTCCTTGTGTTTCCATGGGACTTGTTTAATTTTGTTCACTGATTGTGAGGTTGTGCTGCAGCCATATCTTTGGGGAACGAGTCGAGTCTGGTGATATTCGCTACTCCATCTCACTAATGATCGGCCATCACCAAATGACGGGTGTCAGGGGTTACGGGGCGCAGGCAGGAGAACGGGGTTGAGAGGGAAAGATAGATCTGCCATGATAGAATGGCAGAGTAGACTCGATGTGCCGAATGGCCTAATTTTGCTCCTAGCACTTATGTACTTATGAACTGTCAACCTGGAGAATTTCCTGTCCCATGTGGGAAATGGTGATAACTGCAATCCCACAGGGTGGACAGGTAATTCTCCATCATTGACCAAGGCTTTCAGAGATGCGCTGTAAAATTAGAATTCCCATTCTGGCCTAAGGTCGGAAACATTTTCAAGAGGTTCCAAAGATTTGAGGAATTATTTCTAACTCTGGCTGCAAATTAACTCTTCGTAAGGATATGCAGGGAATGGAGGGATGTGTACAGGGTTGCCAACTTTCTCACTCCCAAATAAGGGACAAAAGGTCAAAATACAGGACAAAATCCCGACGGCAATTCGTTGACCGACTCGGCCATGGCTGGGTGAATGATGAGTTGGCCCGGGTGCTGGACTGCACACAAAGCCCAGCCGAGGAGTTTTGGCCCGGCGTCGCGCGCAAAGTCCGGCGCCCCATCCAACTCACGAACCGATGATCGGCCATGAGAAGGAGGGGTGGTGGTGGTGTCGGCGGTAAGCAAACATCCGAAGGTCGGACAGCTGGCCGGGCTGCCGACCGACGAGGCTACGGGCGAGGCGCTGCTGCTGCACTCTAAGGGCTGCACTACGTCGGGATGGGTGAGGTGGGGCCGGACGCGGCACTCCGACCCGACATCCCCTCGACCCGAGTAGTAGCAGTCAAATACGGGACAAGGATAAACCAATTTAGCAATATATGCGGGATGTCCCGGCTAATACGGGACAGTTGGCAACCCTAGATGTGGATCACATGCAGACAGGGGAGATTAGTTCGTTTCAGTTTAGTTTTATTGTCACTTGTACCGAGGTACAGTGGAAAGCCTTTGTTGCGTGTTATCCAGTCAGCAGAAAGACAACACATGATAACAGTCGAGCCATTTACAGGGAATAAAGTTTAGTGCAAGGTTATGTTAGCAAAGTTCAATCAAAGATAGGTAATCGAAATATATGTAACCATTTCGAAGAAAATCTAGTAAATCTTTCAAAACATTACAATAGCACAATGTCACAATTGGAAATTCATCACTATTCTGTATTGGGTAGAAATTCTCGTAATTAATTTATGTTCAAAATTGAGAAAATAAAATTAAATACAGTACATGGGTAAAAATATGCCTTAAATGTTTTTGAGCACACAATATTGTAATTTTCTTTAATTTTCTTCATAAACTAAAATTAGAATTAATAATTTTCCTATTGTGTTTACAGCTGGAACCCCTGGAATCTCATGAAATTCTCAGATGCATTTTCCCCCAAGTGAAACCTTCACCAACTATTTTTAAAATAAGCTAATAAACGTACTAACTGCCTCTACAATACTGAAATAGCTTGCACTTTGCAAATGATAAACCCCAGTTGCTAAATCTAATATTTCTATTGTTATTCCCACGATTATTGTGCTGTACATCTGTAAGAATCAAAACGGAAAGGAAAAGCACAATGGATTTAAATTTGGTTTAGAGATACAATGTGGAAACACCGATCCCACTCCGACCTTCAATCCCCGTACTCGATCGGGTCGAGACCCTTCTTCAGACTGGTTAGGGATGAGGGAAATGAGAGATATGGACGATGATGTGGAGAGATGTCTAAAGAAGGGTCTCGACCCGAAAAGTCACCCATTCCTACCTTTGATCACGTCATCAATCTACACACAATACCCCAAAATGAAGTAGCAAAAACAGGTGTTTAGAAAACAGGTAGTTCCTTGTGTTTCCATGGGACTTGTTTAATTTTGTTTACTGATTGTGAGGTTGTGCTGCAGCCATATCTTTGGGGAATGAGTCGAGTCTGGTGATATTCACTACACCATCTCACTAATGATCGGCCATCACCAAATGACGGGTGTCAGGGGTTATGGGGCGCAGGCAGGAGAACGGGGTTGAGAGGGAAAGATAGATCAGCCATGATAGAATGGCAGAGTAGACTTGATGGGCCGAATGGCCTAATTTTGCTCCCAGCACTTATGTACTTATGAACTGTCAACCTGGAGAATTACCTGTCCCATGTGGGAAATGGTGATAACTGCGGTCCCACAGGGTGGACAGGTAATTCTCCATCATTTACCAAGGCTTTCAGAGACGCGCTGTAAAATTAGAATTCCCATTCTGGCCTAAGGTCGGAAACATTTTCAAGAGGTTCCAAAGATTTGTGGAATTATTTCTAACTCTGGCTGCAAAGTAACTCTTCATAAGGATATGCAGGGAATGGAGGGATGTGTACAGGGTTGTCAACTTTCTCACTCCCAAATAAGGGACAAAAGGTCAAAATACAGGACAAATTTCTGACGGCAATTCGTTGACCGACTCGGCCGTGGCTGGGTGCATGATGAGTTGGCCCGGGTGCTGGACTGCACACAAAGCCCAGCCGAGGAGTTTTGGCCCGGCGTCGCGCGCAAAGTCCGGCGCCCCATCCAACTCACGAACCGATGATCGGCCATGAGAAGGAAGGGTGGTGGTGGTGTCGGCGGTAAGCGAACGTCCAAAGGTCGAACAGCTGGCCGGGCTGCCAACCAACGAGGCTACGGGCGAGGCGCTGCTGATGCACTCTATGGGCTGCACTACGTCGGGACGGGTGAGGTGGGGCCGGACGCGGCGTTCCATCCCGACAGCCCCCTCGACCCGAGTAGCAGCAGTCAAATACGGGACAAGGATAAACCAATTTAGCAATATATGCGGGATGTCCCGGCTAATACGGGACAGTTGGCAACCCTAGATGTGGATCACATGCAGACAGGGGAGATTAGTTCGTTTCAGTTTAGTTTTATTGTCACTTGTACCGAGGTACAGTGGAAAGTCAATGTTGCATGTTATCCAGTCAGCAGAAAGACTTCTTCTGTCGTGTGTCTTTTAGACCTGCAGCTCCGTTGAGGCGAGCCAGGCCAACGTGTCATCGTCCAGGTCAATCAGACCTCATTCACCATTCGGTGGCCGGTGTTTGGGGCAACTGGTGACTATGCTCCACTGTCTGTGTTGGGTCCCCACACTCACAGGAAGCGCTGTCCACGAGGCCCCACCTCTTCATCGCTACTCCATAGCGTCCGATGCCTGTCCTCAAGCGGTTGAGGGTTGTCCACTGCTTTTGGGGCAGGTCCTGGCAAAAAAAGCAGAAAGACAACATGTGATAACAATCCACAATAACCAACCTGACCTCCCGGTGGCTCAGCACTTCAACTCCCCCTCCCATTCCGTATCTGACCTCTCTGTCCTGGGTCTCCTCCATGGCCACAGCGAGCAACACCATAAATTGGAGGAAATGCACCTCATATTCTGCTTGGGCAGTCTACATCCTGGGGGCTTGAACATTGAATTCTCCCAATTCTGCTAGCCCTTGCTGTCCCCTCCCCTTCATCAGCCCTCTGGTTGTCTCCTCCCCTCCCCCAGCCCTCGGGCTCCTCCTCCGCCTTTTTCCTTTTTTCCTTTCTTCTCCCCACCCCCTATCAGTCTGAAGAAGGGTTTCGGCCCGAAACGTTGCCTATTTCCTTCGCTCCATAGATGCTGCTGCACCCGCTGAGTTTCTCCAGCATTTTTGTGTACCACATGATAACAGTCGAGCCATTCACAGGGAATAAAGTTTAGTGCAAGGTTAAGTTAGCAAAGTTCAATGAAAGATAGGCCGAAGGTCATCAAAATCCATGTAACGATTTCGAAGAAAATCTAGTAAATCTTTCAAAACATTACAATAGCACAATGTCACAATTGGAAATTCATCACTATTCTGTATTGTGTAGAAATTCTTGTAATTAATTTATGTTCAAAATTGAGAAAATAAAATAAAATACAGTACATGGGTGAAAATATACCTTAAATGTTTTTGAGCACACAATATTGTAATTTTCTTTAATTTTCTTCATAAACTAAAATTAGAATTAATAATTTTCCTATTGTGTTTACAGCTGGAACCCCTGGAATCTTATGAAATTCTCAGATGCATTTTCCCCCAAGTGAAACCTTCAGCAACTATTTTTAAAATAAGCTAATAAACGTACTAACTGTCTCTACAATACTGAAATAGCTTGCACTTCGCAAATGATAAACCCCAGTTGCTAAATCTAATATTTCAATTGTTATTCCCATGATTATTGTGCTGTACATCTGTAAGAATCAAAACACAGAAAGGAAAAGCACAATGGATTTAAATTTGGTTTAGAGATACAACGTGGAAACACCGATCCCACTCCGACCTTCAATCCCCGTACTCGATCGGATCGAGACCCTTCTTCAGACTGGTTAGGGATAAGGGAAATGAGAGATATGGACGATGATGTGGAGAGATGTCTGAAGAACGGTCTCTACCCGAAACGTCACCCATTCCTACCTTCGATCACGTCATCAATCCACACACAATACCCCAAAATGAAGAAGCAAAATCAGGTGTTTAGAAATTTTTACAAAGTAATTAAAAATAAATAACTGAAATATGACATTTACATAAGTATTCAGGCCCTTTGCTATGATACTCAAAATTGAACTTAGGTTCATCCTGTTTCCATTGATTATCCTTGAGATGTTTCTACAACTTGATTGGAGTCCACCAGTGGTAAATTAAATTCATTGGACATGATTTGGAAAGGCACACACCTGTCTATATAAGGTGCCACAGTTGACAGTGCATGTCAGAGCAAAAACTAAGCCATGAAGATGGAATTGTCCGTGGACCTCCGAGACAGGATTGTGTCGAGACACAGATCTGGGGAAGGGTATAAAACAATTTCTGCAGCATTGCAGGTCCCGAAGAGCACAGTGGGCTCCGTCATTCTTATATGGAAGAACTTCGGAACCACCAGGACTCTTCATAAAGCTGGCTACCCGGACAAACTGAGCAATCGGGGGAGAAGGGCCTTGGTCAGGGAGGTGACCAAGAACCCGATGGTCACTATGACAGAGCTCCAGAATTCCTCTGTAAAAATGGGAAAACCTTTCAGAAAACAACTATATCTGCAGCACTCCACCAATCAGGCCTTTACCGTAGAGTTGCCAGACGGAAGCCACTCCTCAGTAAAAGGCACATAACTACCCACTTGGACTTTGCCAAAAGGAATGAGAAACAAGATTATCTGGTCTGATGAAACCAAGATTGAACTCTTTGGCCTGAATGCCAAGCGTCACGTCTGGAGGAAACCAGGCACCGCTCATCACCTGGCCAATACCATACCTACGGTGAAGAATGGTGGTGGTAGCATCATGCTGTGGGGATGTTTTTCAGCGGCAGGAACTGGGAGACTAGTCATGATTGAGCGAAAGATGAACAGAGCAAAGTACAGATAGATCCTTGATGAAAACCTGCTCCAGAGCGTTCTGGACCTCAGACTGGGACGGAGGTTCACCTTCCAACAGGACAACGACCCTAAGCACACAGCCAAGACAACGCAGGAGTGGCTTCGTGACAAGTCTGTGAATGTCCTTGAGTGGCCCAGCCAGAGCCTGGACTTGAACCCGATCGAACATCTCTGGAGGGACCTGAAAATAGCTGTGCATCGACGCTCCCCATCCAACCTGACAGAGCTTGAGAGGATCTGCAGAGAAGAATGGCAGAAATTACCCAAATACAGGTGAGCCAAGCTTGTAGCGTCATACCCAAGAAAACTTGAGGCTGTAATCGCTGCCAAAGGTGCCTCAACAAAGTACTGAGTAAAGGGTCTGAATACTTCTGTAAATGTGATATTTCAGTTATTTCTTTTTAATTACTTTGCAAAAATTTCCAAACACCTGTTTTCACTTTTTTATTAAGGGGTATAGTGTATAGATTGATGATTTAAAAAAAATGAATTTAATCCATTTTAGAATAAGGCTGTAACGTAACAAAATGTGGAAAAAGTGAAGGTCTGAATACTTTGTGTTGCATGCGACGGCTGATGGGGTGGAAGGTAAGGACTAGGGGGTCTCTGTCCCTGATGCAAGTAGGGGGAGCAAGGGCAGAGCTGCGGGGTGCCGAGGAGACACGAGTGAGGGCCTCATCTATGTTGGGAGAGGGGAACTCCTGTTCCTAAAGAATGAGGACATCTTGGATGTCCTGGTATGGAATACCTCATCTTGGGGGCAGATGTGGTGTAGACGGAAGAATTGGGAGTAGGAGATGGAGTCTTTGCAGGAAGCAGGGTGGGAAGAAGTGTAGACGAGATAGCTTAGAAAAAGTCGCACTGGCTTCTCGTTTTCACTCGACAGCTAACAGCTAAAAATGGCCTGTTTCCTTTACCATTGTTACTTTTTTGCATATCTTTTATTAATTGTTCTTTATCTCCCCACATCATCGTCTATATCTCTCATTTCCCTTATCCCTAACCAGTCTGAAGAAGGATCTCGACCCGAAACGTCACCATCCCTTCTCTCCGGAGATGCTGCCTGCCCCGCAGAGTTACTCCAGCTTTTTGTGTCTATCTTCGGTTTAAACCAGCATCTGCAGTTCCTTCCTACGCAACCTACGTACCTGCACGTCTTTGGAGTGCGATAGGAAACCGGAGCACCCACTGAAACCCCACGCGGCCACAGGGAAAACATACAAATTCCGTACAGACAGCACCCGTGGCCAGGATCGAACCCACGTCTCTGCTGCTGCAAGGCAGCAACTTCACTGCTGTGCCTCCATGCCGCAAAAGTATTGCAAGGCAACGGACAACGGGGTTGGAACGACCCGGATCGGGGCCGTAAATCGCCCGGTGCGGCTTTAATGTTAAAGCCGCGGGATATTCCAGCGCCCATCGGGGCTCCATCTTTGTGACTTTTGGGCCCGGAGCGAGGCCGTACACTGCCCGGCGCGGCCTCAACGGCCGTGGGACTTAACATTGCCCGCCTGGGGCTTCAACATCGGGAGAAAAATGGTGCAGGGGAGAGAAATGACTTTGCCTTCCATCACAGTGAGGAGGAGATTCACTGTGATGGATGTTTTTCTGTAAATTGAATTGTTTGTGTGTCGTGTAGGAATTGTTTTGTTTGTATGGCTGTGGAAACGGAGTTTCGTTTGAGCCTCTTTGAGGTTCAAATGACAAGGAAATAAAATCTAGAACAGGTGTGACAAAGTTGGTGTTCTAGTTCACATGTAATGTTGCTTCTCTTGGGTTAATAGCCATGTTACAATAATGCAGATTGGAACTTGCATTCCTATAGATCGTGCACAATGGGGAAATAATTTTGCTTCTCCTATGTAGGACGGTTACACAATGAGTCTCGTGATTTTGAGATTTTCGGTCGGAGCGTGCGTGAACGAGAGACGAAGATTACACAGCGTTTGCAAAAAGACATGGGAATACGGCATGTCCAATGTTTCTATTTCCGTCTCAAAATAAAGGGGAAGCTAATTGGCAGCTTCTTCGGCACAGAGATTGTAGGCTGCGGGGCCTGTTCCTGTGCTGTGCTGTTCTTCCTCCTGTGTTCTAATTGGAAATGAGGAGAAATATCTTCACTCTAGGCTGCGGAGAAAGCTTTGGAATTTTCAGCACCCCAGGGCGGTGAGGACTTGGCCATTGATTGCATTCAAAGCAGATGCCAATACATTCCTGGCTATTAACTGAATCGGGAGGAATGGAGATAGGGCAGGAAAACAGCCTTGCTGTGCTAAATCAGCCGAGATCTTGTTGAGTGGCAGAATGGGCTGGAGGGGACTAGTAGCCCATCCCTGCTCCTTATCTTCTTGCCCTTGTTCTAACTTGATGATTAGCTACACTGTCATTTCATACGATATCAAGAATATTTTTCCAGTCGTTCGTCTCTCGGATCTAAACTTATTGAGCCTTAAAAGTTAGTCACCTGGAATAATATTTTCAGAAATTCCATAATTATTCCCATTGAGCAATGAAGCTGATACCTGCTAAAAGAAAAATATTCACCTCAAGGCTCAGCACTGGCATGGAAATGTTAAACCTTCCTTGTACACCAGAGGAAATGGAAGACATAAAATGCTGGAGAAACTCAGCAGGTCAGGCAGCTTCTCTGGAAAACATAGGGTGGCACAGTGGTGAGGTTGGTAGAGCTTCTGCCTCACAGCTTCAGAGACCCAGGTTTGATCCTGACCTTGGGGAGTTTGCTCCCTGTCTGGAGTTCTTCCTGTTTTGGTATTGGTTTCCGCCGGGTTCTCTTGTTTCCTCCCACATCCCAAACACGTGCAGGTTTGTAAATTGACTCCAGAGTGTTTAGGGAGTCAAAAAGGCAGCCAACATCATCAAGGATCCACACCATCCTGGCCACACGCTCATCTCTCCGCTACCATCGGGCAGAAGGTACAGGAGACTGAAATCTGTTACATCCAGGTTCAGGAACAGCTCCTTCCCCACAGACATCAGGCTATTAAACTTGGCAACAAATAGACTCTGAACTGTAACAGCATATTGCACTTTATCTGCTTGTTTATGTGGATATTGAACTGATCTGTTCTGTAATTATGCTTACAATATTCTGTTGTGCTGCAGCAAGCAAGAATTTAATTGTCCTATCTGGGACACATGGCAATAAACTCTCTTGAATTGACTTGAGAAAGTGGGATAACATTAAACTAATGTGAATGTGCAATCAATGGTCGGGGGGGGGGTGGCACAGCGGCACAATGGTAGAGTTGCTGCCTGACAGCACCTGAGACCCAGGTTCAGTCCTGATTACAAGTGCGGAGTTTGTACGTTCTCCCTGTGACCCACGTGGGTTTTCTCCGGGTGCTTCAGCTCCCTTCCACATTCCAAAGACGTGCAGGTTTGTAGGTTAATTGGCTTGTGTAAATTGTCCCTAGTGAGAAGGATAGAACTAGTGTACGGGGTGATCGCTGGTCGGTGCGGACTCAGTGGGTCATAGGTCAGTGGCCCAAAGGGCATGTTTCCAGGCTGTATATCTAAACTAAACTAAACATGGATAGGTGATGTTTTGGGTTGGGACCCTTCTTCAGATACTTGTTCTGTAATGTGATGCACAATATTATGCAATACTGACTCGCCTATAATTGTTCAGTTCATTCCTTTCTCCCTTTTACTATAACACTATATAAATAGTTGTCTTCCAGTCTACTATTTCACACTATCACTTCCTAATTTCAATCTTTCACCTTGTGTAAATGCATCAAAGTATTCAATATCTTCAGTCAAACATGCTCTATCTAACTCTTCCTTTTACTTAAGCGCGACCTAACAGGAAGCGGGGGCCGCGCGGAGGTCGTGGGGTTAGTCCCGGAGCCGTATGGAGTTGGTCCCGACACCGCGCGGGGCTCCGAAAAACCGACACTGATCAAAAATTCCGCGCGGCAACGGCCTGCCGCCCCGCTGCCGTATCGAGGCTGCGCGCACCGCCTCGACGCCACGTGCACCGTCTCCATCAACTCTGGAATTGTTGTGAAGGAAGGAACTGCAGATGCCCATTTACACCGAAGATGGACACACCAAAAATGCTGGAGTAACTCAGTAATCAGGCAGCTTCTGTGGACAGGTGGTGTTTCGGGTCGAGACACCTTCTTCGGACTGAAGTCTTCTGCAGTCTTCTATGGTCTGAGGAAGGGTCTCCACCCGAAACATCACCTACCCGTGTTCACCTACATAAAAACCGCTCGAGCTTCCAACGGACTTCGCTCGAACTGGACGTCCGCGCACCCCCCGCTTCCGGTAAGGTCGCGCTCGCCGCATGGAATCGCATGCCCGTGGGACAGGCCGTACGGTGATCACTCGGCCCCCGCACGACCCCCGCTTCCGGTTAGGTCGCGCTTGCCGCATGGAATCGCCCGCCCGTGGGACAGGCCCTTTAGGTTGTTTTAGAGTATTATCCTAGGCTTTACTTGGATGTTCATAAGTTCTAGGAGCAGAATTAGCCCATTCGGTCCATCACGTCTACTCCGTCATTCAATCATGGTTGATCTATCTTTCCCTCTATAATCCCATTCTCCTGCCTTTTCCCCATATCCTCTGACACCCTTACTTATCAAGAATCTGTCAATCTCCTAAAAAATATCCATTGACTAGGCCTATCAAGGGCTGTCAATGAGCCTGCATTAGCACACATAATTAATGCAAATGCAAATTAAAACATATCATCTTGCATTTTAATCGGATACATTAATTTAAAATAAAACAGCAACTTTTTTTTTGGAGATACAGCATGGAAACAGGCCCTTTGGCCCACCTAACCAGCGATCCCCGCACATAAACACTATCCTACACGCACTAGGGTCAATTTTACAGTTGTACCAAGTCAATTAACCTACAAACCTGGAGTGTGAGAGGAAACCGATGATCTCGGAGAAAACCCACACAGTCACGGGGAGAACGTACAAACTCCGTACAGACAGCACCCGTAGTCGGGATCGAACCCGGCTCTCTGGTGCTGTAAGCGCTGTAAGGCAGCAACTCTACCACTGCGCCACCGTGCCGCTCTAATCTGAAATACAATATTCTAAAATAAATGTCTCCAAACATGCTGATCATGGCTCTCGGCACCAAATTTTGATATTTAGGGATCTGTTGGGTAACAAAATGCCTTGAGTGGGCTGAGGGGGAGGGGGAGGGGGGGGGGGGTTAATAGAGAGGAAGAGTTGATGACATCTCCAAACACACACAACAACCAGGACAATGTTTCTCCCCTTGATACTTAAGGAATCTTAAAAAATCTAGCCAATTATTCATACTTCCCACTTGGGCAGCTTACAGCCCAGCTGTGTGAATATTGATTTCTCTAACTCCAAGTAACACTTGCTTTCCCTCTCTCTCCGTCTGTCCCCCATCCTAGTTTCCCGACTAGTTTCATTGTCCTCCTGATTGACTTTACTTATTGTATGCCTCGTTGTCACCTTCCCCTCGGCCAACAATCAACCATTGTACATTTCCTTGATCATTGTCTGCTTCGATCTGTCTTCTTCACAACTTACACTCTCATTGTACCCATCCGTATCACCAGATTCCCTCTCCCCTGACTCGCAGTCTGAAGAAGAGTCTCGACCCAAAACGTCACCTATTCCTTCTCTCCAGAGATGTTGCCTGTCCCGCTGAGTTACCCCAGCATTCTGTGTCTATCTTCGGTGTAAACCAGCATCGGCAGTTCCTTCCTACGCAATTATTCATATTGCCCCTGCTTGCAGTTAACTTGTTAAACATTTTTAATCATCTGAATGTAATTGACTGCATTTATCTTCGCTACCATACAATCTATCACACTCGTTCCCAAAGAAGGCATATGGCAGGTGTCAGATGAATATTTTACTTTTATTTTAATTGGCTGTAGTTGGTATTCCCACCGGCAGCAATGGACTTCTGCTTTTGTTCTCTACTATTTGATATCATCCACTTTCTCAAAGAGCAGTTTCCTAATCACAATGTTCAGGATTCATTAGTCATGTAGTAATTAATATTTCATCTGAAAGGACAGAAAAGAATTGTTGTCACGAAAGGTGTTCTTTAAAGATGTGAACTGACTGTGGAGATAGAAGGCAGTTCACAAACAGTAGGCTTATGGTTGACTAACAACCTTGAGACATGAGATTTGAATGGAAATTCATGAATATTCATACACGTCTCGTGAATATTCATGAAAATGATTCATGAAAATTCAGGCCATGATGGAGAAATGTTACCTAAAATATTAACTCAGGTTCTCATTCCATTGACAATGCCTGACCTGCTGAGTTACTCCAGCACTTTGTTTTTGGCTCAGTATTGCAGCATCTGCAGTATATTACAGGATGTCTCCAGCACTCAACCCTTGTCTGTATAGAGTTTTGTACGTTCTCCCCATGACCAGTGTGGGTTTTCCCCGAGATCTTCGGTTTCCTCCAATACTCCAAAGACGTACCGGTTTGTAGGTTAATTGGCTTGGTATAATTGTAAATTGTCCCTAGTGTGTGGATAGCAAACAAAACTTGTCACTGTACCTCGGTAGACGTGATAATAATAAACCAATACCAATATCAATGGCTCAGCTTAAACTTTATCATTTTACGAAATGGTAGGGATCCTTAATCATTAGTAAAATTACGTTATCATGTTGCATCTTAAGTGCGTTATAATATTTCATATATTTATGGCATGCTTAGTTTGTGAATCATATTTTCCATTAAGCTGACAAACAAAAGGCAAATAATTAATATCTGTTATCCAAAAGTGCAAAGTAATGTTAAAAAGTGATATGTCATTTAGTAATCAAACAACATGGATAGGACAGATTTGGAGGGATATGGACCAAATGCAGTCAGGTGAGATGAGTGTGGCTGGGACATTGTTGGCCGGTGTGGGCAAGTTGAGCCGAATGGCCTGTTTCCGCATTGTATCACTCTATGACTCCAATTAGTACAGTAAATAGGGTCATCTTCAATGAATCTCACCATTTTGACTTTGTATAACTTGTGAATGGAAAGCGAATCAATTAGATTTTATGTTAATTAATGAACCATTGGTGAAGGAGAATTGAATAACGTGCACGGCTGATAGCAATGATTCAGATCACAAATAAAGCACATAATTTAATGATACCATCATTGGAAATTAATCACATTTTCTCTCACCACCCATAAAAATAAATTTCTCAAAATGAGTACTCTCGAAATGAGTAGGAAGGAACTGCAGATGCTGGTTTAAAACTGAAGATAGACACAAAATGCTGGAGTAACTCAGCGGGACAGGCAGCATCTCTGGAGAGAGTTTTGGGTCAAGACCCTTCTTCAGACCGTCTTCATCACCCATTCCTTCTCTCCAGAGATGCTGCCTGTCCCACTGAGTTACTCCAACATTTTGTGTCTACTCCCGAAATGAGGCCTGAAATGGAAAAGAAATTTCAAAATCTTTTTTTAAAAGTTGTGTTCAGATTAAACATAATTGTTTTGCATTCCAATCATGCGGGCATCATGTTCGGCACAGGCATTGTAGACCAAAGGGCTTGTTGCACTGTTCTACGTTCTAATGTAAGGCAGAAATCCTCTGGTCAAATGCCTTCTTGAAGGATTGTGTTCATGTGTACTATTAAGTCATATATAAGTATGTGCAGGAATTTACTGCAGATGCTACTTTACACTGAAGATAGGCACAAAATGCTGGAGTAACTCAGCGGGTCAGGCAGTATCTCTGGAGAAGAAGGATGGGTGACGTTTCGGGTCGAGATCCTTCTTCAGACTGAAAGAAGGGTTTTTTTTTTTTTTTTAATATAAATTTTTATTAGAAGCAAACATATTACAATGTAGAGTAACATATTATAATAGAAGAAAAAACTTTTCATATACATCAATCATTCATACATTATTAAATTTGTCAATTGTCAGTTAATTCTGCTTCTAGTGTTTTTTTTTAATATAGATAGAAAAAGAAAAATAGAGAGAAAGAAGAAGAGAGAGAAGGAAGAATTTCAATATCAAAAAAGAAAAAGAGGTGGAATGAATAACTTATAATACGTCATAGGAGATAAGTTCGTAGGTTATGAAGTATAATTACATCTAATCCTGAGTTCAAGCTTCAGTCGGGCTTTCGCGCTGGGCCACTCTATCCCTTCAAATAGGCAATGAATGGAGCCCATATTTTAATAAAAAGTTCTTGCTTGTCCATTAAGACAAGTCTAATTCTTTCTAGATGTAGGGTCTCCGACATTTCCACAATCCACATTTTAATTGTAGGGGTTGTAGGGCCTTTCCAGAATTTTAATATTAATTTTTTCCCTGTTATTATACTGTAGTCAAGGAAGTTTCTTTGGCTTGTTGTGAGTGTTAAACTTTGTTCTGATATCCCCAGTATTATTAATTTTGAGTCTGGAGCCAATTTGGTATTAACAACTTCAGAGATTATTTGAAAAATATCAGTCCAGTAATTTTTAATTTTTATACAATTTGCAAAGATATGTATTAAATTGGCCTCTAGGTGCAGGCATTTATCACATATAGGAGAAATATGTGGGAAAATTCTATTTAGTTTTATTTTGGAATAATGTAATCTGTGTAAGACTTTAAATTGTATTAAAGCATGTCTGGCATTTAACGAACATTGATGTATATGTTGTAAACTTTCGTCCCAAATATCTTTCGTAATAGGATAACCTAACTCATTTTCCCATTTATGTCTATATAGTTCCATCGGTGGTACTTGTTATTTAGGAGAATGTTATAAATATAAGCTATTAATTTTTCAGTGTTAGGATGCTTATTCAAACATTCATCAAGAATTTCTGGTTCCCTAGTCCTATAAACTTGTGTATTGGATTTAACATAATCTCTAATTTGTAAATATCTGAAAAAGTTATTTGAGTGTAGTCCATGATTCTGTTGTAACTCTTGAAATGACAGAAAGATGCCTTCCCTATAAAGATGTCCAATCCTTTTAATTCCATAATTTTTCCATTGTATAAAACCTCTATCCAATATGGATGGCTTGAATAGAGGATTATTTACAATGGGAAGACATAGTGGTATATTATTCAGTTTTAAAGCCTTTTTTAATTGTTTCCAAATTCGTATTCCACTATGTATTATAGGGTTTTCCTTATAGTTTTTTTTATGCAATTTTGTGGTAGCAAATATAATCAAACCTATTTCAAAAGGTAAACAGTCTTCCTTTTCCATCCTTAACCATTCTGGTTGTTGGTCCATTTCTTCCAGCCAGAAATTCATGTTTTTAATATGGACTGCCCAAAAATAAAATAAGAAATTTGGCAAGGCCAAACCTCCGTTGCTCTTTGACTTACATAAATGTTTTTAACTTATTCTATGATTCTTATAATCCCAAATAAAGCTTGTAACAATGGAGTCGACTTTTTTGAAAAAGATTTTTGGAATATATATCGGAATTAATTGAAATAAATATAGTAGTTGCGGTAAGAAAATCATTTTTATAGCATTAATTCTACCAAGCATTGAAATAGGAAGTGTTTTCCAGTACTGAATATGTTTGTGTAATTTATTAAGGATGGAAAATTTTGTTTAAATAAAGAGGTATATGTCTTAGTTACATAGATTCCTAAATATTTAAGTTTATCTTTAACTATTTTAAAAGGGGATTGTTGTATTGTATTTAAGTTGAATTTTGTTATTGGCATAATTTCACTTTTATTCCAATTAATCCTATATCCTGAGAACTGACCAAATTGTGTTATTAGATTTAATAGATTTGGAATACTAGTTTCTAACTTTGTAATATATATTAATACATCATCTGCATATAAGGAAATGTTATTCCTTGTATCTCTAGTGTTGTATCCATGTATTCCTGGATGGTTTCTAACGCTTTCTGCTAATGGTTCAATTGCAAGAGCAAATAATAGTGGGGATAGTGAACATCCTTGTCTACAACCTCTAGAAAGATTAAATTTGGCTGATAACATTTGATTTGTTAATATTCTAGCTGTTGGATTAGAGTATAACAATTTAACCCATGTACAGTACTTCTCTCCCAATTGAAATTTTTTCATTACCGAAAATAAATATGTCCATTCTACCTGGTCAAATGCCTTTTCAGCATCTAACGAAATAATTGCTAGATCTGCATTTGGAATTCTATTTGTATATATAATATTGAATAGTCTTCTCAAATTATAAAATGAGTAACGTTTTGGAATAAAACCTGTTTGGTCCGGGTGTATTAATTTGTTAATCACTAAGCTCAATCTATGAGATAGGATTTTGGTTAATATTTTCTGATCAGTATTTAAGAGAGCTATTGCTCTATATGAACCTGGGTCTTCAGGGTCCTTATCCGGTTTCGGTATAAGTATGATTGTAGATTCATTTAGAGTTTCTGGAAGTTTCTGTTGAGTATAAGCTTGTTTGTAAAGTCTCTGTAGACGTGGAGAAATCAGATCGTAAATTTTTAAATAAAATTCAGAGCTTAGACCATCAGGACCTGCGGCCTTTCCATTTTTTAAAGATCTAATTGACTCCTCGATGTCTTTTACCGTAATTTCTACATCTAGTGATTCTCTCTCTTTCTGATCTAGACCTGTAAGATTACATTTCTGTAGAAATGTTTCCATTCCTACTGGTTGTTCTGTTGTTTTAGATGAATACAATTTTTGATAATATTGTAAAAATCTATCATTAATATCTTTAGGTAGTGTTAATGTTTCTCCCTTATCTGATCTAATTTTGTAAATTGTTTTTTCCCCGTCCTGTTTACGAAGTTGACGCGTTAATAGTTTTTGTGGTTTATCTCCAAATTCAAAATGTAATTGTTTTGTACGTTGATATAGTTTTATTACTTGGTCTGAGTATATCTTGTTTAACTTATATTTCAGTACTGCAATTTTATTGTGTTTTACCATAGATGGTGCTATTGCATTTTCTATGTCTAATTGCCTTATTTCCGTTTCCAAAGACTGTTGTTTGGCCCTATTCTCTTTGTTAATAAATGATTGGGAGGAGATTAATGCTCCTCGCACAAATGCTTTAAATGTTTCCCAAAGAAGGGAGGTGGAGATTCCAGGGCTGTCATTAGCCTCGAAAAACATATTAATCTGTTTTACGAGGTATTCATTACATAACTTTTCTTTCAAGATTTGGGGGTTAAGTCTCCATTGTGTCTTTATCTCGGTCATTCCATTTAGTTTAATCATAAATGTAAGTGGAGCATGGTCCGATATTATAATATTATGATATTGCGAATTATAGGTAAATGGGATAAGTTTAGAGTCTACTAAGAAATAGTCTATCCTTGAGTAAGTTTTATGCACGGGTGAGTAGAATGAGTATTCTCGACCAGATGGGTTTTCAATTCTCCAAACATCCTTAATGTTGGTGGTATTAATATATGAATTTAGGAATTCACTTGACTGAGATTTTAATTTTCTTTGACTTGATGATCTATCCAAGTAAGCATCCAGTGTACAATTTAAGTCTCCACCGATAATTAAATTATGTTGTGTACATTCCGGGATAATGTTAAGTATTCTCTTAAAGAACAGGGGGCTATCAAAATTTGGTCCATATACATTAAGGAGAGTCACTTTTTTTGAGTATAACTCCCCTACTAATACAATATATCTGCCTTCAATATCTTCTGTCGTTGATATATGTTTAAAGGGTATACCTTTACGAATTAATATTGCAACCCCTCTAGATTTATGTGAAAATGAAGAATGATACGTTTTAACAATCCATTTGGCTTTCAATCTATGTTGTGCTTCCTTTTTAAGATGTGTTTCCTGGAGAAATATTACATCTGCTTTAAGTGATTTTAAATAGGCTAATACTTTACCTCTCTTGATTGGTTCATTAATTCCCTTAACATTCCAGCTACAAAATTTAATTCCTTCACCCCCAATTTTCATATTAACGTCTTGCATCTTGTGATTAAAGTGGTCTATGTTGGAGCAGCTGGATCAGCGCACTAAACCCTACCTTATACTTGAACCTCAGGTAGATGAATTCTAAGTCTCGTCGGTTTTTCATCCGGACATATCTCCCTAAATAAAACATATAATTCCATTCCAAATACAAAATATAATATAACATAAGATAGAAAAGGTAATAAAATGTTGTATTAGTAACGTGTAAAAAATAGAAAAAGAAGAAAACTACAACTATGATTAATGCAGTTAGTGATAGCCACCCTAGGGTTCTGACCCGAAACATCACCCGTCCTTTTTCTCCAGAGATGCTTCCTGACCCGCTGAGTTACTCCAGTTCTTTATGTCTCTCGACTGTACACCTGTAGAATTTCAAGCGTGTATTGCCTCACAATGACAGAAACCCAAGTTTGATCCTACTCTCGGGTGCTATCTGTGTGGACGTTCTCCCTGTGACTGCGTGGGTTTCCTCCGGGAGCTCAGCTTTCCCCCCCACATCCCAAAGATGTGCGGGCTTGTGGTTTAATAGGCCTCTGTAAATTGCCGTTAGAGTGCAGGGAGTGGATGTGAAAGTGGGATAGCAGGGAACTAGTGTGAACGGGCGATCTTTGGTCAGCATGGAATTGGTGGGCCGAAGGGCCAGTTTCCATGCTGTTTCCATGCTGTTTCCATGCTAAGAATGGATCGACTGGGTTTATATTCTGGATTTTGGAGGATGGGAGGGAATCTTATAGAAACATACTGTATAAAATTCTTAAAGGATTGGACAGGCTAGATGCAGGAAAAAAATTCCCGATGTTGGGGGAGTCCAGAACCAGGGGTCACAGTTTAAGAATAAGGGATTGGCCATTTAGGACTGAGATGAAGAAAAACCTTTTCACCCAGAGAGTTGTGAATCTGTGGAATTCTCTGCCACAGAAGGCAGTGGAGGCCAATGCACTGGATGTTTTCAAGAGAGAGTTAGATTTAGCTCATGGGGCTAATGGAATCAAGGGATACGGGGAAAAAGCAGGAACGGGGTACTGATTCTGGATGATCAGCCATGATGTGCTGGCTCGAAGGGCCGAATATGCCTACTCCTGCACCTATTTTCTATGTTTCTATGTATCTCTAAACTATTTGAAAAGAGATGAAAAGAACCAGATCTAGCAAATGAAACTCGTGATTGCTGCATGAAATGCACAAAAGATACAAAATGAATAACAAATGCGAAGGAAATCAATGTAACATAATGAAGTAGCAACTTGAAAAGAAAACTTTAATTTTGAAAATATGAAAGAAAACTAATGAGCCAAAAAGCCGGTGACAGAACGACCACTTCATCGTGCATGAGTGAAGGTTTACTTAAAATTACGTGCATTAAGTGTGTTAACATCTGAAAGATTAAGAAAGTAAATGTTCTAAGGGTTTTGAACAGCTTGTCAGCTGCTCACAGTGTAGCATGAAATGCTCAGTCAAATGTGTTGTTGATTACATTCAAAAACCTGGCTGACAGAAATATGTTAAAGAAAAATTAGAAATAGCAAAGAAAACAAAAGCAACATTGCCAATGTGAGCTCCATCCCGCTTGTATAAACTGAGAATGATTTAAATAAAGTAGATCACACAGAGACGGAAAAGATAGATGTGAAACTGAATACTTCAGTGAGCTAGAGTAGGCCAGAAACTCCTCGGACCTGGTTCTATGCTGCTTGAGAGCAATAGGATGAAGATCTATCTTTCCAATGGTACTGATTGCTGGTAATGAAGAGCAGCAGGGTAACGCAATGGTAGAGTTGCAGCCTTACAGTACCAGAGATCCCAGTTTGACCCTGACTCCGAGTGCTGTCTGCATGGAGTTTGTACCTTCTCCCCGTGACCTGCGTGGGTTTTCTCCAGGATCTCTGGTTTCCTCCCACACTCCAAAGATGCACAGGTTTGTAGTATAATTCGCTTGGTATAATTGTCAATTGTTCCTAGTGTGTGTAGGGCAGTGTTAGTGTGCAGTGTTAGCGGGGATCGCTGGTCGGATTGGACTCGGTGGGTCGAAGTGCCTGCTTCTGGGTTCTAAAGTGTAGTCTCAATGGGCCTGTCCCACTTGGTGATTTTTTTAGGCAACTGCCGGCAACTGTCATAGTCATAGCAGGTCACCGAAAAACCAGCAACAACCTACGTCATCCTGGCGACAACCTACGACAGCACCTACATCAGGAGAAGTCAAGCTGCGCTCATTGGCGTCAAACCCACTGTCGCCGAAAATTTTTCAACATGTTGAAAATTGAACAGCGACCAGAAAGACGCTACGACGTTTAGCGCGACTGAGGAGACTACTCCCGGCGACCGCCGGCGAACATGTGGCTGCAAACTAGTAGCTAGTAGTTGCCTAAAAATCACTTAAGTGGGACAGGCCCATCAGTATATCTCTAAAGCTAAAAAAATAGAGTCCTTGCCTGAAACCAGTCCTATCTACCAATGTTTCCTGACCTATTGACTGTTTCCAGATATTTCTAACTTTGTTTCCAATATCTGCAGCAATTTATTTTTGGTTGAACTCCTTCATTATGAATGCTGTGGAATTTGGTGCAAACACATCACCCTACGCTCAGACAGTTGTGTGGGATGTTCACTATGGAGCACTGAGTGCTCTTCTAAGCTTTCAGCCCAGAAGCATAATCTGCCCTTGCGTTAGCACTCGATTACAAAAACCCAGCGTATAATTTTCTGTTAATTAATCATAATGGATTGTAAAATCATACTCTGCGGGGTTTCTATATTAACCTCTTTGAATAATGTGTGGGAACAAAGGAAATAAAAACCCTTCTGCTGGGACAGTGGGAAGATTCCCATTGTTCTGGCTACGATATGACTGGAGTAAGCAGAAAATTCACACAAGCAAGTTTAAAACCAATATTAGGAAGATTGATTGCATTTAAAGATCAGAAATCAGATCAAAATGGCTGCCTCCTGGATCACTGTACATTACAGGATCTTGAAATTGTTCCATGAGCAACTTTTAGACAGGTACATGGAGAGGACAGATTTAGAGGGATTTGGTCCAAACACAGGCAGGTGGGACTAGTGTAGATAGGGTGTGTCGGGCGATGTGGCAAAATTGGGGCCGAAGGGCCTGTTTCAATGAATCTGTGACAGGAGACACCACACAGTACTCTTACAAAACCTACACCAAACCCAAACCAATTAGGAGCAGACGAGGGCATTCGATCCAATTTGTGATTCCAGCTACCAAGACAGATGTGTACAGCAATTCATTCTTCCCCCGCACAATTAAAGCATGGAATAATCTCCACCCTACTATAGTTACCCAACCAGATGCAACTAAATTTAAGGTAGCTCTTTCTTCCCAAAAACCCTTTCTGGCTTAAGTCCTCCCACCACTACCTCCAGTTTAAATTCCATTTGGAATATTTTGGAGGACCAAGAAACCAAGAACCAACCAACCAAGAAACGTTAATAGCCTTGATTTTGTAGTGTGAGGCCATTATTTCCAATGGATTATATTCACCAGGGTCCCGAACTAACCTGGTTTGGATCTATGATTGGATCTGCTTCAGCAAAGTGCTCGAGTAATTCAGTGGGTCAGGCAACCTTTGGAGGGCATGGATTGGCAACATTTCGATGTGTTGAGATTATTTTGGTGCTAAACAATATAGATTTAGACCATATCTAGTCATTCAAGAAAGGAATCTATAAGATAGACACAAAATGCTGAAGTAATCCAGTGGGTCATTCAGCATCTCTGGAGAAAAGGAATAGGTAACGTTTCGAGTTGAGAACCTTCTTTAGTTTTAGTTTTAGAGATACAACACGGAAATAGGCCCTTCGGTCCATCAAATCTGCACCGACCAGCGATCCCTGCACACTAACACTATCCTACACACCAGGGACAATTTCCAATTTTACTGGTCAATTAGCCTACAAAACTGTACGTCTTTGGAGTGCAGGAGGAAACTGAAGAACTGAAGAAAACCCACGCAGGTCACGGGGAGAACGTACAAACTCCGCACAGACAGCACCCGTAGTCAGGATCGAACCCGGGTCTCTGGCGCTGTAAGGCAGCAACTCTACCGCTGTGCCACCGTGCCGCCCATAATTCTTCTATAAGGCTCTTTGGGCCATCAATAGAATTAGAACTGCATTCTAACAACCAAAGACTGTAACTTCACTGCCTGACATAAACCTGCCTGACACGGTATTGGGGGTTCAGTATTGATGTGGATAGAGAACTGGCTGGCAAACAGGAAGCAAAGAGTAGGAGTCCTTTTCACAATGGCAGGCAGTGACTAGTGGGGTACCGCAAGGCTCAGTGCTGGGACCCCAGCTATTTACAATTTATATTAATGAACTGGATGAGGGAATTGAAGGCAACATCTCCAAGTTTGCGGATGACACTAAGCTGGGGGGCAGTGTTAGCTGTGAGGAGGATGCTAGGAGACTGCAAGGTGACTTGGATAGGCTGGGTGAGTGGGCAAATGTTTGGCAGATGCAGTATAATGTGGATAAATGTGAGGTTATCCACTTTGGTGGCAAAAACAGGAAAGTAGACTATTATCTGAATGGTGGCCGATTAGGAAAAGGGGAGATGCAACGAGACCTGGGTGTCATGGTACACCAGTCATTGAAAGTAGGCATGCAGGTGCAGCAGGCAGTGAAGAAAGCGAATGGTATGTTAGCATTCATAGCAAAAGGATTTGAGTATAAGAGCAGGGAGGTTCTACTGCAGTTGTACAGGGTCTTGGTGAGACCACACCTGGAGTATTGCGTACAGTTTTGGTCTCCAAATCTGAGGAAGGACATTATAGCCATAGAGGGAGTGCAGAGAAGGTTCACCAGACTGATTCCTGGGATGTCAGGTCTTTCATATGAAGAAAGACTGGATAGACTTGGCTTATACTCGCTAGAATTTAGGAGATTGAGAGGGGATCTTATAGAAACGTACAAAATTCTTATGGGGTTGGACAGGCTAGATGCAGGAAGATTGTTCCCGATGTTGGGGAAGTCCAGGACAAGGGGTCACAGCTTAAGGATAAGGGGGAAATCCTTTAAGACCGAGATGAGAACAAACTTTTTCACACAGAGAGTGGTGAATCTCTGGAACTCTCTGCCACAGAGGGTAGTTGAGGCCAGTTCATTGGCTATATTTAAGAGGGAGTTAGATGTGGCCCTTGTGGCTAAAGGGATCAGGGGGTATGGAGAGAAGGCAGGTGCGGGATACTGAGTTGGATGATCAGCCATGATCATATTGAATGGCGGTGCAGGCTCGAAGGGCCAAATGGCCTACTCCTGCACCTATTTTCTATGTATCTATGTAACCTCATATTGCCAAGAATCTTGGGGGACAGGTGTGCTTCAATGAGAAGTGGCGAAGCGAATACTAAGAACAGTAGCAAATTCACTGAACAATAAGGTGCTAACCTGGTGAAATCATAGCCTAGTAAACCATGAGAAATCAGGAACATTTACGTTAGACTTTACACTTTAGAAAGACAGCGCTGAAACAGCCCCCTCGGCCCACCGAGTCGGCACCAACCAGAGATCACCCCGTACACGAGCACTACCCTACACACTGGGGACGATTTACAATTTTACCCAAGCCAATTAACCTACAAAAACCTGTACGTCTTTGGAGCGTGGGAGGAAACAGGAACACCCGATGGAAACCCATAGCGGTCACTAGGAGAACGTACAATTTCTGTACAGACAGAACCCGCGGTCAGGATCAAACCCGGTCTCTGGCGCTCGAAGGCAGCAACTCTGCTGCGCCATTTTGTCGACCATGGTAAAACTGACATCAAGGTGAAAACATTCCAATGGTTGGAGCTCTTGGTGATCAGTCATCCCTGCCCCAGGAAATAATGAATGAAAAGTGATGTATTTCCAAGTCAGATTGGTGAGTACCTTGGATGACGTTAATCTTTTTCAGTGCTGTCGCAGAAGTCAGAGAAAATGGAATGAAACTTATGAAATAATTGTTACCATGCTGAAATGATAATAAATATTAATCTGTACTTTAAAAATTAATGTTCTTCATTAATCCAGGCAGTTGATAGATTATAATTTAAGATACACTGAAATGTACGGTCAATCATTAATGAAACAACTTTGCTTCCAGGGTAGTGAATGAAAAATTATACTTCACCAAACGCAAGTGGGGATTCATTAATATATTGGTAAAGATTGGTTTTAAACTGGTTCTTGATTATCAATTCGGCCGTTTTGAAGAAAATACTGCCACCGTTAACTTGCCTTCTCCCAAAAGCATTCAAAATGTAATAACAAGGAACTGTAGGTGCTGGTTTATCCCAACGACAGACACAAAACAGTGGAAGAGAGGGCACTAGTGGGAGAGTCCAGGACCAGAGGCGGTAGCCTCAGAATAAGAGGTCGTAACTTTTGAAAGGAAATGAGGAGGAACTTCTTTAGTCAGAGGGTGGTGAATCTGTGGAATTCATTGCCACAGACAGTTGTGGAGGCCGTCAATATATATTTTAAAGGTGCAGATTGACAGTTTCTTGATTAGTATGGGTGTCAGGGGTTTATGGGGAGTAGGCAGGAGAATGGGGTTGAGAGAGAAAGATAGATCAGCCATGATTGAATGGCAGAGTAGACTTGATGGGCTGAATGGGCTAATTCCGCTCCTGGAACCTACGAACATTTGAAAATGCTGGAGTAACTCAGCGTGTGAGGCAGCATCCCTGAAGAAAATGGATAGTAAAGTAAAGTTAATTTATTTATATAGCACTTTTCAATCAATTTCAACCAATGAAGCCAAAGTGCTTTACAGAGAAAATTATCCATATAAATGAAAAAAAAAGGTAGAAAAAAAGAGACCACACTATTAGAGATTCAACACGAACATCCCCCCACAGCAGAGTCGACACTCTCCACTGTGAGGGAAAGGCACCAAAATGTCCAGTCCTCCTCCTAGGTGACGTTTTGAGTCGGGACCCTTCTTCAGATTGAATGCAGGGGGACCAGGCACAAGAAAAGTGTGAGGGAGATGGGGGCCGGACAAATTACAGGCGGCAACAGATAATCTCATGTGAGGGGGGTTCCCTGATAGGCAGATTGTTAGGGCGGCATGGTGGCGCAGCGGTAAAGTTGCTGCCTTACAGCGCTTGCAGCACCAGAGACCCGGGTTCGATCCCGACTACGGGTGCTGTCTGTATGGAGTTTGTACGTTCTCGCCGTGACCGCGTGGGTTTTCTCCAAGATCTTCGGTTCCTCCCACATGCCAAAGACGTACATGTATGTAGGTTAATTGGCTTGGCATATGTGTAAAAATACTGGGGGGCCCTAGTATGTGTAGGATAGTGTTAATGTGCGGGGATCGCTGGTCGGCGCGGACCCAGTGGGCATGTTTCCGCGCTGTATCTCTAAAACAAAAATAAATAAAATACACAGTTGAGAACATTAAAGCTTGTCGAAGGATTTTTGGTGAAGGGTGGAGTGTAGATACCAGTGCAGGGCCAGGCAGGCTTCAGACGAAGGGAGTGGGAGGGGGAATACCCATAAGCGTTTGGCACAGTGGCGCAGCAGTAGAGTTGCAATCTCACAGCGACTAAGACCCGGGTTCGATCCTGACTACGGGTGCTGTCTGTACGGTGTTTGTACGTTCTCTCTGTGACTGCGTGGGTTTTCTCCGGGTGCTCTGGTTTCCTCTCACATCCCAAAGACGAGTGGATTTGCAGGTTAATTTGCTTCTGTGAAGTGTAAATTGTCTCTAGTGTGTAGAATAGACGGGGTGACCGCTGGTCAGCACAGCCTTGGTGGGCAGAAGGGCTTGTTTCCGCGCTGTATCTCTAAAGTCTAAATTCCAAAGTCTAAGTAATTCCATGTCCACCCTAACTCTGTGGATTGCTGAAGACAGCTGTAGGCTATTTTGAAAGGCAGGCAGCAATTAACAATTAATTCGGAGAGCAATGGGAATAAGGGGGAAGAAAATCTATGAAACGAGAGGTCAGTGAGGGACACAGAAAAGAATTAGAGGAGTAGGGGGTCACTGAAAAAGAAATAGTTACTTTAATGGAATACGAGCAGAGTGATAAGAGGAATAAATGAAACAGAAGGGACATGAATACTCTCACAAACCAATGGCACCATAAAACATCCAAAGACCAGCAATCACACCGACAAATTAATTAATAACCAATGAGAACAAGAATTAATGAGTTTGTGTAATAATGGGTCTAGCGAATTAATGAAAAATATTAGGCACCAATGATTAATAAATTCCCAAAACCCATAACCACACTGATAAATGAAACAATACGTTAATGGAGTAATTTATGGATCAATAAATTCATATGGCAGCATGCATATAAACAGGTAAATTAATGAGTGATATATCGTCATTCCAACTGGTTTTTATACGATAGGCTAAAGGTTTACTTTTAACTTGAGGGGCAACTTTTTCCACTGAGAGGGCGGTGGGTATAGCTGTTAGAGGAGGTAGTTGAGGCATGTACAATAACACGCAGCTCATATAGCCTCTGCCTTCACAGCACCAGAGACCCAGGTTCCATCCTGACCTTGTCTGTGTGAAGTTTAGACGTTCTCCCTGTGACCGCGTGCGTTTTCTCCAGCTGCTCCAGATTTCTCCCACATCCCAAAGACATGCGGGTTTACAGGTTAATTAGCCTTCGTGAATTGCCCCTAGTATTTAGGGAGCGGGTGAGAAAATGGGATAACATGGTGCTCTAGCTGAAACAAATGTGATCGTAGGCATGGACTTGGTGGGCTGAAGGATCTGTTTTCATGCTGTATCTCTAATAACAAAAAATAAAACTCAAAGCGAAGGCAACATTTACCTTTCCAAGACACATGGACAGGTAAATGGATAGGAAAGGTTGAGAGGGATATGGGCCAGACACTGGCAAATGGGACTAGCTTAGATGGAGCATCTTGGTCAGCGTGGACGAGTTGGGCCGAAAGGCTTGTTTCTGTGGTGTATGACTCTATGACTCTACACTTGAAATCCTTGTTTCTTGTAATTATAGTGGTTAGCTGCATTTTACTGAAAACTTGCATTTGGAGTAATGTGTTCGTTTTTTGTAGGAAAGTAGAAAGGGTGGAGAAAAGATTTACAAGGATGTTGCCAGGACATTGGAAAAGGGTGGGCAGGCTAGGAGTTTATTCCTTGGAGTTCAAGAAACAGATGGGTGATGAAATAGAGGTGCATAAAATCACGGTGTGCATAGACAGGGTGAACACACAGAGTCTTTTACACAGGATGGAGTAATCAAGAACCAGAGGATATAGGTTTAAGGTGAGAAGGGGAAGCTGAGTGTTAGCCTTTTCACTCAGAGGGTGGTGGAACAAGCTGCCAGAGGAGGTAGTTGAGGCAGGTACAACTACAGTATGTAAAATACACTTGGACAGGTACATGGATAGGAATGGTTTAGAGGGATATGGGCCAAACGCGGGCGCAGTGGCGCAGCGGTAGAATTGCTGCCTTCCAGCACCAGAGATCTGGGTTCGATCCTGACTGCGGGTGCTGTCTGTACGGAGTTTGTATGTTCTCCCTGTGACCTGTGTGGGTTTTCTCCCGGTGCTCCGGTTTCCTCCCACACTCCAAAGACTTACAGGTTTGTAGGTTAATTGGTCTCTGTAAATTGAAAACTGTCCCTAGTGTGTAGGATAGTGCTGGTGTATGGAATGATCGCTGGACTTGGTGAGTTGAAGGGCCTGTTTCCACGCTGTATCAGTAAAGTCTAAAATGGGTCTAGCTTTGAGGGGGCATCTTGGCCGACATGGGTGAGTTGGGCCGAAGGGCCTGTTTCCGTGTTGTATGACACTATGACTCCATGACAACAGAGATTTTTTTAAATGATGAGGGGGTAGAGATTTATTGATCTGCAGAAAACGAATCCTCATATGAACTTAGATGGGGCATCGTGGTCGGCATGTGCGACATGGGATGAAGGGTCTGTGTCCGTGCTGCATGACACTAAAAGTCTGAAGAAGGGTCTCGACCCGAAACATTGCCCATTTCCGGCGACTCTGGATTGTCAAAGCTGCCACAGCCAGACATAAAAAACGTTTTTATCCACGAGTAGTTGCTCTACTCAACAGCCAAAAATCTGTAGCCTCCCTTTGATCTGGTATTTTGTTGGTTCACATGCTTGATCAATGGTGTTTTATCATTAATGTCTTATTATTATTAATGTTTAGTGTTTTCTGAGTCATTCGTAACTGTCACTGTATGTCATGTTGTTACTTGTGGGCGGAGCACCAAGGCAAATTCCTTGTATGTGAATACTTGGCCAATAAACTTACTTACTTACTTACTTACTTACTTCCTTCGCTCCATAGATCCTACCTCACCCGCTGAGTTTCTCCAACACTTTTGTCTACCTTCGATTTTCCAGCATCTGCAGTTCCTTCTTAAACATTTTGTCTCCTCCACTGCAAAATCTCCTCAAGGTATGCCTACTTTGAAGAAATTCTCCTCCTCTCTCCGAAGGCAGTTTAACAACCTCCTCTCTCACTGCCCCCCCCCTCTGTGATTCCCCCCTCCCTCCAACTCTACGACCACATCCTAACCCAGACCCGTTACCACAGCCACATTTGCTTTCTCGGGACTTGCCTGCGCCTCCATTTCAGGTAGTCCTTACTTTCTCCTCCCCTCCTTTCCCCTCTCCCTCAGCCCACTGTCTCCGCCTCATCCTTTCTTCTCCCCCCCCCCCCCCTCACATCAGTCTGAAGAACGGTCTCCACCTGAAACGTTGCCTATTTCCTTCGCTCCATAGATGCTGCCTCACCCGCTGAGTTTCTCCAGCACTTTTGTCTACCTAAAGGTTACGTTGTATCTTTGCTGTTGCTATTATATTTAAAAAGTACTTTGTTGTCTCTGAAACACCTTTAGGATATCCTGTGATCTTTAATGCATTATATAAATGACATTTATTTCTTCAAATGTCTGTGTACTTAATGAAAAATAACCACTGTTCCCAGTTTTCAAAGGCAATTAATCAATATCTATGAAATATGTTTGGCCAGGTTTTTTCCCTTGCAGCATGAGCCTGCTTATTATCATGCATTAGAGGCAAGGGACTGTTGATCCAAGATTTACCATTTTCATTAATTGTTTCAAGGCTATTTAACGGCAACCAAATGCCACCCTTTTTTTTTTTAATTTATTTTTATTTTATTATTTTTTTTATTTTTATTTTTATTAGAAGTATTGTACAGTACAGTGATCTCAAACAAATGTAAAATTATACATTTCTTGTACCACTTCTTATTTTAAACTTGAATAAGAAAAAGGATAGAGAGAGTTAGCAGAGATAGTAAGTGAGTGAGTGAAAGAGTGGTCCAGGAACACCCATAGGGACCTAAACCACAAGAAAGAGTTAAACAAAAGAGAAAAACCAAAAGAAGGAAAAAGAAAAAAGAGAAAAAAAAGTAAGATAAGATAGGACAAGATAAAAGGGATGTACCTACTTCATATCTTTACTCACCCCTCACCAGGTCCTGAAACAATTTATTATCAACATTTTGTTGCACCCTATATTTGTAATAAGTCGATAAATGGAGACCAAATCTTTTGGAAATGGTCTGGTTTACCTGCTAAGAGGAATCTCATATCTTCTAGGTGTAACAGTTCCGACGTATTAGAAATCCACATTTTTATCGTTGGCGTGGGAATGTTTTTCCAAAATTTCAGTATACGTTTTTTTTCCGTTATTAAGCCATAATTAAGAAAGCTCCTTTGAAACAAAGACAGCTCCAAACTAGCTTCGATTGTTCCAAAAATAATCAGTTCTGCATTCGGTTTCAGTTTTATTTTAAATAATTTAGTGAAAATTTCAAAGATTTCATTCCAAAATTTTTGAATTTTTATACAAAAAACAAAAGAATGTGCTATATTTACTTCTTGATTTAGACATTTATCACAGATAGAAGAGACATTTGGGTAACATTTACTTATTTTAGCTTTCGAGTAGTATAATCTATGTAAGATTTTAAATTGAATTAGAATGTGTCTTATGTTAATCGAGCATTTGTGTACATATAACAAGTGTTTATCCCAACTCTCTTTCGAGATTTTTATAGCTAGTTCTTGTTCCCAATCTCTTCTAATCCTATCAGATGATGGTATTTCTATATTTATGATGGTATTATACAGGTATGATATTAAATTAGTTGATTCTGCTTTTATATTCATTGTCTCGTCTAATAATTCTGGAGACATATTTTGATAATCTTGTGTGTATTTTTTCAAATAGTCACGTATTTGAAAATATTTAAAATATTGATTACTACTCAAATTGTATTTAAGTTGTAGTTGGTGAAGTGTTAAAAAACTTCCATTATCATACATATCTCCAAACGTTTTAATTCCTAATCTATCCCAGTGTGTAAACGATTTATCTATCGTAGAAGGTTTAAACGAAGGATTATGCATTATAGGTGAAAGAAGCGATAGATTTCTTAATTTTAAAGTTAATTTTATTTGTTTCCAAATTCTGATTGTACTATGGATAATTGGATTCTTACTATATATTGTATTCTTCAATTTTGTTGGTGAGAGAAGGATCGCTCCTATATTAAAAGGGGAACAATCCTCTCTCTCCATTAATATCCAATCCACCTGCTGGGCCGAGTTGTCCAACAGGTGAATCATATTTTTGACATTTGCGGCCCAGTAATAATACAAAAAATTCGGGAGTGATAATCCGCCAAATTCTTTGGGTTTGCACAAATGTCTTCTTTGAATTCTATGGGATTTATAGTCCCATATAAAATTTGTAATATCAGCATCCAATTTTTAAAAAAAAATGTTGGTAAGTATATCGGTATTGACTGGAATAGATATAAAATTTGTGGTAAAAAAAATCATTTTTATAGCATTTATTTGGCCTATTAGAGACATCGGGAGAGTTTTCCAAAATGTAATCAGTATGTTTAGTTTATTGAGTAAGGGCCACTCTTTTAACAAAGTGCACAAGATACTGGTTCTACCACTGTCTTACTGGGTAAAAGTTTCTTGTTCAAAATAAAAATAATAATTGTGCACATGTTTTGCAGCAGGTATAAGAGTGTCTGTTGTGTGATACACTAAGTTTTCAGCATGCCTACTTTTCTCCTGTAAAGCACTCGTGAGAATGTGCTACTGGTATAGAGTTGTTGAGTCACACACAATCGATACTGGCCCTACAATTCATGGACAGACACAAAATACTGGAGTAACTCAGCGGGACAGGAAGCATCTCTGGAGAGAAGGCATGGGTGATGTTTCATGTCGAGACCCTTCTTCACTCGACCCATTCCTTCTCTCCAGAGATGCTGCCTGTCCCGCTGAATTAACTCCAGCATTTTGTGTCTATCTTTGGTTTAAACCAGCATCTGCAGTTCCTTCCTACAGTTCATGGAGTCTAAGACAACCATTAAGCACCCGATTACACTAATGCCCCACCAATCCCATTTTATCAGTTTCAGTTTAGTTTATTGTCACGTGTACCGAGGTACAGTGAAAAGCTTTTGTTGCTTGATATCCAATCAGCAGAAAGACAATACGTGGTTACAATCGAGCCATTTACAGTGTATAGATATGGTAAGGGAAAAACGTTTAGTGCAAGGTAAAGCCAGCAAAGTCTGATCAAGGGCAGTCCGAGGGTCACCAAAGAGGCAGATAGCAGTTCAGCACTGCTCTCTGGTTGTGGTAGGATAATTCAGTTGCCTCCACATACCCATCACCTGGACATGCACTAATTTCTCTCCTCTGCCTCCCACTCCAAAGACGTACAGGTTTGTAGGTTAATTGGCTTGGTAAATGCAATTTTTTTAAAAAATTGTCCCTAGTAGGGTGTAGGATAGTGTTTATGTGCGGGGATCGCTGGTCGGAGCGCAGATCCGGTGGGCCGAAGGGCCTGTTTCCGCACTGTATCTCTAAACTACATTCCTTCCTCTGGCTTCACAATTCAAAACTCTTCAATCCTTGTCTCACACCTTTTGTCCTTTCATCGCTGTTCTTTCTCAATAGACAATAGACAATAGGTGCAGGAGTAGGCCATTTGGCCCTTCGAGCCAGCTCTGCCATTCAATGTGATCATGGCTGATCATCCCCAATCAGTACCCTGTTCCTGCCTTCTCCCCATATCCCCTGACTCCGCTATTTTTAAGAGCCCTATCTCCTACCTTCTGCCGATCAATACCACCCTCCCACCCTCATCTATATCCACCTATCACTCACCAGGCTTTATGCTGCCCCTCCTCTCTTCCAGCTTCCACCCCCCCCTCCCATTCCCACCACAATCAGTCTGAAGAGGGGTCCTGACCCGAAACGTCACCTATCCATGTTTTCAGAGATGCTGCCTGACCCACATAGTTACTCGAGCACTTTGTGTTTTTCCTTGCTACTATAGCATTGTTAACATTACGGTTACATTGACAAACGTTTTGTAATCTGGACAATAAAGGATTTTCACAAGATTCAAGTTCATTGTATTAGGCTTTGTTGTGCACGTTATGGGAGGTAAATGATGATGAGAACAGTAAAAGTGCGTTTCGATCAAAAATGCAGTTCATGGTGATGGAATCTAACTTAGCAACAAGGAATACACCAGGCATTTGCAACAAAAATAACTACGGTGCACTTTGACATTATGTTTCCTAGCAACTTGTCTGGCAACAGAGATTGTAGGATTGTGCAGAATCTCACAAGCCACGCTGATACTCAATTTCTCAACCCAATAAAAAAGAAAGACCCAATAAATGGACATCAACATACATCTGAGGCAAATCAGGATGGAAAATAAGGAAGCATTGTTACATCATCAATTAGAATTGAGTTGTAGTCTCCGCTAAATAAGTAAATGTTTCATTATTAATGTTTCATGTTTTATGTGTCTTCTTCTTCTTGCGTATGGCGTGCACAGCCTAAAGTTGGAGGACAACTTGTTATATTTGATCTTATTTGGTTGTGCACGCAGGGTTGATTGCATTCGTCGAAACCATGTGAAGGTTGCAATCTTCCACCCCTTTTATGTGTCATTCCTAACTGTCACTGTATGTCATGTTGTCACTTGCGGGCAGAGCACCAAGGCAAATTCCTTGTATGGGAATACTTGGCCAATAAACTTATTCATTCATTCATTCATTCATTCATTCATTCATACTGATTATGTCATAACGTCATAGTCATAAAGTGATACAGTGTGGAAACAGGCCCTTCGGCCAAACTTACCCACACCGGCCAACATGTCGCATCTACACTAGAACCACCTGCCTGCATTTGGCCCTTATCCCTCTAAAACTTGTCCTATCCATGTACCTGTCCTAAACGTTGCGATAGTACCTGCCTTAACTACCTTCTCTGGCAGCTTGTTTCATACATCTACCACCCTCTGTGGATAAAAGTTGCCCCTCAAGTTCAAGTTGACATTTATTTTCACATGCACCCATTATGGTACAGTGATATTTGAGTTCCATGCAGCCATACAAGTAAAAAGAACACAATACACAATAGAATTTAACATAAACATCCACCACAGTGCGATCAGCATTCTTCACTGTGATGGAAGGCAATAAAGTTCAGTCATCTTCCTCCTTTGTTCGCCCGTGGTCGGGGACTTGAACCTTCCACAGTCGCCGCTACAGATGTTCAGAGCCCTCTCGTCGGGATGATCGAAACTCCGACGTCGGGACGGATCGGAACACACTCGGCTTGGCGTTCCCGAATCGGCCGCTTCTTACCGGAGACCGCGGCTTCACGATGTTAAAGTCCACAGGCCCCCGCGATCCTCAGCAAAGGATGCCATCGTCCGCTCCGCGATGGTAAGTCCACGCAGCGCCTGCTGCTTGAAGCTCTGGCCCGGTCTCCGTTCTGGAGAGGCCGCACCAATCTAGTTGTTAGGCCGCGAGGGGGGCGAAAATTTGACACGGATAAAAGTAGCAACTCCGTCGAGGTAAGTGACTGGAAACGGCTTCCCCCCACCCCCCACAACAAAACATACCGAGAAACATTAAAACATACAATTAGACACACTAAAAATAAACAAAAAAGTCCAAAAAACACACAAGCTGCTGGCGAGGCTGCCGCTCGTGGCGCCACCTGGTGGACTCAGATTCCTATTAGATTTTTCCCCTCTCACCTTAAATCTATGTCCTTTGGTTCTCGGTTCCCCCACTCCGTGCAAGGAACTCTACCCGAACTATTCCTCTCGTGATTTTATTCATTGATTCTGTAAGAACACCCCTCATCCTCCTGCATTCAACCTCTCCCTATAGCTCAGAACCTCGAGTCCTGGCAACATCCTCGTACTGTAAATCTTCTCGCACCTTTTCCAGCTTGACAACATCTTTCCTGATTCGACATAGTGCACAAAACTGGACGCAGTCCTCGAAATGTGTCACATCTCGATTTACGTTGATTCAATAACTGAAGTAAAGTGTATTTTAACTTTGACTTAAATTGCCATTCAAAGATGTGATGTGATGTTCTGATGTTACAATGAGACAATGTTACAATTTTACTTGGCGGTGTTCCCTTTTAAAGAGGAGAAATCCAACAATACAAATAATACCTGAAAATAACAGCATACACTCAGATGTGTTTCCGTGGCATATTTAAGTTGAGACTAATTTGTGGTTTTGAGCAAATGTATTTTTAAAACAAGCTACACTGAGATTTTAAAAATAAATATTAAAGTAAAAGCAGCTTCTCAGAGAATAGACAATAGGTGCAGTAGTAGGCCATTCAGCCCTTCGAGCCAGCACCGCCATTTAATGTGATCATGGCTCATCATCCACAATCAGTATCCCGTTCCTGCCTTCTCTCCATATCCCTTAACTCGACTATCCCTAAGAGCTCTATCTAACTCCGAGCAGTAATCTCGGAGTTTGATTTTACACACAAGAGCCAAAAAAATTGTCTGCCCCAGAATTATAGAATTACAGCATGAAATCGTGCAGGAAAGACTCGCCCCCCCCCGGTTCAATCCCTTGCATTCAAAGTTCCAAATAATGGACTAACCAAAGTCCTGCAGAGCTGTATCAGGACTTCCTGACTCTTATATTCAGTGCCCCTAGCAATGAAGGCAAGCATGCCATATGCCTTCTTAACCAACTTATCTACCTGTGCTGCCACCTTCAGTGAGCTATGAACTTGGACTCCAAGATCCCTCTGTACACCAATGCTGTTAAGGGTCTTGCCATTAACTGCATACTTTCCCCTTACATTTAACCTCCCCAGGTGCAATGACTTACACTTACTCGGGTTAAACTGCATCTGCCATCTCTCTGCCCATTTCTGCAGTTTCATAGAAACATAGAAACTTAGAAAATAATTGCAGGAGGAGGCCATTCAGCCCTTCGAGCCAGCACGGCCATTCATTATGATCACGGCTGATCATCCCCAATCAATAACCCGTGCCTGCCTTCTCCCCATATCCCTTGATTCCACTAGCCCCTAGAGCTCTATTTAACTCTCTCTTAAATCCGTCCAGTGATTTGGCCTCCACTGCCCTCTGTGGCAGGGAATTCCACAAATTCACAACTCTCTGGGTGAAAACGTTTTTTCTCACCTCAGTCTTAAATGACCTCCCCTTTATTCTAAGACGGTGGCCCCTGGTTCTGGACTCGCCCAACATTGGGAACATTTTTCCTGCATCTAGCTTGACCAGTCCTTTTATAATTGTGTATGTTTCTATAAGATCCCACCTCATCCTTCTAAACTCCAGTGAATACAAGCCTAGTCTTTTCAATCTTTCCTCATATGACAGTCCCGCCATCCCAGGGATCAATCTTGTGAACCTACGCTGCACTGCCTCAATCACAAAGATGTCCTTCCTCAAATTAGACCAAAACTGTACGCAATACTCCAGATGTGGTCTTACCAGAGCCCTATACAACTGCAGAAGAACCTCTCTACTCCTATACTGAAATCCTCTTGTTATGAAGGCCAAACTTCCAGGTTGGTCTATATCACGCTGTATCTTCTGACAACATTCCTCAATGTCTGCGACGTACAATTTTGGTGTCATTTGCAAAGTTAATCACCAACCCATCTAGATCTACATCTATGTTATTTACGTATAGACATAGAAACATAGAAAATGTGCAAGAGTAGGCCATTCGGCCCTTGAAGCCAGCACCGCCATTTAATATGATCATGGCTGATCATCCAGAATCAGTATCCCGCTCCTGCTTTCTCCCATATCCCTTGGTTGTGTTAGCCCTAAGAGCTATATCTAACTCTCTCTTGAACACATCCAGTGAATCGGCCTCCACTGCCTTCTGTGGTAGTGAATTTCACAGATTCACAACACTCTGACTGAAAAAGTGTTTCCTCATCACAGTCCTAAATGGCCTACCCCTTGTCCTTAAACTGTGACCCCTGGTTCTGGACTCCCCCAACATGGGGACTATTTAGAATATAGTCTGTCCAATTCCTTAAGAATTTTATATGTTTCCATAAGATATCCTCTCATCCTTCTAAATTCCAGTGAATAAAGGACCAGTCGCCCCATTTTTTCATCATATGACAGTCCCGCCATCTCGGGAATTAACCTGGTGAACCTACTCCCTCAATAACAAGAATGTCCTTCCTCAAATTAGGAGACCAAAACTGCACACCATACTCCAGGTGCGGTCTCACCAGGGCCCTGTACATCTGCAGTAGGACCTCCTTGTTCCTATACTCAAATCCACTCGCTATGAAGCTCCTACACTCAAATCCTCTCGCTATTTATAAGAGGTCCTAGCACAGTTCCCTGTGGAACTCCGCAGGCCACAGACCTCTGGCTGGAATATCTACCTTCCACCACAACCCTCAGCCTGTTCCGAATCCCTATGACGAAGCCATTGTGAATCCGGTACATATTGATCATATGGATCAGCCTCCGGTAAAGGACATTCTCAAAATCCATGTATATAACATCCACTGCCCTACGTAAACAACCATCTACATTCTCGCCCAGGTCATTCATATACATCACACATAGCAGAGGTCCAAGTACCGATCCCTGTGGAACACCAGTGGTCACAAACATTTAGCCAGAATAATACGTTCCATGACTGCCTTCTGCTGTCTATGAGTAAGTCAAATTCTGAAACCAAACCACCAGGTCACTGCAGAGCTCAAGCCTCTGAATCTTCTGGAAGAGCCATCCATGAGGAACTTTGTCGAACTATAAACTATATTAAATGCTTCACTGAAATCTATATAGGCAACTTCCACTGCCCTACCCTCATCAATCCCCTTCAACACCTCCTCAAATCATTCAGAGGCAGAGTTGCTGCCTTACAACGCCAGAGATTCGGGTTTGATCCTGACTACGGGTGCTGTCTGTGCAGAGTTTGTACATTCTCCCTGTGACCGCGTGGGTTTTCTCCGGGTGCTCCAGTTCTCCCCCACGTTCCAAAGATGTGAAGGTTTGTAGGCTAATTGGCTTCTGTAAATTGTCCCTAGTGTGTACGATCGTGCTAGCGTATGGGTGACCACTGGTCGACACAGATCTGGTGGGCCAAAGGGCAGTGTATTTCTAAACTAAACTAAACTAAACTAAAATAAACTCGAATAAACTGAAATAGATTAAACTAAATTACCACTTTACACATTTTTACTCTCGACGGCCCTCCCTGTACCCATCATATGCTTTCTTTATTCTCTTTATCCAAGCCTCAATAACCCTTGGATCACATTCTTGAATAGACAATAGACAATAGACAATATGTGCAGGAGTAGGCCATTCGGCCCTTTGAGCCAGTACCGCCATTCAATGTGATCATGGCTGATCATCCCCAATCAGTACCCAGTTCCTGCCTTCTCCCCATATCCCCTGACTCCGCTATTTTTAAGAGCCCTATCTAGCTCTCTCTTGAAAGCATCCAGAGAACCTCCCTCTGAGGCAGAGAATTCCACAGACTCACCACTCTCTGTGAGAAAAAGTGTTTCTTCGTCTCCGTTCTAAATGGCTTACTCCTTATTCTTAAACTGTGGCCCCTGGTTCTGGACTCCCCCAACATCGGGAACATGTTTCCTGCCTCTAGCGTGTCCAAACCCTTAACAATCATATGTTTCAATGAGATACCCTCTCATCCTTCTAAACTCCAGAGTGTACAAGCCCAGCTGCTCCATTCTCTCAGCATATGACAGTCCCGCCATCCTGGGAATTAACCTTGTAAACCTATGCTGCACTCCCTCAATAGCAAGAATGTCTTTCCTCAAATTAGGGGACCAAAACTGCCCACAATACTCCAGGTGTGGTCTCACTAGGGCTCTGTACAACTGCAGAAGAACCTCTTTGCTCCTATATTCGATTCCTCCTGTTATAAAGGCCAACATGCCATTCGCTTTCTTCACTGCCTGCTGTACCTTGTGAAGAGAGTGAGCATTCATTTTCCAGTGGTTAAATGCCAGCTTGTCAGAGCTCTCACAAACTCTCTGCTTACATGAAGGAATCCTATACATTTTGTTTGGAGATCCTGGCCTGTATTTCAAGTAGCAACTCTGGGGACCAAGAGAATTCCTTCAAAGAACCGGAGATAGCCAATTGTGCAGTTCCTTCCCATTGGCTGAATTCAAGATCGCTCTTTGGATGTTCTTTCAATTGTTCTTTCAAAGGAGAAGCTTAAAATATCAGTGGAGAAATCACACTGATGGTGGGCAAACCGATCACTATCACATTACCCACTACAAAGGGTTAGATCCTCCAAGCCTATGTGTCAGTAGCTGGGAGGAATGCATGCCCTTCTCTAGTCTGTTCCCTCTATTGCATTCAGAAAGTGACAAAGGTATTGGCAGGTAACCAAGGCAGCAGTGACCTATTCAATGCATTGATCTATGGATGTGACAGTACAGTGGTTTGAAATGCACCAGCTTTGTAAATGTTTAATGCAGCCGTAACTTAGCAGCAATAGGTAAGGTCTGTGTGCAGGATGCCACATGATGGTCAAAGTCCAATTAACAGTTTCGCTCACGCTATACAGCTTCTCTGTTGAACCACAGACAAAACCAATACAATCTCACAAAGGGTCCCGACCCGAAACATCAACTATCCATGTCCTCCAGGTATACTGCCTGACCCGCTGAGTTACTCTAGTACTTTGAAAAATGGCACAAAGTGCTGGAGTACTGGACATAGCCCAGAACCACCACACAAACCAACCTCCCTTCCATTGACTTCATTTGCACTTCAAGCTGCCTCGGCAAGGCCACCAGCATAATCAAGGACGAGTCGCACCCTCTTCTCCCCTCTCCCATCAGGCAAGAGGTGCAGAAGCGTTAAAACCTCCAGATTCAGGTGCAGTTTCTTCCCAGCTGTTATCAGGCAACTGAACCATTCTCCCAACAACTAGAGAGTGGTCCTGAGCTTCTATCTACTTCATTGGAGACCACAGAGCATCTTTAATCATACTTTACTGGACTAAATCTCGTGCTAAACATTATTCCCTTTCTCATGTATCTGTACACTGTGGATGGCACGAAATTATGTACAGTCTTTCCGCTGACTGGTTAGTTTGCAACAAAAGCTTTTCACTGTATATTGGTCCACATGACAATAAACGAAATAAAACTAAACTGAACTAAACAAAACTAAACTAGTTAGGCAGCATTTCTTGAGAACATGAATAGATGACGTTTTGGGTCGGCACTGGAAAATAGAGGACACAACGCTGGAGGAAATTCGGTCCTGAATGGTACAGTGTCGTCATCAATCAACTGGACTCTGATTCCTTCTGACAACAACAGAGGGCTGTGGAGGCAACGTCAATGGATATGTTTCAGGCAGAGATAGATTCTTTATTAGTACGGGTGTCCGGGCTATGGGGAGAAGGCAGGAGAATGGGGTTAGGAGGGAGAGATAGAGCAGCCATGATTGAATGGCGGAGTAGACCTGATGGGCCGAATGGCCTAATTCTGCTCCTATCACTTATGAACTTGCTGTCGAGCACAAGGACCTTTGGACATCCTTTGACAGAAAGAGCCACATCTGAAGTTATGAATGAATCAGGCATGGGCATTTGATTCCAGCTTTGTTAATTGGTGATATGTAGGTACTTCTTGTGTTGGTTTATTTATAAATGTAAAAAATCAACAACACAATAGCAGGAGAATAATGTATCCGGGTGCTTTGAGCTGGCTTAGAGTTAACCACTCTAACAAAAATAAAATTGAATCTCCTCTCACAAACTGAGATGATGAAATTCAAACAGGACTGATAGATACCATCACAGAATGGGATTCAATTGACTTAAAACCAAAAGACTGTGAGGATTTGGAAAGACAAGAAGATATAAGGGACAAACTGTATTTTAAAAAAAGAGCTTCACCTACTTCTATCTTGTTGCTTTGTGCAAGTATTATGCCATTTATATTAAATAGGTTAAAACCTGCCACAAGTTTGCAATAATGGGAAGATTTGCATGGAATGTAGACCTCTAGACTTCAGAGATACAACAGGGAATCAGGCCATTCAGCCTATCGAGTCTGCGCCGACCAACGATCACCCCGTACACTAGCAGTATCGTACACGCCAAGGACAATTTACTATTTATACTGAAGCCAATTAACCTACAAACTTGTACGTCTTTGGAGTGTGGGAGGAAATCGGAGCACCTGGAGAAAACCCACGCGGTCACACGGAGAACGTACAAACTCTGTGCAGACAGGACCCATAGTTAGGATCGAACACAGGTCTCTGGCGCTGTAAGGCAGCAACTCTACCGCTGCGCCACTGCGCCGTCCCTGAATGTGTTAATCGAAATTCGACCAGTGACACAGATAATTTCTTCATGTAATTACAAAGGAAATTTAATTCAAAGCGATCTGATCTTTGCTTCAACTCCAATCCTTTCCCATTTCCAAACAGCATTTCTCAGAGAGTCATAGAGCCATACAATCACAATCACACAATCAATCACAATCACAACAATGCTTTATTAGCCAAGTATGTTTTGCAACATACGAGGAATTTCATTTGCCAAGTCAGTCATACAAATAAAAAGCAACGGAACACACAAAACACATTTTAACATAAACATCCACCACGGAGACTCCACACTCCTCACTGTGATGGAAGGAGAAAAAAAGATCCTATACATTCACAAACCTCCATGAGAAGATTCCTTCCAAATCGCAGTTTTAGGTGGCTGAGCCATTCATTCCAAGACTATGCTCTTTATTACAACATTCCCTGACATGGAAAATATCCTCATTTTTACCTTGTTAAACTCTTGTCAAACTATGTTTTCCAGCATAGAAACATAGAAAATAGGTGCAGGAGTAGGAGTAGGCCATTCGGCCCTTCGAGCCAGCACCACCATTCAATATGATCATGGCTGATCATCCAGAATCAGTACCCCATTCCTGCTTTCTCTCCATATCCCTTGATTCCCTTAGCCCCAAGAGCTATATCTAACTGTCTCTTGAATATATCCAGTGAATTGGCCTCCACTGCCTTCTATGGCAGAGAATTCCACAGATTCACAACTCTCTGGGTGAAAATGATTTTCCTCATCTCAGTCCTAAATGGCCTACCCCTTATTCTTAAACTGTGACCCCTGGTTCTGGACTCTCCCAACATCGGGGACATGTTTCCTGCATCTAGCCTGTCCAATCCCTTAAGAGTTTTATATTTTTCTGTAAGATCCACTCTCATCCTAAAAATGCTGATGAACCCGGTTGAAAAAGAAACAAATTTGAATGGAAAAAGGAGGGATCAATGTAATTCCATTGACATCAACAGATTGAACAAGTGGAAACTTGCAGAAAGGCTCTTGATGAATAAGGATGTCAGGGGTTATGGGGAGAGGGGAGGAGAATGCGGATGAGAGAGAACGACAGATCAACCATGATTGAGTGGCGGAGTAGACTTGATGGGCCGAATGGTCTGATTCTGCCCCTAGAACTTATGAACCAAGCAACGCACAAGTTCAAGTCCGGCTCTATTATCAACCCAAATCCTTAAAGTTCCTCTCACAGACTGTCCATAACGAGACTAATGCAGGTTTGTGGGTTAATTGGCCTATGTAAAAATGCCCCTAGTGCGTAGGGAGTGGATGTGAAAGTGGGATTGTGAACAGGTGGACTCGTTGGGCTGAATTTCCACGTTGTATTTCCAAAACTAAAAAAAAAACGACGGAATAAAATTTCCCTACGGCAAAAGCATTGCAAACCAAAGAATATGATATTTACGTATTGGAGTTTAGAAGAATGAGGGGGGACCTCATTGAAACATACAGAAAAGTGAAAGGCTTGAATAGATTGGATGTGCAGAGGATGTTTCCGTTAGTGGGAGTGTCTAGGACTAGAGGTCATCGCCTCAGAATTAAAGGACGTTCTTTTACGAAGGAGATGAGGAGGAATTTCTTTAGTCAGAGGGTGGTGAATCTGTGGAATTCTCTGCCACAGTAGGCTGTGGAGGCCAAGTCAATGGCTATTTTTAAGGAAGTTGTTAAATACTTGATGGAAAAACACAGCCTAGAATGAAATAGATAGGGACTGGGTCTAACTGCATTGCTTTTACAAAGAGCTTCTGTCAATATAGCCTATTTCTTTGTTGCAATGGTTGACTGATTCCAAGATTCCAAGATTCCACAGGTCACAATGAATGTGGCTTGCTTTACCTTACCATGCTTTGACCTGCTTCTAACAAACATATATATCACAGAACGGATGACCATATCCAGCAATTGGCACGTTTTTAATAAAAACATATCTTTGTAAAATAACTGATTGGGAAAGAGGTTAACATCACATGTTAATAAATATCTATATTACTAAAAGTCTGATCTTGACCGCATTTGGCTCACTGTGCTGCGATTTCCGAGAGAACGCCGCCACCTACGGCCGTCATTTTTGGCCACCTTGCTCAGAGCCCCCCTCCGCCTTCCGGGACCAGAGGATTTTTCCCACCGATGAACAATCAGAGTGATATTAATATTTTTTAAAATGTTGCCGTTCTCTCTGCTGCCCCTGCTGCAGGGAAGGGGAGGGACTATAAAACCAGGAAGTGGTGCGCCTCACTCAGTCTCTGCAAGCTGGAGGAAGCGAGAGGTTCACGTCTCTCTGAGCTCTGAATAACACTGAACACATGTCTACTCAACTGTGAGTACCCTTAATGTGGTTTGAAAATGAAAATATGGTTGGTTTGAAGTAAAAAGGCACTGCCTGCAAATGGTTGTTTGGGGGGTTTGGGTTGAAGTGAAAAGGCACTGCCTGCAATGGTTGTTTGGGGGGTTTGGGTTGAAGTGAAAAGGCACTGCCTGCAAATGGTTGTTTGGGGGGTTTGGGTTGAAGTGAAAAGGCATTGCCTGCAAATGGTTGTTTGGGGGAGGGGGGGTGGGTTGAAGTGAAAAGGCACTGCCTGCAAATGGTTGTTTGGGGGGGTTGGATTGAAGTGAAAAGGCACTGCCTGCAAATGGTTGTTTGGGGGGGTTGGGTTGAAGTAAAAAGGCATTGCCTGCAAATGTTTGTTTGTCATAAACTTGACAACTTCCTGTTTGCACTATATTGATTTTAGATAAAACGCTACCACTTACGGCTGTGATTTTTGGCCATCTTACTCAGTTCCCCTCCGCTCATCAGGTGCAGAGGATTCTTCCCATCAATGAAAAACAAAAGTGTTATTAGTGTTTACATTTTTTTGTGAATCTCTCTCCTGTGAATCACGCCATGAAGGCCACACCTTTTCTGGTGGGAGGGGGAGGGATTATAAAACCCGGAAGTGTGGGTGCAGCTCAGTCTCTGCATGATGGGGGAGGGAGAGGTCACGACTGTCTCAGCTGTGAATCAACTGAACACACTGAATGTCTACTGAACTGTGAGTGTGGTGTTTTGTGTGGTTTTATGGTGGTTTTTTTGGTGGTTTCACCCTGCTTGAAATGGTATGAAACTGCATTTGAATGTGGTGGCCTTGCACCCTACATGAAATGGTATGAAACTGCATTTGAATGTGGTGTTGTTGTACCCTGCATGAAATGGTATGAAACTGCACTTGAATTCGGTGGCCTTGCACCCTGCTTGAAGTGGTAGGAAACTGTACCTGAATTTGGTGGCCTTGCACACTGCTAGACGTGGTATGAAACTGCACTTGAATTTTGTGGCCTTGCACCCTGCTCGAAGAGGTACGAAACTGCACTTTAATTTGGTGGCCTTGCACCCTGCTTGAAATGATAGGAAAATGGATTTGAATTTGGTGGCCTTGCACTCTGCTTGTAATGGAATTTCAAGGAATAGCCGTGAGTCGACTGCCAGCCCACCAGCCGTGAGTGAGCTGCCAGCACATCAGGCGTGAGGGACTGAGCTGCCACCCCAAGAATCCATTTGGCCCACAATGTCCATACTAGCCCTCTGGAGACCAGTAGTCCCTGCAGCCAACAACACCCATACCAGCGCTCCAGAAAGCCCCCCCCCCCCCACTGGTCACCAATATTGGAATTGGTGGAGAGGTGGAATATTGCGTCGGGGGACCAGCCCTCCTGTGTGAACATGGGACCCAACGGGTCCCACTTAGTCTAGTAATTCATAAATACCAACTCTGGAAGAAGAAACAAGGAAAGGCAGATGCTGGTTGCAAAAAAAGACACAAAATACTGGAGTGACTCAGCAGGCCAGGCAGTATCTCTGGGGAAAATGGATAGGTGACGTTTTCGGGGTCTGTCAGATGCATATAACATGTATATACTTCAAGCTTCAAGATATTGTCAAGCTTGAAAGGGTTCAGAAAAGAATTATGTTGCCAGGACTGGAGGGTGTGAGCTATAGTCTTTTACCCAGAATAGGGAAATCGAGAACCAGAGGACATAGGTTCAAGGTAAAGGGGAAAAGATTTAATAGGAATCCGAAAGGTAACTTTTTCACACAGAGGGTGGTGGGTGTATGGAACAAGCTGCCAGAGGGGGTAGTTGAGGCAGGGACTATCCCAACGTTTAAGAAACAGTTGGACAGGTACATGGATAGGACAGGTTTGGAGGGTTATGGACCAAGTGTGACTAGGGTAGCTGGGACATTGTTGGCCGGTAAGGGCGAGTTGGGCCGAAGGGCCTGTTTCCACATTGTATTAATCTATGACTCTCTATCGCTCGATGTGTAGGTCACGGGGAAAACGTACAAACTCCGGTCAGACAGCACCCGGGGTCAGGATCGAACCTGGGTCTCTGTAAGGCAGCAACTCTACCGCTGCGCACCGTGCCGCTCATACTCTGAGAAATAATGTTATATTTTTAAAGTTGAGTTATTCTTGTGGTTCTCCTATGAATAACTTTCTGCCAATGACTGTTAGGATATTGCTTCAGCAACAATTTTCAGGATTAACAGAATTCAGACAAACTTTGAGCAACACCTTTAATTTCAAGAAATAAACTGAACTATATTATGAAAAGGAAAGTGGGTGAAAATTCACTCTGAACATAGTGGGCTGTGGTTTATTGCCAATGTCAGCACGGTGGCGCAGCAGTAGAGTTGCTGCCCTACAGCGCCAGAAACCCGAGTTCGATTCTGACTACGGGTGCTGTCTGTACGGAGTTTGTGCGTTCTTCCTCCGTGACCTGCGTGGGCTTTTGCTGGGTGCTCCGGTTTCCTCCCACACTCCAAAGATGTACAGGTTTGTAGGCTAATTAGCTTTGATAAAAATTGTAAAATTGTCCCTAGCGATAGGCTATTGTTAACGTGCGGGGATCACTGATCGGCGCGGACTCGGTGGGCCATATGACCTGTTTCCATGCTGTATCTCTGAACTAAACTAAACTAAACTAAACTAAAATTACATTTCAACCAATGTTTAGAAAATCAGCTATCATAAGAGATGGTAGTAGAATTAAGCCATTCGGCCCATCAAGGCAATTCCGCCATTCAACCATGGCTGATCTATCTCTCCCTCCTAAACCCATTTTCCTGCCTTCTCCCCGTAACCTCTGACACCCGCACTAATCAAGAGGTGCAGCTATGTGTCATTAAAGGGTAAAATGAACCGAATGCCAATTTTGAAGTAAGACAGTGTACAAAAGCTCCTGGTATTTTCTTGATATGTAGCACCCCTGGGTCGCTGTTTCCAAAAGAGTACTCCAGAGCTGTTTGTTGGCGAAACTAACATGTGAACTGAATTCAAAGCTAAAGACTTGACTGACAGCTTTTCTGTTCGACAAAACAAAACCCAAATGTCAGTTAGACACTGAGGCCAAGAGGTCAGATGGGCACATCTTCAGTCCAATTCCCAGCAGAGGATAAGACACACATTCACCCTGAGTTTCATGGCAGATCTGCAGCGAATGATTGAAAAATAAAACGGACTCCCTCCCAACGAAAAAGTATATATTGATTTCCTAAGGTTGAAGGTCGATCTATTAGTGACAGGACACCTGAAACAGATTGAGCCCATCTGCGCCTACAGAAATGACCAGAGCCAATTTCATATTTTCCACGGGGAATAGGCTTTGGTTTTTAACAAGCAACTGCTGCTCATTGGCATCATAACATGTTGTCAGCAATGTGCCAACATTTGGAATAAAACATCACACCAGTGCCAGTTATAAGGAGAGAATCAGGAAGAGGATAAGGAAGAAGGCTCTCGACTATTATCAGCTTTGTAAGGCGCTGGTCCGACCACATTTGGAGCAATTCTGGGATCCATATCTGAGAAAGGATGTGCTGGTGCTGGTGTCCAGAGGAGATTTGCAAGAATGATCATAGGAATGAGTGGGTTAACATACGATGAGCGTTTGTCGGCACTGGGCCTCTACTCGCTGGAGTTTAGAAGGATGAGGGGGGATTGCACTGAGACTTAACAAAGAGTGAAAGGCCTGGATAGGGTGGATGTGGAGAGGATGTTTCCACTAGTGAGAGAATCTAGGACCAGAGGTCGTAGCCTCAGAATAAAATGTTATTCCTGTAGGAAGGAGATGAGGAGGAATTTATGTAGTCGGAGGGTGGTGAATCTGTGGAATTCATTGCCAGGGACAGCTGTGGAGGCCAAGCCAATGGATATTTTTAAGGCCGAGGTAGATAGATTCTTGATTAGAATGGGTGTCAGGGGTTACGGAGAGGAGGCAGGAGAATGGGGTCGAGAGGGAGAAATAGATCAGCCACGATTGAAAGGCGAAGTAGACAATGGGCCGAATGGCCTAATTCTGCTCGTATCACTTTTGATCTCGATACACGTGACAATAAACTAAATTAAACCAAAATAAATTAAATTAAACAGACTCACTCAGGGTGAAGGAGTTAAATGTATTTCTTAGAAGCATGGAACTGACCATGGAGAAATTCGTCCCATGGTCCACTCTCGTAATGAGAGAGTGGAACCCATCCTGTTTATGATAAATTCCTGGTAATTAAGGGGAAGGCTGTGTGGATAATGCGGGCCGTCAACAGCTGTCTGTACGGGCGGGATGGCAGCAATGTTGGCAATCCCAGTGCTCCAGTTGTCACCTGTTCCCCTCATAGTACGTCATCTTATTTATTTGCCAGCTGATTTCTCCGATAGAGTTCATAGTTCATAGCTTCATAAGTTCATAAGGTCGAGGAGTAGAATTAGGTTATTCGACCCATCAAGTCTACTTTGCCATTCAATCATGGCTGATCTACCTTTCCCTCTCAACCTCATTCTCCTGCCTTCTCCTCCATAACCCCTGACACCCATACTAATCAAGAATCTATCAATCTCCACCTTAAAAATATCCATTGACTTGGACCGCTCAACCGTCTGTAGCAATGAATTCCACAGAATTACCACCCTCTGACTAAAGAAATTTCTCCTCATCTCCTTTCTAAAGATATGTCATTTTATTCTGAGGCTATAGCTTCTGGTTCTAGACTCTCCCACTAGTGGAAACATTCTCTCCACAGCCACTCTGTCCAGGCCTTTCACTATTCTGTAAGTTTCAATGAGGACCCCCCTCATCCTTCTAAACTCCAGTGATGCTCTGGATGCTTTCAAGAGAGAGCTAGATAGGGCTCTTAAAAATAGCGGAGTCAGGGGATATGGGGAGAAGGCAGGAACGGGGTACTGATTGAGGATGATCAGCCATGATCACATTGAATGGCGGTGCTGGCTCGAAGGGCCAAATGGCCTACTCCTGCACCTATTGTCTATTGTCGATAGGACAGGCCCAGTGTCTTCAAATGCTCATCATATATTAACCCAATAAATCCTGGGATCATTCGCGTAAACCTCCTCTAGACCCTCTCCAACGCCAGCACATCCTTTCTCAGATATGCATCCGAAAACTGCATAAGGATGCGCCAAATGCACAATACTCCAAATGCACAAAATTCATAGAGTGCTGAGCAGTAAATTTGAAGCCACAGTGATGGTCAGATTATTATTTTTTTAATGAGATTGTTTTTGAATATTTTCTTTGCCGAGGTTTGTATAATCTTACCGTGTATAAAATCATGAGAGGAATAGATCGGGTAGATGCACAGAGTCTCTTGCCCAGAGTAGGTGAATCGAGGACCAGAGGACATATGTTCAAGGTGAAGGGGAAAAGATTTAATAGGAATCTGAGGGGTAACTTTTTCACACAAAGGGTGGTGGGTGTATGGAACAAGCTGCCAGAGGAGGTAGCTGCGGCTGGGACTATCCCAACATTTAAGAAACAGTTAGACAAGTACATGGATAGGACAGGTTTGGAGGGATAAACACAGCCAGATGGGACTAGTGTAGCTGGGACATGTTGGCCAGCATGGGCAAGTTGGGCCATAGGGCCTGTTTCCACACTGTGTCTGAAAGTAAGCATGCAGGTACAGCAGGCAGTGAAAAAAGCTAATGGCATGTTGACCTTCATAACAAGAGGAGTTGAGTATAGGAGCAAAGAGGTCCTTCTGCAGTTGTACAGGGCTCTAATGACACGACACCTGGAGTATTGTGTGCAGTTTTGGTCTCCAGATTTGAGGAAGGACATTCTTGCTCTTGAGGGAGTGCAGCGCAGGTTCACGAGGTTAATTCCCGGGAAGGCGGGACTAAGGCATATGTTGAAAGAATGGAGCGACTGGGCTTGTATATACTGAAATTTAGAAGGATGAAGGGGCAGATTGGACACGCTAGAGGCAGGAAACATGGTCCCAATGTTGGGGGAGTCCAGAACCAGGGGCCACAGTTTCAGAATAAGGGGGTAGGCCATTTAGTACGGAGATGAGGAAAAACTTTTTCATCCAGAGAGTTGTGAATTTGTGGAATTCTCTGCCTCAGAAGGCAGTGGAGGCCGATTCTCTGGATGCTTTCAAGAGAGAGTTAGATAGAGCTCTCAAAGATAGCGGGATATGGGGAGAAGGTAGGAACGGGGTACTGATTGTGGATGATCAGCCATGATCGCAGTGAATGGCAGTGCTGGCTCGAAGGGCCGAATGGCCTACTCCTGCAACTATTATCTATTGTCTATTGTCATTCTATGACTATAGGACACAGGGTGGCACAATGGAGCAGCTGAGCTGCAGTCTCCTGGGTTTTATCCTGATCTCGTGCCATGTCTGTGCGGAGTTTGCACGTTCTCCCCTCTGGCTGTGTGAGTTTCCTTTAGGTGCGAGAGGAAACCCGAACACCAATCAAACGATCCATTTTTCAATCAATCAATAAATCATATGACATAATTACACCTGATTAATTCAGATATCATTTGATGACACAATAAATGGAATCAAAAAGTAGCGGCCAAGAATAAACACCATGAACCATAGTAGACTGTTAGCAAAGGTTAGTAGAGAGAACAGAGGTATTAATAAATTTGAGCTGCTGCCTTACAGTGTTAGAGATCCAGGTTCAATCCTGATATCAGATGCTATCTGTTGCTATGGGGAGAGATTGGGTGCTCTGGTTACCTCCCACCGTCCAAAGACATACAGGTTTGCAGGTTAATTGGCTTGGTATAAATGTAAATTGTCCCTCGTGTGTGTAGGATAGTGTTAATGTGTGGGGATCACTGGTCGGTGCAGACTCGGTGGGCCAACAGGCCTGACACTAGGGACATTGATGGCAGCCTCTGCCTACAGTCTGTCTGTTTTTCTATCTTTAAAAAATTTGTAGTCTGTTTTAAAAGTATGTTTTGGAGGTGTCTTTAGTTTTTCTATGTGGGGGAGCGGGGTAGGGTAAGGGGGAAACCGTTTCCCAGTCACTTCCTGGCGAGGATGCGACTATTCTCCGAGTCGCATCCTCGCCCCCCCTCCTCGCGGCCTACCAACTGGATTGGCGCGGCCTTTCCTGCCGGGGACCGGGGACCGGCCAAAGCTTCAGCGGTGGCGCAGCGCTGGATTCACCGCGGAGTGGGCGATGCCTCACCTGGATCGCCGTTTGAAGCTCCGGAGTGTTGGGCCTGCTGCTTCAACATCGCGGAGCTGAGGTTTGCAGAGCTTCCAGCGCTGACTTCAACATCGCGGAGTCCTGGGACCTTTTGCCGAGGACCGCCAGCGTGAATCTCCGCCCTGTAAGCTTCGGGAACCGCTGACTCTGGTAGGAAGTGGCCGATTCGGATGTCCAAGCCGCGGAGGTTGTTCTCCCGTTCCGACGTCGGAGTTCCATCATCCCGGCGAGAGGGCCTGAGCATCGGGCCACCCATAGCGGCGAAAGCGAGTGGTTCGGGAGGCCCCCGACCACGGGTGAACAACAGAGGATGACTGAACTTTGATGTCTTCCCTCACAGTGGGAAACGTTGATTCCGCTGGGTGGGGATGTCTATGTTAAAGACTATTGTGTCCTGTGCTCTTTGTTATTCGTATGGCTGTATGGTGACCACACATTGCACTGTACCAATTGGTACATGTGACAAATAAATGTCTCTTGTCTCTTGTTTCCATGCTGTATCTCTAATCTAGCAAACAAAATGTGTGTGTTTGTAGGTTAATTGGCCTCTGTAAATTGTCCTTGGAGTCTAAGTTGTGAATGGGAAACATAGGACTAGTATGAATGGTTGATCGATAGTCGGTGTGGACTCGGTGGGCCGTACGACCTGCTTCCAAGCTGTATCTATCAATCAATCTATCAACAAACATCTGAGATCACGAAGGAAAAATTGGGTTCTATTTTTGATAATGAGACTTTGCTTGAGGGTTAACAGAAGCAGTAACCACAGGAATCCTTATAAACATTGTGCATTGTCACTGTCATTAGTATTTGTGTTCTGCTTGATTGCATATAGTAGTATTTGGAAGATAGACACGAAATGCTGGAGTAACTCGGTGAAATCCTTAAAGGGCCTGTCCCACTTGCGTGTCCTTGGCACGCAAATTACACAACCTCGTTTTATTTGATCTGAACGGTACCGCGAAGGTCTTGTGCGATTTCATGCGTACGCACAGCTGTCTGGAGCGTGTGACGTCATTTGAAGATGGACACACAATGCTGGAGTAACTCAGCGGGACCGGCAGCATCTCTGGAGAGAAGCAATGGATAACGTTTCGTGTCGAGACTCTTCTGTCCGAAAAGAAGGGTCTTGACCCGAAACGTCACCCATTGCTTCTCTCCAGAGATGCTGCCGGTCCCACTGAGTTACTCCTGCATTTTGTGTCCATCTTCAATTTTCTTGGCCCCGCTCTGGGAGTAGAAGTGGGGGCGGATCCGGACCGCAACGGCCGTGAGCCCCAGGCCGAGTTCGGCGATCGTTCTGCTGCTGTTGGAGGTGAGACGTTGCATCACGCCAGGGTCTTGGGCCTGTCCCACTTTGGCCGTCAGTTACAGGCTGTTGGCGCGCAAACATTTTGTTCGCTATAAAAATTTCGGAGCGCCGCGCGATATCACGGACAACTACATACCCCGCCCCGCTTATCAGTGGGACCAGCCCCGCGGGGCCATACGATGCCCGTGCGCCTCAACGCGATGACGAGGTCGCGTAATTTGCGTGCCAAGGACACGTAAGTGGGACAGGTCCTTAAGGGTTTCGACCTGAAACGTCACCCATTCCCAGACTGCTTCTACGTCTGAAGAAGGGTCTCGACCCGAAACATCACCCATTTTTCTCTCCGGAGATACTGCCTGTCCCACTGAGTTACTCCAGCATTTTGTGTCTATCTTCAGTTTAAACCAACATCTGCAGTTTCTTCCTACACATATCATATTATTTGATTTGATTGGCTTCTGAATGGCCCTTCCATAAACTAGGGTACTGTCCGATTCACCTCCACCCCATTGCAGATATTGAACTTTGTCTATGGAGCAGATGTGCTGACAATTTTGAGAACTATATTCTGCATACTGTATCTTCCCCTTTGCTCTATCTCTATTCTATCTACTGTGCTTGAGTTCAACTTGGGGTGGCACGTTGGCGCAGCGGTAGAGTTGCTGCCTTACAGCGCCAGAGACCCGGGTTCCATCCTGACTATAGGTGCTGTCTGTATGGAGTTTGTACATTCTCTCCATGACCTGCTGATCATCTGAAATCAGTACCCCATTCCTGCACATTTCAGACCCGCAGACCCTCAGCATAGAGCACCGCAAGGCTGCATACTCTCCCCTCCCCTCTACTCTCTCTACACCAATGACTGCACTTTCACTGACTCCTCTGTCAAGCTTCTCAAGTTTCTCAAGTTTGCGGACGACACAACCCTGATTGGACTGATCCAGGATGGGGAGGAATCTGCCTACAGACAGGAAGTGACACAGCTGGCGTCCTGGTGCCATTGCAACAACCTAGAGCTCAATGCTCTTAAGACAGTGGAATTGATTGTAGACTTTAGGGGAGCTCCCCCTCCCCTCACCCCACTCACCATCAACAACACCACAGTCACATCTGTGGAGTCTTTTAAGTTCCTGGGAACCATCATCTCCAAGGACCTTAAGTGGGGGGCTACCATCGACTCCACAGTCAAAAAGGCACAACAGAGGATATACTTCCTGCGGCAGCTGAGGAAGCACAATCTGCCACAGGCAATGATGGTCCAATTCTACACGGCCATCGTAGAGTCTGTCCTCACCTTCTCCATCATGGTCTGATCCTTCTAAATTCCAGTTAATATAAGCCCAGTCGAGCCATTCTAAGGTCAGTCCATCCAAGACATACATGTTTGTAGGTTAGTCGGCTTTGGTAAAGATTGTAATTTGTCCCTAGTGTATAGGATAGTGCTATTGGTTGGCGCGGACTCAGTGGGCCAAAAGGCCTGTTTCTTTGCTGAATTTCTAAAATAAGCTAAACTTGATCATATTCATGTATAGTATTTTACCTGATCTGTTTGGATAGCATGCAAAACAAAGCTTTTCACTGTACCTCAGTACACGTGACAATAAACCTGAACCTGTAAACAGCACTGTCTGCCATTTGTGGATATTCAATGTACTACATTCATTAGCATTAGGACGGTATTTTTTATATAGTTGCACCATTGCATTTTTGGTTAATTCAGATGCATGTACAGTGAGCTTTTTTGAATTATCTTTGGGCAACAATATTTTTTACATATCTGCTGGGTTGCTGACAGACGCTGTCAAAGGTGACTCATCAGTCTTCAAGTCTTCAGGGTATGCCTGCTTTGAAGAAGTCTTCAAGTCTTGTTCGTACGTGATATAACCAGAGCAACACAACACATGGATCGAGAGAGTATCCTCCCACAGGCATGAGATCTTCCTGTTGTTTTACAGCAAAGGCTTGGAGTGAAGCATCCTGTGTCGAATCTGTTTGGAAGCTTGTGGGTGTCACTTTGATCAGGTCCCTCACAACTACTCTTCTCCTCAGATATACCATCTTCATGCAAGGTATGATTTGCCTGGGAAGCATGCAGAATAAACTCGCTGTATCTCAGTGCACGTGACATTTTGTTAACCAATGCCAAGACCAATACATTGCTCCCCTTTGAGGTGCAGTTTAGAGACAGTGTCCAGTATTATGATAGAGACTGAAGAAGGTTCCCGACCCAAAACGCTGCCCATCTATGCCCTCCCGAGATGCTGCCTGAAGATAGACACAAAAAGCTGGAGTATCTCAGTGGAACAGGCAGTATCCCTGGAGAGAAGGAATGGGTGATGTTTTGGGTCAGGCTGTTCTGTCAGTCTGAAGAAGGGTCTCAACCCAAAACATCACCCATTCCTTCTCTCCAGAGATGCTGCCTCCCGCTGAGTTACTCCAACATTTTGTGTCTATCTTCGGCATCTGCAGTTCCTTCCTACACATGCTGCCTGAGGAGTCTGAAGAAGGGTTCTCTCCCGAAACATCACCTGTCCAAGTCCTCCAGAGATGCCACCTGAAGAGTCCATAGAAAAATCTCGACCTAAAATGTTGCCTATCCAAGTACTCCAGAGATACTGCCTGAAGACTCTGAAGAAGAGTGCCAACCTGAAATGTTGCCTATCCATATCCTCCAGATATACTACCTGAAGACTCCTCTGAAGCCTATCTACGTCCTCCAGTGATGCTGGAGTCCGAAGTAGTCCGAAAAGTCTGAAGAAAAGCCATGACCCGAAATGTCGCTTGTCCATGATCTCCAGAGATGCTACCTGAAGAGTCTGAAGAAGGGTCCTGACCCAAAATATCGCCTGTTTATGTCCTCCAGAGATGGTGCCTGAAGAAGGGTCTCAACCCGAAATGTTGCCTATCCACGTCTTCCAGAGATGCTGCCTAAAGAGTCCGAAGAAAGGACCTGACCCAAAATGTTGACCATCCATGTCCTCCAGAGATGCTACCTGAAGTGTCTGAAGAAGGGCCCTGACCCGAAATGTCGTCTGTCCATGTCCTCCTGAGATACTGCCTGAATAGTCTAAAGTAGGGTCCCAACCTATAACGTTGCCTGACCAAATCTTCCAGATATGCGGCCTGCAGGGTCTGAAGAACCCTTCTGATGCCGCCTGAAGTCCATAGAAACATCTTTGCCTAAAATGTTGCCTATCCATGTTCTCCAGAGATGCTGCCTGACCGCTGAGTTACTCCAGCTCTCTAATCCACAATATTTTGTTTTCCCTGAGATATTAGAAATTTCAACTGGATCAGTTAGCAAGTTGTAAACACCATCGCTCACATATCTTGTCATTGTTCCCCATGGTTCTGCAGGGGAACAGACGTTATATTCAGAATGTCATCTGTTCTGTACCCTGGGAATCCATGCTCGAAGGAGGCACAGATCAGGAACGGAGGGATGCAATGGGAGCACAGACACTGCGGATAATATGTTTTTGTAAATGGCTTCCATGCTGGTAATATGAGATTACTGAATTCATTCTGAAATGACTTCGGGCTTTTCGGTTAAAGGAAAATCTTTTCCAAATTGCATATCATTCACACCTGTCATTACAAAGAGATTCATGTGCAGGATTTCTAGCCATGGGGCTCAATGGCTGCGGATAAGAATCATAAACTCTGTCAGATTTTCTTTCACCTAAATTAAGGACAGTTGTGAGAGCCTGTATTATTATCTTTGCCGATAGTAACAATAACTAGGATACCTTGTCCCAATACAGGAAGGATGCTGAGGCTTTGGAAAAGGTGCAGAAGAGGTTTACCAGAATGATGCCTGGATTAGAGGCCATTTGCTCTCAGGAAAGTATGGACAGACTTATATTGTTTTCTCTGGAACAACGAACGTTGAGAGGAGATCTGTCAGAAGTCTTGATTAGTACGGGTGTCAGAGCTTATGGGGGAAGGCAGGTGAATGGGGAAAGGAGGGAGAGATAGATCAGCCATGATTGAATCACAGTCGGCCTAAATCACTTTTGACCTTAAGTATATAAAATGATGAGAGGCAGAGATAGGGGAGACAGTCAGAACATCCCCCCCCCCTCCCCCCCCCCCTCCCCCCCCCTCCCCCCCCCAAGAAGGAAATATCAAATACTTTAAGGTGAGAGGGGCAAAGTTTAAAGGCGATATGCGGGCCACGTTTTTTACATGGAGGCTGGTGTGTTGCTGGAACTCATTGCCAAGGGTGGTGGTGGAGGCAGATACGATAGTGGCGTTTAAGTGTTTTTGGATATGCAAGGAATGGGGAGATAAGGATCATGTGCAAGCAGATAAAACTTGACATCATGTCCAGTACAAACATTGTGGGCCAAGGGCCTGTTCCTGTGCTGTACTGTTCAATGTTCTAGGATGGAGCCCAAGTATTCCACTAGATTTCCAGGAGCAACAAAATATATAATAGCATATTTGCCCAGTGAGCCTCAAAAATGGCTTGGTCAGATGTAATTTGCAATTGTTGGTTGTTTAAGCTTCATGATGATGGATGTTGCTACAAAATAATAAATCATTTAATGATCTCTTGAGTCATAGAGCCATACAGCCACACAGCCTGGAAATAGGCCCTTCGGCCCAACTCTCACAGGTCAGGCAGCATCTTTGGAGAAAAAGAATAGGGAAGTATTGGCTTTAAGAATATCTTATTTTTGCGTTAAAGGATGAATAGGATTAGCAAGGCTCGGATAGAATAGAACAGATGGAAAGTTATATATAAAAAATACTAGTTGGTTCATAACCTAGCGACAATATAGAAGAGAACAAGCAAATAGTTGCAGAAGGGCCCAGATGCGGAACATTTGAAATGAGATGTCAGAGACAATACGCGCTAATACTGGGGGATACTAACAGAATAAAGGAATTAGTGCAAGGAGCAACATGCAAATTCTAATGGAAATGCAGGATGGAGGTGAGATGGCAACAGAGAATTATTATTAGGAAGTTTAATTTTTCTAGTTTTAATTTAGTTTTGTTTAGATTAGTTTATTGTCACGTGTATCGAGATACAGTGAAAGCTTTTGTTGCTTTAAGGTGAAGGGGAAAAGATTTAATAGGAACCTGAGGGGTAACTTTTGCACACAAGGTGTGGTGGTAGTATGGAACGAGCTGCCAGAGGAGGTAGTTGAGGCAGGGACTCCCCCAATGTTTAAGATACAGTTAGACGGGTACATGGATAGGACAGATTTGGAGGATATGGGCCAAACGCCTGCAGGTGGGACTAGTTCAGCTGGGACATGTTGGCCGGTGTGGGCAAGTTGGGTCGAAGCGCCTATTTCCACGCTGTACCACTCTATGACTATGCTCGCTAACCAGTCAGCAGAAAGACAATTCATGATTACAATTGAGCCATTTACAGTGTACAGATACATGATAAGGGAATAACAACATTAAGTGCAAGATAAAGCCAGTAAAGCCTGACCAAAGATAGACCCAGGGTCTCCAGGAAGGTAGATCGTAGTTCAGCACTGCTGTCTGGTTGCGGTCTGGTTGCCTCAAAAAGGCTGGCAGCATCATCAAGGACCCACACCATCCTGGCCACACACTCATCTCCCTGCTACCTTCAGGTAGAAGGTACAGGAGCCTGAAGACTGCAACAACCAGATTCAGGAATAGCTACTTCCCCACAGCCATCAGGCTATTAACTTGGCTCGGACAAAACTCTGAACATTAATAGCCCATTATCTGTTATTTGCACTTTATCAGTTTATTTATTCATGTGAGTATATATTTATATAATGGTATATGGACACACTGATCTGTTTTGTAGTCAATGCCTACTATGTTCTGTTGTGCTGAAGCAAAGCAAGAATTTCATTGTCCTATCAGGGACACATGACAATAAACTCACTTGAATCTTGAATCTTGAACTAGGATGGTTCAGTTGCCTGATAACAGCTGGGAAGAAACTGTCCCTGAATCTGGAGGGAGAATATGTGATAATGATGAAGTAGAGGAGAAATAGAGGCCCGAGTCCTGAGACCAATATTTAAATGTTAATGTAATTCAGTGTGGAGGAGAAGTGACACAGGGAATCTTGACATGAGGTAGGAGAGAAAACAATGGCCATTGAGGTGGTGTGATGCGTGGAGGAGGCAAAAAAGAGCAGCTGGTGAAAAGGAAATTGACTTTGCAAAATAAGCAATTCAAGGTTTAAAAGGGTGCCTGCTGAGTATGAAAACCATGAGTAATTGATTTTACGGAACATTTTTAAAGGTTGCAATATCTGTTCAGTTTAGTTTAGAGATACAGCTTGGAAACAGGCCCTTCGACACACTGAGTCCATGCCGACCAGTGATCACCCCGTACACCAGCACTATCACGCACATTAGGGATAATTTACAATTTTTACCCAAGCCAATTAACCTTCAAACCTGTACGTCTTTGGTGTGTGGGAGGAAACCGGAGCACCCGGCGAAAACCCACGCGGTCACAGGGAGAAGGTGCAAACTCGGACTGAGTATACACAGCGCACGAGGTCAGAATCAAACCCGGGTCTCTAGCGCTGCAAGGCAGCAACTCTACCGCTGAGCCAGCGTGCCGCCCCACCATTCTTTATATACTTTTATTGATTTTTCAGGCATTTAACAAGCACAGATTGGTTTATAGATATAGCATGGAAACAGGCCCTTCAGCCTGCGTAGTTCACACTGACCATCGATCGTCCGTTCACACTAGTGCGCTAACCTGGAACTCATCCGCTCCCAACACACGAGGGGCTATTTTCAAAGAACAATTAACCCAAATACCCACCAAACTCGCTTTGTTGGAAAAGATATTTGCAGGAGATAGGCTGGCAATTTGCCAAGGCTGTCTAGAATTTTCATGTTATTTTCAGGTACCTGCATCCTTAATACCATTCATAAGTTCAGAGGTTGTCGGAGCAATATTTGGAGCTTCGGACCATCACGTCTACTCCGCCATTCAATCATGGCTGATCTATTTCTCTCTCTCAACCCCATTCTCCTGCCTGCTCCCCATAACCCCTGACACCCGTACTAATCAAGAATCTGTCAATCTCAGCCTTAAAAATATCCATTGACTTGGCCTCCTCAGCCTTCTGTGGCAATTAATTCCACAGATTCACCACCCCCTGACCAAAGAAATGCCTCCTCATCTCCTTTCTAGAGGTATGTCCTTTTATCCTGAGGCTACGGCCTCTGGTCCTTGACTCTCCCACTAGTGGAAACATCCTCTCCACATCCACTCTATCCAGGCCTTTCACTATTCGGTAAGTTTCAATGAGGTCCCCCCCTCATCCATCTAAACTCCAGCGAGTTCACACTCAGTGCCGTCAAACACACATCATATTTAGGTGGAGGAGGGATGGAGAAAGAGGGGATGCAAGGGTTACTTGAAGTTAGAGAAAAATCAATATTCATACCGCAGCACCTCATATTTCACTTGGGCAGCTGACAACCCAGCGGCATGAAATTTATTTCTCTAACTTCAAGTAACCCTTGCAACCCCTCTCTTTCCGCCCCTTCCCCCACTCACATCATACTAGCTTCAAACTCCTCTTGTTGAGTCTCATTGTCTGCAACTCATTTTCACCCAGCCCACAACTAACAATAGCCTTTCCTTTATCATCGTTACTTTTTTGCATATATTTCATTAATTTGTTCTATATCTCTCTACATCACCGACTATATCTCTCGTTTCCCTTTCCCCTGACTCTCAGACTGAAGGTGGGTCTTGACCCGAAACGTCACCTATTCTTTTCCCCCCGGAGATGCTGCCTGACCCGCTGAGTTACTCCAGCTTTTTGTGATTATTTTCGGTTTTAAACCAGCGTCTGCAGTTCCTTCCTACACAATGAGACACCAAATCCTGTTAGAGCGTTTAACCTCTCAATCTGAGCTCCTTTTGCTGCCATGACCTTTAACAAGTATCCAGATGATCATCATCTGATTAAACGTCATGACAGAGCGAGTATTGACATTTCGAGTTTGTTCCGGAAGATTTCCCCCAAGCTTTGAAGATTACACAGCCATGTCGATGCAGATGCCGTAACACCTCCGAGTCCTCTGGAAGGATTAGCTGCCGTCATTGATACCACTGAAAAGGACACAAAGTGCTGGAGTAAATCAGCAGGTCAAGGCAGCTTCTCTGGAGAACACAGATAGGTTAAGTTTCAGGTCGGGATCCTTCAGTAGGTCTGAAGCAGGATCTCGACCTGAAAAGTCACCTATCCATGTTCTCCAATTATGCTGTCTGACCTGTTGAGTTACTCCAGCACTTTGTGCCCTTTTGTGTATTAATTATTAATTGTTATTTAGGGACACGGTGTGAAAACAGGCCCTTCAGCCCACCTAGTCTGTGCTGACCAGCGATCGCCCACACACTAGTTCTATCCTACACATGCACGGTGGCGCGGCGGTAGAGTTGTTGCCTAATGCCCCGGTCCCACCAGAGACCCAGATTCAATCCTGACTACAGGTGCTGTCTGTATGGAGTTTGCACGTTCTCCCCGTGACCGCATGGTTTTTCCCTGGATGCTCCAGTTTCCTGCCACGAAAAGACGTCCAGGTTAATTGGCTTTGGTAAAAATTGTAAGTTGTCCCTTGTGTAGGATATGGGGATTGCTGGTCGGTACGGACTAAGTGGGGCGAAGGGCCTGTGTCCGTGTTGTATCTCTATACTAAACACACTTATGACGATTTACAGAAGCCAATTCTATAAACTCTGGATAGAAGGATGAGAGGGCATCTTATTGAAACATATAAGATTATTAAGGGTTTGGACACGCTAGAGGCAGGAAACATGTTCCCGATGTTGGGGGAGTCCAGAACCAGGGGCCACAATTTAAGAATAAGGGGTAAGCCATTTACAACTGAGACGAGAAAACACTTTTTCACACAGAGAGTGGTGAGTCTGTGGGATTCTCTGCCTCAGAGGGCGGTGGAGGCCGGTTCTCTGGAAACTTTCAAGAGAGAGCTAGATAGGGCTCTTAAAGATAGCGGAGTCAGGGGATATGGGGAGCAGGCAGGAACGGGGTACTGATTGGGATGATCAGCCATGATCACATTGAATGACGGTGCTGGCTCGAAGGGCCGTATGGCCTACTCCTGCACCTATTGTCTATTGTCTATTGCTAATTAAGCTACAAACTTGTACGTCTTTGGAGTGTGGGAGGAAACCGGAGCCTTATAGAAAATAGGGAGAACATACAAACTCTGTACAGATAGCACCCGTAGTCAGGATCGAACCCAGGTCTCGGGTGTAGTAATGGCGGCAACTCTACTGCTGCGCCCTCATGCCGCCACATAGATATAGCTGAAACAGCAGCCAATGCATTGATCAATATTATGTAAGTCAAACATATGTTTCCATATTGTTTGGATCACAACATTGGGGAGTATGTCAAAGCATTATCCAGCTACCTTTCCCACTCCATATCCACTGCATATTTTTCTTCAACGTATTTCAACCTTGAAAATGCTGATTGTTATTACTGTCAGATAAAGTCGTTTTAATGGAACAGTCAGTACTTCAGTAAACTTAAAATGTGCTGATTGGAAAAGAAGCAGACTTCAGTAGATCAGCAGACACGTTATATAAGGAGACAAGGACTAGTATTCTTTGGGAGAGCATGTGACTCATTCTTCCACAATGTAGAAGTGGGAGTGAAAACATCAATTGGAATTGAATGACGTTTGTCAATAAAAAACAAATTCTTACCCTAGCCATATTTGAAGTTTAGAAACATGGAACTGCAGATGTTGGTTTACAAAAGAAGACACAGATTGCTGAAGTAACACAGCGGGGGTCAGGCAGTATCTCAGCAGAACATGGATAGGCGACGGTTTGCATTGGGACCCTTCTGCAGATTGAAGAAGGGTCCTGACCCAAAATGTTGCATATCCATGTTCTCCCTAGATGCTGCCTGACCTGCTGAGTAACCCCAGCACTCCGTGTCTATAATTAAAGTTTTGTTTTCTTACTCCAAGGAGTTTGGACAATTGCATGCCTCACAGTTTTCTCTTCCAGTCCTTTCTCCACCACCTTTTTCCCTTTTTTCCAATTCTATGTTCAAACTCAACTCAAACTTGGACTGTCTCTCTAGAACGCTGATAGAAGTATACAAAATGATGAGAGGCATAGATAGGGTAGACAATCGGAACCTTTTTCCCAGGGTGGAAATGTTAAAGCCTAGAGACCGTAGCTTTGAGGTCAGAGGGGCAAAGTTTAAAGGAGGTTTCGAGGACAAGTTTTTATGCAGAGGTGTGCGTTATCAAACTTCTGTACCACTTGCCGATGGAAAGGGGTAGAAGCAGGAGTGATCAGGGTGAGACTGGTCGTCGATAATGCTGCTGACCTTGCCGAGGCAGCGTGAAGTGCGGATGGAGTCAATGGAAGGGAGGTTGGCTTGTGTGATGGTCTGGGCTGCGTCCACAACTCTCTGTCATTTCCTGCAGTCTTCGGGTCACCAGCAACTTCTCAATGGCAGCAAGGGAGGGGGAAACGCTGGCCTTCCAGTAACATGACATCGAGACAATAAGGTTGCATTTGTTTATAGGCGTATTGTTCATCAAGTTTATTTTTTATTTAGAAAATTAATTCTGTTAAAAGTCTGAGAAAGACACAAAATCATTTTGAAATAATCTAAATAATTTTTCTTGGGGCAGCTTACACCCCAGCGGAATGAATATTGACTTCCCTAACTTCAAGTAACCCTTGGTTTCCCTCTCTTTCCATCCTTCCCCCCTTCCCGGTTCTCCGATCAGTCTGACTGTCCTCATTTACAGTTTATCTCTGTTTGCTTTGTTGTTACCTTCTCCTCGCTAACAGTGATCTATTCCACATGTTCCTTGATCTACATCCCCTTTGTCCCATTTTCACACCTCATGCTTCCTTATCTTTGTATCTCCCTTTCCCCTGACAGTCTGAAGAAGGGTCTCGACCCGAAACAACACCCATTCCTTCTCTCCAGAGATGCTGCCAGTCCCGCCGAATTACTCCAGCATTTTGTGTCTATCCTCGGTTTAAACCAGCATCTGCAGTTCCTTTCTATAAATAATGTGCTGCAGTGGTGGTGAAATAGTTGCCCCATTGTTTACAAAAATATTTAATTCATTTAGATCCCTAAATCAATTGGCAGCAGAAGAGAGGCATTGATCTGAATGCACTCAAACTATCCACATAACATCCAGGGCCGTCGAAACGCAGATACAGAACAGGTTTCCATTCAAATCTCCACAGCAATATGGCAAGGCAGACCGTTCTGTCTCTCATCATATATGTTACCATCAGAAAAAAATCCTTCATTAAGATTTTACGCTGGAAGCTTTGTAAATTTAATAAGCCCATGTTACAGTTCCTTACCTCAGCTTCAAACAACTCTTGCAGATTAAATGAGAAATTGATAAGCAGACAACAATCAGACCATATTGCTTTCCCATTTTATTTCAAATAATTTGCTGTCGTATGAGAAGGGCTCCGAGTTTAAAAGGTTCATTCTCAATGTCACAACGCATTAGCAGATATCATGGTGAGCGTTTGGTTTAGTTTAGTTTTGAGATACAGTGCGGAAACAGCGTAGGATGAAGTGAAGTTGGGGTCCATTGCAGGTGTGTGTGAGTGAGGGGCCCGGAGCTGCGGGAGAGTCAGGGTGAGGGCCTGCTGGTGCCGGCGCGTCGCAGCCTGTGTGGAGAACTGTTGGGATTGACTGTCGGTACCTGTAACCCGGGCTGGGAGATCTTGCACCGGAGTCGGAAGACTCCGAGGCCAAAGATGGAGGCGCAGGCAAGCACCGAGAAAACACACGCGGCTGTGGTAGCGAGACCGGGTTAAAACGTGGTGGTGGTGGAGCCGGAGAGCAGGAGGAATCACAGAGGGGGGGGGGGGGGGAGGGGGAGCGAGAGAGGGTCTCGCAGAACTCATGTCGGAGAAAGAGGAGGGGAACTTCTTCAAAGTGGGCACACCTTGAGGAGATTTCGCAGTGGAGCAGACAAAAAGAGTAGGAAGAAACTGCAATTGCTGGTTTACATCGAAGATAGGCCCAAAATGCCGGAGTAACTTAGCGGGAAATCTCCAGGGAAAAGGAATGGGTGACTTTTCGGGTCGAGACCCTTTTTCAGACCGATGTCAGTTTACAAGTCTGTAGAAGGCTCTCGAAATGATACGGCACCTATTCATTTTCTCCAGAGATGCTGCCTGACCCGCTGAGTTTAGTTTAGTTTAGTTTAGAGATACAGCATGTAAACAGGCCTTTTGGCCCACCGAGTCCACGCCAACCAGCGATCCCTGCACACTAACACTATCCTACACACAATAGGGACAATTTACAATTTTACCAAAGCCAATTAGCTTATAAACCTGTACATCTTTGGAGTGTGGGAGGAAACCGGAGATCCCAAAGAAAACCAAAGTACCATACCATAAAAACCCACGCAGATCACAGGGAGAACGTACAAACTCTGTGCAGACAGCACTCGTGGTCAGGATTGAACCCGGGTCTCTGACGCTGTAAGGCAACAACTCAGAGGTTATGTGGAGAAGGCAGGAGAATAGGGTTAGGAGGGAGAGATAGATCAGCCATGATTGAATGGCGGAGTAGACTTGATGGGCCGAATGGCCTAATTCTACTATAACATGACCTTACGATCTACCGCTGCGCCATCGTGCCACCCTGGATTAACTCCAGCATTTTGTGTCTATCGTGGCAACTGGAGCATAAGATAGAGATGAGAGTCACTTCAGTTAAGATAGTGGGTGAAACATTTTGCTGATAGCGTAGAAACCTCTCATGCGCTTTCTTGAAACTGATTAGAGCAGGAGGGCAAAATGCATATGCTGCAGTGAGTCCAAACCAGACAGAATATCATCTCATAAAATGTATGCATAAATTCACCTCTTTGATTGCAAGCGCTATAAAAGGAATGAAGTCAGGAAACGAATCTACATCAAGTTACTTACGAACTTAATCAGGTGCTTCTTTGGAAAATGCTAGCAGCTTTAGGAATAAATTGACTGAAATATGCTGCTGCGGAAAATATTGATCTACAGACTCCCAGCTGCATTTTTAAAGTTGGTTTCTAAATTTAAAACATAACAAGAGTGCAGAACGGTATAAATTCTACAGCGAGGTGGTACTTTGGGGAAGAAGTTATGAGCTGATTGCTAATATCAGGTCTCCCCGAAGTCTTTTGCAAACAGTCAAAGCAGTAGGGAAATCTGGACCTTTTAGTTTAAGTTTAGTTTAGAGATACAGCGCAGGCACTGGCCCTTCTGCCCACCGCGTCCGCGCCGACCAGCGATCGCCCCGTACAATAGCACCATCTAGGGACAATTTGCAATCTTTACCGAGGCCAATTAACCGACAAACCCACACTTCTTGGAGTATTGTGTTCAGTCTTGGTCACCCTGCTGTAGGAAGCATGTCATTAAGCTGGGAAGAGTGCGGGTTAGATTTATAAGGATGTTGCCAGGACTTCTGGTCTGAGCTATAGGGATAGGTTGGGCCGGCTGGGACTTTAGTCCTTGGAGCGCAGGAGGATGCGGGGTGATATTGTAGAGGTGTATAGGATCATGAGGGAATAGAAAGGAGGAATGCACAGCGTCTTTTGCCCAGTGTAGGGGAGTCACAAACCAGAGGACATATGTTTAAGGTGACAGGGGAAAGAATTAATCGGAACCGGAGAGGCAACTCTTTCGCACAAAGGGTGGTGGGTACATGGGATAAGCTCGCAAGTTCACTAGTTTTAGGTGTAGAATTAGGCCATTCGGCCCATCGAGTCTACTCCGCCATTCAATCATGGCTGATCTCTGTCACCTAATCCCAAGTTACAGGGAGCTGCCAGAGGAGGTAGTTGATGCAGGTACTGTAACAATATTTAAAAGACATTTGGATGGGTAGATGGATAGGAAAGGTTTAGAGGGATATGAGCCAAATGCAGGCACTTGCGACGAGTGCAGATGGGACATCTTGGTCGGAGTGGGCAAGTTAGTTGAAGGGCCTGTTTCCGAGCTGTATGGCTCTTTGACTCTATCCTGCAGATTTGCACAACTACATGAAAACATGTTCCCGATGTTGGGGGAGTCCAGAACCAGGGGCCACAGTTTAAGAATAAGGAGTAAGCCATTTAGAACGGAGACAAGGAAACACTTTTTCTCACAGAGAGTGGTGAGTCTGTGGAATTCTCTGCCTCAGAGCCCGGTGGAGGCCAGTTCTCTGGATACTTTCAAGAGAGAGCTAGATAGGGCTCTTAAAAATAGCGGAGTCAGGGGATATGGGGAGAAGGCAGGAACGGGGTACTGATTGGGGATGATCAGCCATGATCACATTGAATGGCGGTGCTGGCTCGAAGGGCCGAATGGCCTACTCCTGCACCTATTGTCTATTGTCTATTGTCTACATGAAAACTTATGAGAGTGTAGCTTGTCTCTGAGTGCTCAACTTACAAAGATATAAAGCAAATTAGTTGCATTCGGATGGGGAAGAGAGATAAGTGAGAATGCTCACGGTAAAATAAAGTAATTCAGGGTTACTTTCTAAGTTCTGTGAGTTTCTGTAGCCTTGTATATCTTTAATTGTCTTCTAAGTCATTGAAACTTGCAGAACAATGAAAGGCAGAGATAGAGTGGACGTGGAAAGGATGTTTCCGCAGGTGGGAGAGTCCAGAGGACCAGAGGTCATAGCCTCAGAATTAAAGGGCGCTTTTTAAGAAAGGAGGTGAGGAGGAACTTCTTTAGTCAGAGGGTAGTTAATCTGTGGAACTCATTGCCACAGAGGGCTGTGGAGGACAAGTCAGTGGATAATTTTAAGGCAGAGATAGACAAATACTTGATTAGAACGGGTGTCAAGGGTTATGGGAGAAGGCAGGAAAATGGGATTAGGTGGCAGAGATCATCCATGATTGAATGGTAGAGTGGACTCGGTGAGCCTAAAACTTGTGAACTTGTGAATAGACAATAGACAATAGGTGCAGGAGTAGGCCATTCAGCCCTTCGAGCCAGCACCGCCATTCACTTTGATCGTGGCTGATCATCCACAATCAGCGTCTTCTCCTCATATTCCTTGACTCCGCTATCTTTAAGAGCTCTATCTAACTCCCTCTTGAAAGCATCCAGAGAATTGGCCTCCACTGCCTTCTGAGGCAGGCAATTCCACAGATTCACAACTCTCTGGGTGAAAAAGTCTTTCCTCATCTCTGTTCAAAATGGCCTACCCCTTATTCTTAACTGTGGCCCTTGGTTCTGGACTCCCCCATCATTGGGAACATGTTTCCTGCGGTACCCGGACGTGGCTTCGATGGACGAGATGCCGAAGCAAAGAAGTGGAAGCCAAATAACCGAACGGAAACGAAGCCAAAACGCCAAATAACCGAAAGCGTACGAAGCTGAAACGCCAACTAACCGAAAGGGTGGGACGCCTAAATGCAAACTAAACAAAAGGATGGGATGCCTAAATGCAAACTAACTGAAAGGGCGGGATGCCTAAAAGCCAACTAACCGAAAGGCTGCATCGCCTAAAAGCGAACTCACCGAAAGGCTGCTATGCCGAAACGCCAACTAAACGAAAAGGCTGGGTCGCCTACAAGCCAACGAACCGAATGGCTGCTCAGCCGAAAAGTCAAATAACGGACATGACGTCGCCGGGGGGCAGGACTTGTCAGCGATTGGTCCAGACCCCCGCATCCATCACATCACTGGCCGGTGGAGACAGGAGGGTGGGGGTCATTTTCCCACACAACCCATAGGTGACTGGGCACTCTGAACCCGAGCACCAAATTGTAAGCGGCCGAAGGAGCGCATCCCTCGGGACAACCCCCACTCTCCCACGGCCACGGCCGCCCTCCGCCTCGTCTTTCCAGTGCAGCCACACTGTGACAGGCTGTGTGTCGGCAGCGCTGGGTGGAGCAGAGGTGTGGGACAGGCTGGTCCCCCCGCCCACCCAGAGTCACTGACCGCGATGCACCGCCATCAGACCCCAACCCCCACACCAGGGTGATTCACCCCCCCCCGACCCCCGGACCCCAACCCACACACAGGGTGATTCACCCCCACCCCGGCCGCGGGGTCAGACGGCTCGGGGCATTGGCAGCTATAGTAAATCTCTTTTAAAACATGGACACACAAAATCCCAGGTGGGCCGATGACAAGTGTGCATGACAATGAACTATTTTATCTCCTCCCACTCCTCCCCCCCCCCCTTGACAACAAGAAGCACGTTTCATTTATTACTGTCTAGTTGCCGGCGTAACGCCTACAACAAGCTCCCACGCACAAAACACCAGATAATCTGTAAACTGTTTTAACCGAAGAGTTACACAAAAAGCTGGAGTAGCTCAGCGGAACAGGCAGCATCTCTGGAGAGAAGAAATGGGTGACGTTTCGCGTCGAGACCATTCTTCAGACCTGAACACTGGGTCTGAAGGGTGTCGACCCGAAACACCACCCATTCCTTCTCTCCAGTGATGCTGCCTGTCCCACTGAGTCACTCCAGCATTTTGTGTCTATCTTTGGTGTGACACTTGTCTCATTTCATCGGCTTCATGTATTGCACGCATGGAAGAGACGCTTTACATGCCGCTTGCATCTATTCATCGAAGTGTGCACTTAATGAAATCTCACATCTTTGCGAGGGAGGGATGGAATGGATGTAACCACCGGTTAAAGCAAAGGCATAGTTAGGACAGGGAAATAATCCCACCACTTAATTAACCAGGTTCCCGAATGTAAGAACTACTTATACATGTAACATTTTTGTTTTTAAATCAATGTAACTCTTTTTTGATTTTTAATGCCGAGTTAAAACCGCGTCCTGTGGGAAGGGCTTGCGGCAGCTGGTTTCATGGTGCCTTAATTGTTGGTAGGTGCTGTCCTTTCACATGGACCGCTTACAACTTGGTGCTCGGGTTCAGAGTGCCCAGTCATCTATGGCTTGTGTGGGAAAATGACCCCCACCCTCCCGTCTCCACCGGCCAGTGATGTGATGGACGTGAGAGTCTGGACCAATCGCTGACAAGTCCCGATCCCCCCCCCCCCGCCGAGCGACATCATATCGGTTATTTGACTTTTCGGCTGAGCGGCCATTCGGTTAGTTGGCTTGTAGGCGACGCAGCCTTTCGGTTAGTTGGTGTTTCGGCAGAGCGGCCTTTAGGTGAGTTTCCTTTTAGGCGTCCCACCCTTTCAGTTAGTTTGCATCTAGGTGTCCAGCTCCTTCGGTTAGTTGGCGTTTCGGCTTTGAATGCTTTCGGTTATTTGCCGTTTCGGCTTTGTTTCCGTTCGGTTATTTGGCTTCCACTTCTTTGCTTCAGCTTCTCGTCCTTCGACGCCACGTCCGCACACGGTTTCCTGCCTCTCCTTCTAAATTCCAGTGTAAACAAGCCCAGTCGCTCCATTATTTCAACATATGACAGTCCCGCCATCCCGGGAATTAACCTCGTGAACCTACGCTGCACTCCCTCAATAGCAAGAATGTCCTTCCTCAAATTTGGAGACCAAAACTGCACACAATACTCCAGGTGTGGTCTCACTTGGGCCCTGTACAACTGCAGAAGGACCTCTTTGCTCCTATACTCCTCGTGTTATGAAGGCCAACATGCCACTTGTGAAGTCTAATTTTGTTTTATCTTTTAAGCCTTGTATTGAGGAAAGGAAGAATACATTCAATGAGAGAAAGTCACAATGACTTAAGGGAGAAAATAATTTAGCAATTTGTGTTTAATGGAAGTATTTTAAGTCATAACATTTGAATGGTCTGTTAAGCAGGATAAATGTAATAACACAGTACTATGCAAACTAAAATTAATCAGGGGAAAAGGATAGTGAAAAATATTCTAAAAAATGAGAAAGCATTTTTGTGTTTACATTAGAACTAAAAATTCTGACATATCCCATGGATTTTAAACATGAACAATAGATTAAAACAGATTATTTTGGCAGAACCTTCAGAAGAAAATCTCAGAAGGTTATTTAATAGGAGGTCAGTTTTCTACCACCTGTTTCCATTGCAGCTAAAGCTGAACAATTTGCCCTTGATGTTATTTTTAACTGTAAGAAGGTTAGATTTAATCATTGAACAACAGATACAATTTAATCTCAAATAAATTTGCTTACATGTCTCAAAGAAAATAATGCACAATAAATTAAAGGACTTTAGACCTTAGAGATATAGCACAGAAACAGGGCATTCTGCCCACTATCTGCGCCGACCAGAGAATGCCACCCAGAAATTCATCGAATCTCTGGCAACGTTAGAAACTGAAAAAAAAGTTTCCCCCGATCCCCACCGCCTCCCCCAACATAAAATAAACCGGAAAACATTTACATGGACTTTTAACACATTACAATTTTTTTTAAAGACAATAAAACAGACAGACTGTTGGCGGGGCTGCCAATCGTGCATCGCCCCTGGTGGTAGATTGATAATGTTATACCATTTTGGGGCAATTGCCAAAACAGTGGAAGCAGGACAAGCAACAAATTTATTTTAAAAATTAGCTTCGTAACAGTGAGTGTGTGAATTTATGATGGGGAAATTATGGGGAAGCAAGTCAGAGATGTAGAAAATGATTGACAAGTATTTTGAACATTAATATGTTGAAACAAGGAGCAGCAGATGCTGGATTACACAAAGGGAAATAATGCTGGATTAACTCAGCATTAATGTCAGGCAGCATCTCTAGAGAAGGGTCCCGACCCAAGATGTCACCTATCCAAGTTTTCCAGATATGTTGCCTGATCCGTTGAGTTACACATTTTAGGCAAGCTTTGAATTGATATTAAGTTTGCTTCACAATCAAGAGTCAAGAGTTAAGAGAGCTTTATTGTCATGTGTCCCAGATAGGACAATGAAATTCTTACTTGCCGCAGCACAACAGAATATGTGAATATAATACAAAACGGAAGATAAAAGTTCAGTGAGTCTATAGACCATAGACCATCTATACACAATAAATAAACAGATATACTATATTATTTTATGAGAGACTCACTATGTATAAAACATAAAACGTAGAACATAGAACAGTACAGCACAGAAACAGGTCCCTCATAGAAACATAGAAACATAGAAACATAGAAAATAGGTGCAGGAGTAGGCCATTCGGCCCTTCGAGCCTGCACCGCCATTCAATATGATCATGGCTGATCATCCAACTCAGTATCCTGTACCTGCCTTCTCTCCATACCCCCTGATACCTTTAGCCACAAGGGCCATATCTAACTCACTCTTAAATATAGCCAATGAACTGGCCTCAACTACCTTCTGTGGCAGAGAATTCCAGAGATTCACCACTCTCTGTGTGAAAAATGTTTTTCTCATCTCGGTCCTAAAAGATTTCCCCCTTTTCCTTAACCTGTGATCCCTTGTTCTGGACTTCCCCAACATCGGGAACAATGCATCTAGCCTGTCCAACCCCTTAAGAATTTTGTAAGTTTCTATAAGATCCCCCTTTCAATCTTCTAAATTCTAGCGAATACAAGCCAAGTCTATCCAGTCTTTCTTCATATGAAAGTCCTGGCATCCCAGGAATCAGTCTGGTGAACCTTCTCTGTACTCCCTCTATGGCAAGAATGTCTTTCCTCAGATTAGGAGACCAAAACTGTACGCAATACTCCAGGTGTGGTCTCACCAAGACCCTGTACAACTGCAGTAGAACCTCCCTGCTCCTATACTCAAATCCTTTTGCTATGAATGCTAACATACCATTCGCTTTCTTCACTGCCTGCTGCACCTGCATGCCTACTTTCAATGACTGGTGTACCATGACACCCAGGTCTCATTGCATCAACCCTTTTCCTAATCGGCCATCATTCAGATAATAGACTACTTTCCTGTTTTTGCCACCAAAGTGGATAACATCACATTTATCCACATTATACTGCATCTGCCATGCATTTGCCCACTCACCCACCCTATCCAAGTCACCTTGCAGCCTCCTAGCTTCCTCCTCACAGCTAACACTGCCCCCCAGCTTTGTGTCATCCACAAACTTGGAGATGTTGCATTCAATTCCCTCGTCCAAATCATTAATATATATTGTAAATAGCTCGGGTCCCAGCACTGAGCCTTGCGGTACCCCACTAGTCACTGCCTGCCATTCTGAAAAGGACCCGTTTACTCCTACCCTTTGCTTCCTGTCTGCCAGCCAGTTCTCTATCCACATCAATACTGAACCCCCAATACCTGTGTGCTTTAAGTTTGTATACTAATCTCTTATGTGGGACCTTGTCGAAAGCCTTCTGAAAGTCCAGATATAACACATCCACTGGTTCTCCCTTATCCACTCTACTAGTTACATCCTCGAAAATTTTTATAAGATTTGTCAGACATGATTTAACTTTCATAAATCCATGTTGACTTTGTCCAATGATTTCACCACTTTCCAAATGTGCTGCTATCCCATCTTTAATAATGGACTCTAGCAGTTTCCCCACTACTGATGTTGGACTAACTGGTCTGTAATTCCCCGTTTTCTCTCTTCCTCCCTTTATAAAAAGTGGGGTTACATTAGCTCCCCTCCAATCCTCAGGAACTACTCCAGAATCTAAAGAGTTTTGAAAAATTATCACTAATGCATCCACTATTTCTGGGGCTACTTCCTTAAGTACTCTGGGATGCAGCCTATCTGGCCCTGGGGATTTATCGGCCTTTAATCCATTCAATTTACCTAACACCACTTCCCGGCTAACCTGGATTTCACTCAGTTGCTCCATCTCATTTGACCCCGGTCCCCAGCTATTTCCGGCAGATTATTTATGTCTTCCTTAGTGAAGACAGAACCAAAGTAGTTATTCAATTGGTCTGCCATGTCCTTGTTCCCCATGATCAATTCACCTGTTTCTGACTGCAAGGGACCTACATTTGTTTTAACTAATCTTTTTCTCTTCACATATCTATAAAAGCTTTTGCAGTCAGTTTTTATGTTCCCTGACAGTTTTCTTTCATAATCTATTTTCCCTTTCCTAATTAAGCCCTTTGTCCTCCTCTGCTGGACTCTGAATTTCTCCCAGTCCTCTGGTGGGCTGCTTTTTCTGGCAAATTTGTATGCTTCATCTTTTGTTTTGATACTATCCCTGATTTCCCTTGTTATCCACGGATGCACTACCTTCCCTGATTTATTCTTTTCCCAAACTGGGATGAACAATTGTTGTAGTTCATCCATGCAGCCTTTGAATGCCTTCCATTGCATATCCACCGTCAACCCTTTAAGAATTAATTGCCAGTCTATCTTGGCCAATTCACGTCTCACACCCTCAAAGTTACCTTTCTTTAAGTTCAGAACCCTTGTTTCTGAATTAATTATGTCACTCTCTATCCTAATGAAGAACAACCATATTATGATCACTCTTGCCCATGGGGCCACGCGCAACAAGACTGCTAACTAACCCTTCCTCATTACTCAATACCCAGTCTAGAATAGCCTGCTCTCTCGTTGGTTCCTTTACATGTTGGTTTAGAAAACTATCCCACATACATTCCAAGAAACCCTCTTCCTCAGCACCCCTGCCAATTTGATTCACCCAATCTATATGTAGATTGAAGTCACCCATTATAACTGTTTTACCTTTGTTGCACGCATTTCTAATTTCCTGTTTGATGCCATCCCCAACTTCACTACTACTGCTAGGTGGCCTGTACACAACTCCCACTAGCGTTTTCTGCCCCTTAGTGTTTCGCAGCTCTACCCATATCGATTCCACATCCTCCAAGCTAATGTCCTTCCTTTCTATTACGTTAATCTCCTCTCTAACCAGCAACGCTACCCCACCTCCTTTTCCTTTCTGTCTATCCCTCCTGAATATTGAATTACCTGGATGTTCAGCTCCCAGCCTTGGTCACCCTGTAGCCATGTCTCCGTGATCCCAACTATATCATGGTCATTAATAGCTATCTGCACATTCAACTCATCCACCTTATTACGAATGCTCCTTGCATTGAGACACAAAGCCTTCAGGCTTGTTTTTACAACACTCTTACACCTTATACAATTATGCCCACAAAATCCGTGCCAAACATAATGCCGAGACAAACTTTTACCTGCCTGCCTGTTTTCCAGGCTTGCTGCCTGACGTGCTGAGTTAAGGGTCTGTTCCACTTGGGCGTCATTTGCGCGTCATTTACGTGACATCATTTACGCATCACGATGCACGACACGCATGTGATGCATGCATGGTGCACATTACGCGTGCATGGTGCGTGGTGACGTAGGCAGTGACGCGCAGTCGCGCGCGGCGCCCCAGCATTTTGGGATGTACAAAATCTTTGCGCGCCATCTGCGTGACGCGCAAATGATGCCCAAGTGGGACAGGCCCTTTACTTCAGCACTTTGAGTTCTTTTATGGGAGACTCGTTTTGTATTAAGAACATAACACACAGAATGTTGAACAGTAAGGCAGAAACAGGCCATTTGGCTCTCAATATCTGTGCTGAACATGATGCCAAGACAAACTCTTACCTGCCTGCACATAATCCATATCCCTCCATTCTTTGTACAGTCCCCAAAGATAAGATAGATACAAAAAGCTGGAGTAACTCAGCGGGACAGGCAGCATCTCTGGAGAGAAGGAATGGGTGACGTTTTGGGTCGAGACTCTTCTTCATACTGATGTCAGGGGAACGGGAGACGCGTAGATAAGGAAGTGTAAGGTGTGAAAATAGGACAAAGGGACTGGATATCAAGGAAAATGTAGAATAGAGCATTGTTAGTTGGGAGAAGGTAACAACAAAGAAAACAGAGGTAAAATGTAGTTGGAGACAGTAAGACTGGTGGGAGAACTGGGAAGAGGGAGGGATGGATAGAGAGAAGAAAAGCAAGGGTTACTTGAAGTTAGAGAAGTCAATGTTCATACCGCTGGGATGTAAGCTGCCCAAGCGAAATATGAGGTGCTGTTCCTCCAATTTGCGCTGGGCCTCACTCTGACAGTGTAGGAGGCCCTGGACAGAAAGACTGGTGTGGGAATGGGAGGGGAAGTTAAAATGTTTAGCAACCGGGAGATCGGGCAGGTTTAGGTGGACTGAGTGGAGGTGTTCAGTGAAACAATCGCCGAGCCTGCGCTTGGTCTCGCCGATATACAGGAGTCTACACCTGAAACAGCGGATACAGTAGATGAGGTTGGAGGAGGTGCAAGTGAACCCCTGCAAACTATAAAATGCTGAAAAGGAAAATCACATTGGAGTAATGGCTCAAGAATTCCAGTAGACACCTTCAAGGTTTTCCAGGAAAGTTTTAAATTATGTGTCTCATGAGGGATTCTGTTATTAAAATTTACATCTGTGGTGCCAGGGAGTAAGTGGTTGGATGGATCATTAATTAGCGAAAGGACCGTAACTATATCTTTAAATAAGGCAGCCAAGAGTATGTCATGAAAGGGTTGCTCCTCCTACACATGCTCAGTAATGATCAAGAGCGTTGATACTAATTCTGGATGATGTTGTAGACTTCAATGAATACAGTGCAGCAGAATTTGATTGGATTTGAGCCCAAGATTGGCCTATCTTTCATCATGGATAGATGTTAAATAATACTCAAAGTGTACCAAATTCACCAAACACATTTTTGGCATGATTATTACATTAGGCAAGCTTTGAATTGATAACAAAGTTTGCTTCACAATCAAGAGTCAAGAGTTAAGAGAGTTTTATTGTCATGTGTCCCAGATAGGACAATTAAATTCTTACTTGCTGCAGCACAACAGAATATGTAAACATAATACAAAACGGAAGATAAAAGTTCAGTGTGTCTATAGACCATATATGCACAATAAATAAACAGATATAGTGCAATAATAATAATAGTAAGATTAAACGAGGACTTATCAGTTTGAAGTTTGATCTCTATTTTATGAGGAGTTACGTTGGTGAGGACATGAAGAAGACCCCGTACAGCTGCATGCCCGTCAATCTTCAAAGCAGCGGTGTGATATCACAGGTAATAGTAATTGAAGTATAATAGTAAGACCAGAAACCTAGAACTACCAGATGACCTTTGTGAGAGAGGGTTGGGAGTGGAGGGCACGTACTCACCAACGTAACTCCTCATAAAATGAAGATCAAACTTCAAACTGGTAAGTACTCGTTTAATCTTACTAATTTACTTCGGAGTCACGTGAGTGACTACGTGAAGATTTCAAAGCTCTGTGATTTCATGCCATAGATTCAAATCCAGGCGTCTCACTGCATCGATTGACTCAGAATGAGTAAATAATCAACAATGCATTAAACCATAATATTGATTTAAACATATTAACGGTTTATTTTTATAAAGAAAACAATAGCAACCCCTTCTGTCCCAGGGGGAAACTATAAAACTGAACTCAAAACAGAATGGGCAAATACCCCTGGTTCGGCAATCGGTTTATGATAATATTTTGAAACATCAATTCACTTGACCATCCTGCGGCCGCAAGGATATGGTCTATGGGTACGTCCATTGCCCTGGCCGCTGATGTTGATGCCGCTCTGGTGGAATGAGATTTAAAATTGTCAGTGTCAATACCTGCATAAACCAGAACCTGCTTCAGCCACCTTGAAATAGTTTGAACCGATACCTTACTATGCAGTTTTTTTGTGGCTAATAAATAATGCTGATTCCGCACCTCTTAGGGTTCTGGTGGCCTTGATGTAATATAGCAAGTGTGACACCACACATAGGTGTGAATCCGTAGGGCATGCCGCAAAGATAATCTTAAACCCTGTCACCCCTGGTCTGCTCTGCTTGAGTAGATCATAAATGTAAAAAGTAATGGCATCTGCAGATACCTCCATCCTGTCTAGTCGCAGCTTCTGCAATGTCTGCACCCGTTGGGCTGAAACCAGTGCCATGAGCATGACTACCTACATGGTGACTTTGGCCAAAGACAGGGCTGCGACAGCAGTCCACTGACGAAGGAGCATAAGTACTTTGCTTACATTCCAGATTACCGAATACCTGGACCTGGGAGGATTGGAATTAAAAATTCCCTTCATAAACCTAGAGACTAGAGGGTGTGACCCCACAGAATATTGTTCTGATCCCATCCATAAGTATGAAGACAGGGCACATCTGGCTGTATTGATCACACTATAGCTTAACCTTTGATCGAAATAGAGAGTGGACAAGAACTCCAGCACGCCTGGGATGCCTGCCGTGTGATATGAAATATTCTGCCGTAAGCAGAACACCTCCCATTTCCTTATAGAAGAGATGTACTGCTTTTGGGTACTATCCCTCCAGGCCGCAGTAATAACATCCACGGTGCGATCGGATAGTCCTCTCCCCAGGTACGGCCTTCTTAGAATCTGCAAATTAATAGATCAATACGATCATGTAAAGGGTGTTGATCGCCAGTTACAGGGTGCACCAGTAGGTTTCTATGTTTGGGAACAGTCATAAAGGGCTGTGTGATTATCTGCAAAACAAGAGGGAACCATGGCTGAGTAGGCCAGTCGGGTACCACCAATACTCCTGAGGCAGAGTCCTGCTTGATTTTTTGCAGACACCGACTGATGAGGCAAAATGGAGGAAATGCATACAAAAACATTCCACCCCAATGCAGCGAGAATGCATTCACTGCTGCTACCCCAGGATCTGGTTCCCATGAAACATATTTAGGTAACTGGTGATTTAGTCAGGATGCAAACAAATCGATATCTGGCATCCCAAACCAAGCAACAACATCATTAAATATATCATGATTGAACATCCATTCTGTGTTGTCATTGAATTTGCGTGACCTTGTGCCTGCCACTATGTTGAATCTACCTGGTAGGTAGATTGCTGAAAGCCAAATGTCTCTGGTAATACACCAGCTCCAAATCAGATTTGCCAATCTATCACAAGATTCCGACTTGATTCCACCCATATGATTAACATACGCCACTGCTGTAGTGTTGTCAATCTGAACCTGAACATGCAAGTCACACTTAGTAGAGCAATAAGCTTTAAGCCCATAAAATGTTCCCAAAAGCTCTAAATAATTAATCCCTCGTGATTGCAGAAGAGGTGCCTCATGCATATTCCATCTGCCTCCACAGCTGGAAATAGTATCAGTAGCGCCCCAACCTAGAGCACTGACATCAGTCTGTAAGACAATGGAAGGTGGGTCAACCAGAATTTTGCTGGAACAACTTGAGACATTCATGATCCACCATTGCACTTCAGCAATGGCTGCAGCTGGTAATTCCATGGGCCTGTCATAATGACCTGAATGTGTCCTCAGTGCCTGTTCCTTTGCTCGTTGTAATTGTTGGTAATGCAGAGGTCCAACTGCACAGCTGGAAAGGAAGCCACTAATTTGCCAATCAAGCTGGCCACCTGTCTAATTGAAGGTCGTTGCTCTTCAATGAGCTTGATATAGCCTTCAATTAACTGCAGCCTTTTGTCCCTGGGCAGAGTCACTAACATGTGATCTGAGTTAATAGTGAAACCCAAATAATCAATAACTCTGACTGGTGTTAATTTGGACTTAACTGGATGAATGATGAACCCCAATTTCTCAAAAGTGAGCTTAACAACTGAAATGGATGATTCAGCTGCATCCCGAGTCTTTCCTACAATTAAAATATCGTCCAAATAGGCCATTACAATATGACCCTGAGCTCGAAGTAGCCCGAGGACTGGTTTTAATAATTTAGTAAACAATCTAGGAGCTGAGGTTAATCCATTAGGCAGTGCTTTGAATTGCCATAATTGACTCATCCAGCTAAATTTCAAATATCTCCTATCATCGCAATGAACAGACACTGAGTAATATGCATCTTTAAGATCTATACTTGCCATATAACATCTTCTGGAAAGCAGTTGTTTAGCAGTAGCAAAAGTTTCCATTTTGAAATGTTTATACTGTACAAAGGGGTTAAGGCTCGTCAGGTCGAGGATGATTCTACATCCTCCATCCTTTTTTGACCTAGGAAAAATATTTGACACAAATTGGTGGAGTTGGCGAACGGACTTCTCAATTACCCCTTTTTTGCATAATTTTTCAAGTTCTGCCTGTATCTCCATATTCTCTTTCTGTGAGAAAATGAGTGTCCGGCTCGGAACATGCTGAGTGGGTGGACACAAATTGGGTTAGAATTCAATTCGAAAACCTTCTATACTGCACAGTACAAACGGATCTGATGTTATCTTATGCCATTCTTTTAGAAACAAGTGTAATCTCCTCCCAACTTGTAGCTGTTTTTCACTTAATATGTTTCTATCAGGACCAGACCCACGTACCTCCATGGTCACCGGTGGAATTTGTTGCCCCGGTTCCTGGTGGGAAAATTCACGTTTGCTCGTGTTCCAGTAGCAGTGCGCCAGCTGCGCATATTCGGAAATGACCGCCTTGTTCCTTCACCGGCCCCGGTCATTGCACCCCGTCGGTAGGGGAACTACCTCCGAACCGTTCTGCTGACCATCGGTGCTTTAATTAACCCCACTGATTTTGCCTCGTGGTCGAGCTCCTTCACTCTCTTTGCGAGGTCCTCCCCAAACAGCAGATTTGGCGGTTGAATATTGCTGGGCTTACACAGCGCTGCAAATTTAGGGTGGATAGTAGGGCGTATGGCACTTTTTCGCAAACAGTTTATTTCAAAATGTGCACTGCACATAAGGGCTAAGGCATCCTCTGTGATTCAGACAGGTGGCCCTCGTCAACCGATCTGGCGAACGCAGTAATGCCTGCGGCGAGCAAATTCAGCACCCGCTGGAGCTTTAATTCTTGTGCCCGAATACCAACACCCATATGGCCCCATATTACATGGTTAACCGCCGGTACTTTCAGTAGGACACAATTAACCGGGATTTCATATCTTTTTGCTGTATCGTCCATGGTCAGCTCTTGCAGCTGATTGGAGAGTAAATAATTTATGGTTGTTGCCAATTCCTCACCCAACGGCTCCCCTGACTCTCTGGGGATGGCAAATCTTGCTGCCAGACATGGTATTTCGGGCTCATGCCCTTCACCCCTTGGGCTCTGCTCACCCACAGATTCGGCGTCAGGATAAAACTGACCCGTCAAGCTCTCCTCCTCCAAGAGGGAGCGATTGAGCAGCCCTATTTCAGGCGCTGCTGATGCGGGCTCTCCCGTAGGCCGGCGCAGACACCACTCCTCCTCCCGGAGTATATCCTGATGGAGCATCCTCTCCATTAGGAGCTCTATTTGAGATAACCGTGCAAGAATGGTATCTCTTTGCGGAGGGGAATCCTCCTGGCCCGACTCATCCGAGTCTATAGGCCTTGCAGACTTTGTAGTGGCCTTACACCCCAACGGCGCGGCGACGGTGCTCAAAAGCAACGTGTCTGCAGTCGCTGGCCTCCCTGCTAACGACCGAACAGGTGAACTGGGCGGGTGCCCGCTACCCGCACTCCCGCGGTCTTCCATGGTTTTACCAGCGGCTCGCCTCGCCTTCACCTTTGACGCTTTCTCCATGTTCAACTTTCTGTAAAAAACAAGCCTTGCAACAAGAAAGCGACCTCCGACTAAGCTGAGCACTTACCTTGAGGTTTTTAAACTTACCGCTGGATGAGCGCTGCTCCTCCGACCGGTCGCTGCGCCATGCGTCTGACGTAAATGACGCGCATGCGGCTGGACGGGGTCTTCTTCACGTAGTCACTCACGTGACTCCGAAGTAAAATAGACGGTTATTGTTCAGAGCTTATTTGATGTCGTGTTTAATAGCCTGATGGTCGTGGGGAAGTAGCTTTTCCTGAACCTGGATGTTACAGATTTCAAGCTCCTATACCTTCTTCCCAATGGCAAATGTGAGATGAGTGTGTGGCCAGGATGGTGTGGGTCTTTGATGATGTTGGCAGCCTTTTTGAGGCAGCGACTGTGATAGATCCCTTCAACGGTGGGGTCAGAGCCGGTGATGGACTGGGCAGTGGTCACAACTTTCTGCAGTGTTTTCCGCTCCTGGACGTTCAATCTGGGGCTAAGTTAAGGAAATAAGTGATGGAAATAAAGTGAAAATGAGAATCCTTGTCGCACTCTAAACACTCATGCCAGGTAAAGGGAGGCTTCTGCTAAGGCCGAGGATCACAATCTGGTTTAGGGTTAGGTTTAGGTTTATTATTGTCACGTGTAAAAATGTTTTTTAAGAAACATTTAGACAGGTACATGGGTAGGACAGGTTTAGAGGGATATGGGGCAAACGCAGGCAGAAGGAACCAGTGAAAAATGGGACATGTTGGCCGGTGTGGGATAGTTGGGCTGAAGGGCCTGTTTCCACGCTCTAAGAACCTATGACTCCACGTATACTGAGGCACCGTAAAACGTTTTTTTTGCATGATGTCCAAACAGATCAGATGTACCATGAATAGAAACATAGAAACATAGAAACATAGATGCTGCCTGTCCCTCTGAGTTACTCCAGCATTTTGTGTCTATCGGTGTAGCAACATAGAAACATAGAAAATAGGTGCAGGAGGAGGCCATTTGGCCCTTCAAGCCTGCACCGCCATTCATTGTGATCATGGCTGATCATCCACAATCAGTAACCCGTGCCTGCCTTCTCCCCATATCCCTTGATTACGCTAGCCCCAAGAGCTCTATCTAAAACTCTCATTTAAATCCATCCACAATTTCACAAGTCTCTGGGTGAAAACGTTTTTTCTCATCTCAGTTTTAAATAGCCTCCCTTTTATTCTTAGACTGTGGCCCCTGTTTCTGCACTCCCCCATCATTGGAAACATTTTTCCTGCATGTAGCCTGTCCCGTCCTTTTATAATGTTATACGTATATATAAGATTGCCTCTCATCCTTCTAAACTCCAGTGAATACAAGCCCACTCTTTCCAATCTTTCCTCATATGACAGTCCCGCCATCCTGGGGATTAACCTCGTGAACCTACGCTGCACTGCCTCAATAGCAAGGATGTCCTTCCTCAAATTAGGATGCCAAAACTGCACACAATACTCCAGATGTGGTCTCACCAGGGCCCTGTACAACTGCAGAAGGTCCTCTTTACTCCTATACTCAAATCCTCTTGTTATGAAGGCCAACATGCCATTAGTTTTCTTCACTGCCTGCTGCACCTGCATGTTTACTTTCAGTACATAGATACAATCAGTGCATAGGTACAATCAGTTCAAACTCAAGTGCAATAGATAGAGCAACAATCAGTTCAAACTCAAGTGCAATAGATAGAGCAAACGGGAAGATACCAAGTGTAGAATATGGTTCTCAGCATTGTGGAGCATTGCAATGCATCAGTTCCTTATACATAGTCCAATGCCTCAATGGGATAGAGGTGAATCAAGCAGGAACATTATAAAGTGTATTACTGTGTGTAATAACACTGTAATATTGTGTTATTCATTTATCCTTATCATACTGTATTGATTAAGAATTAATCAAAACGCTTGGACGTGAATGATATCTATATTACCAAAAGTCTGATCTTGACCGCTTTTGGCTCGCTGTGCTGCGATTTCACAGAGAACGCCGCCACCTACGGCCGTCATTTTTGGCCACCTCGCTCAGAGCCCCCCTCCGCCTTCTGGGACCAGAGGATTTTTCCCATCGATGAAAGATCAGAGAGATATTAATGTTTTTTTTTAAATTGACATTCTCTCTGCTGCCCCTGCTAATGGTTGTTTGGGTTGAAGTAAAAATGCACTGCTAATGGTTGTTTGGGTTGAAGTAAAAATGCACTGCTAATGGTTGTTTGGGTTGAGGTAAAAATGCACTGCTAATGGTTGTTTGGGTTGAGGTAAAAATGCACTGCTAATGGTTGTTTGGGGTGAGGTAAAAATGCACTGCTAATGGTTGTTTGGGGTGAAGTAAAAATGCACTGCAAATGGTTGTTTGGATTGAAGTAAAAATGCACTGCAAATGGTTGTTTGGGTTGAAGTAAAAATGCAATGCAAATGGTTGTTTGGGTTGAAGTAAAAATGCACTACAAATGATTGTTTGGGTTGAAGTAAAAATGCACTGCAAATGGTTGATTGGGGGGGGGGGGTTGGGTTGAGGTAAAATGCACTGCAAATGGTTGTTTGGGGGGGTTTTGGGTTGAGGTAAAAATGCACTGCAAATGGTTGTTTTGGTTTTTTTTGTGTTGAAGTAAAAATGCACTGCAAATATTTGTTTGGGTTGAAGTAAAAATGCACTGCTAATGGTTGTTTGGGTTGAAGTAAAAATGCACTGCTAATGGTTGTTTGGGTTGAAGTAAAAATGCACTGCTAATGGTTGTTTGGGTTGACGTAAAAATGCACTGCTAATGGTTGTTTGGGTTGAAGTAAAAATGCACTGCTAATGGTTGTTTGGATTGAAGTAAAAATGCACTGCTAATGGTTGTTTGGGTTGAAGTAAAAATGCACTGCTAATGGTTGTTTGGGTTGAAGTAAAAATGCACTGCAAGTGGTTGTTAGGGTTGAAGTAAAAATGCACTGCAAATGGTTGTTTGGGTTTTTTTGGGTTGATATAAAAACGCACTGCAAATTGTTGTTTGGTTTTTTTGGGGGGTTGAAGTACAAATGCACTGCAGATGGTTGTTTGTTTGTTTTTGGGTTGAAGTAAAAATGCACTGCAAATGGTTGTTTGGGGAGTTTTTGGGTTGAAATAAAAATGCACTGCAATGGTTGTTTGGGGGGGGTTTGGATTGAAGTAAAAATGCACTGCAATGGGTTGTTTGGGGGGGGGTTTGGGTTGAAGTGAAAATACACTACAAAGGGTTGTTTGGGGGGGGGGGTTGGGTTGAAGTGAAAAGGCACTGCAAAGGGTTGTTGGGGGGGGGAGTTGGGTTGAAGTGGAAAGGCACTGCAAAGGGTTGTTTGGGGGGGGGGGTTGGGTTGAAGGGAAAAGGCACTGCAAAGGGTTGTTTGAGGTGGTGGGGGGGGGTTGAAGTGAAAAGGCACTGCAAAGGGTTGTTTGGGGGTGTTTGGTTTGAAGTGGAAAAGGCACTGCAAAGGGTTGTTTGGGGGGTTTGGGTTGAAGTGAAAAGGCACTGCAAAGGGTTGTTTGGGGGGGGTTTAGATTGAAGTGAAAAGGCACTGCAAAGGGTTGTTTGGGGGGGTTGGGTTGAAGTGAAAAGGCACTGCAAAGGGTTGTTTGGGGGGGGTTTTGGGTTGAAGTGAAAAGGCACTGCAAATGGTTGTTTGGGGGGGGCAGTTTGGTTTGAAGTGAAAAGGCACTGCAAAGGGTTTGTTTGGGGGGGTTTGGGTTGAAGTGAAAAGGCACTGCAAAGGGTTGTTTGGGGGGGTTTGGGTTGAAGTGAAAAGCACTGCAAAGGGTTGTTTGGGGTGGGGGGTGTTTGGGTTGAAGTGAAAAGGCACTGCAAAGGGTTGTTTGGGGGGGGGGGTTGGGTTGAAGTGAAAAGGCACTGCAAAGAGTTGTTTGTCTAAACTTGACAACTTCCTGTTTGCACTATATTGATTTTAGGTAAAACGCGACCACTTACGGCTGTGATTTTTGCCCATCTTACTCAGTCCCCCTCTGCTGATCAGGTGCAGAGGATTATTCCCATCAATGAAAATTATAAGTGTTATTAGTGTTTAAAAAATGTTGAGAATCTCTCTCCTGTCAATCACGCCATGAAGGCCACACCTTTTCCGGTGGAAGGGGGAAGGATTATAAAACCCGGAAGCGTGGGTGTGGCTCAGTCTCTGCATGATGGGGGAGGGAGAGGTCACAACTCTGTCTGAGCTGTGAATCAACTGAACACACTGAATGTCTACTGAACTGTGAGTGTGGTGTTTTGTGTGGTTTTATGGTGGTTTCCCCTTGCTTGAAATGGTATGAAACTGCATTTGAATTTGGTGGCCTTGCACCCTCCTTGAATGGTATGAAACTGCACTTGAATTTGGTGGCCTTGCACCCTGCTTGAAGTGGTTGGAAACTGCACTTGAATTCAGTGGCCTTGCACCAAGCTTGAAGTGGTAGGAAACTGAACCTGATTTGCTGGCCTTGCACCCTGCTTGAAGTGGTATGAAACTGCACTTGAATTTTGTGGCCTTGCACCCTGCTCGAAGAGGTAAGAAACTGCACTTGAATTTGGTGGCCTTGCACCCTGCTTGAAATGGTAGGAAAATGGATTTGAATTTGGTGGCCTTGCACTCTGCTTGAAATGGAATTTCAAGGAATAGCCGTGAGTCAACTGCCAGCCTACCAGCTGTGAGTGAGCTGCCAGCACATCAGGCTTGAGGGACTGAGCTGCCACCCCAAGAATCCATTTGGCCCACAATGACCATACTAACCCTCTGGAGACCAGTAGTCCCTGCAGCCAACAACACCCATACCAGCGCCCCCGAAAGCCCCCCCACCACTGGCCACCAATATTGGAATTGGTGGAGAGGTGGAATATTGCGTTGGGGGACCAGCCCTCCCGAGTGAACATGGGACCCAAACGGGTCCCACTTAGTCTAGTATTAAAATAATACTAAGAAGTAAGATTCTTCATATCTATAAACCTTAATCTGAAATTCAATTGTCATCAACATTTTCCACTGTGGCTTCAGTTATTAATTAGCTTCATTAGTAAAGCTAAAAACCAGGCATGTTTTTTTTACTGCATTTTGGAACTTTAACTCTAATATCTGAGGCACCTGTAGAACCAGATGGCGATCCATAAGCTTTTTCTGCAAGCTAGCAAACCGAATGAACTAATTAAATAATGAGTTCCTTCTTAAATGAACAGTCTGCATTCCCACCTTCTGTTTCCTGCGAAGCATTGACGTGGCTGGAAATTATATAAATCAGTGCACTGAATAGATACTATGAAATGTAATCAGAGAATTCAAACAGAGCGCTTTAAAGACAAGTTGAAGAATAAATTCCTCATTAGTTTCATTTTCATAGATGTTGAAAACAGATCATTGGAGCACATGTAGGAACTGCAGATGCTGGTTTACACTGAAAATAGACACAAGATGCTGGAGTAACTCAGTGGGACAGGCAGCATCTCTGGAGAGAAGGAATTGGTAACATTTTGGGTCGACACCCTTCTTCACACTGAGAGTCAGGGGAGAGGAAGTCTCGAGATGGGGCGACATGGTGGTGCAGCGGTAGTGTTGCTGACTTACAGCGCAGAGACCCATGTTCGATCCTGTCTATGAGTGCTTGTCTGTACGGAGTTTGTACGTTGTCCCCGTGACCTGCGTGGGTTTTCACCGGGTGCTCTGGTTTTCTCCCACACTCCAAAGACATACAGGTTTGTAGGTTACTTGGCTGGGCACAAGTGAAAATTGGCCATAGGTGTGTAGGATAGTGTTAGTGTGCAGGGATCGCTGGCCGGTGTGGACTTGGTGGGCCAAAGGCATCTTTAAGTAAACTAAACTAAACTGAACTGAACTGCATAAAATATGACATTCAATTATTTGATATTTCAAAAGACCAAACTATCTATTTATTGCTACCAAATGGAACTGCTATTAATTAGGTCAAGGCAAAAGTATTTGAAAGTTGAATTAGTGTGTAAGCCATGAAAAATAGAAGCACAAACCTCAGAAAGATCTTCAGAAATTTACTGAGGTAAATAATTCATAACTGAAATCACTCATTAAAAATGAAGCAAGACGATTCCTAAACAAAAAAAAAGGAGGAAACCTAAAATTAAAATTGAATGATCTGGAAACACTCATCAGATGTTCAGTTCAATTTTCAGTTTAGTTTATTGTCACGTGTACAAGCTTTGGTTGTTTGCTAACCAGTCAGCAACCAACGTTGCCTCACTTGGTGAGTGTTCCCAGCATATAGCTATCTTTGGGAGAGACCAGGTAATGAAGCTTCATCAAGAGGTGTCAATGGAACTGTGTCAAGAGCTGGGACATTTAAAATATTTAAAACATTTAAAATATTATTTTGTTTGCCGTTTATAAGCAGATCAATCACAGCACATAACACAAGTGCAGCATAAGGAGATAAGACCAAAATGAATGAATAGGTAACTAAAACATTTCAAGTTACTGCTCTTATTTCAATCCAGAGAAAAAGATAGATCAGCTGTGATTGAATGGCAGAGTAGACTGAAGGCCATGAGGTCATAAGGGATAGGAGTGGAATTAAGCCATTTTGCCCATCAAGTCTACTCCACCATTCAATCGCGACTGATCTATCTCTCCCTCCTAACCCCATTCTCCTGCCTTCTCCCCATAACCTCTGACACCTGTACTAATGAAGGTGGGCCAATGGGCCGAAAGGCCTAATTCTGCTCCTAGAATGTATCAATTTGTGAACATGAACAGATTACTCTTTGAATTATCTTGTTTCATACAATTGCTGTTGCTGGATGTCACCATTTTATTTTTTGTCTATTAAGTAAATGTTGACAGTAAACTACCATTTCTGTGAAGCTTAGTGATGGACTTTTCATGTCTATATTTTCAGGGTTTAGTTATTTTCTTTTAATTGTGTGAACAGTTCGCTGGTTTCATTTATTGCCATGAACCGTCCTTAGTAATATCGCTACATCGTTATAGTCATAGTCCTAGTCCTACACTAGTCCTACCTGCCTATGTTTGGTCCATATCCCATTAAACCTGTCCTGTCCATGTACCTGCCGAAATGTTTCTTCAACGTAGCGATAGTCCCTGCCTCAACTACCTCCTCCAGCAGCCTGTTCCATACACCTACCACCCTTTCTGTGACAAAGTTACCCCTCGGGTTCATAGAAACATAGAAACATAAAAATTAGATGCAGGAGGAGGCCATTCGGCCCTTCGAGCCAGCACCGCCATTCATTGTGATCATGGCTGATCGTCCCCAATCAATAACCCGTGCCTGCCTTCTCCCCAGATCCCTTGACTCCACTAGCCCCTAGAGCTCTATCTAACTCTCTCTTAAATCCATCCAGTGATTTGGCCTCCACTGCCCTCTGTGGCAGGGAATTCCATAAATTCACAACTCTCTGGGTGAAAAAAAATTTCTCACCTCAGTCTTAAATGGCCTCCCCTTTATTCTAAGACTGTGGCCCCTGGTTCTGGACTCGCCCAACATTGGGAACATTTTTCCTGCATCTAGCTTGTCCAGTCCTTTTATAATTTTATATGTATATTTTATATATATATATGTTCCTATTAAATCTTTCCCCACTTATCCTAGTCACTATAATTAATGGCATTTCCATTTGGTAGTAATAAACAGGCAATCCGAGATTCTGGAATCCAAAATAATTTAATGTCATTCTCTCCTGTAAGTGGAGAGCAGGGAACAGTGATTCTTCGTTAATCTCCTTGGCTTATAAACTGTCTTCAGTCAAAAAATAATCACAACACTCATGCTGATGTACAGTGAATCCCTTGGTATATACAGTATCAGAGTAATTGGCAAAGTAGGTAGCATCTGTGGAGGACATGGACAGGCGATGTTTTGGATCAGCAAGTTCTCAAGATGGCGTCTGCCTGTAGATCAATTTGCCAGCAGATCAACAGAAGAGGAATTTACAGCTACAATCAACTCACCTGGATCAGAAAAACGGCAGAAATCGCGCCGTAACGGACAAGCTGCTAGCGCACTTGAAGGCACTTGTGATATCACGATCTCCTGCAGCTGCGGGAGCTCCCGACTGGATCGTTGGAGAGCACCCGACCCGACTGGGGCACTGTGCCTGGAAAGGTACTGTGCCTGGGAAACACCGGGAAGATCTCCGGAGCCGACGGGCAGGATCTCCCAGCGGCAACGGAGCTGGAGCTGCCGTCTGTGAGGGAATCTCCGTTCCAGCGCAGGCTCGCAGAAACAGCAGGTACAGTAAACACAGTACCTGGAAACAACGGGGAGGCCTCCATTGTGTCTGGAAACGTGGCCGATGGGCAGGACTTCAGGTCAGACTGAAGCGCAGGGGACTTTGACCCCCTCTCCCTACCATCCTACTGGCCAATGTACAGTCTCTTGAAAATAAAGTGGAGGACTTAAGAGCAAGGCTGCTTTACCAAAGGGAGCTGAGGGAATGCTCTGTCTTCTGTTTCACAGCGACATGGCTCACCCCCAGCTCCCCAGACTCAGCGGTCCAGCCTGAAGGTTTCTCCATCCATCGCATGGACCGTACACTGGCATCTGGGAAAGGGAAAGGGGTGTCTGCCTCATGGTCAACTCTGAGTGGTGATCAGACGTGGCAGTCCTATCCAACTCCTGCTCTCCGCACCTGGAACACCTGGCTGTGAAGTGCCGTCCCTTCTACTTACCGAGGGAATTCACCTCCATCATCCTGACCGCGGTCTACATCCCACCCCAGCTGGTCCATCTGGCACAGGGGGAGCTGCACGCCGTGGTCAACAAGCACCAAACTGGCTTACCCCAAGGCGTTTACCACCATAGCCGGGACATCAACAAAGCCAACCTGAAGAAATCGCTCCCTAACGTCCACCAACATATTTCCTGCAGCACCAGAGGACCAAACACCCTCGACCACTGCTACACGATCATCAAAAACACCTATCACTCTATCCCTCGCCCTCACTTCGGTAAATCCGACCATACTGTGGTGCTGCTTCTTCCTGCCTAAAGGCAGCAATTGAAGAGCGCACCCCCAGAGGTGAGGGACTGTACAGAGCTGGGAGGGGGGGGGGGGGTGGACGACAGAGGAACAACTCCAGGACTGTTTGGAGTCTGTAGACTGGGCAATGTTCAGGGATTCGGCAACGGACATGAATGAATACATCACAGTCGTTACAGACTTCATTAAGAAATGTGTGGAGGACTGCATCCCCACCAAAAGCTTCCGAGTGTTTCCTAATCAGAAGCCTTGGATGAACTTTGAGATCCGCGTTCTTCTGAAGTCCAGATCCCGGGCAGTCAGGTCTGGAGATACAGAGGTCTACAAGAAGTCCAGATACGACCTTGGTAAGGCCATCAAAAAGGCCAAAAGGGACTTCTGCTCCAAGATGGAGGATGAGACGGATGTTCGGCACCTGTGGCAGGGCTTGAATGCCATCACCTCCTACAAGGCAAAATCAGGAGGCAGATCAAATGTCAGCGAAGCATCACTCCCTGGACGAGCTCAATGCGTTTTACGCACGCTTTGATAGGGAGAACACTGATATGCCTTCCCGAGCCCCCATTCCCTGTGATGGTATTTCAATCACAGTCACAGAGGCCGACTTCAGAAGATCCTTCAGGGGGTTGAACCCTCGGAAAGCGCCTGGACCTGATGGTATACTCGGTCGTGTTCTAAAAACCTGTGCGGACCAACTGGCTGGAGTTTTTAGGACATTTTCAACCTCTCACATCTGAGGTCTGAGGTTCCCACCTGCTTTAAAAGGGCATCAATTATACCGGTGCCCAAGAAGAGTAAGGTGACGTGCCTCAATGACTATTGACCTGTGGCACTAACGCCTGTGGTGATGATGTGCTTTGAGAGGTTGATTATGGTGCAAATCAACTCCTACCTCGACAAAAACCTGGACCCACTGCAGTTCCCTTACCGCCACAACAGATCAACGGTGGATGCGATCTCACTGGCTCTCCACTCCACTCTGGACCACTTGGACAACAAAAACTCATATGTCAGGCTGTTATTCATTGACTACAGTTTGGCATATAATACAATTATCCCCTTCAAGCTGGTTACCAAGCTCTCAGATCTGGGTCTCTGCGCATCCCTCTGCAATTGGATCCTCGACTTCCTCATCCACAGACCACAGTCTGTTCGTATTGGTGGAAATGTGTCATCCTCGATAATCAGCACGGGAGCACCTCAAGGCTGCGTGCTCAGCCCCCTGCTGTACTCACTCTATACTCATGACTGCGTAGCCGGACATAGTGCGAACTCCATCATCAAGTTCACCGACGACACCACTGTTGTGGGACGAATCACTGATGGTGATGAGTCAGAGTATAGAAGTGAGATTGACCGATTGACCAAATGGTGGCAGCACAACAACCTGGTTCTCAACACCAGCAAAACCAAGGAACTGATTGCGGACTTTGGAATGGGTAGGATAGGGACCCACAATCCCGTTTATATCAAAGGGATGATGGTGGAAAGGGTCAAGAACTTCAAATTCCTGGGCGTGCATATTTCCGAAGATCTTTCCTGGTCCCAGCACACTGATGCAATTATAAAGAAAGCATATCAGTGCCTCTACTTCCTGAGAAGATTACAGAGAGTTGGTTTGTCAAAGAAGACTGCTTGCATCGTGGCTTGGTTCGGCAACTCGAGCGTCCAGGAGCAGAAAAGAATGCAGAAAGTTGTGACCACTGCCCAGTCCATCATCGGCTCTGACCTCCCCACCATCGAAGGGATCTATCGCAGTCGCTGCCTCAAAAAGGCTGCCAACATCATCAAGGACCCACACCATCCTGGCCACACACTCATCTCTCCGCTGTCATCGGGTAGAAGGTACAGGAGCCTGAAATCTGGTACATCCAGGTTCAGGAACAGCTACTTACCCACAGCCATCAGGCTATTAAACTTGCCAACAAACAAACTCTGAACTGTAACAGCCTATTGCACTTTATCTGTTTATTTATGTGTATATTGAATTGAACTGATCTGTTCTGTATTTATGCTTACAATATTCTGTTGTGCTGCAGCAAGCAAGAATTTCATTGTCCTATCTGGGACACATGGCAATAAACTATCTTTAGTGATACAGCTTGGAAACAGGCCCTTTGGCATGAGGCAGCAACTCTACTGCTGCGCCACCGTGACAGACCCTTCTTCAGTTTCATTTTATAGATGGAACTATTTAATAACTACAACTTAATTTAGTTTCTGGTGGAGTTGTCATGGGAACCAATTGACATTCACATTTCCAATGAAATAATGACAAAGAAAGTGATGCAACATTTAACCTTTCATTTAGTTTTTGTTTAGTTTAGAGATACAGCACGGGAAACAGGCCCTTCGGCCCACCGAGTCCGCACTGACCAGCAATCCCCACACATTAACGCTATCCTACACTAGGGACAATACTTACATTTATAACAAGCTAATTAACCTACAAATCTGTACGTCTTTGGAGTGTGGGAGGAAACCAAAGTTTTCGGAAAAAACCCACGCAGGTCACGTGGAGAACCTACAAACTCTGTACAGACAGCACCCATAGTCAGAATCGAACCCGGGTCTCTGGCGCTGTAAGGCACCAACTCCACTGCTGCAGCACTGTGCCACCGTGCTTTCATTGACATTGTTTATGAGCTTAATTGTAAAAGTGCATCACCTCATTGAACCATGCGGCACAGTGGCGCAGTGGTAGAGTTGCTGCCTTACAGCACCAGAGACCCGGGTTCTCCTTGTGACCTGCGTATGTTTTCTCCAGGTGCTCCGGTTTCCTCCCATACTCCAAAGATGTACAGGTTTGCGGGTTAATTGGCCGGTAAAATTGCAAATTGTCCCTAGTGTGCGTGCAGGATAATGTTAGTATGCGGTGATTGCTGGTCGGCGTGGACTCGGTGAATCGAAGGGCCTGTTTCCGCGCTGTATCTCTCAACTGAACTAAGCTAAACTAAACTGAACTAAACAAAGTTTTTTTTGTTTTCGTGTCCATCTTGTTACAAATGTTCACCTCGCTGTCATCGTCCGTCCTGAAAAGGACCCACGCTTCCGGCGACAATCTGTGGAAGCCATCACTTGTCGCAATAGATGATGGTGGCAGCAGAATTAGCTCAGGATACTTGCAGTTTCCAGCCCCGCGACGTGGACGCTTCTGCTGTGGGGCCAACTAAACAACTAAACTAAACTAAACCACAGTCAGGGAATAGCAGAGTGGGATATTCCCCCTTTGCAACAACATACACTCTTAGATGGAGCAAAACAATTAGTCCCCTCTCCCACCCTTTCCTCTTACTGAGCATTTTTTCCTCCTTCAAATATTAGCAGAATTTCCTTTTGATGAATGTGATAAATGTATAAAGCGGAACACCACACACACACGCTGAGAAATTCACATCTGTTTCCAAACCAGCCTCTAATAAATCTCTACAGATCAGACAATAACTCACTTATAATCGTTTGGAAGCAATGGGTTGGGAGTTGTTTTGCCATCAGCAGCGGAATTGTAGATAGAGAGTGAATTTAGGCCAATAAAGCTGTCAAGAATAATTGTAGACTCATTGCTTTCTTATTATCATTAAAATTAAAAAAGGACTTAGTTGAATGGATTTTTGAAGTTAAAATCATCGTTCGGCTGTAATAATTTTTAAGTGCGAGCAAATATAATAGGTAAATACATTAAGTGTTTCTTGACATATGCTTTGATTATTTAATGGTAATAACATTTAAATTGGTATTTATTATTAGAACAGAGTTGTCATTTAAGACATCATTGGAAACCCATTACTGTGGTCACTCTGGGCAGAGAGGACACACAGAAAGATGATAAAATCTATTGTTCGTTTATTTGAATTGTCGGCATCGACATCGACATTTATTCATTTTAAGCAATACTCATTGAGGAGCTGTCAAAAAATAATTACTGGCACTGAAAGCACAACTATAATACATAATACTAATTATTCATTTAATATTTTGTCACGTCTAATAAATAATTCAGTATAGTTTTTAAATGCAACTCTCGGGATAATTGCAATGAATAAATGCTAATGAATGCAAAGCTCCAAAGAGATACCCAATCTTTAATCAAATTAATTATAATTTAGCCCCACAATGCACATGATTCACCTCTTCAGAAGTTATTGAGTAGCTGCAGAAATGAGAGTGCACATCATTCAAATAAAAGGATGGTGTAGGAAATGAAATATTAATCTCCGTGTGATGAAGCAGTAGACCCACTCATTGAGAAAGGAAAGCCTCCATGCGTTACTTAAACTGTACGCAATGTGTAACTAGAGAGCTGAATTACAAAGCAAATTCTTCTTGCATCCCGAAATAGTTGATTAGTTACGGGCGTCAGGGGTGCTGGGGAGAATACAGGAGAATGGGGTTGAGAGGGAATGATAGATCAGCCCGTGATCGAATAGCAGAGTAGACTTGATGGGCCGAATGGCCTACAACTTATGAACTTATGAAGGTAGACAAAAATGCTGGAGAAACTCAGCGGGTGCAGCAGCATCTATGGAGCGAAGGAAATATTTCCTTCGCTCCATAGATGCTGCTGCACCCGCTGAGTTTCTCCAGCATTTTTGTCTACCTTCGATTTTCCAGCATCTGCAGTTCCTTATGAACTTATGAAATATGAGATACAGACCAAACCAAAGCAAAGGAAAAATTTACACAGAATGATTTTAAAATAACGCAGAATGTTTCAAATTTAACACAGATAATTATTTAAAAGACTTAAGGGTCTCGTCCCAAACCCATTCCTTGGCTGCAGAGACGCTGCATGTCCCGCCGAGTTACTCCAACATTTTGTGTCTATCTTTTACATAGGAAAACATTGTTATGATTTTCCCAGTATCCCTATCAGCATAATAAACGAATATTAAAACAATAATCTGTCTTAATTAATGAATTATGCATGAATAAATTCAGAAAATCAACAGTCTTTTACCTTATGGACATAGTTTTAAGGTGAAAAGGGAAAGATTGAATAGGAATCTGAGAAGCAACTTTTTCACTCAGAAGCTAGCGGGTATATGGAACCAACTGACAGAGGAGGGAAGTTGAGGCAGGTACTAGAACAGCTTTTAAAAAACATGTGGGCAGGTGCATGGATAGGAAAGGTTCATAATTTCAAAAGTGGTATGAGGAGAATTACATAGATACATAGAAAATAGGTGCAGGAGTAGGCCATTCGGCCCTTCGAGCCTGCACCGCCATTCAATATGATCATGGCTGATCATCCAACTCAGTATCCCGTACCTGCCTTCTCTCCATACCCCCTGATCCCTTTAGCCACAAGGGCCACATCTAACTCCCTCTTAAATATAGCCAATGAACTGGCGTCAACTACCCTCTGTGGCAGAGAATTAGGCCATTTGGCCCATCAAGTCTACTCTGCTATTCAATCATAGCTGATCTATCTCTTGCTCCTAACCCAATTCTCCTGCCTTCTCCCCATAACCCCTGACACCCGTGCTAATCAAGAGTCTATCTATCTGGTCCTAGACACTCCCACTAGTGGAAACATCCTCTCCACCTCCACTCTATCCAGGCCTTTCACTATTCGGTAAGTTTCAATAAGGTTTAGAAGGATATGGGCCAAATGCGGGCAAATGGGACTAGCTTAGATGGGGCATCTTGGACTGCAAGGGCAACTTGGGCCAAGGGGCCTGTTTCCATCCTGCATGACTCGATGTTTTTAAATGTTGGACTACTCATCAAATAGCATATGTAGACAGGAAAACAAAGTTAACTTTGCCAATCAATAGCAAGGTACAATAAATTTTTAGAAAACAAGCATTCAGTGAGTTGCTGAGAACGGAAAGTATGGGGAGAAAATGTGATAGTCTGTGATAAGGTGGAGATGAAGAGCAACTGGATAACACGTGGCATAAGGTCATAAGGTCATAAGGAATAAGAGTAGAAAGAGGCCATTTGGCCCATCAAGTCTATTCCACCATTCAATCATGGCTGATCTATCTCTCCCTCCTACCCCATAGCTACATAGATACATAGAAAATAGGTGCAGGAGTAGGCCATTCGGCCCTTCGAGCCTGCACCGCCATTCAATATGATCATGGCTGATCATCCAATTCCATTCTCCTGCCTTCTCCCCATAACCTCTGACACCCATACTAATCAAGAACCTATCTATCTCTGCCGTAAAAATATCCACTGACTTGGCCTCCACAGCCTTCTGTGGCAAAGAATTCCACAGATTCAGCACTCTCTGACTAAAGAGCTTTCTCCTCATTTCCTTCTTAAAAGAACATCCTTTAATTCTGAGGCTATGACCTCTGGAGTGGCATGGGAAACATTCCCTGCATTTCTGCTCTCAAACTTTCTCCTCGTGGCCAAAGACTGAATAGGCGTCTCCATATCCTCACCATCCATCCTCCCGATCTCCAAATTCCATTCGTTAATGCGACGGTCCACAGACATAAAGGGAGGAAACTGGAGAATTAGAGTGGCAAGCAGCTGAAAGCTCTGGGTCATCTCTGTGGACAAGTAGTTCCACAAAGTAGTCATCCAATCTGTGTTTAATCCCCGCGATATGGAAGAGACCACACAATGAGCAACAGAAGCAGTACATTTACAGGACCTGTACTTGCTGGGGTTTAGCAGAAGTGAACCTCATTGCAGGGCTGCCAACATTTGGTGAGAGTTGGGAGTGAGAAATTGCGAGGGACAGAGCTTTTGCATTTTCCAGCTTGAAATTGTGCAATCTGGTGCATACTGTAGAGAGTCTTTTAACTTACACTTGAATGCAATATTTATGCTTTAAATTGGATTAGCTATGAATGAGGTTAGGTGAAATTACATTCCTAATTACATTCCACAGTAGAGCCAGGCTCTGATCAACAGGTGCAGCACATGAATGATCTTGGTATATTCATGTATGGAAATCAGATTATAATCAAACAATTAGCCCATTTTGAACAACCTGGGTCCCACTGCATACCTGGTACTACTCCTGACCCTGACTCCAGTTGCATACCTTCTCTCATTCCTGACCCTGAGTCCAGCCTTACACCTGGCCTCCTACTCTACCCTGATCATAGTTGCTTTCCTGCTTAGGTTCCCAGTGCTGAACACTCCCATTGTCCCAGCTTTGACTGCACACCTAGTACTATTCCAGACCTTGACTCTGGATGCACACTTGGCCTTGCTCCAAGCCCCTCTGCACTGACAATAGATCTGGCCCTCACATAAAGCCCCATATCTGACCCCCTGACTTAATCTATTACGTTCAAGGCAACAGGTGCTTATCTAATGCGGTAATCTTTTTTGGGGCACATCACGGACCAAATTTTGTACAACAAAATTTGCTACATCCATTGGCTTCCTTGTTATCTAACATGCTAGTTACTTTGTCAAAGAAGTCATCAATTGGTTGAACACAATTTCTCATCCATAAAATTATACTCACTCAGTTGTATAAATATTCTGTTACCTTTCCCTAACAAACTGTCCTGAAGTCATTTCACCCCAATATTGCAGTATTTTGCTGTCTTCCTCTCACCTGGGACTTTTCCGAAATGCAAAGTCCAATAACTATATATTTAAGCAATATTATTCTATTAAATGTGATCTTGAGAGTACATAATATTTTCTGTGGTATTCATAACACAACAATGATAAAAAGATCTTTGTTTTGATTGCGCCTACCAACATGCATACATTATTATATTACAGTTATAGACAATAGACAATAGGTGCAGGAGTAGGCCTTTCGGCCCTTCAAGCCAGCACCCTCATTCAATGTGATCATGGCTGATCATCCCAATCAGTACCCCGTTCCTGCCTTCTCCCCATATCCCCTGACTCTGCTATTATTTTAAGAGCCCTATCTTGCTTCTCTCTTGAAAGCATCTGCCTCCACCTGAGGCAGAGAATTCCACAGACTGACCACCAGTTAATAAGTACCGAGGGCACATTTTTGTTCCAATGCTCCCAATTCCCAATTACTTTTACATTGAAGTGATTGAAATCCAAGTGAAGTTTAAATGACATCAGAAAAAATAAAACCTCTGGAATGGATGATATTCATTACGTGGTTGGTTTAGAGTCAGTATCAGCACAATTGCTGTATTAAACTTTGAATCTTCAGATGTCCTGGTTCAAGCTAAAACTAAAGACAAATAATAAACTCCTCACACATTCCCCTGCAAGTATCTCTGTCACTCCTTAAAAATATGCCCCTTCTTTGAACAAGCTCTTAAACATCGCATCTGAATCAGTTTCCATCTGATTACACTCCTTGAGGATGTTCATCTATGTGTTCAATTAATAAAACAACAAGATTGGGGACATTTCTATTAAACCTGTCAAAGGAATTTGGTGGGGGGGGGGTAGAAATAGTCAGTGAGGTAAACAAACATAATAGTTGAGTGGCAAATGACAATAGTGCTACCTTCCCAATATTTAACTGAAGGAAATATAATGGGTTATGGGGGCTGTATGTGTGACAGACAGCCTGACACCTTGCATGTCATTTTAATATTACACTTATCCCATCCCCCTGGATATTCTGGATTAATAATGAAGGTTTTGTCAACTAATTACAAATCAATAACATTTAGCCAACTCCGAAACACGAAGCGCTGAGCATTGGGATCCAGACATCACGGACAAATGGCCTCAGTTCCCTGCTCACATCTGGCAGTGCTCTCTGTCTGAACCAGGGGCTATGGAGCGTTTTTGAAAGTGGGGGGGCTGAGCGAATCACTGATCACTTGCCTTGGGGGTACCCGGCAAGGGAGTGGAGCAACCGAGTGGGGGGAGGGTGTGTCCTCCCTGCAACGGTGGGGACATTTGAAATTTAATGTAAATCACGTTTTTAGTGCATTGTAGAAGTTTGATTTCAATGTTTTTTGTTTGAAGTATTTTTAAGAGGTAACTTTTTAAGGGGTAACTTTATCCACACAAAGGGTGGTGGGAGTATGGAACAAGCTACCAGAGGAGGTAGTTGAGGCAGGGACTATCCCACATTTAAGAAACAGTTGGACTGATACATGGATAGGACAGGTTTGGAAGGATATGGACCAAAAGCAGGTAGTGTAGCTGGGACGGGGTGTGGGCAAGTTGGGCCGAAGGGCCTGTTTTCACACTGTAGATTTAGATTTAGATTTAGATATTTTATTGTTGTCGTTTGAACCTAAGTTCAAACGAAATTCTGTTTCTGCAGTCATACAAACAATTAAAAAAAGACACAACACAATTTACACAAACATCCATCACAGTGAGTCTCCTCCTCACTGTGATGGAAGGCAAAGTCTTATCTCTCCCCTGCACTCCATTCTCCTCCCCGATGTCAGAGTCAAAGCCCCCGGCGGGCGACTGTAAACATATCCCGCGGCACCAAAGCCGCGCCGGCAGCGATGCCAGACCCCGCTCCAGGTCATCTTCAACCCCGCAACTCGGGCGGGAGTAGCTGCCGTTGCGGGAGCTCCGAAAAGCGGTCTCCCCACCATGGACCCGCGGGCTCCCGATGTTACCATCCACCAGTCCTGCGGCTGAAGCCTCCGAATCTCCGGGGTCGGGTCGCAGCCGCGCGCCACCACAGCTCCTCCCGCTCCGAACTCGGCCAGCTCCACGATGGTGAGTAGTCCGCAGGCTCCGCGGACTGGAGCCCCAGGTCGTTCCGGTTGGAGGCCGCTCCACGGTGCTAGGCCCCAACGACAACGGAGACCCGACAGAGAAAGGTCGGTTCTCCCGTGCAGGGAAAAGATTTTAAAAGTTTCCCCCTCCTACCCCCGCCCCCCGCCCCCCACACATACCCCGTTAAAAAAACACTAAAAACAAAACTCAAACGAAACAAAAAAAAAATAAAAAAGACAGACGGACTGCAGAGGCCGCTGCAACCAAGTCGCGCCGCCCACTTCTGTATCACTCTATGACTACATTATACCTCCACCATGCATGAATGCTTCAAAATCAAGTGGTCGAGTTTTATTGCCATATACTTAAGCATAGAAACATAGAAAATAGGTGCAGGAATAGGCCATTCGGCCCTTCAAACAGCACTGCCAGTCAATATGATCATGGCTGTTCATCTAAAATCAGTACCTCTTTCCTGTTTTTTCCCCATATACCTTGATTTCGTTAGCCGCAAGAGCTAATTGTAACTCTCTTGAAAACATCCAGTGAATTGGCTTCCACTGCCTTCTGTGGCACAGAATTCCACAGATTCACAACTCTCTGTGTGAAGAAAAATTTGTCCTCATCTCAGTCCTAACTGGCCTACCCTTTATTCTTAAACTGTGACCCCTGGTTCTGAACTCCCCAACATCGGGAACATTTTTCCTGCAGTTACAGTAAGTGAAAATCTAGCCGGCAAGCAGGATGCTTTCTCCAACCACCCCCATTTGAAGGCCACTATCTTCCATCGTTTCTACCCATTGCTTGGAACCTACTTCCAGCAGCCACTGGTTGTCCACCAGGATGCACCGAGCCACAACCTGAAGGGCCTATCCCACTTAGGCGATCCTTTGGGCGACTACAAGCGACAGAGGCAACAATTTTGCTGTCGGAGATTGTCGTAGGTTGTCGCGAGGTGTCGTAGGTGAATGCTAGTCAAACTAGTCCCTGACAGTCACCTAAAGTGTCGCCTCAGTGGGACAGGCCCCATAATTGCGTGTGAATAGCGTAGATCAGGGGAGCCGCGACCAGCTGCGTCACTTACTGTCCAGCCCACTCTCCAAGTCGTCGATAGACACAAAAAGCTGGAGTAACATCCAGTTTCCTCTCTGTGTCTGTGGACCGACTCCAAACACCAGAGGCCCATTGATCTGCGGTGCTGCTCGATACGTGATTGGTTTTGTGGAGATCAGAGTCAGATGTCACCATCTCCCAGCACTCGGCCCTACACAGCCCTGCTAGCCGGACAGGGTTCAGTTTAGAGATACAGTGCGGAAACAGGCCCTTCGGCCCACCGAGTCCGCACCGACCAGCGATCCCCGCACATTAACACTATCCTACACACACTAGGGACAATTTACACTTATACCAAGCCAATTAACCAGACCTTCAGTCTGAAGGAGGGTCTCGACCCAAAACGTCACCCATTCCTTCCCTCCAGAGATGCTGCCTGACCTGCTGAGTTACTCCAGCACTTTGTGTCTATCGGTTTAAACCAGCATCTGCAGTTCCTTCCTACACGTGTACCTGTCCAAATGCCGTTTAAAATGTCATTGTGGTAATTTCAAGTGTAGACTGAAGACAAGAGTGTTTAGTTGTCGCGTGCAGCGACATCAGAACAATGACATTCTCAGTTGCTGCACCTTAACAGGCCGGTTAAAGCAACAACACACAGATACATGGAAATAGATTGATTTAGTTTAGTATTGCCACCTGTAGCGAGGTACAGGGAAAAGCTTTTGTTGCGTGCTATCTGGTAAATGCAAGTAAGCCACTCACAATGTACAGATAAAGGGAGAACGGGCGCAACATATATAATCAATAATACAATGGATTAATAATCAGTAATATTGGGTAATCATCCCGGCATATCAGTGGAGGCCCAAGTATTAGCATTACAATTAATGCCCACAGCTCCGGAGACCCGGGTTCGATCCTGCACTCTATGTGGAGTTTGCACGTTCTCCCTGTGACGCGTGGGTTTTCTCCGGATGCTCTGGTTTCCTCCCACATCCCAAAGACGTGCGGGTTTGTAGGTTAATTGGCCCTCTGTAAATTGCCCCCTAGTGTGTAGGGAGTGGATGAGAAAGTGGGATAACATAGAACCAGCGAGAACGGGTGATCGATGGTCGGCACGGACTAGAGGGGCCGAAGGGCCTGTTTCCACGCTGTATCTTTGAACTAATTATAACATTGAACAAATCAAGACTTACCTATCGGATTTGAACATGAACAATATTATCCCAAGGTTGCAGAGTATTTGAATGGCATTTACTGCATAATCCCTGAGGTTATTGTTTGTAAAGTGAAGGGCAAAGTTCATCTTTAGAAGTTTCATTTTCTGAAGTTATTTGTAGTGTATATTTACCATCTTGCCTTTGCTTATTTTGTCCCCGCGATACATGAATCCAAGACTTACATTTAAAGATGAACAAAATATCAATTTAAAGACAGATATCAACTAATTTCCCCGATTGAGTATGAATATGGATTTCTTTAACATCCCCTCTCTCTCCGTCCCTGCCCCACCCGAGTGGTACTAGCTTCAACGTCGTCTTGTTGGGTCTCATTGTGTGAGAAGGAACTGCAGATGCTGTTTTAAACCGAAGAGAGACACAAAACGCTGGAGCAACTCAGCAGGGCAGGCAGCATCTCTGGAGAGAAGGAATGGGTGACGTTTCGAGTCGAGACCCTTCTAAAGGTTTCAGGTCAAATTCGCCCTGGATGCCTGATCCATGCCGGTCACCAGGGTGAATTTGGCACAGAGACTCTCACGGCAGCGACGCAACGCTTCCAACGCCTCCGACGCTTCCAACTCCTCAGGACTCTTGCACTGAGGCTGATCCATGGCTGGAGCTGCAGCGAGCGACTCACCAGCCCGGCAAACACTCGCCAGCCCCGGCTCCCCATCCGCATCTGTCCCCGCCGCTGCTTCTGCTTCCATCCCTCCCTCAGCCCCAGCTCTCCAACACCCGTGGTCCATGCAGTTGATATGAGTTTTGAAATTCTCGTTGATCACAGAATTTCTCACGACAGAGCGTGAGAGTTGGCAGCCCTGTCATTGAAACATACAGAATAGTGAAAGGATTGGATAGAGTGGATGTGGAGCAGATGTTTCCACCAGTGGGACAGTCTAGGACCAGAGGCCATAGCCTCAGAATTAAAGGACGTTCTTTTAGGAAGGAGATGAGGAGAAATTTCATTAGTCAGAGGGCGGTGAATCTGTGGACTTCTTTGCCACAGAAGGCTGTGGCGGACAGGTCAGTGGATGCTTTTGAGGCAGAGATAGATAGATTCTTGATTAGTACGGGTGTCAGAGGTTATGGGGAGAAGGCAGGAGAATGGGGTTTATCCAATTTTCTTTTAAATTATATTTCAAAATCTATCTCAATGATTAGTTAGAATCATAGTCATCCAGCATGGAAACATACCTTTTAGCCCAACTTGCCCACACCGGCCAACGTGTCGTAGCTACACTAGTCCCACCTGCTTGCGTTCGCCCCATTTCCCTCCAAACCTGTCCTATCCATGTACCTGTCTAACTGGTTCTTAAATCTTTCTTGAAAGTTTAAAGATTAAACTTTCTTTCATCCAGTTGAACCAATCCTGAATCTAGACACAAGGAACTGCAGATGTTGGAATCTTGCGTAAAACACAAAGTGCAGGAGTGACGCAGCGGGTCAGGAAGCATCTCTGGAGGACATAGATTGATGTTTCTTGTCGGGACCCTTTGTAGGCTAATTAACCTACAATCCCTCATGTCTTTGGAATGTGGGAGGAAACCAAAAGAAACCCACACAGTCACGGGGAGAATTTGCAAATTCCACACAGACAGCTCTATTTTCTTTCTTCTCATTCTTAATGTAATTCCAGTGAAACCATAAAATATTATCTCAAGTTCACCTTCACAAATTATAGGAGTAGAATTAGGCCATTCGGCCCATCGAATCTACTCCGCCGTTCAATCATGGCTGATCTCTGCCTCCTATTCCCATTTTCCTGCATTCTCCCCATAACCCTTTACACCCGTTCAAAACACAAATTTGTCTATCTCTGCCTTAAAAATATCCACTGACTTGGCATCCACAGCCCTCTGTGACAATGAGCTCCACAGATTAACTACCCTCTGACTAAAGACGTTCCTCCTCACCTCCTTTCTAAAAGAGTGCCGTTTAATTCTGAGGTAATGACCTCTGGTCCTAGACTCTCCCACCAGTGGAAACATCCTTTCCACATCCACTCTATCTATGCCTTTCAGTACTCTGTAAGTTTCAATGAGGTCCCCCCTCAACCTTCTAAACTCCAGCGAGTACAGGCCCAGTGCTGTCAAACGCTCATCATATGCTAACCCACCCATTCCTGGAATCATTCTTGTAAACCTCCTCTGGACCCTCTCCAGAGCCAACACATCCTTCCTCAGATATGGGGCCCAAGATGAGATGATGTGCTGATATCGCTGATATGGGGTGCTAAGAATGGTACACTTTAATCATTGTTTATATGCATTTTATACCCTGTTAGATATTCAGTTTCATTGTGTGCATGTACTGTAGTTGCTCACAATGAAATAACTTGCATTTTGAAAGTGATGTTTGATT
>CM075977.1:9529362-9566862 GCA_038087875.1 Malacoraja senta
GAGACCTGGGTTTGATCCTGACCCCAGATGTTGTGGAATTTGCACGTTCCCCCTGTGATCACATGAATTTCCTCCGGGTGCTCCGGTTTCCTCCCACATCCCAAAGACATGCAGGTTTGTTGGTTAATTGGCACCTACAAATCAGCCCTATGGACATCACACGCTGCAGCACTGGTGAGTAAGGCAAGTCAGCGCCTTTACCACCTCAGGCAATTGAGGAAATTCAGAGTGTCTCTGAGGATCCTCCAGTGCTTCTACTCAGCGGCTGTGGAAAGCATCTTGGCCGGAAACATCACGATTTGTTTTGGGAACTGCTCTGCCCAGGACAAGAAGGCTCTGCAGAGAGTAGTGCGTTCGGCCAAACGCACTATGGGAACTACACTCGCCCCCCTGCAGGAACTATACAACAGAAGGTGCAACTCCAGAGCCAACAAGATCATGGGAGACCCCTTCTACCCCAGCAACAGACTGTTCCAGCTGCTACGGTCAGGCAAACGCCTCCGTTGCCATGCTGTGAAAATGGAGAGGATGAGAAGGAGTTTCTTCCCAGAGGCCATTAGGACTGTAAACTCCTATCTCACCAGGGACTAACTTTACTGTACCATTTTACTGTTGTGTGGTGTCTTTTTAAAATTGCTGTTTTCCTTTTTTCCTCCTCACACAAAATATGTAATATGTGAATATGTGATTCAGTTCCATTCTGTTTTGTAGTTTTTTTTGCACAATTCGCGAGCATTGCCACTTTTCATTTCACTGCACATCTCGTATGTGTATGTGACGAATAAACTTGACTTGACTTGACTTAACATAGAGCTAATGTGAATGAGTGATCAATGGACACACAGCATGGAAATAGATCCCTTGGCCCAACTTGTCCATGCCGACCAAGGTGCCCCATCTATACCAGTTCCACCTGCCCACATTTGGTCCATATGCCTCTTAACCTTTCCTATCCATGTACTTATCCAAATGTCTTTTAAATGTTGCTACAGTGTTCATAGGACTTGCCTCAACAACCTCCTCTGGCAGCTCAGTCCACATACCCATCACTCTCTGTGTAAAAAAAGTTGCCCCTCAGGCTCCTATTAAACCTTTCCCCTCTCACCTTAAACATATGTCCTCAAGTTCTTGATTCCTTTACTCTGGGTAAAATATTCTGTGCATTCAGGTTGGCTTGGATTTGATGGGCCAAAGGGCTTGTTTTCATGCTGCATCTCTATAACTAAAACTACACCTCTTGATTGGAATCAGAATAATGTTCATAGAGTCTCACCTGTAAATTGGACGATTTTAAAACAAAAATCCCTTTGTTTTGCAGGTGGTCTAAAGTAATAGTGCTTACTTGTTGACAATAGAACAGAAGTACTGTCTTTTTAGCTGATGCTAATACATGTAAGTGGCATTTCAAGAAATAATTAATTACATTTCCTCGAAGGTCAGGGATACAACTGCAGAATGGAGTCTGCAGTCATCAGGAAAATAAAAGAGTACGGGCACAAAAGAATAACTATTTAGCATAAACACTTAATTAAAGTTACTTTGAATATCAATATCAACACCGAGAAAGCTCACAGAAAAAATGCTTAATATGATTAAAGGGTTTGAACACATCACAAAATAATTAAATATGGACTGTTCTGATTTTCTCTCCCTTTAATGGGCACATCTGCGTGGATTGAATAAATTATGGGGCTGCCAACTGGAACTCAAAAATTCACAATAGCAAAAGAAATTCTAATTCAGCAGCCAAAATAACAAAATATTTCTTTCCGTTTATTAAGGCCAGTTGAATTGAGGTTGGCACAGATGGCACCACTATTTATCTTGTCTCCAAAGTGTGTACAACAATCAAACATTGTTCTGTTAAATTTCAGAGTGTGTGTTTAAATCACCCACTGTAGATACACGGGATTAATTGGAGAATAATCTAAACATATAAGCCACTATTGGGCAAGGAATTGGATCTACTTCTTCAACATTTTGAAAAATATATAATTTCCTCTTTTGAAGGGGGCTGCAGCAAATGCCTTTGTAAATGTTAATTTTCAAATTAAATTATATCATAGAAATGATTACTCAGATATCTTAAACAGCTGTTACACAACATAGAGTCATTGATTCATACAGCATATAGCGTGGAAACAGGCCCTTTGGGCCCACTTACCCACACCCACCAACATGTTAAAAAAATTACCTCTCAGATTCCTATTAAATCTTCCCCCCTTCACCTTAAACCAATGTCCTCTGGTTTGTGGTTTCCTCACTCTGGGCAAGAGACTGTGGGCGTCTATCCGATCTATTCCTCTCATGATTTTGTACACCTCTATAAGATCACCCCTCATCCTCCTGCGCTCCAAGGAATAGAGACCCAACCTACTCAACCTCTCCCTATAGCTCAGAACCTCGAGTCCTCTTCTCTATACTCTTTCCAACTTGAAAACATCTTTCCTATAACATGGTGCCCAGAAATTGAACACAATACTCTAAATGAGGTCTCACCAATGTCTTATATAACTGTAACTGTAACATGACCTCCCAACTAGCAACACAGAGTATCTTCTACGATAGATTCAAAGATGTTCGAAACAGAGGTTTGATAGATTGCAATGCGTCAAAATATAATGAATTCTTCCCTCTCCCGTCGGGCAAATGATACAAAAGCTGAAATCTTGTACCAACAAATTCAGGAACAGCTTCTTCCCCTCTGTCATTAGACTACTGAGTAGTTTTCTCATAAGCTAAGGGTGTAAGGGCTGATTTTCCAACCTATGTCATTGCAGCCCCTGCACTTTATTTATCTGCACTTTCTCTTTAGCTGTAGTGAATAATGCTGTAACAGGATATTCTGCTCTCTGGTATTTTTTCTCTTTGCTGTACTAGTTTGTGGCTTCATTGTACCCACATACAGTGTTATTTGACTGGATAGAATGCAAAGACTGTCACTATATCTCGATACATGTGATAATAAAATGTAATACCCTTAGCAGGTTTGTTGCCAAGAATTTTCAGGCTGGTTCCTATTTGAATCTAACAGATCTTAATGCTAAGTAGGTATATAGAGGTTGCTCTGGTTTCCTGGATTTTGGCCAGATAGAACTGCTGAGAAAAGAAGGGGGGGGGGGGGCACGGTGGTGCAGCGGTAGAACAGCTGCCTTACGGTGCCTTACAGCGCCAGAGACCCACGTTCGATCCCGACTACGGGTGCTTGTCTGTACGGAGTTTGTACGTTCTCCCAGTGATCTACCTGGGTTTTCCCCGGGTGCTCCGGTTTCCTCCCACATTCCAAAGACGTGCAGGTTTATAGGTTACTTGGCTTCGGTAATATTATACATTTTCCCAGGTGTGTGGGGTCATAGAGTCATAGAGTGATACAGTGTGGAAACAGGCGCTTTGGCCCAATTTGCCCACACCGGCCAACATGTCCCACCTACACTAGTCCCACCTGCCTGCGTTTGGTCCATATCCCTCCAAACGTGTCCTATTAAGATTTAAGAGAGAGTTAGATAGAGCTCTAGGGGCTAGTGGAGTCAAGGGATAGGGGGAGAAGGCAGGCACGGGTTATTGATAGGGGACAATCAGCCATGATCACAATGATTGGCGGTGCTGGCTCGAAGGGCCGAATGGCCTCCTCCTGCACATATTTTCTATGTTTCTATGTTTCTATCCATGTACCTGTCTAACTGTTTCTTACACGTTGTGATCGTGCCAGCCTCAACTACCTCCTCTGGCAGCTTGTTCCATACACCCACCACACTTTGTGTGCATCTGCAGTTCCGTGTTTCTACAAGACCAAAACTTGTCAGATGTAGAGATCACTTCGCTACGTACTCATGGTGCTCTCGCTGCACTGAGACAACCTGCCTGCCATTCCCCAGTTTAGTTTAGCTTTAGTTTAGTTTAGAGATACAGCGCAGAAACAGGCCCTTCGGCCCACCGAGTCCGCACCGATCAGCGATCCCCCCACATTAACACTATCCTACACACACGAGGGATAATTTACACATACACCAAGCCAATTAACCCGTACGTCTTGTTAGTTTACGGGGATCGCTGGTCGGCGCAGACTCAGTGGGTCGAGGGCCTGTTTCTTCACTGCTTCTCTAAACTAAATTAAATTAAAAACTGTGTGCCAGGGAACAGCTCCGGGCTGAATGTAGACGGATACTATAATTTGTGCTGGAAGAGCTTACCGGTAGGATTCCCTTTAACCTTCTCTGAACAGATACTGATGGAGTATACACAATTAAGCTCTGTCCAGTATTCTCTGACGTTGGTGGCCAGAGTCTTACAAACTCTGCTGTGGCTGGATGTGAATTACAGATGGGCATCCAGCATGCATGAGAAGAATTGACAGGGTAAACACACAAAGTCTTTTATCCAGGATAGCAGAATCAATAACCCAGGGGACTTACTGTAGTTTACAGGTGAGGGGGGAAAGATTTAATAGGAACCTGAGAGGGATCTTGTCCCACACAGAGATATATGGAACGAGCTGTCAGAGGAGGTGGTTGAGGCAGGTTGCAATAACTGCATTTAAAAGACACTTAGACAGGTACATGGATAGGAAAGGTTTAAAGGGATATTGGCCAACTACAGGTGGATGGGGCTAGCTTAGATGGGGCATCTTGCTCGGTATAGTTGAGCTGGGCCAAGGGGCCTGTTTCATTATGCTATATGACTCCATCTATAAAGTGCTGAGAACTTTGTATAAAATGAGTACAACAAACGTAAACATTTTTTTTTAAAATTTATTTTTTTTAAATTATTTTTATTAGAAGTACGGTAAATTACAGTAATACACAACACTTATATCTTAATACATTTTTTATACCGCTTCATTTTTTTGAGCTTTAAGAGAAAGATAGAAGTAAGAAAAGTAAAGAAAGTGCGCAAGAGTCGTGAAGTGCAAGAGAGTGTTGGGAAAAGAAAGCCCCTTAGAAAAGAAGTTAGAGAAGGAAGTAAAGTAAGAAAGTAGACCATAGAAAAGAAAGAAAAAGAAAGTAGGAACAATCGCAGAAAGGGGACCACCAACCAAGTCTGTTTTTATTGTTTTACCTCCCATTACCAGGTCCTGAAACGTAAACATAACTTAGTGGTGAGTGTGTGCCCTTCTTGCTACCCGACTATGGATTTACTGCTTGCTGTAGTCATGGTAACAAGGATGATAAATCCTATACTGGACTAGAAGGTGACTGCTTCGATCGATAGACCAGGGCGCAGCAGTAGAGTTGCTGCCTTACAGCGCTTAGAACAGCGGAGTCTCGGGCTCGACCCCGTTCTCCCCGTGACCTGTGTGGATTTTCTCTGAGATCTTTCCAAACTCCAAAAACATACAGGTTTGTAGGTTAATTGGCCTGGTATAAATATAAATTGTCCCAAGTGTGTGTGTGTAGTGTGTGTAGGGTGGTGTTAATATGCGGGGATTACTGGTCGGTGCGGACCCAGTGGGCCGAAGGGCCTGTTTCCACACTGTATCTATAAACCAAACTGAGCTAAACTAAAATAGTTCATAAGTTCATAGGTTCTAGGTACAGAATTTGACCATTCGGCCCATCAAGTCTACTCTGCCATTCAATCATGGCTGATCTATCTTTCCCTCTCAACCCCATTCTCCTGCCTTCCCCCCATAAACCCCGACACCCATAATAAACAGGAATTTGTCAATCTCCGCCTTAAAAATATCCATTGACTTGACCATGGATTATCACAAGGATGAAGGGAGAAGAGGTCAAGATATTGAGCATTTTTATCATCATGCCTCTTACAAGCTTACAACATATGTTTAAATGGATAACCAATATATTGCATTTTGAAACTTTTATTTTGCAGAGGAGTTCTAATGACCAGCAAAAATTTGATTTTGCCCTAAGAAATAGGAATGCTGGCTAATGTTTTGTTATATGATTTTATTCTCAACATCGTTACAGATGTTATTTTCCTCAGGGAAATCTCCAGTATAAAATGTATCCATGAACACTATTAAAAATTAAATAGAAACATAGAAACATAGAAAATTGGTGCAGGAGTAGGCCATTCAGCCCTTCGAGCCAGCACCACCATTCAATATGATCATGGCTGATCATCCAAAATCAGTACCCATTTCCTGCTTTTTACCCATATCCCTTGATTCCGTTAGCCCTAAGAGATAAATCCAACTCTCTCCTGAAAACATCCAGTGAATTGACCTCCACTGCCTTCTGTGGCAGAGAATTCCACAGATTCACAACTCTCTGGGTGCAAAAGTTTTTCCTCATCAGTCCTAAATGGCCTACCCCTAATTCTTAAACTGTGACCCCTGGTTCTGGACTGCCCCAACATGGGGAACATTTTTCTTGCATCTAGCCTGTCTAATCCCTTATGAATTGTATATGTTTCTATAAGATATCCTCTCATCCTTCTAAATTCCAGTGAATACAAGCCCAGTCGACCCATTCTTTCATCATATGTCAGTCCCACCATCCCGGGAATTAACCTGGTGAACCTACGCTGCACTCCCTCAATAGCAAGAATGCCCTTCCTCAAATTAGGAGACCAAAACTGCACACAATACTCCAGGTGTGGTCTCACCAAGGCCCTGCGCAACTGCAGTAGGACATCCTTGCTGCTAAACTCAAGTCCTCTCGCAATGAAGGCCTGAAAATGCAGGCTGAAAGGAAGTTACGAAAGGAAAATTGGATCTTTTAGCAACAGGTCTGGAGAATGAGGCACCAAGAGGTCATCCTGCATCTGTGAAAGAAAGGATAATGGCTCAGGCTTTGCTACTGGCTAATCTGTCCAAAGAAGGGTCCCTACCCAAACGTCGTCGGTCCATGTTCCTTCATAGATGCTGCCTGACCCATAGAGTTCCTCCACCACTTTGTTTTGTTGCTTAACTCCGAAAGATGCATTAGGATAGATGGACAAAGCTTTGGAAATATGAAAACCAGGCTGTAATTGTTGGATGGCCAGCAAAAGTTAGTACATGTGGTGAAGCACAAGAAACAAAATGGATGTATCGCAAAGTAGATGTATCGCAAGAATTTCCGATGTTAACTTGAGCTGCTGAGAAAGAAGTCCCCTGCATATGGAAAATGTGTAATGATATAGGTTTAAAAAACATTTTTTCCCCACAGTGTGCAATGAAAATTATGTCAAAAGTCAATGGAATGGATGAAATGAGCAAAGCAGAGAAAACAGAGATTGTTTAGTTTAATTTAAAGATACAGCAGAGAAGCAGGCCCTTTGGCCCACCGAATCCATGCCGACCAGCGATCCCCGGTACACTAGCTCTATCCGACACACTGGGGACAATTTACAATCTTTACCAAAGCCAATTAACCTACAAACCTTTACGTCTTTGGAGTATGGTGTGTAGGAGAAAACCGGAGGAACCCCGGAAAACCGGAGGAACCCCGGGGAGAAAGTACAAACTCCGTACAGACAACATCCATAATCAGGATCGAACCCGGCGATGTAAGGCAGCAACTCTACCACTGCACCACCGTGTCACCCTAAAGGGTTAGTTTCAGAGTATTAATTGAACATAACAAACCAATGGCCAAGCAGGGCCAATTCGCGAAGGAGCTTATTTGTAACTTCAAAGCTGTTGATGCAAGGGCAACCTGGAGTGAACAAAAAAATCACTCACGCAAATTTATGTTTAAGTCAAAGAGGGAGGATTTTATTGATTAATTGAACAGTTGCAGGAGAGAGAGAGGGATTTGACCACCTCACAGCTATGGTCCAGACACTCTTTCTGATTGTGGAAAGCGTTTATACATATTTAGAAATAAGACACAACATCTTCACCAATGTACTTGCCTTTGTTTGGGTCTGGTATCTCAGGCCTAAAGCATCCCTTTGTTCAGATTAGGCCTTGGTTACCATGGTGATGACACCTGACGGAGGCCCATTATCCACCATAACTACATTGTTCCAGACACCTTCTTGAATTTTTTTTCACATGATTTGTTTGTTAATATCCCCATTTCCCGCATTAATAAAGACAACTACTATGCATCAACGTACCTCCATACATTTTCTCTCTATACTTTGTTTATGTGACCCATGTCAGGTCCTTGTTCTAATGCAGGCCCTTAGTTACCATGGGGACAGCCTTGGATGCTACTCCCTGCTGCCATAGAGACAGATCCAGAGCTAACTCTATTACCTCTAAATACATAAACACAAAAGCTGCCATAATCTTGTAGCTTCCTTTGACGATGTTATTTGCAAGAAGTCCGGCACTTATAAGTCTGCCACTTTTTAACTGCACAAACAAGGTATGACTTATTTTGTGCTGTTGAAAATACACCTTAATCTTGCAATATGCAATTATCCTGTAATGTTAAACTAATCCTACATGCTACTTTTCATGCATTTGCAATTCTACCACTTTGCAGTGAAAACTGTTAATCTTTCAATCTTCTTTCATACGTTCATGTCGTGGGAGCAGAATTAGGCTATTCGGCCCATCGAGTCTACTCCGCCATTAAATCAAGATTGATCTATCTTTCCCTCTCAATCCCATTCTCCTGTCTTCTCCCCATAATCTTTGACACTCCTACTAATCAAAAACCTTTACCAATCACCTTTATTAATCCTTGAGCCCAAACACTTGAGGCAAGCTTACAATTTGAGATGGCAGAGTTATAACCACTGAGTGATGCATATTTAGCCCATGTTTGAACCATTCATGAAGCCTAACAGAGACCCGGGTTCAATCCTGACTATGGGTGCTGTCTGTACGGAGTTTGTACGTTCTCTCCGTGATCATGTGGCTTTTCCCTGGGAACCTCACACACACCAAAGTCGTACAAGTTTGTAGGTTAATTGTCTTCTGTAAAAAGTACTTAGTGTGTAGGAGAGAATTCGTGTAAAGGTGATTGTGGACAGTGCAGACTTGGTGGAAAGATAAATTTGGTCAATGCTGGCTACCAACAGAGAAATCAAATCAGCCTTTTTCTCAAAAGGACACAAAGTGCTGGAGTCAGTGCAGATCAGGCAGCATCTCTGGATCTATATTAATTTCTCTAACTCAAGTAACCCTTGCATCCCTTCTTTCTACATCCCTCCCCCCACCCAAGTCGTATTAGCTTCATAGTCGTCTTGTTGAGTCTCATTGTCTGTAACTCATTTTCAACTAGCCACAAGTAGCAATGGCCAATTTCCTTTATCATCGTTACTTTTTTGCATATCTTTCATTCATTTCTTCTATATCTTTATATATCACAGTCAATTAGGAAAGGGAAAATAGATTATGAAAGGAAACTGGCAGGGAACATAAAAACTGACTGCAAAAGTTTTTATACATATGTGAAGAGAAAGAGATTAGTTAAAACAAATGTAGGTCCCTTGCAGTCAGAAACAGGTGAATTGATCATGGGGAACAAGGATATGGCGGACCAATTGAATAACTACTTTGGTTCCGTCTTCACTAAGGAAGACATAAATTATCTGCCGGAAATAGCAGGGGTCAAAGGAGATGGAGGAACTGAGTGAAATCCAGGTTAGTCGGGAACTGGTGTTGGGTAAATTGAATGGATTAAAGGCCGATAAATCACCAGGGCCAGATAGGCTGCATCCCAGAGTACTTAAGGAAGTAGCTCCAGAAATAGTAGATGCATTAGTGATAATTTTTCAAAACTCTTTAGATTCTGGAGTAGTTCCTGAGGATTGGAGGGTAGCAAACGTAACCCCACTTTTTAAGAAGGGAGGGAGAGAGAAAACGGGGAATTACAGACCAGTTAGTCTAACATCAGTAGTGGGGAAACTGCTAGAGTCAGTTATTAAAGATGGGATAGCAGCACATTTGGAAAGTGGTGAAATCATTGGACAAAGTCAGCATGGATTTACGAAAGGTAAATCGTGTCTGACGAATCTTATAGAATTTTTCGAGGATGTAACTAGTAGAGTGGATAGGGGAGAACCAGTGGATGTGTTGTATCTGGACTTTCAGAAGGCTTTCGACAAGCTGAGGATTTGCCTAAATTCAAAAGATCACAATCGACCTCCAAAGAGGAATAAGACAAGCGTTTTGGCCCACCGAGTCCGCGCCGACCAACGATCCCCGCACATTAACACTATCCTACACACACTAGGGGACAAATGACACCTATACTGAGTATACAGACCCAAGCCAATTAACCTACAGAGGGGTACATCTTTGGAGTGTGGGTGGAAACTGAAGATCTCAGAGAAAACCCACGCGGTCACACGAAGAACGTACTGACTCCGTACAGACAGCACCCGTAGTCGGGATTGAACTCACGTCTCTGACGCTGCAACCCTACCACTGAGCCACCGGGCCGCCCTCTAGTGGAACGATAGCTGTCGGCTGTAATTATCTTCAAATTCGAGACTATCTGAAATCATATACCCAAGACTACCAATCTTTGTTGCCAGACATATTAGACGAATGTATGAATAGAAACTCGGAGTCAATCAAGTTAATATCATATCTGTATAATACCCTTTTAAATATAGAAATACCATCGTCAGAAGTAATTAGAAGAGCTTGGGAAGATGCTCGGCCTAAAAATTCTAAAAGACAGATGGGAGGAACTTCTATATATACACAATTGTTCGATTAATGTTAGGCATTCGTTAACTCAATCTAAAATACTGCACAGACTCTATTATTCAAAGTCTAAACTGAATAAGATCTTTCCAAATGTATCTCCTATTTGCGATAAATGTCTCCTTCAAGAAGCAACTATAACCCATCCCTTTGTCTCTTGTATAAAGTTACATCATTTTTGTAATTTTTGTAATTGGAGCAGAATTTTTGAAATTTTGTCAAAAACACTATAAACAAAATTGGATCCTGATACTGAATTGATCATTCTAGGTACGTCAGAAGCCTGCTCTGAGCTAACATCATTTCAAAGATGTTTCCTTAATTATGGCCTTATTACGGCGCAAAAACTAATATTCAAATTTTGGAAACATACATCAGTCCCTACTCTGAAGATGTGGATTATAAACATGTCTGAGACGCTACATCTTGAAAATATTAGACTTGTCTTGGCAGAAAAACCAGATCATTTTTCGAAGACATGGACACTATTCATTGATTTATTACAAGGATAGTATGGTCCAACACAACTATGGATTTAAATCTAATTACAGGTTGGGTGAGGTGGGTGGGGAGGGATGTGAGGCAGGTATATCACCACTTTTTTCTTTCTTTCTCTTTTTGTCCTTTTATTTTTTTTATTTTTTCTATTCCTCTCTTCTTTCTTTCATTTATTCACTCTTTGGCTACACTACTTTGGTAGTCTAGGGGTTCTATCTTTGCACATTTCACTTTTTCTCTTTCTTGCTTTTTCTCCTTTCTTTTCTTCCAACTATAGCTAAAAATTAAAAATGAAGCTGTACAATAACTGTATAATTTTATATGCTGTTGGTTCTATTTTTGTACATTTGCTTCTAATAAATAATAAATAAATAAATAAATAAAAATTTTAAAAAGCTGTCGGCTGTAATCTCTGGTCACTCATGATCATTGCAATACGCCTCAGCAGAGATCACTAAAGACTTTGCAAAGACTATCATATGATGAGCGTTTGATGGCACTGGGCCTGTACTCGCAGGAGTTTAGAAGGATAATGAAAATCCTGGATAGAGTGGATTTGGAGAGGATGTTTCCACCAGTGTAGGACCAGAGGCCATAGCCTCAGAATAAAAAGACATACCTTTAGGAAGGAGATGAGGTGAAATTTCTTTAGTCAGAGGGTGGTGAATCTGTGGAATTCATTACCACAAAAGGCTGTGGAGGCCAAATTAATGGATATTTTTAAGGTGGAGTTTGATAGATTCTTGATTATTAAGGGTGTCGGGAGTTATGGGGAGAAGGCAGGAGAATGGGGTTGAGAGGAAAATATAGATAAGCCATGATTGTATGGCAGAGTAGACTTGATGGCCCGAATGGCCTAATTCTGTTCCTGCAACTTATGAACTTATGAATGGTATCTTCTTTTCATGTCCATCTTGTTCCAAATGTTGGCCTCGCTGTCATCGTCCGTGCTGATAAGGACGCAAGCTTCCGCCGACAATCTGTGGGAGACATCACTTGTTGCAATAGATGATGTTGGTAGCAGAATTAGCTCGGGATACTTCCAGTTCCCAGCCCCGCGACGTGGACGCTTCTGCTATGGGGTCATGAATGGTATTAAGGATGCAGATAGCTGTATAAAACAAAGATGCTAGACAGCCGGGGGCAAATTGCTAACCTATCTCCGGCAAATACCTTTTCCAGAAAAGGTGGTAGCCCTCCCTCATCCCGCCTCCATTTAATGCAGAGGTGTATAGGTTGGAGGCAGATTGGAGCAGTGACTCAGATTTTCATCATTTTATCATCCTACCTACCCCAAACATGTTCCTTATGAGAGTGTAACTATTTTTCTGTTTCTACTGAGTCACTTTCTGGTATGTGGCTATTTCAAAGAATAATTAACGATATTATATTGGCATGTATTTACACTGTTGATTAACTGATGGCTTAACTGATGGGGAAATAGACTAACCTTGTCTTTAATATAGAAATAAAATACTATAGATATTGGGAATCTAAAATAAAAGCATAAAAAAATAGTGCAAGTACTAACTTATTCTTTCTCTCAGTTTGGTACCATATTCGGCATAGGTATTGTGGGCTGAAGAGCCTGTTCCTGTGCTGTTGTGGGTATATGGAACTAGTTGCCAGAGGGGGTAGTTGAAGCAGGTACTATAACAACATTTAAAAGACATTTGGATAGGTACATGGATAGTTCATGCGCAGAATTAGGCCATTCGGCCCATCAAGTCTATTCCACCATTCAATCATAGCTGATCTATCTCTCGCTCCTAACCCCATTCCCCCTTCTTCTCCCATAACCCCTGACATCCATGCTAATCAATAATCTATCTATCCCTGCCTTAAAAATATCAATTGACCAGGCTTATACAGCCTTCTGTGGCAGAGAGGAAATGTTTAGAGGGATATGGGCCAAATGCGGGCAAGTGGGACTAGTGCAGATGGGCATCTTGATTGGCATGGATGATTTGGGCTGAGAGGGTCTGATTGAAAGTTGTTTGATTCTATGACTCTATAGTTTCTATAGATGAAAATTAGCCATTTCTGCCTTTATTTTGTACCGTATAACCTGTAGGTCATGTTTATGAAAGAACTGCAGATGCTGGTAAAATCAAAGGTAGACACAAAATACGGGAGAAACTCAGCGGATGAAGCAGCGTCTATGGGGAGAAGGAATTGGTGACGTTTCTGGTCGAGACCCTTCTTCAGACTGATGTCAGGGGAGGAGGTAGGTCAAAGAAAGAATGTAAGCGGAGACGGTGGGACTAGTGGGAGAACTGGGAAGGGGGGTGGGGGGGAATGCATCTGCTGTTCCAGGTGTCAACTTCTCCACATCAGCGAGACCAAGCGCAGGCTCGGCGAATGTTTTGCTGAACACCTCCGCTCAATCCGTCTTAACCAAGCTGATCTCCTGGTGGCCCAGCACTTCCCCTCCCATTCTCAATCTGACCTTTCTGTCCTGGGCCTCCTCCATTGTCAGAGTGAGGGCCAGTGCAAATTGGAGGAACAGCACCTCATATTTCGCTTGGGTAGTTTACACCCCAGCGGTGTGAACATTGACTTCTCTAACTTCAGGAAGCCCTTGCTCTCTCTCTTCATCCCCCCCCCCCCCCCCCTTTCCCAGTTCTCCCACTAGTCCCACTGTCTCCGACTACATTCTTTCTTTGTCATACCCCCTCCCCTGACATCAGTCTGAAGAAGGGTCTCGACCCAAAACGTCGCCAATTCCTTCTCCCCATAGATGTTGCCTCACCCGCTGAGTTACTCCAGCATTTTGTGTCTACCTGCAGGTCATGTTTTGTTTAGTTTAGTTTCGTTTCGTTTAGTTTCGTTTAGTTTAATTTAGAGATACGGTATGGAAACAAGCCTTTTGGCCCACTGAGTCCATGCTGACCAGCGATCCTTCACACTAGGGACTGTTTACAGAAGTCAAACGTATACTTGTTTGGAATGTGGGGGCAAACCAGAGCACCCAGAGAAAACCCACGCAGTCACAGGGAGAATGTCCAATACAAATTATACTAATAATTAGATCCTGGCTGCGTGAGCATAGAATGAGACAGTACCTTTGACCTATCCCTTACCACTGGTGTAGGACAGCAGATCAACTAATCTCCTACTGCTTTCAGGACTTGAAGAAGCACAGACATTTGGCCAGCATCATGATTCTGAAGAAGGGTCTTGACCCGAAACGTCAACTATCCACGTTCTCCAGTGTTGCTGCCTGACCTGTCAGCTTACTCCAGGAGCAGTCAAAATGTAGAAACAGGGAACTGCAGATGCTGGTTCATTTCATTGAACCATGTTGCGTCCTTTTGTGTATTAACCAGCATCTGCAGTTCCTTGTTTCTATATTTTGACCGCTCCACTGCAAAATTTCCTCAAGGTATGCCTACTTTGCAGAAGTTTTCCATCTCTTTCCGACAGGAGTTCTGTGATACCCTCTCTCACTATTAAAGTCTGAAGAGGTGTCCAGACTCGAAACATCACTTATCCATGTTCTCCAGGGATGCTGCCAGATCTGCTGAGTTAGGGATAGAGTAATAGAGTCATAGAGTGATAACAGTGTTGGAACAGGCTCTTTGACCCAACTTGCCCACACCGGCCAACATGCCTTAGCTGCACTAGTCCCACCTGCCTGCGTTTGGCCCATATCCCTCCAAACCTGTCCTATTCATGTATCTGTCTAACTGCTTCTTAAACATTGGGATAGTCCCAGCCTCAACTACCTCTTCTGGCAGCTTGTTCCATACACCCACCACCTTTTGCGTGAAAAAGTTACCCCTCAGATTCCTATTAAATCTTTTACCCTTTCACCTTAAACCTATGTCCTCTGGACCTCGATTTACCTACTCTGGGCAAGAAACTCTGTACATCAATCAGCAAGTTACTCCAACAACTTGTGTCCTTTTATGCTGCTCTTATTCATTCCTCAAGCATGATAAATCCAGGTAAGTGATAGGCAATACAACCTCACAAAATGAGATGTCATCTACTTCAATTTGCAGCAAGATCAGATAGTAATCTTACATGTGATTGCCTTTAGATGCCTCTCCTTTGCGTTTCGACAAAAAACTCTCCTCTTTAATGTAAGTCGACAATGCAGCGTTTGCAGTTTCACAAAAACTTAATGTCTTGTTCAATCAGGGCTCATTAACGGCGTAATTTTCCCTTGCAATCAAATACAAAAAGAAAAGACGAGGGATACAAATCAGATAATTAGCTATTCACAAGCTGCAAAAACAGCTGTGAGCACAGATTTCACGTCTATGCAGATCCATTAGGATAAATTGCAAATAGTGTAAACACATAAACAGCACGTTAATGGCAGCTGCATAAAAATAATAACGTACATTTTAGCGTGTAATAATGATATTTGCTTATTTCCAGCAATGGTGAATTGGAGCTTCGTGGAACAAAGAATGTAAAAGTAGCAATGAGGGTTAAATATTCGGCCATTTGGGCTTGTATGTTTATTTAGTATCATGGATGTTCTTTGTCAACTTTAGAGTGGCACGGTGGCGCAGCGGTAGAGTTGCTTCCTTACAGCGCCAGAGATCCTGACTACAGGTGCTGTCTGTATGGAGTTTGTATGTTCTCCCCAGGACATGCGTGGGTTTTCCTCTGGTTTCTTCGGTTTCCTCCCACACTCCAAAGGCGTGCAGGTTTGTAGGTCAATTGGCTTGGTGTAAATTTAAAAATAAAAATTGTCCCTAGTGTGCATAGGGTTGTGTTAATGTGTGGTGATCGCTGGTCGGTGAGGACTCGGTGGGCCGAAGGGCCTGCTTCTGTGTTGTCTCACTAAACTAAACTAAACTAAACTTTGCATCCAGTCCGATTATAAACTAGTCGGCCATAAACTCTCAATGGCTGAGCATCACAAGAGTAGAGAAGTCCAAAGTTTCATAATCCCTTGACTGGATTTTCACATATATGCAGATACATTAAGATAAATTGCAAATAGTGTAAATACATAAACAGCACATTAATTGCGGCTGTATAGAAAAAATCGCTTACATTTTAGCACGTTCGCAGTTCACTCGTGTGTCAGACGAAGCGTAGCTGTTGGCTTCTGTCGTTGTCCAACATGTTGACAGAATTGGTCGCCCGACGCGTAACAGAGTGCATCGTGTAGTCGTTTCCGGGGATCGCCGCGAGGAGGCTTCTGTCATGACCCCCTTTAGTGTGTAATAATGATATTTGCTTATTTCCAACAATGGTAAAATAGAGCTTTGCGGGACAAAGAATGTAAAAGTAGGAATGAGAGTAAAATATTCAGCCTTTCAGGACTGTACGTTTATTCAGTAACATGGATGTTCCTCTATGTCACCTTTCCTTCCTGTTCCACTATCGGTTCAGTTTCAGTTTAGTTTAGTTTATTGTCACGTGTACCGAGGTACAGTGAAAAGCTTTTGTTGCGTGCTAACCAGTCAGCAGATAGACAATACATGATTACAATCGAGCCATTTACAGTGTAAAGATACATGATAAGGGAATAGGTTGTTTTACCTGGATTAGTGCAAGGTAAAGCCAGTAAAGTCCGATCAAAGATAGTCCGAGGGTCACCAATGAGATAGATAGTAGTTCAGGACTGCTCTCTAGTTGTGGTAGGATGGTTCAGTTGTCTGATAACAGCTTGGTAGAAACAGTCCCTGATTCTGGAGGTGTTCATTTTCACATTTTTATACCTTTTGCCCGATGGGAGAGGGGAGAAGAGGGAGTGGCCAGGGTGCGACTCATCATTGATTATGCTGCTGACCTTGCCGAGGCAGCGTGAGATGTAAATGGAGTCAATGGAAGGGAGGTTGGTTTGTGTGATGGTCTGGGCTGCGTCCACAATTCGCTGCAATTTCTTCAACTATCAAATAGTTTGCCAAACTCTCAATGAGCTGATCATCAGCAGGTCATCGGTTCACAAGAGGTTTACCAGAGGTAACTCGATGAATAATCTGAATGGCGACTCCGCGTGTGGAATGAAGTGAAGGGGAACCTGATAGATCATCTGCCATTCTTATGTCATGGATTTCCACAGGTGACACAGGAAATCAAACTGCTCATGGCAACAGTTCCAATCTGGGTGCAGGTGGGTGCGGTGAGATGTAGCCCAAAGGAAACTGACCCGAAACGTCACCCATTCCTCTCTCCAGAGATGCTGCCTGTCCTGCTGAGTTACTCCAGCTTTTTGTGTCTATCTAAAGTTTAGTTTAGTTTAGTTTAGAGATACAGTGCAGAAACAGGCCCTTCGGCCCACCGAGTCAACATCGACCAGCGATCCCCGCACACATTAACACTATCCTACACACACTAGGGACAATTTACACATGCACCAAACCAATTAGCCTACATACTTGTACGTCTTTGGACGTGTGGGAGGAAACCGAAGAATTCGGAGAAAACACAAGCAGGTCACGGCGAGAAGGTACGAACTCCGTACAGACAGCACCCAGAGTCAGGATCGAACTCGGGACTCTGGCGCTGTAAGGCAGCAACTCTACCGCTGCGCCACTGTGCCGTCCCTAAGCTGGAAGCTAATAACAGAGCTTTTTATCACCTATTGCAAATGGAGCCATTGGCAGCCTTTATGGGTGACTATTTACATGCCTTGGGCATGTAAGCAAAGAATTTCACTGTGACTTGCCACATGTAACAATAAAGTATTCACTTCAATTCAATTCAATCCTCAGTCTCTGATGATTAGGCTTCTCTCACGCTCATAGAGGAAGAAGCTGTTGGACCAGTCAGCCTTTGTGCACATGATTACTACGGATGTGATTAATGCTACATTGCTAAAGTGGTCATTCAGTTGGTGCAGGGCCAGACAGTGAAATTGGTGGCTTGTTCAGTCAAATAAAATGTCAATGCTAAATTGAATGCAACATAGAGTCATAGAGTCATGTAGCATGGAAACAGGCCCTCGGCCCAGCTTGTCCATGCTAACCAAGATGTCCCATCTACACCAGTCCCACCTGCCTCCGTTTGGCCCATATCCTGTCCTATCTAGTGTAGATGGGGCAGGTTGGTCAGCGCAGGCAAGTTTGATCAAAGGGCCTGTTTTCAAGTTGTGTGACTCTATGAGACATAGAAACATGGACAATAGGTGCAGGAGTAGGCCATTCGGCCCTTCGAGCCAGCTGATCATGGCTGATCATCCAAAATCAGTACCCGTTCCTGCTTTTTCCCCATATCTCTTGATTCCTTTCGCCTAAAGAGCTAAATCTAAATCGCTCTTGAAAATGTGAATTGGTCTCCACTGCCTTGAAACATATAAGATTGTTAAGGGCTTGGACACGCTAGAGGCAGGAAACATGTTCCCGATGTTGGGGGAGTCCAGAACCAGGGGCCACAGTTTAAGAATAAGGAGTAAGCAATTTAGAACGGAGACGAGGAAACACTTTTCCTCACAGAGAGTGGTGAGTCTGTGGAATTCTCTGCCTCAGAGGGCGGTGGAGGCAGGTTCTCTGGATGCTTTCAAGAGAGAGCTAGATAGGGCTCTTAAAAATAGCGGAGTCAGGGGATATGGGGAGAAGGCAGGAATGGGGTACTGATTGGGGATGATCAGCCATGATCACATTGAATGGCGGTGCTGGCTCGAAGGGCCAAATGGCCTACTCCTGCACCCATTGTCTATTGTCTATTGCCTTCTGTGGCAGAGAATTCCACAGAGACTAATGGGCCTGTCCCACTTAGACGACCCTTTAGGCGACTGCCAGGGACTGGTTTGAATGGAATTCACCTACGACATCTGGCGACAACCTGCAACAGCACCTTCAACAACCTACGACAGCAAAAATTGTTGCCACTGTCGCCGAAACTTTTTTAACATGTTGAAAATTTTGTGGCAGTTGCCTGTAGTCGCCCAAGAAATCCTAAGTGGGACAAGCCCATAAGGGGGACAAGCCCATCAGGATTCCAACCCAAATCATCGCCTACCCATGTCCACCAGGGATGCTGCCTGGCCTGCTGAGTTACAAACCTTTTAACAGCGTGTATTAGTGCTAAACAAATAGGACATAACGTTCTTTATTGTTTATTTTACTGCTTCATTTAATGGAAAGTATAAATGCCAATTCACAACCTGCCGATTTTTTCTTTGATTGGTACTGTTCATTTTGCAGATGTTGTTTTCGCCTCCTCACAACCAGAGCTGCAGCTGGGCGTGGGGTCGGTTCCATCTCTGGTGAAACACTATTCGAGAAGAGCAGTGGGGTTTTGATCTCTGCTTTCACTCCTGCTGGGCGCACACTTTAAAGTGCCATTTCACAAAGTAAAGGGCAGTTAATATGAATGATTTGTGGAAATCGAAACAAAGGGGGCACTCAGCCTAATACAGCACAACCATCTAATTATCTGCAAACTTTGCCATGAATGCCAACGCTCCCTAGACCATCCCTTGATGAATTGGAGGCAAACAGACTTGTTCAGATGATTGAATTTTCTGATGTCCATTCACGCTTCTGACCTTCCATTGATTTCTGATCCCCGCTCTGTACTTTGATCCCCAACACTGACTTCAGGTCTTGTAGGATTATGAAACTTAGTCTACTGCGTTGTTCTGGTCGTGAATATTGATTTTCCTTTTGTTGCAAAGTCTGAATAAACAAATACATTTTCTATGCCAGTTAATCTTAAAAACAAAATTAATGGGCGTTATGATAGAATTAGCTTACAATGGTGCATTTTAGTTTAGTTTAGTTTAGAGATACAGCGCGGAATCAGGCCCCTCAGCCACGCCGAGTCCACGCCGCCCAGCGATCCCTGCACATTAACACTATCCTACACACACTAGGGATAATTTACATTGATACCTAGCCAATTAACCTACAAACCTCTACGTCTTTGGAGTGTGGGAAGACACCGGCGATCTCGGAGAAAACCCACGCAGGTCACGGGGAGAACGTACAAACTCTGTACAGACAAGCACCTGTAGTCAGGATCGATCTCTGACACCAAATATTAATTGTTGCTTCTGATAAAATTACATGCATGTTCTATATTTTGTTGTTCACTAGTAGGGGACAGAAACCTTTGCTAATTATATTGGCACACCGTATTTAACAAGAGCTGTTATGCATTTGCTACGCTTTGTTTTTTCTAGACGTTGGTTTCATGGAAGTTGAAAACTTACTGTAATTGGCAGAGTTTTATGAAAGGAATAGTTCTGAATGAATTAATTGTGAATTGGGCAACCATGATTTCTAGTGTAAAATGAGCCAAGGAATAAGTTAAACACAAAATGCTGGAGTAATTCAGCCAGTCAGACAGCATCTCTGGAGAAAAGGAATTGGTGTTGTTTTAGGTCGAGACCCTTCTTCAGTCTGCGGAAGGGTCTTGACCCAAAACGTCACCTATTCCTTTTCTTCAGAGATGCTGTCTGACCTGCTGAGTTACTGCAGCATTTTGTGCCTATCCTCGGTTTAAACCACGGAGGCTCTATAAGGCGCTGGTCAGGCCGCATTTGGAATATTATGAGCAATTTTGGGCACCATATCTGACGAAGGATGTGCTCGCTCTGGAGAAGGTCTAGAGGAGGTTTACAAGAATGACCACAGGAATGAGTGGGTAAACATATGATGAGTGTTTGACGGCACTAGGCCTGTACTCGCTGGAGTTTACTAAGATGAGGAGTGACCTCCTGGTGTTCCTCCTGGACCTCCTGTATTCTATACAGAATAGTGAAAGGTTTGGATAAAGTTGATGTTGAGAAGATGTTTCCACTAGTGGGAGAGTCTAGGACCAGAGGTCATAGCCTCATAATTAAAGGACGTTCTTTTAGGAAGGAGATGAGGAGGGATTTCTTTAGTCAGAGTGTGGTGAATCTGTCAAATTCTTTGCCACAGAAGGCTGTGGAGGTGGATTTTTTTTAAAGGCAGAGATAGGTAGATTTTGATTAGTACTGGTGACAGGGGTTGTGGGGAGAAGGCAGGAGAATGGGGTTAGGAGGGAGAGACAGATCAGCCATGATTGAATGGCTGAGTAGACTTGATGGGCCGAATGGCCTAATTCTGCTCCTATCACCTTATGACCTTAAGCACCTGCAGTTCCTTCCGACACAGAACAGTAAGTTAATTAGGATGCGCGCGTTAGACGGATAAGAGTTGGATAAGTTTAAGGTAAAATGTCAGCCAGGGCCAGTGGATTAAGTGTGAACTTGCTGGCAAAATGCACAGCTGTTACTTTGACATTCTAACAATGCTGTCACGCCAGCATGTATTAACAAGTCCTTTAAATGCAGCAGTAATGGTTGAAAATTGCTTGGAATAATTCATGCTGTTTTGTGGTGCTGGAGGCGTTGTGGACTGAACCGATGGTGTTAATACATGAAATTCAACCACCGAAAGGTGAAGACTAGAATGCTTTCTGAAGGTCCAAACATGTTGGATGTATGAACTTAACATTCAGCGCGCTAGTTGCAAGGAATGAGGCAGATAGTGAAAAGCCGCACTGTGAATATATTTGGACTGCATGCATTTCTCAGTTCTCATTTCTCATTTCTCATCCAGACCTAACTTATCAGAGTTGCAAACTTAAAAACTTAAATCAAACAACATTTTCAAAATGCAAGTTATTTCATTGTGAGCACCTACAGTACATGCACACAATGAAACTGAATATCTAACAGGGTATAAAATGCATATAAACAATGATTAAAGTGTACCATTCTTAGCACCCCATATCAGTGATATCAGCACATCATCTCATCTTGGGGCCCCATATCTGAGGAAGGATGTGCTGGCTCTGGAGAGGGTCCAGAGGAGGTTTAAAAGAATGATTCCAGGAATGAGTGGGTTAGCATATGATTGACAGCACTGGGCCTCTGCTCGCTGGAGTTTAGAAGGTTGAGGGGGGACCTCATTGAAACTTACAGGATAATGAAAGGCATAGATGGAGTGGATGTGGAAAGGATGTTTCCACTGGTGGGAGAGTCTAGGACTAGAGGTCATTGCCTCAGAATTAAACGGCGCTCTTTTAGAAAGGAGGAACGTCTTTAGTCAGAGGGTAGTTAATCTGTGGAACTCATTGCCACAGAGGGCTGTGGAGGCCATATCAGTGGATATTTTTAAGGAAGAGATAGACAAGTTCTTGATTAGAATGGGTGTCAAGGGTTATGAGGAGAAGGCAGGAAAATGGGATTAGGAGGCAGAGATGAGCCATGGGTGAATGGTTGAGTAGAGTCGATGGGCCAAATTAAAGACACCATAAAGTGGACGATCCCTGCATTTGTCAAATTGCTTAACCTTTGTCAGTGGGAAATTACAGGCTTTGGATGGTGCCAATTAGTCTGAACCTCAGAATGATATGCAGGATGGTGAAGGATCCAGGTGTTCTCCTCATTTCCCCTTAATTGATAAAATGTATAGAAACTCTGCAAACAAACTTAAATGCATTGATATGATTGGATCGCTGCAGCAGAATTGTAAATAGTGTAAATAATGTTGCGAGACAGTTACCCTGCCGTTTGTTGATTGGCCAAAGTGTTAAGCCCTGGCAGGGTTCTTTTGAATTCCAGGGTAAGTGTTGCATTATTCAAGTTAAGTTAGTTTCTTCCAGAAGCTTCTCCTGAAACAATGTATGGGAGACTCTGTTACTGATTTGGGGAACTGTCAATAATGTATTGATGTAATTAATATGTTTGATTGGATTGTAAAGAGACCATCCCTATGTAGTTCAGCCCCTCAAAGTTCGGGGACCTATAAAAGGCAGCCCCCACGAGGTCCTTTGTCGATCTTCTGGAGGAGTACTTGGGACTGCGTGACCTTTTGGGTAGTGTCTGCTTGCACGAGGCTGAAGGGCTTCACCAGGCAGAGACAAGGATCGAACCCGCGGTGGTTTAGGTATCGTATTGGGGAATTTGCTGTTCAATCTAAAAATAAAGTTTAATTGTTCCAGTGCTTGACTCGGTGCTTTTTTGACTAAACTAGGCGGGGGGTAAGCTTTAGAAGAGCGTATTTACAGGCCGAATGGCCTAATTCAACTTCTATAACTTGTGAACGTGAAAAACCAAAAGTTCAATATCCCCAAATGCCATTAATTGCTTCAATGTAAATTCCCCAGATATCAAGATTGAGTTTAGTTATGTTCATGTTCATGAGCGTTTGAAGGCTCTGGGCGTGGACTCGCAGGAAGGATGAGGGGGTACGTCATTGAAACTTACCAAGTGAAAGGCCTGGATAGAGTGAATGTGGAGAGGTCATTTCCACTAGTGGGAGAGATTCTATAATTAAAAGACGTAACTTTAGAAAGGAAGTGAGAAGGAATTTCTTTAGTCAGAGAGTGGTGAATCTGTGGATTTCATTGCCACAGACGGCTGTGGAGGCCAAGTCAATGGGTATTTTTAATGCAGAGATAGATAGCTTCTTGATTAGTATGGGTGTCAGGGGTTATGGGGAGAAGGCAGGAGAACGGGGTTGAGTGGGAAAGATGGATCAGCCATGAATGAATGGCGGAGTAGACTTGATGTGCCGAATGGCCTAATTCTTCTCCTAGAACTTATGAATTTGTGAACCTAAGACCAAGCCTTTGAATACATAAGAGACAATAGCTTTGGATATATATATATATATATATATATATATATATATATATATATATATATATATATATATATATATATATATATATATATTAAAGAAGCTTGTAAGTGTGAACCACCAGACTCAAGAATAGCTTCTTCCTTGTGTCCTTCCATAAGCTAGGAGACTATGTGATTCACCTCCACCCATTAAGGACATTGGACTGTCTCTGGAACTGGTGCGTTACAATGTTAAGAACTATATTCCGCACCCTTCATATTTTCCTTTGCTCTACCTTTCTACCTGAGTTAAGCTTGACTGTATTAATGTAAGTATTATCTGATTTGATTGGATAGCATGCAAGATAAAATGTTTCACTGTCCCTCGGCACACGTGACAATAATGGGACTAAACGTAACCAGGAGCAGAAATACAAACCTCTTTAACCTGCTTCACCATTGAAGAAGATCACAATTGACCAGTATCAGATCAGATCAGAATCAAGGAACTGCGGATGCTGGTTTACAAAGACAGATACAAAATGCTGGACAAACTCAATGGGTCAGGTAGCATCCCTGGAGTACATGGATAGGTGATCAGTCTGAAGAAGGGTCTCGACCCAAAACGCCACCTATTCTTTTTATCCAGAGATGCTGTCTGAACCGCTGAGTTACTCCAGCTTTTTGTGTCTGTCTTCGTTTTAAACCAGCATCTGCAGTTCCTTCCTACACATGGATATGTGATGTTTTGGGCTGGGAATCTTCTTCAAGGAGAACTTCTTTAATGTCGACATACCTTAAGGAGATTTTGGAGTGAAGAAGTCAAATTGTGGCAACAAGGAACTGCAGATGCTGGTTTACATAGAAGAACAGCATCGCGGCACGGTGGCGCAGCGGTAGAGTTGCTGCCTTACAGGGTTCGATCCTGACTGCGGGTGCTGTCTGTATGGAATTTTGTACATTCTCCCCATGACCTGCATGGGTTTTCTTGGGTCATTCGGTTTCCTCCCACACTCCAAAAGGTACAGGTTTGTAGGCTAATTGGCTTGGTAAAATTGTAAATTGTCCCTTGTGTGTGTAGGGTAGTGTTAGTGTGCAGGGAGCACTGGTCAGTGTGGACTTGGTGGGCCAAAGGGCCTGATTCCGTGCTGATTCTCTAAACTAAACTTGACACAGAGTGCTGATGTAACTCCGCCTGATAACAGCTGGGAAGAAACTGTTCCTGAATCTGGAGGTGATTCAGATTTTACGTATTACATATTTTAAAAATGTAATACTTCGATTTACCTGCTGTTGCACTTATTTTGGAATTGTGTAGCAATCACAGGACTCTCGTTCACTCAATTATTCTCCCATTAAATGGATACTTCCACTTTCTCCCAAATGCGCTACTCATCTTTCTCCACATTAGTCAATAGTCGCCAAGTCTCTTAACTTTTAAGATCTTTTTTGAAAAAATCAGTCAATGGTTTAATGCCGCTTTATTTATCCCATATGCAGCTGCACGGCCAAATTCATTTTCCATATATAACACCTGCGGGCGCCGCCATTGTTGCCGCCATTATTCACAGTCCAAAGTACGGTCGGCCCGCGCGCTCGATGTACTGGAGCAGTTTGTGTGAACCGACGTCCCTCTCCTCTCCTGGCCATCTTTGTGTCCCGGGGGGGGGGGGGGGGTGCCTCTTGTAGCCGACTTTGAAGGCGCTGGAAGCATTACCCCGGTTCACCCACCTACCGGCCCACTTCTAGTGCCCGACATCTCCAGCTCCCTCCCGGTTAACCCGATCGCGAGCAGACTCCGGGGTTTTAGGGAGAAGGCAGAAGAATGGGGTGGAGAGGGAAAGATAGATCAGCCATGATTGAATGGTAGAGTAGACTTGATGGGCCGAATGGAATCTGCCACTAGAACTGTCGGCTCGCAGCTGTCGCAAGAGAGCAACCAATATCATCAAAGACACCACCCACCCAGCACAACAAACTGTTCACCCTCCTACCATCCGGCAAGCGCTACCGCAGCATGCGGAGCAAAACCACCAGATTCAAAAACAGCTTTTTCCCTCAGGCCATCAGACTACTCAACACACTCAAGAAAATTCCATGAACATTACACAAACAAAGACCAACTGACTGTCAAATTAACTTGAACTCAATGTCTGCAGTATGCTATTTGCACTTTTCTATATTGCACCTTTATTATTGCACCTTAATAACATACCTCAAAATTTTACTACACTCTGGCACACTGTGAATATTTTATATAATGCATATGTCCATTGTCTATCTTTATTGGTATATTGTCTGTCTGTGTTATAAATATTACTTGCACATTGGAGTATGGGGAAACGCAATTTCAATCCTCTGTGTAACTACTTGTTGCATTATTTGAATTCACAATAAAGTTTACTTTGACTTTTACTTTTTACTGATGAACATTTGGATACTTCAGCAGGTATGGGAGGAAATGTTGTCCAATGTTGTTCACTGGAGCTTATGCCTGGAAAATATTCTCACTGGTTAACGGATCTCGATCTTCAAATGAACGTAGATATTTTGAAGGCTGTGTATCTTTTCTGCTGCTTGTCATGAGCTCTGTATGTGTTTCCAACACAGTACGTCAACAACATTGCTGTACAATATTTCCCCCAAAGCCTTTTGTCCATGCAGCGCCTCCGCCAAGTCACACAAAGGGTTAACTTCAGGATTCAATCATGCCCATTCTAGTCTTCAAGTGGAATATTAAATGACACGTCGAACTAAAGTGGCTGCACTTGTCAGTAATGGTACACAGAAAAGCTGTTAGCAGCATCTCAGGCAGTCACACACTGTAATTTGCCTCGTTCTGTGAATAATCTGAAGCTAGTGGATTAAAGAGCACAATTTTTGACAGTCTTGAAAAAAATAAATAACTCTCACCTGGAGAGGAGAATATGCATCTTGATATAGGAAGCACTGATTTAAAATCTGCTGACTTTACAAACGTAAGAGATTTGGCACATAGAAACATAGGAACATAGAAAATAGATGCAGGAGTAGGTCATTCAGCCCTTTGAGCCAGCCTTTCAATATGATCATCCAAAATCAGTACCCCGTTCTTGCTTTCTGCCCATATCCCTTGATTCCATTAGACCTAAGAGCTATATCTAACTCTCTCTTGAAAACATCCAGTGAATTGGCCTACTGACCTCCCCACCATCAAAGTGATCGACAGTAAGCGCGGCCTCAAGAAGGAAGCTATCACCACGATAGCCTGTGAACTGTGATCTCCGGGTTATAGTCACAGAGTCACACAGAGTCATAGAGCATAGAAACAGGCCCTCCGGCCCAACTCATCTGACGGGGGGGTTAGAAGAAAGGGGGAACCTCGTTTGCGGGGGCCGCCGAGAACAAGAGGGACTTGTGGTGGGGGGTGGGGGGGAACGAAGAAAGGACCAACAATATTGAAGGGTACTATGTAATTTTGTCAGCCCTCCCATCAGATGAGTATATCAGCACATTTGCACCGTGATTCAGTGGTACATTGTGCACTATTTATAGTGTGAGCTTGAGCAACATACTAAACTAATGGCCTGTCCCACTTAGGCGATATTTTAGACAACTACAGGCGACTAGTTTGTCGCCACATGTTAGCCGGTGGTCGCCGGGAGTAGTCTCCTCAGTCGCGCAAAAAGTATTTGGGCCGCCGCTAAATTTACAACATGTTGAAAAATGTTCAGTGACAGTGGGTTTGACGCCAATGAGCGTAGCTTGACTTCTCCAGACGTAGGTGCTGCCGTAAGTTGTCGCCAGTATGATGTAGGTTGTCGCCGGTTTTTCGTCGACCTGCTACGACTATGACAATCACCGGCAGTTGCCTAAAAAATTGCCAAGTGGGACAGGCCCATAACAATGATAGCATCTCCCAGATAAGGGACATCAGCCACCAAACAATAACATCATCACTACACCCCTCAGCTCTCTTCCAAACTACAGGGCCTATGGAATATATTACCATATCTTCTCTTAAAAGCAAAATACTACAGGTGCTGTCAACCTGATTCATAGAAACATAGAAAATAGGTGCAGGAGTAGGCCATTTGGCCCTTCGAGCCTGCACCGCCATTCAATATGATCATGGCTGATCATCCAACTCAGTATCCTGTACCTGCCTTCTCTCCATACCCCCTGATCCCTTTAGCCACAAGGGCCACATCTAACTCTTAAATATAGCTCAATTCAGAGCAAGAAAACATGGAAATTCTCAGCAGGTCAGACCAAGAAAGAAATAGAATTAACTTGGAGGCACAAATCTGCAAATGCTGGAAAACAAACTGCTGGAGTAACTCAGCGGGTCAGACAGCTTCTGTGGAGGGAATGGATACGTGACGTTCCGGGTTGAGACGCGTCTTCAGTCTGACCCGCAGCCTGACCTGCTGAGTTACTCCAGCACTTGGTGCTTTGCTCAGGGGTGACAGTGTGAGCTGCAATGCGGATGTTATGAGGCTGCAGGGTGACTTAGATAGGTTGGGTGAGTGGGCAGATGCATGGCAGATGCAGTATAATGTGGATAAATGTGAGGTTATCCACTGGTGGCAAGAACAGAAAGGCAGATTATTATACGAAAAGGGGAGGTGCAACAAGACCTTGGGTGTCCTTGTACATCAGTCACTGAAAGTAAACATGCAGGTATAGCAGGCAATGAAGAAAGCAAATGGCATGTTGGCCTTCATTGCAAGAGGATTTGAGTTTAGGAACAAGGAGGTCCTACTGCAGTTGTATAGGGCCCTGGTGAGACCGCATCTGGAGTCTTGTGTGCAATTTTGATCTCCTAATTTGAGGAAGGACATTACTGTTATCGAGGGAGTGCAGCGTAGGTTCACCAGGTTAATTCCTGAGATGGTGGGACAGACATATGAGGAAAGAATGGGTCGACTGGGCTTGTATTCAATTGAATTTAGAAGGATGAGAGGGGATTTTACTTCGGAGTCACGCATTGCGCAACGACTGACTGGGAGGCGCGCTGCTCCTTCCAGCGGTAAGTTTAAACCTGAAGGTAAGTTTTAAACTTATTCCCAGGTTATGTTTTTCTCTTGCAGGAATCTCTGCTTACAGAGTTTTCCTGCTGAATTTCGGGGCGAAGTCCGGACGGGCCGCGGGGGAACCTTTATGAACCGCAGGGAACCCCAGTCACGGACCGCAGGGAATCCCGGTCATGACCTCGGGGAATCCCAGCCACGGACCGCGGGGAACCCGCTACGGAGACAGCGGAGTGCGGGTAGCGGGCGGCGGTCGAATTCGCCTTTCGAGTCGCTGGGGAGGGGAGCGTAGGGAAGAGGCCCGTTGACTCAAACGAGTCAGGCCAGGAGGATTCCTGATGGAGAGGATCCCCTCCTTCAATGGGTAACGTCTATGAACGTTCTAACCCACATGGAGCACCTGATGGAGAGGTGCTCCACAATGATATGCTCCAAAGGAGAGAGTTATATCACCGCGGGCCTCATCAGGGCCCACGGCAACAGCATCTGTTACAAGGCTGCACAATGTCTCCCTCTCTGAGGAGGGGAGCATTTGGGGTCAGTTCCTGTCTGACTCAGAGCAAAAATCCTGATATAGGTCCGTAGGAGGGGCCATGTCAGCGCAGGTATCCCCAGGGGCCTGCGGCAGCAGCTGTTTTCAAGCCTGCCTACGAATCTCCCTCTCTGTGGAGGGGAGTGCGAGGAATACTCGCAAGCGAAGGGGTTACTGCCGGAAGAATTGGTTCCAGCCGTTGGCCAAATACCCGGAAGGGGCCAGAGTTCCCCACACGCTACAAGTGCCGGCAGTGAACAGCGCTATCAGGGGTGATATTGGAGGAAATGAAACCAGCCGCCGAATCTTCTCTTCAGGTAAGACTTATCCAACAGGTATACCTGGATGAGGAAGCAAAAGCCGGCGGACTGATCATGGTAACAACGTTCATCGTATCGGCGACGACACACCCCACGCCTCTTCGGCAGTAAGCAGTTCACTGAAACTGGTGGCAGCTTGAAAGCTGGGCAGAGGCCTTTCAGGCCAAGGTCAAAACCGGTCTCAGGAAATATGGAATCCACATACACTACCATTCCTACTCTCCAATCAAGGACGGGAATAGAACCCACATCAGGGGCCGTTGGGCTTACCATAGACCACCGGTAACCATCGAGGTAGGTGTGTCTGGTTCTTCCGAAACATGGGGTAAGTGGACCATTTACAAGTTGGTAATATTTACAATTGTTTTTGTACAAAAGACTATTATAACATGAGATTCAGATCAGTTATATACAAAAATGATAACACGAGATTGGGTGGCGCTGACCTGTGTGCGGCTGCCCAGCCAACAGCTGTCTGTCCTTTCACCTTATTTTTTTATTTTAGTCAGTAAAGTGTTTGTTTTGGAGGTCTAGACTTTTTTGTGTGGGGGGGGAAGGGGGAAACTACTTTTCAGGGTCCCTACCTGGCCGGAGAGGCAGCTTTTCTCCGGGCTGCAGCTTCGACCCGTCCTCGCGGCCTACCAGCGGGCCTGGAGCGGCGTTTCCTGTCGGTGACCGCCCAGAACCTCGGCTTCGGCGGCGGCACAGCGCTGGAGCGCTATCGCGGAGCGGGCGGTGCCTTGCCCGGGTCTCCGCGCTGGAGCTCCGGTGAGCTGAGGATCGCTGGAGAAAACATCGCGGAGCTGCGGGACTGTGGAGCGACCAGCTGTGGGCAGCGGCGCTGAACTTGACACCGGGAGCCTGGGATCTCTAGATGAGATTGCCAGTGTGGAGCTCCAATCGGCGCGGCCTTGTTGGCTTCGGAAGCCGCGGCCCCCAGTGCGGAAGCGGCCGTTCCAGGGTTCCCAAGCTGCTGGGAGGACTTTCCCGACGCCGGAACACCACCACCCGGCGAGAACGACCTGGAACATTGGGCCTCGGTAGAGGCAACTGTGGAGGCCTAGATGGGCCCGACTATGGGTGAACTGGGGTTGGGGACTGGACTTTGTGCCTTCCCTCATGGTGGGAGCCATTGTGGGGGGATGTTCAGTGTTAAAACTATCTTGGTGTTGTGTGTATTCTCTTCTCTTTTTTGTGTGCTGATAAATGGCAAGGAGCATTTCACTTCACTACACCCTGGTGTATGTGAATGTGACAAATAAAATATCTTGAATCTTGAATCTTGAATCTTGAATTGCACAGTATACAAAGGTACCAAGCTTGGCTTGGAATTGGGGCCAGAGTTGTCTTTCGAGGCAGGCTCAGTATTATGGCCAGGATTGCCTTCCAGAACAAGCTCGGAAATATGGCCAGAGTTGTCTTTCGAGGCAGGCTCAGTATTACGGCCAGGATTGCCTTCTGAGACAAGCTCGGAAATTGGCCAGAGTTGTCTTTCGAGGCAGGCTCAGAATTATGGCCGGAGTAGCCTTTCAAGGCAGGCCCAGTATTATGGCCAGAGTTGTCTTTCGAGGCAGGCTCAGTATTATGGCCAGGATCACCTTTCGAGACAGGCTCGGGAATCTGGCCAGAGTTGCCATTCAAGGCATAGAAACATAGAAACATAGAAAATAGGTGCAAGAAGAGGCCATTCGGCCCTTCGAGCCAGCACCGCCATTCATTGTGATCATGGCTGATCGTCCCCTATCAATAACCCGTGCCTGCCTTCTCCCCATATCCCTTGACTCCACTAGCCCCTAGAGCTCTATCTAACTCTCTCTTAAATCCATCCAGTGATTTGGCCTCCACTGCCCTCTGTGGCAGGGAATTCCATAAATTCACAACTCTCTGGGTGAAAAGTTTTTTCTCACCTCAGTCTTAAATGACCTCCCCTTTATTCTAAGACTGTGGCCCCTGGTTCTGGACTTGCCCAACATTGGGAACATTTTTCCTGCATCTAGCTTGTCCAGTCCTTTTATAATTTTATATCTTTCTATAAGATCCCCCTCATCCTTCTAAACTCCAGTGAATACAAGCCTAGTCTTTTCAATCTTTCCTCATATGACAGTCCCGCCATCCCAGTGAACCTACGCTGCACTGCCTCAATCACAAGGATGTCCTTCCTCAAATTAGGAGACCAAAACTGTACACAATACTCCAGATGTGGTCTCACCAGAGCCCTATACAACTGCAGAAGAACCTCTTTACTCCTATACTGAAATCCTCTTGTTATGAAGGCCAACATTCCATTAGCTTTCTTCACTGCCTGCTGTACCTGCTCGCCAACTTCCAGTGATCGGTGTACAAGGACACCCAGGTCTCGCTGTACCTCCTCCTTACCTAACCTAACCCCATTGAGATAATAATCTGCCCCTTTGTTTTTGCCGCCAAAGTGGATAACCTCACATTTATCTATATTATACTGCATCTGCCACGCATCTGCCCACTCACTCAACCTGTCCAGGTCACCCTGCAACCTCCTGACATCCTCTTCACAGTTCACACTGCCACCCAGCTTTGTGTCATCCGAAAACTTGCTAATGTTGCTCCTAATTCCCTCTTCCAAATCATTAATATATATGGTAGGCACGGAATTATGGCAGGCATGGCCTGTTCATTGTGAAAGATGGAGGATGTCGGTTCATAATTGATTTAACTCGCATGTGCAACATAGATTTTTCAATATATGAAACTTCGTTACTGTCTAACAAACTGATTTCCTTAGGATCTTTATGGCATGCATCGATTTCAAAGATGCATACTATTCAGGTCCCATTCACAGGGATCGCAGGAGACAATTGGAATTTATCTGGATGGGGCAATGATAACAGTTAATGCGTTGCAAATGGGCTACTTCAGCTCCCAGGTCATCTACCAAATTACTAAACTGGTGCTGGGACTGCTCAGAGCTCAAAAACACTCGTTATGGCTTATCTGGATGATATTCTAAACGCTGTGTTTTGCTAAAATCAACTGTTTCAGCCGCAACTATATTTGAGAAATTGAGGTTCCTCATCCATCCAGTTAAATTTAAGTTGATACCAACTACATTTATTGATTATTCGGTTTTACCTTTAACTATTAATTTATCTGTGACTCCGCCCTGGGGCTAGAGATTGGAATCAATAGAAGCCTGTAACAACCTTGTTATCAAGCAGTCTTCTATTCATCAAGTGTAATTGGCAATATAGCAGCTGTGTTTCAGCTGTGCAATTGGGCCTTTGCATTATCAGAACTTACAACGTGCAAAGTAGTAACCTCTCAAGTGCCATATAGGTCATTGTTAACAGACCTATGCTATTACCAGCTGAAGCCACCAAAGTCACAATGGTGGACGAACAATATTCAGCATTGCTCCAGTACCTTTGGTCAATAAATCTTCAGTTATATTACAGACTGATGCTAGTGCTCAAAGATGGTAAATTACGAAGGCGGATGGGATTTGCATGAATTACCCATTCTTCTAGTTACGGAGGCGGATGGGATTTGCATGAATTACCCATTCTTCAGTTATTGGTATCAACTACCTATAGACACTAGGTGCATACTATGGGTTAAATGGTTATTGTGCGGATATGCATGATCTGCATGCTCAGTTCCAGGTTGATACACTGTGGTGGTGGCATATGTTGGTCACATGGGTGCAATCAAGTCAAAGTATCCTGTCATAATTTACCCAACCTTATTTGTCGCTGCTGTATCATCACGAAAAATCAATGGCAACACAGAATGGATGTTGGATCACAAAGTATTTAATGACATTATGGCTCGATGGAACACCGAATATCGATATGTTTGCATCCAGGCTCATTCACCGGTTGTAAAGACATGTGGCATCACAGTGGCGAGAGATACATTCTCGCTACAAGGGGGAGAATGGTCTTTTATGTCGTTGCTCCATTTTGCCTCATCAGTCGGGTCTTGCAATAAATTCAGCAAGATCCCGCTTCAGGGTTTTCGTACTGTCTGACTGGCCTATGTAGCCATGGTTTCCCACATATGTTGGGAATTATAGTAGAACCTTATATGGGTTTTCTAAACATAAAACTTTGCTGGTTCAGCCTGGGACTGGGGGAACCAGCCTCTGCATGATTAATCAATTCATTGCCTTACATAATCTGAGATCACAGCTCCTGCGGCTTGGGTTGTCAGACCGATCCATGTATGTGCTCACTGCAGAGTGCAGGGATAGCACCAAAAAAAGCAGTACATTTCCTCTTCAGGAGATGGGAAACATTCTGTTTAAATGCTATGTTACATTTAATACGGCACGGACACTGGCGTCTTAGAGTTCATTTTCAATGGGCCCTTGACAATAAATTAAGTTATAGTCCCATTAACTGTGCCCAATGTGCTTCCTCATCATATTTGCTGCAGCGAGCGGGACCCGTTCTGTCGGGTCTCACCCTCTGATATCTAGTTTATTAAGGATATCTTTACACAAGTTCTCCCAGACCCAAGTATACGGTAGTATGGGATATTGACGTTGTGTTAACACTACTTCACCAGGGGGCTCCAGCTATATCCCTATCTTTGGCTCGGCTCTCATAAGGTAGTTATCCCCTTGGCGCTGTTCTCAGCGCAACAGGTCCAATCATTACATAATTTGCGACTGCACAGGATGGTTATACCTGCTAACAATATAAAATTTCATGTTTACGATTTAGTTAAGCAGGGCAGCCCAGGGGTGTCGGGTCTCAAACTAGTTCTCATGGCATACCCCATGCACCTTCGTTTGTGTGGTCACACATTTACAACATTATGTCAAGGTCACCTAGAGCCTTGGAGGCTCTCATACTAGCTATGTTTGTTAGTTACTAAAAACCTCATAAGAAGGTATCAGTTCAGACCATCTCCAGGTGGTTAAAACGGGGTTTTGGCTTATACAGGAGTAGATACTAATTTTCTAATCTCACTCCACCAGGGCTGCTACAACATCAGCAGTAGGGTTATGTACAGTCCTCTGGACCACATCATGCCGACTGCAGGATGGTCTAAAGAACGAGTTTCCAAACATTTTATTTTAACATTTACAGACCAGGGGTATTTGACAACTCTATTTTAGGTTCTATTTATTGTTTCCCCCGGATGAGAGGGGTTACTATTATTATTATTTGTTCATTTATCAGCATCAGCATGTTTTAAAATCTGTCATGTCTGTATGCAGTATGAATGTTTCCCTTATCTGTGGTCAACTGATGCAGTCGTGCTTGTGTGGACTCGTTTTTTCCATGGCATTTAATCACAGAGCTTCAAAATCTTCACGTAATCACTCACGTGACTCCAAAGTAAAATAGTAAGATTAAACGAGAACTTACCAGTGCCCTCCGCTCCCAACCCTCGTATCATAAAGATCATCTGGTAGTTCTAGTCATCTCTAATCTTACTATGTTAGTTCAACAACTGTTATCTGTGATTCCACACCGCTGCTTTTAAGATTGACGCGCATGCGGGCTGATGGGCTTCTATTCACGTAATCGCTCATCGTAACTCCTCATAAAATAAAGATCAAACTTCAAATTGGTAAGCTCTCATTTAATCTTACTATTTTATAGAAACATAGATGCAGGATAGATGCAGGAAAATGTTCCCCATGTTGGGGGAGTCCAGAACCAGGGGTCACGGTTTAAGAATAAGGGGTAGGGCATTTAGGACTGAGATGAGGAACTCACTTTTTCGCCCAGAGAGTTGTGAATCTGTGGAATTACCTGCCACAGAATTGGCCTTGAAAGCCGGCTATGGGAATGGATCTGCTGGCTCCAGCCGGGCCAGAGTTCCAGAGCCCCGGCCGCAGGTGGCTAATTTGACCCGCCGATCGGCCGCGGAAGTCCCAATGAAGTTGAGATCGGCCGCCTCACCCAGCCTAGGAGCCACATTTTCGGGGGGACTTCCAGAGAGGGGTTTCAAGTACCTTCTCATAATTTTGTCCGGATTTAAGGAGGTGCTGGACCACCAGTTGCCGAGTATGTTGATTGAAGAAGTATGTGTGGGGTGGATGGGTGGAGGTAGGAAAGGGGGTCTATGAAAACTCATCCTATTAATCCTCTTCATCTGCTAAGGTAGCCTTGATTAAAAATAAACCATTTAAGATAAATTCAGTCTGAAGAAGGGTCTCGACCCAAAAACATCTCCTATCCTCTCTCCATAGATGCTGCCTCACCCGCTGAGTTCCTCCAGCATTTTTGTCTACCAATTTTTCCAGCATCTGCAGTTCTTTCTTTTTTTTTCTTTAAAAAAATAAAAAATATATTTTTTTATTTTTTTATTTTATTAGAAGTTAATACAATACAAAACAATACAGTGGCACCTAATTTTAGGTGCCAACTATGTCATAACATAATGCATTCTATGTACAACCTCTAGTTTTATGTTTTTGAAAAGGAGGTAAAAAAAATTAAAAAAAGAAAGAAAAAAATAGAGAAAAGAAAGAGGAAAAATAAATAGTAGAAAATAGAAAAACGTGAAGTGTGTATATAAGAAAAGAAAAAAATAGAAAGTAGAAAGTAGAAAAAGACCCTTAAAAAAGAAATTTTCAAGTCTTTGTTTGGAGATGTAAATCTATCCACGACCTGACCTGAAATCAGTAATCTTTACGATACTGCTGCATCACATGATTCCAAAAAGTCGATGAAAGGTGACCAACTCCTTAAGAATTGGTCATATTTATCTATTAGGCGGAGTCTCATTTTTTCAAGGTGTGCTATGTCCGTCATATTCCTAATCCACATTTTAATAGTTGGTATAGCTGTATTTTTCCAAAATTTAAGTATCAATTTCTTTCCAATTATTAACCCATAATTAAAGAATACTTTTTGGTCTTTGTTTAAATTGATATCTTCTAATATTATTCCAAATATAATCCATTCCATATTAGGTTCTATTCTTGACTTGAAGAGCTTTGTAAATATATCAAATATATCGCTCCAAAATTTATTCAACTTTGTACATCCTACAAATGAATGTGTTATATTGGCATTTTGAAACAAACATTTATCGCATCTGGGAGAGACATTTGGATAAAATTTATTCAACCTCGTTTTTGAATAATATAGTCTATGTAATAATTTAAATTGAATTAAATTATGTCTTGCATTAATGGAACAATTATGTGTATTCATCAGATACTTTTCCCATCTATCTTTCGGGATCTTTATCATTAGTTCATGTTCCCAATCTTCTCTTAGTGCCTCTGTTGAGGGTAATTCTCTATTTAATATACTATTATAAAAATATGATATTAGTTTTTGTGAATCAGCCTTAATATTCATTGCTTCTTCTAAAGGGTCTAAAAATATAGTTTGAAATCGATGTATATATTTCTTCATAAAGTCACATATCTGTATATATTTAAAATATTGATTATCATTCAGTTTAAATTTAAATTTTAATTGTTGAAATGATAACAATTTGCCCAGTTCATACATATCTCCTACTTTCCTAATCACCAATCTATCCCATTGTTTATATGTTTTGCCGATAAGAGATGGTTTGAATGCAGGATTATTCAGAATTGGGGTTAATACTGATAGATTATTTAATTTCAAGGATAATTTTATTTGTTTCCAAATTCTTATTGTATTGTGAATAATTGGGTTCTTCTTATAAATTATACTATTCAATTTTATTGGTGAGAACAAGATCGTTCCTATATCGTACGGGAAACACTCCTCTTTTTCCATTCTTATCCACTCCGACTGGTGAGTTGAACTATCCATGGCTGATAAATTGATAAATATAAATAATCAAATCAGTCATTGAATGTTCAGTATTGCTTTAGACATATTTATCAGTAAAATTAAAAGTCAGCACGTTCTGGAACAAAGATTAGAAGTGGGACTAACATACAAACAAAATGATTGTATCATGTTTACATATTTCATGGAAGTTCCTTCTTATTTCTATGCATTTAACATCAGCATTTAACACCTGTCAGCTGCATGACTCTGATACATGTATCACGCAAATGGTCATGAATAAGTTAATTTACTTTACTTAAGACTATAGAGATACGAGGATGAAAGAGGCCCTTCGGCCCA
>CM075977.1:9571862-9637443 GCA_038087875.1 Malacoraja senta
CACGTTAAGAATAAGTGGTAGGCCATTTAGAACGGAGATGAGTAAAACCTTTTAACCCAGAGAGTTGCAAATCTGTGGAATTCTCTGCCTCAGAAAGCAGTGGAGGCCAATTCTCTGAATGCTTTCAAGAGAGAGTTAGATAGAGATCTTAAAGATAGCGGAGTCAAGGGATATGGTGAGAAGCCAGGAACGGGGTACTGAATGTGGATGATCAGCCATGATCACATTGAATGGCGGTGCTGGCTCGAAGGGCCGAATGGCCTACTCCTGCATCTTTTGTCTATTGTCTGTTGTCTATAAAAACCCTACATGTACGTAGCTGTTCCACAAAACTCTGAAAAGGCAATTGATTATTTTGGACTTTAGACTTCAGAGCTACATCGCAGAAACAGGCCCTTCGGCCCACACCGACCAGCGATCACCCTGTACACGAACACTATCTTACAAATTCGGGACAATTTATAATTTTTCAACCGAAGCCAATTACCCTACAAACCATTACGTCTTTGGAGTGTGGGAGGAAACTGGAGCACCCGGGGAAAACTCACACAGGTCACGGGGAGAACGTACAAACTCCATACAAACTGCACCCATAGTCAGGATCAAACCCAGGTCCCTGACGCTGTAAGGCAACAACTCTACCGCTGCGCCACTGAACATACATCAGGCTTGAAATACCCTACATTTACGTAGTGCTTCTTCAAAACTCTGAAGAGACAATTGATTAATATTGGAGCAGCGTTGGAGTTGTACTACAGAGAAACATGGCAGCTATAAAGACAGTGAGATATATAAGAACAATATTAGTAAGGGATAAAAGTTGTTTAGGGTTGTAGGAGAAAACGATTCCTCTTTATTAGCGCCAGTGGATCTTTTGCAACTATCCATGATGGCAAGTTGGATTCCCCTTGATAATTTCCTGTGGAAACGTCCTAGAATATGCTTCAAGCCTCTGGAGTGGGAGATGAGTGCATAGGCTTCTGACTTGGATATGAAGGTGGCGCAGTGGTAAAGTTGCTGCCTTACAGCGCTTGCAGCGCCAGAGACTCTGGTTCGATCCTGACCGTGGGTGCTGTCTGTTTGGAGTCTGTACGTTCTCCCTGTGACCGTGTGGGTTTACTCCAGGTGCTCCAGTTTCCACCTACATTCCAAGGATGTGTAGGTTAATTGTCTTCTTGAAATTGTCCCTAGTGCGTGGGATAGAACTAGTGTGACTGGTGATTGCGGTCGTCATGGACTTGGTGTGCTGTAGGGCCTGTTTCCGTACTGTATCTCTAAACAAAACTTAACTCCAAAGACGTACACATTTTTCGACTAATTTGCTTGGTAAATTGTCCCTAGTGTGTGTAAGATAATGTTAATTTTAGTTTAGTTTAGAGATACAGCGTAGAAACAGGCCCTTCGGCCCACCGTGTCCGCACCGACCAGCGATCCCCGCACACTTACGCTATCCTACACACACTACGGACAATTTTTCATTTATACCAAGCCAATTAACCTACAAACCTGTACGTCTTTGAAATGTGGGAAGAAACCGGAAATCCCACGCAGGTCATGGGGAGAACATACTGTACATACTCCGTGTAGACAAGCACCCATGGTCAGGGTCGAACCCGAGTCTCTGGCGCTCTAAGGCTGCAACTCTACCGTGGCGCCACCATGCCGCCCGCACTAATGAGCGGGGATCGCTGGTGGGCATGGACTCGGTGGGCCGAAGGGCCTGTTTCCGTGCTACATCTCTAAACTAAACTAAACCTTGATCTTTTTCTGACTCCAAACTTGGACCACCAGATACCAATTGGACGGTGGATACACGTAGACTATATATATATATTCACAAATGCGGAATGTTTCATTCATTACATGTACCACTTGGGGGAAAAAATGGAATGAACTCACCTCCTTGTCGTCCCCATGTCTCCGACATAATTGAAATTCCTCCGTTTCACAAAAGAAATTAACCTGAAACCTCTAAAGGCAAAGAAAAGCAATCTCGCCCAAAATGTTTGCTGTGACAATGGTTCCACAACTGGAGATAATGATAATTTGATCTGAGGTTATTTCTTTGCCTTTGTGCTAAAAAAAAAATCAATCTTTGAAAATTGAAGTGGTGACTACTAAAAATAGAGAAAAGGAATCAGGTGTAAATCTATTGTCAAATACCCAATGCCTTTATCTGACTCAGGGGGATATCAATGCAAGGTTGAACCTTGTATATCTTACAACTTGTCAAAAGTATCCTCGGGCCGGCTTGAGTGATGACACAATATTTTTCACATATAATCTTGTACTGTTTTTCACTTATTATCTTGTCCTATCTGCTGGTTAAACAGTGCCTGAGAGGCATTTTGTTCAAAGACTAGGCCAGGCACTGAGATATTACCAGTCCATAATCCCAAATGTGAAGTGCCTTTAATCACAATTACGTTCTTCCAGGAACAGATATTGTCAAATAACACCTAATTAGCAGAGCAAATAGTACATTGGACTATATTGCAAGATGACTGGAGTACAGAAATATACCCCCAGTCATCTGTGCTAAACACATTAAATGGTTCCACGTGAATTTGTTCTCAGTCATTGTGCTAAATGCGTTATATAGACGTTATATAGTGCCATTTAAATTTGTCCACAGTCATTATAGTCCCTTCATGGTATAGTACCCCATCTCTGAACTTCACACTGCCTCAAGAAAACAGCCAAAATAATCAAGGACCGTTTTCACTGCCATCATTTCCTCTTCTCCCCTCTCCCGTCAGGCAGAAGGGACACAACCTTGAAAGCATTCACCACCAGACCCAGAAACAGTTTTGGCGGCATGGAGCGGTAGAGTTGCAGCTTTACAGCGCCAGAGACCCGGGTTCCATCCTGACTTCGGGTGCTGTCTGTACAGAGTTTTTACATTCTCCCTGTGACCTGCGTAGGTTTTCTCCGGGATCTCTGGTTTCCTCCCACACACCAAAGACGTACAGGTTTGCAGGCTAATTGGCTTGGCATAATTGTCCCTAGTGTGTGCAGGATAGTGTTAGTGTGCGGGGATCGCTGGTCGGCATGGACTAGGTGGGCCGCAGATCCTGTTTCCGTGCTGTATCTCTAAACCAAACTACAGCTTCTGCACAAGTCCTGCACAAGTCCTTCCAACTTCTGCCATCAGGCCGCCGATATAAAGTCCCCGTATCTAAGAAAAACATCCACAAAAACTCATTCATACCCATTGCCATAAACAGCTTAAATAAAAAATGAACAATGGACAAATTAACCCTGACGCACTGTCACTTTACACGTATCCACAACTTTCATCTTGTCTATTTTTACAGTTTTTAATCCTTATACTTGCTTTTAAGATCTATACACACGGTGTGTGCTCGCAGAAATCTGTGTTGTATGACTGCTTATCAGTACATTGTCCTGTTTGTATGTTGAGCCACGCCAAAGAAGATTTTCTGTTACGACAGGCAATAAAGTTTTCTGAATCTGAATCTGAATCTGAATCTGAATCTGAATCTTCTCCTCCGCCATCAGACTTTTGAACAATCCTCCTATAAGATAGGACGTAGTCCCAATTTTCCAATATACCTCATTATGGACATTGCACTTTTCTCTGGAACTGCAATGTTACAATCCTGCAAACCTATGTTCTGCACTCTGGTATTTTTCTCTCTGCATTACCTGCATTGGGGTATGGCCAGGTTGTCCTTATGCATCATATCATTATTATCTGACTTGGCAGGATTGCACGCTTTTCACCACATCTCAGTCAATGTGATGATAATAAACCAATACAAACACAACGAGGTAAATGCTTGGTGTTTAGTGCTATTCGATGGGAAAGGAATTCCAGATAAGAAAATCACTTTGTGATTATACAGGGCTTTGTTGCCACTCCATCTAAAGCAGTTTGTACAGTTTTGAATAGAAACAATCAACTGCAGATGCAGGTTTACAAAAAAAGACACAAAGTGCTGGAATAACTCAGTGGGTCGGGCAACATCTCTGGATAATGTGGATGGGTGATGTTTTGGGTCAGGACTCTTCAATTTTGATCTTTCTACTTAAATAAGTAAATAAATGTCTGCTGATTCAACTGATTGATTCCTTGAGTTTTCAATCGAAGAGTGTCTGATACTTACTGAAGTTGAAATAATGAGAGGAGATTCTTATTCAGTCTTAACAACATTCTGAGAAGAATTGATGAAATTGATTCCAAGAAGTTGCTTCTGAAGCACGCACTACCAGACTCAGGGGCAGCATCTTCCCCTCTGTAATCACGCTTCCAAAGGTCCCTTCCATCAGCTCAGGTGCAGCCGGATTTCAGTTTAGTTTATTGTCACATGTACCGAGGTACAGAGAAAGCTCTTGTTGCGTGCTGACTAGTCAGCGGAAAGACAATTCATGATTACAATCGAGCCATTTACAGTGTATAGATACATGATAAGGGAATAACGTTTAGTGCAAGGTAAAGCCAGTAAAGTCCAATCAAAGATAGTCCAAGGGTCACCAATGAGGTAGATAGTAGATAATGAGGACTGCTCTCTAGTTGTGGTAGGATGGTTCAGCTGCCTGATAACAGCAGGGAAGAAACTGATTTTCCTTTATCTTACTGTAGACATTAGACTTTGTCTATGGAACTGACTCGCTACAATTCTGAGAAGTATATTCTGCACTCAGTATCTTTCCCTTTGCTCTATCTATTGTACTTGAGTTTGGCTTGATTGTATTTATGTATAGTATTACCCGATTTGATTGGATAGCATGCAAAACAAAGGTTTTCATGTTTGCACATTCTCCTTGTGACCGCGTGGGTTTCCTCTGGGTTGCTCAGGTTTCCTCCCAGATCCCAAAAGACATGCGGGTTTGTAGTTTAATTGGCCCTCTGTAAAACTGCCCCCAGTGTGTAGGGAGCGGATGAGAAAGCGGGATAACATTGAACTCATGTGAACAGAGGATCGATGGTCGGTGTGGACTCGGTGGGCCGAAAGGCCTGTTTCCGTGCTGTATCACTAAACTAAACCAAACGCTGGGACAACCACAAGGGATGACCAGAGTGCAGTGCAATCTTGCGCATTAAAACTCAGATATGTGTAGGAAAGAACTGCAGATGCTGGTTTAAATCGAAGATAGACGCATAATGTTGGAGTAACTCAGCGGGACAGGCAGCATCTCTGGAGATAAGGAATGGGTGACGTTTCGGGTCGAGACCCTTCCTCAGACTGACGTCAGGGGAGTGGAAAGCGTATAGATAAGGAACGGTAAGGTGTGAAAACAGGACAAAGGGAATGGGGATCAAGGTAAATGTAGAATAGATCATTGTTAGTTGTAACAACAAAGCAAACAGAGATGAAATGTAGGCGGAGACAGTAAGACTGGTTGGCGAAATGAGAAGCGGGAGGGAATGGAGAGAGAGGGAATGCAAGGGTAACTCGGATATGTAATTGTTCCTTCTACTTTGCTGTCCATGAGGATAATTGAATATGACAGATTGTGTGGCCAGCTTGATTACATCATGTTTGGTGCCTACACCTCCCAGCAATGTAGAAGCAAAGAACTGCAAATACTGGTTTATAACAAAGATAGACACAAAGTGCTGCAGTAATTCAGTGGGTCAGGCAACATCTCCAGAGAAGCTGCTTGACCTGCTGAGTTATCATAAGATCATACGAGATAGGAGTAAAATTAGGCCATTCGGCCCATCAAGTCTACTCTGCCATTCAATCATGGCTGATCTATCTTTCCCTCCTAACACCATTCTCCTGCCTTCTCTCCATAACCTCTAACACCCATACTAATCAAGAATCTATCTATCTCTGCCTTAAATATATCCACTGACATTGCCTCCACAGCTTTCTGTGACAAAGAATTCTACAGATTCACCACCCTCTGACTAAAGACATTCCTCCTCATCTCCATCCTAAAAGAACGTCCCTTTAATCCTGAAGCTATGATCTCTAGTCCTAGATTCTCCCACCAGTGGAAACATCCTCTCCACATCCACACTATCCAAGCCTTTTACTATTCTGTATATTTCAATGAGGTCCCTCGTCATTCTTCTAAACTCCAGCGGCTATAGGCCCAGTGCCGACAAACGCTCATCATATGTTAACGTACTCATTCCTTGGATCATTCTTGTAAACCTCCTCTGGACCCCCTTCAGACCAAACACATCCTTCCTCAGATATGGTGCCAAAAATTGCGCACAATATTTAAAATGCAGCCTGACTAGCGCCTTATAGAGCCTCAGCATTACATCCCTGCTTTTGTTTGTAAGCCCTCTTGAAATAAATGTTAGCATTGCGTTTGCTTTCTTTGCTGCCGATATGACTTGCAGGTTAACTTTTGGGGAATCCTGCACCAGCACAAGTCCCTTTGAACCTCCGATTTCTGGATTCTCGCCCCATTTAGAAAATAATCTACGCCTTTATTTCTACTACCAAAATGCATGACTCCACACTTTGCTACACTATATTCCGTCTGCTACTTCTCTGCCCACTCTCCCAACCTGTCCAAATCCTTCTGCAGAGTCCCTGCTTTCTCTACACTACCCGCCCTTCCACCTACTTTTGTATAATCTGCAAACTTGGCCACAAAGCCATCAATCCCCACGTCCAAATCATTAATGTACAAGGTGAAGAGCAACGGCCCCAGCACCGACCCTTGCTGAACTCCGATAGTCACTGGCAGCCAACCAGAAAATACCCCCTTTATTGCCACTCTTTGCCTTCTGCAATCCAGCCAACCTGCTATCCATGCTAGTGTCTGCCCTTTGATACCATGGGCTCTCATCTTCCTTATCATCTTGGTACTTTATTATTCCAGCACCTTGTGCCGACCTCCCAGCAATGGTTTTCTTAAAACAGAGTTCAGACCAAAAGGGGATTGTTCGATCCGTTTACTTTAGACTTTAGAGATATAGTGTGGAAATATGCCCTTCGGTTCACCGAGTCCGCGCCAACCAGCGATCACACCATACACTAACTCTATCCTACACACTAGGGGAATTTTACAACTTACCGAAGCCAATTATCCTACAAACCTGAGATAGACACAAAAAGCTGGAGTAAATCAGCGGGACAGGCAGCATCTCTGGAGAGAAGGAATGGGTGACGTTTCGGGTCGAGACCCTTCTTCAGATTGATGTCAGGGGAGTGGGCGGAACAAAGATAGAATGTAGTCGGAGACAGTAAGACTGATGGGAGAACTGGGAAGGGGGAGGGGTTCGAGAGGGAAAGCAAATAGCCCTTGGGAAAGCCCACTCCCCTGACATCAGTCTGAAGAAGGGTCTCGACCCGAAACGATACCCACTCCTTCCCCCAGAGATGCTGCCTGTCCCACTGAGTTACTCCAGCATTCTGTGTCTACCTTCGATTTAAACCAGCATCTGCAGTTCTTTCTTACACATCCTACAAACCTGTACATCTATGTTTCTATGTTTCTATGTAGTGCCATTGCTCGTCTGCTCAGTGTAAAATCCACTTGTTATTTTTCCTCTCGATCCATGAATGGAGGGCCTTCGAAAGACACAAAGTGCTGGAGTAACTCAGCGGGTCAGGCAGCATCCCTGGAGAACATGGATAGGTGACGCTTCGGGTCGGCACCCTTCTTCAGACTGGGACCATAGTGGTGCAGCGGTAGTGATGCTGCCTTGCAGCACCAGAGACCCAAGTTCGATCCTAACCACGTGTGCTGTCTGTACGGAGTTTGTACGTTCTCCCCGTGACCCGTGTGGGTTTTCTCTGGGTGCTCCGATTTTCTCCCACACTCCAAAGACGTACAAGTTTCTAGGTTAATTGGCTTCGGTAAAAAATTGTAAATTGTCCCGAGAGTGTGTAGGGTAGTGTTATGGGCCTGTCCCACTTGGCCGTCATTTGCGCGTCACGCAGATGGCGCGCGAAGATTTTGTACATCACAAAATCCTGCGCCGCCGCCTGGGGCCGCGCGTCACTGCCTATGTCATCACGCGCGCGTCATGCGTCGTGAAGCGTAAATGATGTCGCGTAAATGATGCGCAAATGACGGCCTAGTGGGACAGGCAGGGATCGCTGGTCGGCACTGACTCGGTGGGCCAAAGGGCCCGTTTCTGCGCTGTAGCCCTATACTAAAAGTAAACATAGTTTTTTGTGCACTATTTGATGACCGCCATCCCTGCACAAGCAGTGAAATAATGATCCGCATTGGAATTAATTTCTGATTCACAGTGGGAGTAGATGTTGGAATGGGAGTGGCTGCAGGGTTTGGACTTGCTGGAGGGTTAATGGTTAGAAATTTGGACAAGCATATGTTCTATAAGGCAATTTTCCAACTGTAAACATATGTAGATGGAAACTTTCTGTCTGCACCAAGCTGTAATAAAGGATAGTAAGATTGCATCTCATGAGGGACTAAACTGCGTATTAATCTATACACGGTCAATTATGAGTTTTAATTTTACTGAAGTCCCATTGAAATCCTTTTGATTTTCTAGCACAGCTGTTCTCAGTGGAGCTGAACCTTGAGTTATTACTTGCGTGTTTGTACACCTGCCATGGTCTTTGTTACACTTCAATCAACTGGCCCTGTCGGCACAAAGTTACACGCCCAGCACTACCATCTGCATGTAATATTTATATGAAACTAAATGACAAAATCTTCATCATTGATGGAAATGTGTGGGAATAAGAGTGGTGAACACTGCCCGGTCCATCAAGGCTTCTGACTTACCCACCGTCGAAAGGATTTACAGTTGCAGTAAAAAGGCAGCTGGCGTCATCACCCACAGCTCCTGGGCCTGAGACCCACACCATCCTGGCCACACTCTCATTTCACTCTTTTCATCAGGAAGAAGATACAGGAGCCCGAGAACTGTAACGTTTAGGTTCAGTCACAGCTTCTTCCCTACAGACATCAAGCTATTAGACACAACAACCTCAAATAAGCTTTGAATTACAGGAACTTGGGGGCATTGGTTTTGTCTTTTTGCACTTTTAATGTTTGTTTGTTTGTTTGTTTTGAATACATAAAGTAATTATATATAATACATACATACATACACACACATGAATATATATATATATTCATGGGGGGGGGCTTTCTGGAGCGCTAGTATGGGTGTTGTGCGCTGAAGGGACTGGTTTCCAGAGGGCTAGTATGGACATTGTGGGCCGAATGGATTCTTGCGCTGGCGGCTCAGTCACTCAAGCCTGTTGTGCTGGCAGCTCACTCACTCACGGCTGGTGGGCTGGCAGTTGACTCACGGCTATTCCTTGAAATTCCATTTCAAGCAAGGTGCAAGGGCACCAAATTCAAGTGCAGTTTCATACCAATTCAAGCACGGTGCAAGGCCACTAAAGACAGCGAATCTTCACCTCTCCCTCCCCCATCTTGCAGAGACTGAGCCATGCCCACGCTTCCGGGTTTTATGGTCCCACCCCCCCTCCCACCAGAAGGGGCGTGGCCTTCATGGCATGATTGACAGGAGAGAGAATCTCAACATTTTCTAAACACTAATAAGTCTTTTATTTTTCATCGATGGGAAAAGTCCTCGGCACCTGATGAGCGGAGGGGGACTCTGAGTAAGATGGCCAAAAATCACAGCCGTTTTTTACTAAAATCAATATAAAGAGCAAACAGGAAGTGGTCAAGATTAAATTTTTAATTATAAGGCAGCTCTAATTAGGCAAGACAGCTCTAATTAGGCAAGGCAGCTCACTTTAGCACTTTCAAAACCATAGGCAAGGCAGCTCGCTTTAGCACTTTCAAAACCAAAGGCAACGCAGTTTGCTTTAGCACTTTCAAAACCAAAGGCAATGCAGCTTGCTTCAGCACTTTCAAAACCAAAGGCAACACAGCTTTAGCATTTTCAAACCAAAACACACTTTTGCATTTCCAAACTACATTTTCAAACCACATTAAGCGCACTGACAGGTCAGTAAAACCACTCACAGTTTAGTAGACATGTGTTCAGTGTTATTCACAGCTCAGGCTGAGAACTGTGACCTCTCACTCCCCCATCTCACAAAGAACAGAGGCACCTCCACACTTCCGGGTTTTATAGTCCCGCCGGAAGGGGCATGGCCTTCAGGAGAGCGAATCTCAACATTTTTTAAACACTAATTACTCTTTTATTTTTCATTGATGAGAAAAATTCTCGGCACCTGATGAGCGGAGGGGGACCGACTAAGATGGCAAAAATCACAGCCGTATGTGGTAGCATTTTTTCAAATATCAATATAAAGCGCAAACAGGAAGTGGTCATGATTAGACTTTTAATCATATAGAAGGCAAGGCAGCTCTCATTAGGCAAGGCAGCTCTCAATAGGCAAGGCAGCTCTCATTAGGCAAGGCAGCTCTCATTTGGCAAGGCAGCTTGCCTATGGTAGACTCAGTACCCCGGCAGAGACCCAGTGATTCCTCTCTCCCCAGAAGAAGTGCACCAACTCTGGATCATAGAAACATAGAAACATAGAAAATAGGTGCAGGAGTAGGCCATTCGGCCCTTCGAGCCTGCACCGCCATTCAATATGATCATGGCTGATCATCCTACTCAGTATCCTGTACCTGCTTTCTCTCCATACCCCCTGATCCCTTTAGCCACAAGGGCCACATCTAACTCCCTCTTAAATATAGCCAATGAACTGGCCTCAACTACTGTGGCAGAGAATTCCAGAGATTCACCACTCTCTGTGTAAAAAATGTTTTTCTCATCTCAGTCCTAAAAGATTTCCCCTTTATCCTTAAACTGTGACCCCTTGTTCTGGACTCCCCCAACATCGGGAACAATCTTCCTGCATCTAGCCTGTCCAACCCCTTAAGAATTTTGTAAGTTTCTATAAGATTCCCCCTCAGTCTTCTAAATTCCAGCGAGTACAAGCCGAGTATATCCAGTCTTTCCTCATATGAAAGTCCTGACATCCCAGGAATCAGTCTGGTGAACCTTCTCTGTACTCCCTCTATGGCAAGAATGTCCTTCCTCAGATTAGGAGACCAAAACTGTACGCAATACTCCAGGTGTGGTCTCACCAAGACCCTGTACAACTGCAGTAGAACCTCCCTGCTCCTATACTCAAATCCTTTTGCTATGAATGCTAACATACCATTCGCTTTCTTCACTGCCTGCTGCACCTGCATGCCCACTTTCAATGACTGGTGTACCATGACACCCAGGTCTCGTTGCATCTCCCCTTTTCCGAATCGGCCACCATTCAGGTAATAGTCTAATTTCCTGTTTTTGCCACCAAAGTGGATAACCTCACATTTATCCATATTATACTGCATCTGCCATGCATTTGCCCACTCACCCAGCCTATCCAAGTCATCTTGCAGCCTCCTAGCACCCTCCTCACAGCTAACACTGCCCCCCAGCTTCGTGTCATCTGCAAACTTGGAGATGTTGCATTCAATTCCCTCGTCCAGATCATTAATATATATTGTAAATAGCTGAGGTCCCAGCACTGAGCCTTGCGGTACCCCACTAGTCACTGCCTGCCATTCTGAAAAGGACCCGTTTACTCCTACTCTTTGCTTCCTGTCTGCCAGCCAGTTCTCTATCCACATCAATACTGAACCCCCAATACCGTGTGCTTTAAGTTTGTATATTAATCTCTTATGTGGAACCTTGTCGAAAGCCTTCTGAAAGTCCAGATATAACACATCCACTGGTTCTCCCTTATCCACTCTACTAGTTACATCCTCAAAAAATTCTATAAGATTCGTCAGACATGATTTACCTTTCATAAATCCATGCTGACTTTGTCCAATGATTTCGCCATTTTCCAAATGTGTTGCTATCCCATCTTTAATAACTGACTCTAGCATTTTCCCCACTACCGATGTTAGACTAACTGGTCTGTAATTCCCCGTTTTCTCTCTACCTCCCTTTTTAAAAAGTGGGGTTACATTAGCTAACAAATGGTGACAAATAGAGAGGACGGGACCAGAGTAGCCAGCCGGTACCACAACATCGGGGCCACCAGCTGGTTTATGACCAAAGCTCTACGTCGACAAGAGAGCACACCAAGGTGGCCTGACCAGCGCCCTAGCCGGGCGATGACTTTCATCTCCAGCTCCTGCCAGTTCGCCAGCCAGGCCCCCTCAGCGGGACTTAGGTAGACCCCCAGGTAGAGGAGGTGCGTGGTGCTCCACTCATAAGCTATCATCTCCTCCGGCAGGGAGTCCACCTGCCACTGACCCAGCAAGAGAGCAGAACACTTCCCCCAGTTGATCCTGGCGGAGGACGCAGCCGAGAAAACCTGCTGGCACTCGCGCATCCTCCGCAGGTCAACAGGGTCGGTGAACATCAGAAGGACATCATCGGCGTAGGCCGAGAGAACCACCTCCACCCGAAGTGTGGGAGAAACCTGACACCTCTTGCATGCGGGCTCACAGGATCATTTCTATCCACTTTGTTAATCGAGGATTGTGCTTATGTGTGGCAATACTGTACTGGACTATGTGTAGTTTAGACTTAGTTTAGAGATACAGCGCAGAAAAAGGCCCTTTCACCCACCAAGTCCACACTGACCAGTGATCCCCGCACATTAACACTATCCTACACACACTAACGACAGTTTGTTACATTTATACTAAGCCAATTAACTACAAACCTGTACGTCTTTGGAGTTTGGGAGGAAACCGAAGATCTCGGAGAAATACCAACGCAGGTCATGGGGAGAACGTACAAACTGCATTCAGACAAGCACCCATAGTCAGGATCAAACCCGGGACTCTGGCGCTGTAAGGCAATAGCTCTACCGATCCGCCACAGATATTGTAAGAAAATAATTTCACTCTGCATTTGTACATGTGACAATAAAGACCCATTAAGAGAGATTAAATCTTTCAAGTCAGTTCCAGTGATGAGAAGAAGAATATTTGAAAAACTACAAAAAATATACTCACTATTTTCCTACATTTAAAGAGGGCTGACGAGGTTGATATAGACACCGATTCAGAAAATTCATCAAAGAGCCTTTACCTTTACCCATCCAAGACCACAAGAAATTCCAGCGAATTGTGGACGCAGCCCAGACCATCACACAATCCAACCTCCCTTCCATTGACTCCATTTACATCTCACGCTGGCTCGGCAAGGCCAGCAGCATAATCAAGGACGTGGTGCACCCTGGCCACTCCCTCCTCTCCCCTCTCCCATCAGGCAAGAGGTACAGAAGTGTAAAAACGCACACCACTGGATTCAGGGACAGTTTCTTCCCAGCTGTTATCAGGCAGCTGAATCATCCTACCACAACCAGAGAGCAGACCTGAACTACTATCTACCTCATTGGACTATAGGATCATCTTTGATCAGATTATACTGGTTTTATCTTGCACTAAACGTTATTCCATTATCATTTACATGTACACTCTGAATGGCTCGATTGTAATCATGTATTGTCTTTCCACTGACTGGATAGCATGCAACAAAAGCTTTTCATTGTACCTCGCTAAACTAAAGCTTATAGCAGATAAACATGAAATAAATGTTTAATTACTTTGGGGTAATTTCACTCAGATATATTAATATACATTTTAATTATTTGTACTTTCTATTGTTTTTCAAGAGTTTTTGAATACCCCTATTTTCCCCAACTAATGTTTTCACAATTTTAACACCATGTAGAATATTTTATGTTACGTTACTGGCTGTGACTTTGCCCCTTTGGTATTCCACAAAGTAAACTTTGGATTAAACATTTTTGTTTGCTCTAACTTTCTCTCTGTCAAAGCAGTGAAAATGTATCATTTTGTACTGATTATGCGGGCCAAGATCAAACTGGAAAGTTAAAAAGGAGACACAGGGAATTGCAGATGCTGGAATCTTGAGCAAAAAATACAAAGTGCTGGAGTAACTTAGCGATCGGGCAGAATCTCTGGAGAACATGGATGGCTGACATTTTGGGGTCGGGACCCTTCTTCAGACTGATTGCATTAGGAGTGACAAAGCTGGATGAGAGGAGTGGGTGGGATGAAGCCTGGCAGGTGGATAAGTGGAAAGACACTTAGTGCTGGAGTAACTCAGTGTGTCTAGCCGCATCTTTGGAGAAAAAGGATGGGTGATGTTTTGGGTCGGGACCTTTATTTCAGACTACTGAGATGTAGATGAGGGAAATTGAATGGCGGATGGGTGGCCAAAAGCCAGAGATGAGAAGGAGACAAAAGACTGTGAGATAAGAAGAGAAGAGGAATTGTGAGACCAGAGGATATGATGTAGGTGGAAGAGGATGGAGGAAAGGGGTGTGATTTAGTGCGGCCCACCTATTGCACCGACCGGCGATCCCCGCACACTAACACCATCCTACACACACTGGGGACAATTTACATTTATACCAAGCCAATTAACCAACAAATCTGTACGTCTTTGGAGTGTGGGAGGAAACCAAAGGCCTCGGAGAAAACCCACGCAGGTCACAGAGAGAATGTACAAACCGTACAGAGAGCACCCGTAGTCAGAATCGAACCCGTGTCCCAGGTAGGAGCTCTACCCCTGCGCCACCGTGCTGCCCATATTCAGAGAATTGGTGGGGCACAGCGAATAGAGAGGGGAGAGAAAAAGAGGGGCAGCATTGTTAGTTAGTTAGTTGCCTAAAACTGGAGAATTTAATGTTCACACCATTAGGTTGTCAGCTACTCAAGTGGAATATGAGGTGTTATTCCTCTAGTTTGCTTGTGGCTGCACTCTAGCAATGGAAGAAATTAAATCTGGTTTGAATTTTGTACTTTGCCTTTTACAACCTCAAGACATCCCAAACTGCTTCACTGCCAAGTACTTCTTGAACAGTGACAAAAAGCGGTCACCTTAGGATTAGCATTAGGATCCCAATTTCCTGTCTAGTCAAGTGCAATTAAATTATGTAAGTGCTTTAATTGCAAAGCTCTCTTATGAAAGCACATGCAGTGGGTTTGATATCTGAAGTTAATACTAGTCAAAAAAATACATAATTATATAATCTACATTGATGTGGACTTTTAAAGCAATATTGTAAATGTTTTTTTGCCCACTTGGGGAGCAATGAAAGAAAGAGCAAACAAGAAAATTATATTTAGTTCCAGTTAATTGTCTCTTTAAAAAAAAAAAAAACCCATACGATGCTGATTGCATTTCACTCAAATTATAGTTCTGATCGACCACCTAGGACTCAAAATGGAGTCACTTCAGTGGAGTGCAGGGTTGTGAAATGATTTCCCAAGATATGAAATCATTCTTCACGTGATCAAGAAAAATAAATATCAGAGTTGGATACCGTCATTGACATTTCAGCCAGTCATCGAGTCTTAGATTCATACAGCGTGGAAACAGGCCCTTCGGCCCAACTTGCCCACACCGGTCAACGTGTCCCAGCGACACAAGTCCCACCTGCCTGCGCTTGGCCTGTATCCCTCCAAACCTGTCCTATCCATGTACCTCTCTACTGTTTTTTAAACGATGGAAGAGACCCTGCCTCAACTACTTCAACTACCTCCTCTGGCAGCTTGTTCCATACACTCATTTCATCCTTTGTGTGAAAAAGTTACATAGAAACATAGAAACATAGAAAATAGGTGCAGGAGTAGGCCATTCGGCCCTTCGAGCCTGCACCGCCATTCAATATGATCATGGCTGATCATCCAACTCAGTATCCCGTACCTGCCTTCTCTCCATATCCCCTGATCCCCTTAGCCACAAGGGCCACATCTAACTCCCTCTTAAATATAGCCAATGAACTGGCCTCAACTACCCTCTGTGGCAGAGAGTTCCAGAGATTCACCACTCTCTGTGTTAAAAAGTTTTTTTACTCATCTCGGTCTTAAAGGATTTCCCCCTTATCCTTAAGCTGTGACCCCTTGTCCTGGACTTCCCCAACATCGGGAACAATCTTCCTGCATCTAGCCTGTCCAACCCCATAAGAATTTTGTACGTTTCTATAAGTTCCCCTCTTAATCTTCTAAATTCTAGCGAGTATAAGCCAAGTCTATCCAGTCTTTCTTCATATGAAAGTCCTGACATCCCAGGAATCAGTCTGGTGAACCTTCACTGCACTCCCTCTATGGCTATAATGTCTTTCCTCAGATTTGGAGACCAAAACTGTACGCGATACTCCAGGTGTGGTCTCACCAAGACCCAGTACAACTGCAGTAGAACCTCCCTGCTCCTATACTCAAATCCTCTTGCTATGAAGGCCAACATACCATTCGCTTTCTTCACTGCCTGCTGCACCTGTATGCCTACTTTCAATGACTGGTGTACCATGACACCCAGGTCTCGCTGCATCTCCCCATTTCCTAATCGGCCACCATTTAGATAATAGTCTGCCTTCCCGTTTTTGCCACCAAAGTGGATAACCTCACATTTATCCACATTATACTGCATCTGCCAAACATTTGCCCACTCACCCAGCCTATCCAAGTCACCTTGCAGTCTCCTAGCATCCTCCTCACAGCTAACACTGCCCCCCAGCTTAGTGTCATCTGCAAACTTGGAGATGTTGCTTTCAATTCCCTCATCCAGATCATTAATATATATTATAAATAGCTGGGGTCCCAGCACTGAGCCTTGCGGTACCCCACTAGTCACTGCCTGCCATTGTGAAAAGGACCCGTTTACTCCTACACTTTGCTTCCTGTTTGCCAGCCAGTTCTCTATCCACATCAATACTGAACCCCCAATACCGTGTGATTTAAGTTTGTATCCTAATCTCTTATGTGGTACCTTGTCGAAAGCCTTCTGAAAGTCCAGATACAACACATCCACTGGTTCTCCCCTATCCACTCTACTAGTTACATCCTCGAAAAATTCTATAAGATTCGTCAGACACGATTTACCTTTCGTAAATCCATGCTGACTTTGTCCAATGATTTCACCACTTTCCAAATGTGCTGCTATCCCATCTTTAATAACTGACTCTAGCAGTTTCCCCACTACCGATGTTAGACTAACTGGTCTGTAATTCCCCATTTTCTCTCTCCCTCCCTTCATAAAAAGTGGGGTTACGTTTGCTACCCTCCAATCCTCAGGAACTACTCCAGAATCTAAAGAGTTTTGAAAAATTATCACTAATGCATCCACTATTTCTGGAGCTACTTCCTTAAGTACTCTGGGATGCAGCCTATCTGGCCCTGGTGATTTATCGGCCTTTAATCCATTCAATTTACCCAACACCACTTCCCGACTAACCTGGATTTCACTCAGTTCCTCCATCTCCTTTGACCCGCGGTCCCCTGCTATTTCCGGCAGATTATTTATGTCTTCCTTAGTCAAGACGGAACCAAAGTAGTTATTCAATTGGTCCGCCATATCCTTGTTCCCCATGATCAATTCACCTGTTTCTGACTGCAAGGGACCTACATTTGTTTTAACTAATCTTTTTCTCTTCACATATCTATAAAAACTTTTGCAGTCAGTTTTTATGTTCCCTGCCAGTTTCCTTTCATAATCTATTTTCCCTTTCCTAATTAAGCCCTTTGTCCTCCTCTGCTGGTCTCTGAATTTCTCCCAGTCCTCTGGTATGCTGCTTTTTCTGGCTAATTTGTACGCATCATCTTTTGCTTTGATACTATCCCTGATTTCCCTTGTTATCCACGGATGCACTACCTTCCCTGATTTATTCTTTTGCCAAACTGGGATGAACAATTTTTGTAGTTCATCCATGCAGTCTTTAAATGCCTTCCATTGCATATCCACCGTCAACCCTTTTAGAACTAATTGCCAGTCAATCTTGGCCAATTCACGTCTCATACCCTCAAAGTTACCTTTCTTTAAGTTCAGAACCGTTGTTTCTGAATTAACAATGTCACTCTCCATCCTAATGAAGAACTCAACCATATTATGGTCACTCTTGCCCAAGGGGGCACGCACAACAAGACTGCTAACTAACCCTTCCTCATTACTCAATACCCAGTCTAGAATAGCCTGCTCTCTCGTTGGTTCCTCTACATGTTGGTTTAGATAACTATCCCGCATACATTCCAAGAAATCCTCTTCCTCAGCACCCCTGCCAATTTGATTCACCCAATCTATATGTAGATTGAAGTCACCCATTATAACTGTTTTGCCTTTGTTGCACGCATTTCTAATTTCCTGTTTGATGCCATCCCCAACTTCACTACTACTGCTAGGTGGCCTGTACACAACACCCACCAGCGTTTTCTGCCCCTTAGTGTTTCGCAGCTCTACCCATACCAATTCCACATCCTCCAAGCTAATGTCCTTCCTTTCCACTGCGTTAATCTCCTCTCTAACCAGCAACGCTACCCCACCTCCTTTTCCTTTCTCTCTATCCCTCCTGAATATTGAATATCCCTGGATGTTCAGCTCCCAGCCTTGGTCACCCTGGAGCCATGTCTCCGTGATCCCAACTATATCATAATCATTAATTGCTATCTGCACGTTCAACTCATCCACCTTATTACGAATGCTCCTTGCATTGAGACACAAAGCCTTCAGGCTTGTTTTTACAACGCTCTTACCCCTTATACAATTATGTTGAAAAGTGGCCCTTTTTGATTTTTGCCCTGGATTTGTCTGCCTGCCACTTTTACTTTTCACCTTGCTACCTATTGCTTCCGCCCGCATTTTACACCCCTCTGTTTCTCTGCTCACCCATTTAAGAACCCCACCACCTCTTATTCTCTGTTTATTATTGTTTTCTTCTTTCCCCCCTACATGTTGGGTCTGAGTGCTTTCCTTCTCTGCCTCCTGCCTCACACACTGTCTAATAGCATTCTCTATTTGAGTCCCTCCCCACAACCATTCTAGTTTAAAGTCTCCCCAGTAGCCTTTGCAGATCTCCCCGCCAGGATATCGGTCCCCCTCAGGTTCAAGTGCAACCCATCCTTTTTGTACAGGTCGAACCTTCCACAAAAGAGATCCCAATGATCCAGAAATTTGAATCCCTGCCTTCTGCACCAGTCCTTCAGCCACGCATTTATCCTCCACCTCGCTCCATTCCTACTCTCACTGTCGCGTGGCACAGGCAGTAATCCCGAGATTGTTACCTTTGCTGTCCTTCTCTTTAACTCCCCTCCTAACTCCCTAAATTCTCCTTTCAGGACCTCTTCTCTTTTTTTACCTATGTCATTGGTACCTATATGTTCAATTCAATTCAATTTATTTGTCTTTTGGACAAATTTGTCATTTGGACCCCTTGAGGTCCAAACGAAATGTCGTTTCTGCAGCCATACAATACAAAACGAAGAAGACCCGAGACACAACACAATTTACACATTACATCCATCACAGCGCTGTGATGGAAGGCAAAAAAACGTATCTCTCCACTGCACTCCCCCCCCCCCCCGCCCCCGATGTCAGAGTCAAAGTCAAAGCCCCCGGCGGGCGATGGTGATTGTCCCGCAGCCATTAAAGCCACGCCGGGTGATGCAAGGTCGCGCACCGGGTCTTGGTGTTAGAGCCCCGGCGCGCGCCCGCAAAGTCCGGTGGCCATTCCAAGCCGTGCTCATGTACTACGAGCTCAGGCTCCTCTCCCTGCCCTTTCAGGATATCTTGGACACGTTGAGACACATCACAGACCCTGGCACCAGGGAGGCAAACTGTAGAGCCGTGCATGTTCCTTTAACATAATGACCTCACTACTACTAACCACTCCCCATTAGCTTCAGTATAAATGTAACCTTCCCACCCCTAGCTCGCTCTCTAGCTCCGGTAACGGACCACGAACAGCTAGGGGCACTATGTGTGTATACGAATACAATGTATGCAATAAACTAGAGTGAAGACACTATGTGTTTGAACAGTCTTTACATGGTGTCAAGAAGTTAACCCTGCGTCTCCTGTTCATCGGGTTTGTTTTCTTTTCTCCAAGTGTTTATTTTCCTTTCCAACCATTTATGTACTATGGCCAGCTCGTGTCGAAAGCCTGACGTTCTGGTGTTTGACTCCGACATCGTTCACCGGTGGACTGTTTTCCGGCGCGACTTCCAGCACTATGTCACAATCGCTCATCCCAATATTACCCCTGCGGTTACAGCACATCTGCTCCTCAACCTGGTTGGCCCGGAGGCCATGGAACGTTTTGAATCTTTCGAGTACGCCGATGGTGAGCATGCAGAGGACCCGATATGTCTAACGAATAAATTTGCCGCGCTGTGTGACATTCCCACCAATTGCATTATAGAGCGGTTCAAGTTTTTCAGCAGGCGCCAGAAACCCGGGGAGCACATCGACACCTTCGTGGCATCGTTGCGTCACCTGGCCCAGCGTTGCCACCTGGAGACGTTGACCCCCGACCAGATGGTCAGAGATGTCCTAGTTCACGGTCTACAGGACGCGAAGCTACGGGCTGAGCTTCTGAGAAAGCCGGACCTCACTTTAAACGACGCTTTGCATGCCTCTCGCATGTCTGCTGCTGTCGACGCCGTATCTCCCCCTGAAGCTGAGGACATTAACTATGCCGGTGCTGCTGGACGCCCGCGGCGCGATGGCCCGCCACGCCAGCGTAGCACTCCCGCGCCTGCGAGGGTCAACCCTCGCCGATGCCCAAACTGCAACTTTGTCAATCATCAATTTGATGTTTGCCCTGCTCTGGGTAAGACTTGTAATTTGTGTAGGAAGCTTAATCACTTCTCCGCAGTGTGCCGTTCCAGGGGCCAGCCTGTCCCTGCTCAGAGAAAGAGTCTACACAACCTGACTGCTACTAATAGTGTTTATGGCTCCGAATACCTTCCAGTCGAACTCCCTGATTCTGATGACAGCTCCTCCCATGATGAATCACTTGTTTTTTCAGTCCTGGGTGCACATGCTTTGATAGCTGATCCATCAGTTCGAGTTACTGTGAATGGGAAGACCTTCTCTGCTAAGGTAGACACGGGGGCGTTTACGAATGTTATGTCATTAAGCCTTTTTCAGCAGATAAGAGCTGGTGAGAACATTACCGCTGATCACTCCCGCCTCCGTGCATATGGGGGGAGCATGCTATTCCCAGTCGGCAAGGCCACCCTTATCTGCTCAGTTCTGAAGGCCTCTCGGCCCCTCTCTTTCCATCTGCTGGAATCTGAGAATGTTACTCTGTTGGGCGCCAGTGCGTGCCAGGACCTCGGTTTGGTGTCCTTCCACCACGACATCCACCCGGTGCAGACCCCCATGGATCCCATGTGCGAGTACCCCGACCGTTTTGACGGTGTATTGGGCAAGCTACCCTGCAAGTACGAAATCGAGGTGGACCCGGAGGTCCATCCGGTAGTCCGCCCGCCTCACCGCGTCTCCTTTGCTATGAAGGACAAGGTGGAGTCCACTCTACGCCAGATGGTGGCCATGGGCATCATCAAGGAGGTGAGTGATGCCACCCAGTGGGTCTCCACCATGGTCGTTGCTGCTAAGAAGGACAAGAGTGAGATTCGGATCTGTATCAACCCCAAGGACCTAAACCTTGCCATCAAGCGCCCGCACTACCCCATGCGAACGGTGGAGGATGTCGCTGCAAAGGTTGGCCCAGCCACTGTATTCTCTGTCCTCGATGCCAAGAACTCTTTCTGGCAGATTCCGCTGGATGAACGTTCATCTTTACTGACCACGTTTGGTACACCTTTCGGCAGGTTCCGTTTCCTCCGCATGCCTTTCGGATCAATTCTGCCAGCGAGGTTTTCCAGCGCACCATGGAACAGCTATTTGCAGGTCTGCCGTGTGCTATCATCGTCGATGACATCTTGGTGTACGGGAGGGACGTCGCTGAGCACGACCTCCACCTCTGCCTGGTCCTGGATCGGGCTCGGGAGATCAACCTCAAACTGAACCCCAAGAATTGACGTTTCCGCGTCCCGGTGGTCACCTACGTGGGCCACGTTTTTACGGCTGAGGGTCTGAAACCAGACCCACAGAAGACAGCTGCGGTCTCTGAGATGCCAGCTCCGGTCAACGTGCCAAGCCTGCAGCGCTTCTTGGGCATGATGAACTACCTGGGGAAATTTATTCCCGACCTCAGCGAGCTGAGTGCGCCCCTGAGGGAACTGACCAAGATGGACACTGCCTGGGTTTGGTACCCGCTACATCAGGCAGCCTTCGATGACTTAAAATCCCGGCTGGTTCGCACCCCCACTCTGAAGTTCTTCGACTTAAAGCGCCCTATCGTCATTACCTGCGATGCATCAAGTTTCGGTCTCGGTGCCGCCTGCCTGCAAATCTACGACCGCCTGCAACTACCTGTCTCCTACGCCTCCCGCACCATGACTCCCACCGAGCAACGCTACGCTCAGATCGAGAAGGAGCTCCTTGCCGTGGTGTTTGCCTGCTCGAAGTTCAGGGACTACATTATAGGTAACACCTTCACTATCGAAACCGACCACCAGCCGCTGGTCACGATCTTGAACAAACCGATCCACGTTGCCTCTTCCCGTTTGCAGCGTATGATGCTGCAACTCCAACGCTTTACATTTCAAATCGTGTACCGCAAGGGCAAGGACATGTTTGTGGCCGACACGCTGTCCCGCGCACCGCTGGCTTCTACTGCCCGCCACCCGTATGAGTCATCCGACCTGATGGTGCTGAACGTCAACTTCATGCCTTCCCAGCAGATGCAGTCCTGATTCACCACACTGCCAATGATCCTGCCCTGCAACAGCTTATAGAAGTCATCCGTCGCGGCTGGCCTGACCGTCGCTCACCCTTGCCGGCTGGTGCTGCGCCCTACTTCCTAGTCCGGGACGAACTTGTGCTGCAGGACGGCGTGGTGGTAAAGGGCCACAAGGTTGTGGTGCCTGCTGCTCTGCGGGACCACTATTTCCAAACTGCCCACAACGGCCATCCCGGAGCTGATGCCACCCTGTCCCAGGCCCAGAGCCAATTTTATTGGCCCGGCATGGCACAGGACATCCGGGAGAGGGTCTCTGCCTGCTCAACCTGCAATACACTCTCTCCGCACCAGCAACGCCAGCCACTCCTGCAACAGCCTGCCCCCGCCCTGGCGTGGATGGCGGTCGCTACGGACATATTTGAGTGGCGTGGCAAACATTTCCTGGTCCTGGTCGACTCCTACTCCAGCTGGTTCGAGATTGAGCGTCTGCACTCCCTCACTTCTGCTGCGGTCATCGGGAAGTTGCAACCCCTCTTTGCGACCTTTGGCATTCCTGTGACTGTGCAGTCTGACAACGGGGGCCAGTTCACGAGTGCTGAGTTCCGCGCATTCGCCGCCGCCTACAACTTTCGCCACATCACCAGCAGCCCTGAATACCCGCGGAGCAACGGCCTTGCTGAGCGCGCCGTCCGCAGTGCCAAGGAGCTGCTGGAACATTGCAGACTGTCGCATTCGGATTTTTATCTCGCTCTACTGAATCTCCGAAATATTAGTCGCGACCCTGCCATGGGCTCACCCGCTCAGCGGCTCATGTCCCGCACCACTCGCCCTCCGATCCCTGTCTCCCAGCGGTCCCTACAGCCCGCAGTCCGCAGCCCTGCTGCTGTCCAGAAGCGTATTACCCAGAAACAGGTCGTCCAGAAGCGCTCCCACGACAAGTCATGCCGTCCCCTTCAGCCCCTCTTCAAGGGCCAGGTCGTCCGGATGCAGTCCCCCTCCGGACACCACCGCTTGGCTGTTGTCATCGGCTTTGCCGACTCTCCGCGCTCTTACCTGGTTGACTACGAGGGCCCAATCTACCGCCGGTCCCGCCAGCATTTGCTGCCGGTCAACGAGCCCGCTCCGCCTCCCGCAGCCACTTTTGCTCCCCCGGTTGCCACCTCGTTGCCTCCCGCTCCTCTGCCCTCGCGACCCTTGGCGCCCCGTTCTCCCGCTGCTCCTCCTGGCCCCCCCCGTCAGCCCCTCTCCCCGCTCGCGTGCCCGTTGCGGTGCCCTTGTCTCCTCCCCGGTCTCCTCGTACTCCCTCTCCTGCTCACTCCCCTTTCGGCTCACCTATCGCCACTCCTGCCCCGGTACCTGCTCTACCTTCGGAGGGGGGGAAGGCGGGTTGCGTACCCGCTCCGGGCGTCTGGTCAAGCCGCCTGAACGTTACGGGGAGTTTGCTTGAATGTTTCAAGTTTTTCCTGACGATGTACGCGCGGGTTTGTGCCTAGCGTATGAGTCGTGGTCTCACTGTCATCATTGCTATGTTTCCCTTTTCAAGGGGAAGGATGTAGAGCCGTGCATGTTCCTTTAACATAATGACCTCACTACTACTAACCACTCCCCATTAGCTTCAGTATAAATGTAACCTTCCCACCCCTAGCTCGCTCTCTAGCTCCGGTAACGGACCACGAACAGCTAGGGCAATATGTGTGTATACGACTCCAATGTATGCAATAAACTAGAGTGAAGATACTATGTGTTTGAACAGTCTTTACACAAACTACCATCCGGGTCTCCCGACTGCGTCCACAGAATCGCCTGTCTGACCCCCTAACTATAGAGTCCCCTATTAGTATTGCCCTCCTCTTCTTTTCCTTACCCTTCTGAGCAACAGGGCCGGTCTCTCTACCGGAGGCCCGGCCGCTGTCACTACCCCCAGGTAGGCTGTCCACCCCAACAGTGCTCAAACAGGAGTACATATTGTCAAGGTGTACAGCCACCGGGGTACTCTCTAGTCCCTGCCTGTGCCCCTTGCCTCTCCCAACCGTGGTCCACTTGCCTGCCTCCTGTGGTCTTGGAGTGACCACATCCCTGTAACTCCTCTCAATGACTTCCTCGCTCTCCCTGACCAGACGGAGGTCATCGAGCTGCTGCTCCAGGTTCCTAATACGGTCCATTAGGAGCCCCATCTCGATTCACCTGGCGCAGATGTGGACGTCTGGAGGGCTATCAGACTCCATGACTTCCCACATCTGACATCCAGAACAGTAAACTGCCCTGGCCCTCATACTCCCCTTACCTAGACATCCAGAACAGTAAACTGCCCTGGCCCTCATACTCCCCTTACCTAGGATACAATACAAAACAAACTGCTACAATACAGTACAATCAGCAGGGATCTGACTCCCAATCAGCTGCTCCCTCTTGTCTGCTTCCACCAATCAGCGGCTTCCTCAAACCCACTTGTTTTTGAAGTGGAACTTGGAACGTTACAGATTTCGGTTCCTCTTTATCTCCTACCGCTCGGGTGTAGCTCCTCCCTCTGCGACCTCTCCAACGGCTCTTGGGCCTCTGTAGAAGCAAGCCCCGCGCTCCTCTTTATCTCCTACCGCTCGGGTGTAGCTCCTCCCTCTGCGACCTCTCCAACGGCTCTCGGGCTTCAGATTCCTATTAAATCTTTTCCCCTTCACCTTAAACCTATGTCCTCTGGACTTCAATGCACCTACTCTGGGCAAGAGACACTGTGGATCAATCCAATCTATTCCTCTCATGATTTTATACACCTCGATAAGATCACCCTTCATCCTCCTGCGCTCCAAGGAATAGATTCCCAACTACTCAACCTCCCTATAGCTCAGCCCCTCTAGTTCTGGCAACATCCTCGTAAATCTTCTCTTTCCAGATTGACAGCATCTTTCTTATAAAATGGTGCCCAGAACTGAACACGATACTCTAGATGCAGCCTCACCAATGTCTTCTATAGGAAGGGACTGCATGTGCTGATTTAAACCAAAGATTGACACAAAAAGCTGGAGTAACTCAGCGGGTCAGACAGCATCTCTGACAAAAGGAATAGGTGATGTTTCGGGTCGAGATCTTTATTCAAACTGTCTTACAGGAGTGTCACGCGGAGCCGCGCGTGCGGCAGGAGTGTACTGGGGATCGTGCACGCGGCGGGAGTGTCCCCAGGGAGCAACCACGCTACTACGCCCTGTCCACGGGCACCCTGGGGGGTTTCCGGGACCGCTGGGCACCGCAGGGGGTTGAATGCATCCCCAATGAGGATTGTCACATAGTTGTATAATAGTTTATTTAGGATTATTTGTTTGTATTGTATTATGGTGGTGGGTTCTGGTTTGTTTTATTGCATTGTAAATAGTATTTTTAATAATTGAATTAATTTTTTGATTAAAAAAAGGGAGCAACCATGCTGCCGGCCACCATAACAATGACCGAAGACTGGAACGCGCCCCGGTAGGCCCGACTCGCCCCACAGGCCTTCCAGGGGACTGCAGAGAAGCCGGGCGGCGAGGCCTGTCTGGGCCAGAGCCTCAGCGATGGCGCGATGGGAGCCTCAGCGATGGCAGGAGCCTCGGCGGTGTCGGGAGCCTCGGCGGCAACGTGGGTCTCAGCCTCGGTGGCGGTGGGAGCCTCAGCGGTGGCGGGAGCCTCGGCGGCAATGTGGGTCTCAGCCTCGGTGGCGGTGGGAGCCTCAGCGGTGGCGGGAACCTCAATGGTGGTGGGGCCTCATGGTCGATGAGCCTGAGGGGGGAGGGGGAAGGCAATGGGGACCGCCGTGGAGAACAATGGCGACCCAGCGTGTGGGGACCGCCGTGAGGGACGGTGGGAGAACAAAGGGGGACCCGGTGTGGGGGGAGGGAGAGGGAGTACTAGTTTAGAATCCTCTGCCAAGGGGATAAGTCTGTGTTTGGTAGTTTGTTTGTTTGTTCCGGTGAAGGCGCTGTGCACACGGCAGACAGCCAACAGATGCTGTCTTTTTCTTTTCACTTTTAATTTCAAGTTTTTGTGTACCTTGTCTGTTGTGACTGTCGGCAGACCAATTTCCCTCCGGGGATGAATAAAGTTTTATCATATAGAATCGTATTGTATCGTTAAAAAATGTAACGTGACCTCCCAACTTCTATCCTCAGTACACTGTCGGATGTAGGCCAATGTGCCAAAAGCCTTTTTGACCACCGTATATACCTGCGACTCTACCTTCAAGGAACCATGCACATGCACTCCTTGATCCCTCTGCTCTACAACACTCCCCAGAGCCCTACAATTCACTGTGTAAGACCTGTCCATGTTAGACTTCCCAACACCTCACATTTCTCTGTAAGTTGCAGGTACCTTGCCAAAAAATGTGAGATTAATAAATTGTATATACTTTAATTTAGGTTACTTTTTTGTCACGTGTACCGAGGTACAGTAAAAAGTCTTTGTTGCGTGCTAACCAGAAAGACACTCCATGATTACAATCGAGCCATCAACAGTGACGGGATAAATGATAAAGGGAGTAACGTTTAATAGAAACATAGAAAATAGGTGCAGGAGTAGGCCATTCGGCCCATCGAGCAAGCACCGCCATTCAATATGATTATGGCTGATCATCCAACAGTATCCTGTCCCTGCCTTCTCTCCATACCCCTGATCCCTTTAGCCACAAGGGCCACATCTAACTCCCTCTTAAATGTAGCCAATGAACTGGCCTCAACTACCTTCTGAGGCAGAGAATTCCACAGATTCACCACTCTCTGTGTGAAAAATGTTTTTCTCATCTCGGTCCTAAAAGACTTCCCCCTTATCCTTACACAGTGACCCCTTGTTCTGGACTTCCCAACATCGGGAACAATCTTCCTGCATCTAGCCTGTCCAACCCTTTAAGAACTTTGTAAGTTTCTATAAGTTTCTATAAGATCCCCCCTCAATCTTCTAAATTCTAGTGAGTACAAGCCAAGTCTATCCAGTCTTTCTTCATTTGAAAGTCCTGCCTTCCCAGGAATCAGTCTGGTGAACCTTCTCTGTACTCCCTCTATGGCAAGAATGTCTTTCCTCAGATTGGAAACCAAAGCTGTACGCAATACTCCAGGTGTGGTCTCACCAAGACCCTGTACAGCTGCAGTAGAACCTCCCTGCTCTTATACTCAAGTCCTTTTGCTATGAATGCAAACATACCATTCACTTTCTTCACTGCCTGCTGCACCTGCATGCCTACTTTCAATGACTGGTGTACCATGACACCCAGGTCTCATTGCATCTCCCCTTTTCCTAATCGGCCACCATTCAGATAATAGTCTACTTTCCTGTTTTTGCCACCAACGTGGATAACCTTACATTTATCCACATTATACTGCATCTGCCATGCATTTGCCCACTCACCCAACCTATCCAAGTCACCTTGCAGCCTCCTAGCATCCTCCTCACAGCTAACACTGCCCCCCAGCTTCGTGTCATCTGCAAATTTGAAATGTTGCATTCAATTCCCTCATCCAGATCATTAATATATACTGTAAATAGCTGGGGTCCTAACACTGAGCCTTGCGGTACCCCACTAGTCACTGCCTGCCATTCTGAAAAGGACCCGTTCACTCCTACTCTTTGCTTCCTGTCTGCCAGCCAGTTCTCTACCACATCAATACTGAACCCCCAATACCGTGTGCTTTAAGTTTGCATACTAATCTCTTATGTGGGACCTTGTCGAAAGCCTTCTGAAAGTCCAGATATAACACATCCACTGGGTCTCCCTTATCCACTCTACTAGTTACATCGTCGAAAAATTCTATAAGATTCGTCAGACATCATTTACCTTTCATAAATCCATGCTGACTTTGTCCAATGATTTCACCACTTCCCTAATGTGCTGCTATCCCATCTTTAATAACTGACTCTAGCATTTTCCCCACTACCGATGTTAGACTAACTGGTCTGCAATTCCCCGTTTTCTCTCTCCCTCCCTTTTTAAAAAATGGGGTTACATTAGCTACCCTCCAATCCTCAGGAACTACTCCAGAATCTAAAGAGTTTTGTAAAATTATCACTAATGCATCCACTATTTCTTTGGCTACTTCCCTGAAGTACTCTGGGATGCAGCCTATCTGGCCCTGGGGATTTATCGGCCTTTAATCCATTCAATTTATCTAACACCACTTCCCGGCTAACCTGGATTTCACTCAGTTCCTCCATCTCATTTGACCCCGGCCCCTGCTATTTCTGGCAGATTATTTATGTCTTCCTTAGTGAAGACAGAACCAAAGTAGTTATTCAATTGGTCTGCCATTTCCTTGTTCCCCATGATCAATTCACCTGTTTCTGACTGCAAGGGACCTACATTTGTTTTAACTAATCTTTTTCTCTTCACATATCTATAAAAACTTTTGCAGTCAGTTTTTATGTTCCCTGACAGTTTTCTTTCATAATCTATTTTCCCTTTCCTAATGAAGCCCTTGTCCTCCTCTGCTGGACTCTGAATTTCTCCCAGTCCTCTGGTAGGCTGCTTTTTCTGGCTAATTTGTATGCTTCATCTTTTGCTTTGATACTATCCCTGATTTCCCTTGTTATCCACGGATGCACTACCTTCTCTGATTTATTCTTTTGCCAAACTGGGATGAACAATTGTTGTAGTTCATCCATGCAGTCTTTAAATGCCTTCCATTGCATATCCACCGTCAACCCTTTAAGAATCACTTGCCAGTCTATCTTGGCCAATTCACGTCTCATACCCTCAAAGTTACCTTTCTTTTAGTTCAGAACCCTTTTTCTGAATTAACAATGTCACTCTCCATCCTAATGAAGAACTCAACCATATTATGGTCACTCTTCCCCAAGGGGCCACGCACAACAAGACTGCTAACTAACCCTTCCTCATTACTCAATACCCAGTCTAGAATAGCCTGCTCTCTCGTTGGTTCCTCTACATGTTGGTTTAGAAAACTATCCCGCATACATTCCAAGAAATCCTCTTCCTCAGCACCCCTGCCAATTTGATTCACCCAATCTATATGTAGATTGAAGTCACCCATTATAACTGTTTTACCTTTGTTGCACGCATTTCTAATTTCCTGTTTGATGCCATCCCCAACTCCACTACTACTGTTAGGTGGCCTGTACACAACTCCCACTAGCGTTTTCTGCCCCTTAGTGTTTCGCAGCTCTACCTATATCGATTCCACATCCTCCAAGCTAATGTCCTTCCTTTCTATTGCATTAATCTCTCTAACCAGCAACGCTACCCCACCTACTTTTCCTTTCTGTCTATCCCTCCTGAATATTGAATATCCCTGGATGTTCAGCTCCCAGCCTTGGTCACTCTGGAGCCATGTCTCCGTGATCCCAACTATATCATAATCATTAATAACTATCTGCACATTCAACTCATCTACCTCATTACGAATGCTCCTTGCATTAAGATACAAAGCCTTCAGGCTTGTTTTTACAACACTCTTACCCCTTATACAATTATGTTGAAAAGTGGCCCTTTTTGATTTTTGCCCTGGATTTGTCTGCCTGCCACTTTTACTTTTCACCTTGCTACCTATTGCTTCTACCCTCATTTTACACCCCTCTATCTCTCTGCTCGTGCTCCCATCCCCCTGCCACATTTGTTTAAATCCTCCCCGACAGCACAGTGACAAAGGAGATTGATGAAGGTTAGGATAGTGGATGCTGTAGACATGGTTTTTAGTGAGGCTTTTGATAAGGTCCCTCATGGTAGACTGATCCAGAAGATAAAGGTGTACGTCATTCATGATGACTTGGTCGTATGGATTCGGAACTGGCTTAGTCATAGAAGACAGAAGGTAGATATTCTGGCTGGAGGTCTGTGACCAGTGGAGTTCCGCAGGGATCTGTTCTGGGACCTCTGCTGTTTTTGATATATATAAATGACCCGAAACGTCACCTATTCCTTCGCTCCATAGATGTTGCCTCACCCGCTAAGTTTCTCCAGCATTTTTGTCTACCTGAGATGTAAATGTAGATGAGTTAGACTTTAGACTTTAGCGATGCAGCGCAGAAACAAGCCCTTCGGCCCGTTGAGTCTGTGCTGACCAGTGATCCCCGTACACTAGCACTATCTTACGCAGTCGGGACAATTTACAATTTTACCAAAGCCAATTAACTTGCAAACCTGTATGTCTTTGGAGTGTGGGAGGAGAGTGGAGCATCCGGAGAAAACCCACGCAGTCACAGGGAGAACGTACAAACTCCGTACAGGCAGCACCCTTGGTCAGGATCGAACTGGGTCTCTGGCGGTGTGAGGCATCAATTCTACCGCTGCGCCATCGTGCCATCCATGAGTAAGTTTGCTGATGACCGCAAATTGGCTGAGTTGCTGACAGTTCCTCCAGCATTTTTGTGTATTGCTCAAGGTTCCGGCATCTGCATCATCTAGTGTCTTCAATGGGATGAGAGTGGATCTGGCCCAGGTAACGTGTAACCAAAGGTCGACAGGAAAATACGTGGCAGCACAATGAGGAAGAGATGATATAGTTAAAAATGAAGAGCATTTTCATGAAGAGCAAAGGGAGGAACAAATAAAGCCGTGAGCTTTCTGGATGACAAAAGAGATACCGTACAATATACCGATTAAATAAAAGGTTGTGTTGGAAATACCAGCTGGAGTCAGGGTGAATTAGAGGGAAAGTGGAAACCAAAATAAGGTTTAAAAAAAAAAGCATGTGAGAATTAGCTTCCAACTTAAATTGGAATCCACAAATGCTCCATAGGCACATAAATATTAAAACAATATTATAATGGAGTCGGGCGTATAAGGACACAAATAGTAGATGCTGATGGTTCTGTTTAAGCCTTTGTATTTGTCTTAGCCAGTGAAGAGAGTGCTTCCATAGTAATAATGAATGGAGAGAAATGTTAATGATGTATAATATGGAAATATCAGGAAAGTTGATCAATAAGGGTGTCTGGGGTTATGAGAAGGCAGGAGAATGAGGTTGAGAGGGAAAGATAGATCAGCCATGATTGAATGGCGGATAGACTTGATGGGCCGAGTGGCCTAGTTCTGCTCCTATAACATTAACAAGCAGTTGTCTGGACTTAAAGTAGGTGACGAACTACATTCAGAAAGGATGCGTCACAGAATTTTGGGGAAAGTAACATAGAAATATAGAAACATAGAAAATAGGTGGAGGAGTAGGCCATTCGGCCCTTCGAGCCTGCACCGCCATTCAATATGATCATGGCAAAGGGAAGCAAGGGAACTGTGCAGACACTGGCCATATATTTTCAAAAACACAAAAGAGAAACTCAGTGGGTCAGACAACATCCGTGGAAACAATGGATAGGTGATGTTTCGGGTCAGGACCCTTCTTCATATTGGATGGAGGGGAGGGGCAGAAATTGGACAGTAGTGAATGTTATTCATACAGTCATTATAGACAAATCAATTTAATCCCACTGGTGGCAAAGCTTTAAGGAATATGAAGATGCAACAGGATTAATAGTTACTTGGAGGAAAATAGATGAGTGAAGGCAAGTCAGATACGTCAAGGTACACAAAAATGCTGGAGAAACTCAGCGGGTGCAGCAGCATCTATGGAGCGAAGGAAATAGGTAACGTTTCAGGCCGAAACCCTTCTTCAGACTGATAGGGGGTGGGGAGAAGAAAGGAAAAAAGGAAAAAGGCAGAGGAGGAGCCCGAGGGCTGGGGGAGGGGAGGAGACAACCAGATGGCTGATGAAGGGGAGGGGACAGCAAGGGCTAGCAGAATTGGGAGAATTCAATGTTCAGGCCACCAGGATGTAGACTGCCCAAGCGGAATATGAGGTGCATTTCCTCCAATTTACGGTGTTGTGAATTAAATCTCGTCAGATACGTCAAGGTCGTTTTATGTGGAAATAGATAACATCAATGAGGGTAATGCAGTTGAGGCAGTACAATTACTTCCAGACGTCTTTTGATAAGATACCATATGAAAGCCTTATCAACAATGCTGAAGCACATGGCACATGTGTGCATCTCTGGAGGGCATGGCTCGGCAACGTTTTGGGTCAGGACCCTTCTTCTGACTCTTACCCAAAGCATTGCCTATCCATGTCCCCCAGAGTTGCAGCCTAACCCACTGAGTTACTCCAGCACTTTGTATTCGAACCTAGATTCCAGCATCTGCAGTTCTCGGGCACATGAGATTGATAGCGTGGGTACGTATTTGGCTATGTACATGTGCGGCACAGTGGTGCAGTGGTAAAGCCGCTGCCTTACACCACCAGTGACCCAGGTTCAAACCTGACTACGGGTGCTGTCTGTATGGAGTTTGCACGTTCTCCCTGTTTCCTCCCACATACCAATGACGTGCGGGTTTGTTGCTTAATTGGCTTCTATAAATTGTCCATTGATTTTAGGATAGAACTGGTGTGTGGTGTGATTGTTGGTCCGCGCGGACCCGATGGGCTGAGGGGCCCACTTCCACACACTAGCTCCAAACTAAACTAAACGTAAGCATTTATTTTGCAGGACAAGGACACATACGTTGCTTGTAGGTCAAAAGGAAACAAAAAGGTTTTGAACCCTAATTATGTGTGACTCTTGTAGCTCCAGCTATTTATTTTCATTCCAGAGCTTTTCGTAAATTCAAGCTCAAGTGACATAAACAGAATTTGATATCGACATGGAAAACAAAGATCCCATTGACTTTAATTTAGACTTTAGAGATACTTCCTTAGAAGGCTTAGGACGTTTGGCATGCCCCCTACAGCTCTCACCAACCTCTACAGATGCACCATATAAAGCATTTTATCAGGATGCATCACAGCATGGTTTGGGAACAGCTCCATCCAAGACCTCAAGAAATTGCAGCGAATTGTGGACGCAGCCCAGACACAAACCAACCTCCTTCCATTGACTCCACCTCACGCTGCCTCGGCAAGGCCAGTAGCATAATCAAGGACAAGTTGGACCGTGGCCACTCCCTCTTCTCCTCTCTCCCATCAGGTAAAAGGTATAGAAGTGTGAAAACACACACCTCCAGATTCAGGGACAGTTGCTTCCCAGCTGTTATCAGGCAACTGAATCATCCTAACACAACCAGAGAGCAGTCCTGAAACACTATCTAGCTCTTTGCTGACCCTCGGACTATCCTTTATCAGACTTTTCTGGCTATACCTTGAACAAAATGTCAGGTCAGGTCGGGGGGGAGTTCCGCTCTGCCACGGGTACCATGTAATCCCGTGCTACCTGCTCCATGGTCGGATAGTCGGCGACTAAACCGTCTCCCCCACCTGGTTTGCCAGGTGAGGAGGGGGCTGTGGACCACCAGCAGGACCAAAAACAAGACGGTGAGCTTCTAGCGAGCCAACGGCCATCCACACTTCAGTAGAAGTTGTGATCGCTGTCGTACACAGCATTGTAAGGAATGATGATAAAGCACACACACCAAAATCCTATACTTCCAGCGGCGGAAGTCCGCAGGAACTGGAGGACAGGGATGTGTGGTGCGACCGTCACCATTCCCGTCGGAAACCAGCACCACTGCATTGCTAATGTTTTCAACGATCATGAATGAAACGTTATTCCCTTATCATGTATATATACACTGTAAATGGATCAATTGTAATCATGTATTGTCTTTCTGCTGACTGGTTAGCATGCAACAAAAGCTTTTCACTGTACTTTGGTACACGTGACAATAAACTAAACTGAACTGAAACTGTCCTTCGGCCCATCGAGTCTGTGCTGACCAGCGATCACCCCATCCTAACATTCGGGACAATTAACAATGTTACCAAAGCCAATTAACCTACTAACCTGTACGTCTTTGGAGTGTGGGAGGAAACTGGAGCACCCAGGGAAAAACCATACAGATCACAGGGAGAACGTACAAACTCCGTACAGACAGCACTGGTAGTCAGGATCGAACCCAGGTCTCTGGCACTGTAAGGCAACTGCCCCACTGTGCCACCCTGATTTCAGGTGAATTATTATGTAAACTTGCACAAGTAACATTCCAGACCCTAGGAATGGACAAACTTCAGAAAAGATTTCCGGGTTGAGTTTAATTACATGTTCACATTCTGCTGATGACAGTGTTAATAAAAATCAATTGAATTAAATTGAAAACTATAGAGCACTTTGCCTATTTAATAGGCCATCAGCATTCAGTTATAAACCAATTTGGATGACTACTTGCAGTATTTCACAAAAAGATATATCCTTTAATAAAACATTTTTTTATTTCAGAATACATTATTCATACACAGTCATTAATAAAGTGTTATGTATGAAGACTATATGTTATTTCATTAAATGTAGACACCAAATTCTTAATTAATCTGCTATCTTAAGTACATTTCTTATTAACATTAAATTATTGTCTCAACTATTGTCTAAAGAATTAGATCTGCGTATTTTAAAAATATTCAGTTAGAATCCAAATAAAATATTTTATATAAGACCTGAAAAAGCCTGCAAAATAGAAATTCCACATTGGAACTGGGGACGCAGCTCATCTCTGTATGTATTTGGGTCAATTCTACAATTGCCAGGCACAGTTCAGAGCATTAGGTTTGTTTAGGGACTGCAATGTTGGAATTATTTTAACATGAATTTGAAAACATTGCACCTACAGCTTTCAGAGTAATTGTTTGTCACCGGTAACATTCAAAAATAATATAGAAACATAGAAACAGAAAATAGGTGCAGGAGTAGGCCATTCGGCCCTTCGAGCCAGCACCGCCATTCAATATGATCATGGCTGATCATCCAAAATCAGTACCCGTTCCTGCTTTCTCCCCATATCCCCTGATTCCCTTAGCGCCAAGAACTATATCTGACTCTCTTGAATACATCCAGTGAATCGGCTTCCACTGCCTTCTGTGCCAGAGAATTCCACAGATTCACAACTCTCTGGGTGAAAAAGTGTTTCCTCATCTCAGTTCCAAAAGGCCTAATCAAAGGGTACTGTACTCTTTTGCCTCATCTGGTCTGAGTGATTGGTTAGGTGACTGAGGCCATCTTTGGACCACTATATTCTGCCTTGGTCGCCCTTCTATAGGAAAGATATTGTTTAGCTGGAAAGAGCGCAGAGAAGATTTACAAGTTTGTTGCCAGGACTTGAGGGGCCTGAGCTATAGGGAGAGGTTGGACAGACTGGACTTTATTCGATGGAGTGCAGGAGGGTGAGGTGCGATCTTGTAGAGTTGTATAAGATCATGATGGAGAATAGAGTTTGTCACCCAGAGTAGGGGAGTCAAGAACTGGTGGACATCGGTTTGAAGTGAGAGGGGAAAGATTTAACAGGAACCTTTTTCACACAGAGGGTGGCGGGTGTATGGAAGTAGCTGCCAGAGGAGGTAGTTGAGGCAGATACTATAACACCAAGTTAACAGACATTTGGACAGATACAAGTATAGGAAGTGTTTTGAAGGATTTGGGCCAAACGTGGACAGGTGGGGTTAGAGTGGATGGGGCATTTTTGTTGGCATTGGCAAGTTGACCGAAGGGCCTGTTTCAGTTCTATATAACTCTATGGGACTGCTCTTAGTTCACATCCACATCTATTCAATCACGGCAGCCATTGAATCAATTCAACCCAGCCATGTCTTAACAGTGATCAATGGGAATGTAGCACAAAATTGGAACCAGCCCTGGTTCAGTGGCCAGGACGAGACTGTTGGGAATCACTAAAGGGATCTTTAAAGAGATCTTTACAGGCTCATACCCAATCTACAAGGCCAGACAATGTAGAATGGGCAACAAGCCAGAGAGGAAAGCACCACTCCCATCATGTTCAGCACAGATATTGTGGGCTGAAGGGCCTGTTCCTGTGCTGTACTGTACTATGTTTTAATATAAAATGCTATAATACTCATTGGTGGCAACAGATTTTTTTTAAATATAAGCAATATTTTTTTGGAATAATCTATGATATTTTGGTAAATGGTACTTCACAACCAAAAGTGAAATGTTGAGATGTCTTTCATTCTACTGGAAGATTCAAAGACATTTTGTTTAAAGTTTAGATTAGAGTTTAGAAATACAGCGTGGAAACAGGCCCTTCAGCCCACCGAGTCCATGCAGAGCAGCCTTCACCCCATACACTAGCACTATCCTCCACACTAGGGACAATTTACAGTTGTTATCAAAGCCAATTAACTAGCAAATCTGTACATCTTTTAGAGTGTGGAAGAAAGCAGAGCACCTGGAGAAAACACACATGGTTAAACCCCTGTCCCACGGTACGAGTTCATTCCAAGAGTTCTCCCGAATTTGCCTTGATTCGAACTCGGAGATTTACGGTAATGGCCACTCGTCGGTACTCGGGGCTCTCGTGGACATTTTTCATCATGTTGAAAAATCTTCACGAGTCTTCCCGTGCTTACCTGCCGTTAGCGAGTCTTCCCGAGTACCTGCCGTTAGCGCTAAGAGACGTCCCTGAGCTCCGATGGACCCACTATGTTCATTCACCGTGCTTACCACGAGTTTGATTTTTTTTAAACTCGGGAGAGCTCTTGGAATGAACTCGTACCGTGGGACATAGATACATAGATACATAGAAAATAGGTGCAGGTGTAGGCCATTCGGCCCTTCGAGCCTGCACCGCCATTCAATATGATCATGGCTGATCATCCAACTCAGTATCCCGTACCTGCCTTCTCTCCATACCCCCTGATCCCTTTAGCCACAAGGGCCACATCTAACTCCCTCTTAAATATAGCCAATGAGCTGGCCTCAACTACCCTCTGTGGCAGAGAGTTCCAGAGATTCACCACTCTCTGTGTGAAAAAGTTTTTTCTCATCTCGGTCTTAAAGGATTTCCCCCTTATCCTTAAGCTGTGACCCCTTGTCCTGGACTTCCCCAACATCGGGAACAATCTTCCTGCATCTAGCCTGTCCAACCCCATAAGAATTTTGTATGTTTCTATAAGATCCCCTCTCAATCTCCTAAATTCTAGCGAGTATAAGCCAAGTCTATCCAGTCTTTCTTCATATGAAAGTCCTGACATCCCAGGAATCAGTCTGGTAAACCGTGTCTGCACTCCCTCTATGGCTATAATGTCCTTCCTCAGATTTGGAGACCAAAACTGTACGCAATACTCCAGGTGTGGTCTCACCAAGACCCTGTACAACTGCAGTAGAACCTCCCTGCTCCTATACTCAAATCCTTTTGCTATGAAAGCTAACATACCATTCGCTTTCTTCACTGCCTGCTGCACCCGCATGCCTACTTTCAATGACTGGTGTACCATGACACCCAGGTCTCGCTGCATCTCCCCTTTTCCTAATCGGCCACCATTTAGATAACAGTCTGCTTTCCTGTTTTTGCCACCAAAGTGGATAACCTCACATTTATCCACATTATACTGCATCTGCCAAACATTTGCCCACTCACCCAGCCTATCCAAGTCGCCTTGCAGTCTCCTAGCATCCTCCTCACAGCTAACACTGCCCCCCCAGCTTAGTGTCATCTGCAAACTTGGAGATGTTGCCTTCAATTCCCTCATCCAGTTCATTAATATAAATTGTAAATAGCTGGGGTCCCAGCACTGAGCCTTGCGGTACCCCACTAGTCACTGCCTGCCATTGTGAAAAGGACCCATTTACTCCTACTCTTTGCTTCCTGTTTGCCAGCCAGTTCTCTATCCACATCAATACTGAACCCCCAATACCGTGTGCTTTAAGTTTGCATACTAATCTCTTATGTGGGACCTTGTCGAAAGCCTTCTGAAAGTCCAGATATAACACATCCACTGGGTCTCCCCTATCCACTCTACTAGTTACATCCTCGAAAAATTCTATAAGATTCGTCAGACATGATTTTCCTTTCGTAAATCCATGCTGACTTTGTCCAATGATTTCACCACTTTCCAAATGTGCTGCTATCCCATCTTTAATAACTGACTCTAGCAGTTTCCCCACTACCGATGTTAGACTAACTGGTCTGTAATTCCCCGTTTTCTCTCTCCCTCCCTTTTTAAAAAGTGGGGTTACGTTTGCTACCCTCCAATCCTCAGGAACTACTCCAGAATCTAAAGAGTTTTGAAAAATTATCACTAATGCATCCACTATTTCAGGATCGAACTCAGGTCTCTGGCGCTGTAAGGCAGCAACCACCGTACCACCCTAAATTTTAATGACATTTAAGAAGATTTTTAGAAGTTAAATTTCAAGGTGATTATAAAATATAAAAATGTGCATGTTACAGTTTAGTTTATTATTACGTGTACTGAGGTACAGTGAAAAGCTTTTGTTGCGTGCTATCCAGTCAGCAGGAAGACAATACATGATTACAATTGAGCCATTTACAGTGTATAGATACAAGGTTTCAAGGTTCAAGGTCAGTTTATTGTCGCATGTACCAGTTAAGGTATAGTGAAATTTCTCTTGAATTTCTACAGGTGCAGAGTAGAGAGCATACTGACTGGTTGCAACATGGCCTGGTTCAGCAACTTGAACGTCCAGGAGCGGAAAAGGCTACAAAAAGCTGTAAACACTGCCCAGGCCATCACCGGCTCTGACCTCCCCACCGTCGAAGAGATCTATCGTAGTCGCTGCCTCAAAAAGGCAGCCAGCATCATCAGAGACCCACATCATCCTGGCCACACACTCATCTCACCATTGCCATCGGGAAGAAGGCACAGGAGCCTGAGAACTGTAACGTCCAGGTTCAGGAACAGCCTTTTCCCTACAGCCATCAGGCCCATCAGGCTATTAAACATTACAACCTCAGAAGCTATGAACTACAATATACTATTATTATTATTATTATTACACTGTTATTGTTTGTCTTTTTTTTCAGTGTATTTGTTATATTCTTTATTATGATGACATATTCTGTCGTGCTGCATCAAGTAAGAATTTCTTTGTACTATCTGGGACGTATGACAATAAAACACTCTTGACTCTTGACTCTTGAGTTACCATGCAGCCATACTAAGTGCAAAGCAACAAGACACACCACCACATAAAAGTTAACATAAACATCCATCACAGTGGATTCCACATTCCTCACTGTGATGGAAGGCAATAAAGTTCCTCTTTGTTCTCCCGCGGTCGGGTCAGTCAAACCATCCACAGTCAGGGTGATCAAAGCCCCCGCAGTCGACGATCGAAACTCCCGTCGGGGTGAAACTCTCTCCGCGGCATGGAGTTCCCGAATCGGCCTCTTCTTACCGGGGACTGGGGGCTTCATGATGTTAAGGGAATAACGTTTAGTGCAAGGTAAAGCCAGCAAACCTGTCCTATCCATGTACCTGTCTAACTGTCTCTTAAACGATGGGATAGTCCCTGCCTCAACTACGTCCTCTTGCAGCTTGTTCCATACACCCACCAACCTTGTGTGAAAAAGTGACCTCTTGGATTCCTATTCAATCTTTCCCCCTTCACCTTGAACCTATGTCCTCTGGTCCTCGATTACCCTACTCTGGGCAAGCGACTACGCATTTACCCGATCTATTCCTCTCATGATTTCGTACACCTCTATAAGATCCATGGGATAGAGACCCAGCCTACTCAACCTCTACCTATAGCTCACACCAACATCCTTGTAAATCTTTTCTGAAACCTTTCATGCTTGATAATATCTTTCCTATAACATGGTGCCTGATAATAGAGAATAGACAATAGACAATAGACAATAGGTGCAGGAGTAGGCCATTCGGCCCTTCGAGCCAGCACCGCCATTCAATGTGATCATGGCTGATCATCCCCAATCAGTACCCCGTTCCTGCCTTCTCCCCATATCCCCTGACTCCGCTATCTTTAAGAGCCCTATCTAGCTCTCTCTTGAAAGTATCCAGAGAACCGGCCTCCACCGCCTTCTGAGGCAGAGAATTCCACAGGCTCACAACTCTCTGTGAGAAAAAGTGTTTCCTCGTCTCCGTTCTAAATGGCTTACCCCTTATTCTTAAACTGTGGCCCCTGGTTCTGGACTCCCCCAACATCGGGAACATGTTTCCTGCCTCTAGCGTGTCCAAACCCTTAACAATCTTATATGTTTCAATAAGATCCCCTGTCGTCCTTCCAAACTCCAAGTGTACAAGCCCAGCCGCTCCATTGTCTCAGCATATGACAGTCCCGCCATCCCGGGAATTAACCTTGTAAACCTACGCTGCACACCCTCAATAGCAAGAATGTCCTTCCTCAAATTAGGGGACCAAAACTGTACACAATACTCCAGGTGTGGTCTGTACAACTGATAAAAGCAGGGAAGAAATTGTATATTGAATGGAAAAGACTTTAAGTATGTGAACTGAGTAACCTTCCATTAGAATGACTCTTGTTCATATAGACTTTGTGCTTTAAGTGTATTGCTAAGTTTTATTAATAAAAGGGAACATTGCAAATCTGACAAATTCTTAGTCCTCGAATGATTTGATAATACTCAAACCTTGAATTTGTCCTTTCAATATTATTGTCAAATACCACACATGCCAATACTCGCACTCTGTGTAAGAGTCTCCCACACTAAACCTACACTTCTCTCTCCCACACGAGTAATGTTCCACTCACTTTCTGAGTACAAGCTAAAATTCACAACATAATTATCTTGTTGCAATGATTCATATTGGCACAGTGACTCATAGGATCTTTCATCATCATTGTTTTTAATCATGTTTTGTGTGTGTTCAGTCTCAAATAGTGGACTTTATCATGTAACTATGAAATATCACAGTTCAGATATGGGATACAAATCATTTCATAGAAATTTGTCTTCAAAATTATCTGTTATTTGAATCGGGGTCAAAGCTGTTGAAGTTCTATCTACTCCTCTCATTTAAGATTCTGATCTGATTGTGAACTACTGTTCTACATGCCTGCTTCCCCTGTCACCTTTCACCCCCTCGTTTATCAAGAAGGATTACAACTCCGCCTTAAAAATGCACAAAACCTCTGTTTCCACTGATCTTTGAAGAAGAGTTCCAAAGGCTCGCGACACTCGATAGAAAAAAGATGTTTCTTCATCTCGCCTCATTACTGTCTTAATTGGGTGACTCTTTATTTCTATATTCTTCCACAAGAACATATATAAACAGCACAGCGCAGGAACAGGCCCTTCGACCCACAATGTTTGTGCCAAACATGATGCCGTTAAACTGATCGCATCTGCCGTACATGATCTTTATTCCCCGCACTTCCAAAAGCCTCTTGAACTCCACTATCGTATAGGCCTCCACCACCAACTCTGGCAACGCGTTCCAGGTCCCCACGGAATAACTGAATGAGGTAGCGTTAAGACTAAGCATAAGTGGCAGCACCTCCAGGAAGGATTTTATGTGTCTTTATTTTCTAGTGTGTAAAAAAAATTCAACAATTCTCACTTTTAAAGAAAAAGCATTGTATTGTCTTAAGTTCTAAAGGTCATAAGTGATTGGAGCAGAATGACGCCATTCAGCCCATCAAGTCCACTCTGCTATTCAATCATGGCTGATCTATCTTCCCCTTTTAATGCCATTCTCCTGCCTTCTCCCCAAAACCCCTGACACCTGCACTAATCAAGAATCTATCTATCTCTGCCTTAAAAATATCCATTGACTTGTCCATTATCCCATTCAGAAAAAAATGTTATTTCTGACTGGTCTGGCAGTTTGCAAAGCTTAGATGGGACTTTGCCTCTTGTGAGGGGAATTTGTGGATTTGGGGGCACTTTGCAACATCTGTATCTGCAGCTGGGCTCCGAGTCACTGTGGGCTAGCCAGGTAGACCCTTGCGCTGAGATTAGTTCAGGTTGGGTGAGCGGTGATTGTGGGAAGTTCGCTCGTCCCATTGAAATCCAGCGCGTTATTTCCAGCAGGAACAATCCCATGGCTTGAGCCTTTAGACCTTAAACTTTAGATGTTAGAGATACAGGGTGGAAACAGGCCCTTCGGCCCACCGAGTCCATGCTGACCACCGATCACCCCATACACTAGCACTGTCCTACACACTAGGGACAATGTACAATTTTGTTTTACTGAAGCCAATTAACAAAGTATGTCTTTGGAGTCCGGGAAGGAACCGGAGCACATGGTGACAGGCAGAATGTACAAACTCCATACAGATCCCTGGGAGCAATTGTGGTGAGTTAACATATGAATGCATGGTTCCTGCATTGCACTGAAGGCCTATTTATTACAAACAAAATCACGCCCTTTAACCTGGTTAATAAATAAGTGAAAATATTAGCCAATAAAGTTCTTAGCACTAATTGATGAAAATTATCAAACTGAATTAGGAAGTCAACAACACAGTTATATTTAAATTGTAATTGTTAAGATGTATTAATCATTGCCAAAAAATTATTTCTAAACATTAATTTTCCTGATATGCTAAAATGGATATCATCATTTTTTCATGTTCATAAGTGAAGGGAGCAGAATTAGGCCATTCGGCCCATCAAGTCTACTCCGCCATTCAATCATGCCAGATCTATCTTCCCTTCTTAACCCTATTCTCCTGCCTTCTCCCCATAACCCCTGACACCCGTACTAATCAAAAATCTATCTATCCCTACTTTAAAAATATCCATTGACTTGGCCTCCACAGCCTTCTTTGGCAATGAATTCCACAGATTCACCATCATCTGACTAAATAAATTCTTCCTCATCTTTCTAAAGGAACGTCCTTTAATTCTAATGGGCCTGTCCCACTTAAGGGCCTGTCCCACTGTACGAGGTAATTCAAGAGTTCTCCCGAGTTTCCCTTGATTCGAACTCGGAGAATTACGGTAATAGCCGCTCGTTGGTACTCGGGGCTCTCGTGGACATTTTTCAACATGTTGAAAAAACTTCACGAGCTTACCGCGTTTCCCGAATACCTGCCGTTAGCGTTACGAGCCGCTAAGAGACATCCCGAGCTCCGACGTACCCGCTACGTACATTCTAAGTACTTACCATGAGTTTGATTATTTTTTTTAACTCGGAAGAGCTCTTGGGTAAACTCGTATAGAGGGACAGGCCCTTTAGGCGACATTTTAGGCGAGTGCAGGAGACTCTGCGCTTGCCACATGGTCGCAACATGGTCGGCACATGTTCGCTGATAGACTCTGGTGAGTCTCCTTCATGATCGCGAGGAGTTCCTGCATTCTGGAAACTAGTCGCGGCCTCAGTGTGGTTGCCGCAAATTTTTCAACATGTTGAAACATTTTCTGCGACCAAAAATTGGTCGCCATGGAAAAAATCGATAATCCTGGAGTCGTAGGTGCAGTTGTAGTGGGGTCGCCATGCAGTTTATGGGTAATGAAGGTAGTCATAGGTAGTGTTAGTTAATCGCCTTTGCTGACTGGTCATTTTCATTGGCTCATTGGGGAAAAAAAACATAAGCAGGAGTTTTCAGAACCAAGGATAACTGACCGGTAATGTTAAATGCCCGCTAAACTACACAGCTGTGTATCTCTGGCTTATTAAAAGTTGTCTGGCTTCTTAAAAGTTTTCTCCCCCCTTCTGCCCCTTTCTCCCCCCTTCTCCCCCCTTCTCCCCTCTTTTAAAGGACTTACCGTACACTGTGCTAGCCATCTTAATTACAGCGTCAACCTTCCTGTTCATCGCGGTGTGTGTCTGTATCACCTTGGCTTTGTACCGTTGGAATTTCAGACAGCGCTCCTCCGCTTGCCTTGGCCCCTGCCTTTGCGATGTGTGTGTGTGTGTTCCACTCTGACAGTCGCTGTTCCAGTTCCCGGTTTTTCAGGCGACTGCCGGCAACTTGACAGTCGGCGGCAGTCGGCTGAAAAATCGCCTAAGTGGGACAGGTCCATAAGGCTTTGACTTCAGGTCCTAGACTCTCCCACTAGTGGAAACATCCTCTCCACATCCACTCTATCCAGGAGACATCCAGTTTAAGAAACATTACTTTCTTTGGAGACACAAGGAACTGCAGATGCTGGCTTACCAATAAAACACCAAGTGCTGGAGTAACTCAGCGGGTCAGACAGCATTTCTGAAGAACATGGATAGGTGATGTTTCGGATCGGGACTGAAGAAGAGTCCCAACATATAAACATCGCCTATCCACGTCCTCCTGAGTTGCTGCCTGACCCACTGAGTTACTCCAGCACTTTGGGTGTGTTTTTTAAAAACTTTCTTTGGAGTTAAGCAATTACTTCAGTGATATTGGGTAACAGAAGACACTATTTACAAGTGAGATTGCTGATCAACTATAACCTTCAAAATTGAGTTTTTATTCAATTGAAAGAAAACAGATCAATATATTTCTGACTGAATGACTTTGGTCCGAACTCCAATCAACCATAGTGAAGTGTAATATATGTTCTGAGAACTTTACTGGACCATTATTTCATGGATCAATACTCCAAATCCAGACTCCAAACATGGGCCCTAGTCTTGTGGCTCAGCTGAAACTTATCTAATTTTGAATTCACAGTTTAGTTTAGTTTAGTTTAGAGATACAGCTCGGAATCAGGCCCTTCAGCCCACCGAGTCCACACCGACAAGTAAACACTATCCTACACACAATTTTACATTTACACCAAGCCAATTAACCTACAAACATGTACGTTTTTGGAGTGTGGGAAGAAACAGATGATCTCGGAGAAAACCCACGCAGGTCACGGGGAGAACAACGTACGTACAAACTCCGCACAGACAGCACCCGTAGTCGGGATCGAACCCGGGTCTCCAGCGCCGCAAGCGCTGTAAGGTAGCAACTCTTACCGCTGCGCCACCGTGGCCACCTGTGAGTTCTGATCCAAGTTGAGAAGTTTGAAGGATGGAACAAAGTTGCTGAATTATGCAAATCTTAAACAAAACAATCAACATACACGGCCCCAAAAGCTAATGGAAAATCAAGATCCTCCCTGGCTTTTAAGTTAAAAACGCCGATTTGTAATTCTCTGAAAATAAATGCTCAAAGACCATATCTTAGACTTTAGAATTCACGCAGGTGGATGAAAAATCAATATTATCAGTGTATTCATTTAGTTTAATTTAGTTTATTGTCAATATCCCGAGGTACCGTGAAAACCTTTAGTTGCGTGCTAACCAGTCAGCAGAAAGACGATACTTGATTCCAATCGAGCCATTTGCAGTGTACAGATACAGGATAAAGAGAATAACGTTTAGTGCAGGATAAATTCCAGTAAAGTCGGATTAAAGATAGTCCGGGGGTCCCCAATGAGGTAGATAGTACCTCAAGACTGGTCTCCAGTTGGTGATAGGTTGGTTCAGTTGCTTAATAACAGCTGGGAAGAAACTGTCCCTGAATCTGGAGGTGTCCGTCTTCACACTTCTGTACCTCTTGCCTGCCTGATGGGAGAGGGGAGAAGAGAATGAGGTCAGGTTGAGACTGGTCCTTGATTATGCTGTTTGTTTTCAAACCTCTACATTATGGGAGAGGGAAGAAGAGGGAGAGGTCGGGGTGAGACGTCGTTGATTAATATTCCTAAATTGTATTAATTCCCCTAAAAATAACTATGTATTTTCTAAAATCTGAAAGGAGGAAATATTCCCTGTGCAATGGTTTAATTCCATGTGTTTTATTCAAATATAAATTTGATTATTTTTTCCAAAGTGTGTCAATTCAAGATTTTTGTTCTTTTCCAGCTACATTTTAATTCCACTCCCTTCTCCCTCACCCAATGCACACACACTGATGAACCACGCTCTGGCCAAAGCCCCAAGCTCAATTGAATATAAAGAAAAAGTGAAATCGCACAAGTTCAAAGACCTTTCAGCACCAGAGACCCGGGTTCGATCCTGACCACAGGTGCTAACTCTATGGAGTTTGCACGTTCTGCTTGTGACCGTGTGGGTTTTCCCTGGGTGCTCTGATTTCCTCCCACATTCAAAAGATGTACAGGTTTGTAGGTTGTGTAGGAAGGAATTGTAGATGCTAGTTTAAACCAAAGATAGACACAAAAAGCTGGAGTAACAGCGGCAGAGTTGCTGCCTTACAGCGCCAAAGACCCGGGTTCTGTCCTGACTATGGTTGCTGTCTGTACAGAGTTTGTACGTCCTCCCTGGTGTCCACACAGGTTTTCTCCGGGTGCTTAGGTTTCCTCCCACACTCCAAAAACGTGCAGGTTGTAGGTCAATTGGCTTCTGTAAATTTTCCTTGGTGTGCAGGAAGGAGCTAGTGCATGGGTGATCGCTGGTTGGCGCAGACTAGGTGGACTGACGAGCCTATTTCCACGCTGTATCTCTAAACTAAATTAATTGTGATGGCAATAAATAGAATTTTCTGGCTTTTTTGTCTGACATCTCTATGGAAGTCACAATGCTATAAGGCAAATCAAATGTGAAACTTAAACTAGATCCCTTCGTCCCTTATACCACATATAATCCTCTCTCTCTCAAAACATGGAGCTGGCTCAAAGGGCTGAATGACCTACTCCTGCACCTATTGTCTATTGTCTATGATCTAAAATGGAACTCTATGATCTAGGGTTCCATTGCCTTGAAAGGTTGTCAACATGATAATGTCCTCTGATTGTGTGTGTGCCAAATTCATAGCTCTCCATCGTCTCAAATGGCTGTGTGTTGAAATATCCTTCCAACTTAAAGGCAGGGATAGATAGATTCTTGACTAGTCAGGGTGTCAAGGGTTATTAGGAGAAGGCAGGAGAATGGGGTTCGAAGGGAAAGATAGATCAGCCATGATTGAATGGCGGAGTAGACTCAATGGACCAAATGGCCTAATTCTGCTCCTATCACTTATGAACATGGACTTTAAACACCATCTTAACTCTGCATAGGCTAATTAGTGTTTTTGAACTTATTTCTGTATACAAAGTTTACTTATCTTCATGCTGTCTCAATAGCATTCCATGCCTGTGTATTTGCAACACTGTCTTCTACCTGGGGAATATAATAGAATAACATATGTTCATCATTGACAAAACCTATTCCAAAACATTAATTTTCCTGGGTCCCTACCCCAAACGTCGCCTCTCCTTGTTCTCCAGAGATGCTGCCTGGTCCGCTGAGTTACTCCGGCACTTTGTTGGCCATTGGAAGTCTCTCAGTGCTCTCTATGTAGGGTGTGAGTTATTCACACACCTTGTAGCCCAACCCCAGGCTACTTCAGTTTGAGTTTGGTCTATTGTCAGGTAGAGTGAAAAGCTTTCAGGATGCCTATTCTGCTTGAGCTACCATTTCCTGCTTTGCTGAAAATTAGTCACCACTGTATTCAAGCCTCCTGTGTGTTTGCGCCTTGCATTCAGCATGCTCCATTACATTATAGCCATAGAGGGAGTGCAGAGAAGGTTCACCAGACTGATTCCTGGGATGTCAGGACTTTCATATGAAGAAAGACTGGATAGACTTGGCTTATACTCGCTAGAATTTAGGAGATTGAGAGGGGATCTTATAGAAACGTACAAAATTCTTATGGGGTTGGACAGGCTAGATGCAGGAAGATTGTTCCCGATGTTGGGGAAGTCCAAGACAAGGGGTCACAGCTTAAGGCTAAGGGGGAAATCCTTTAAGACCGAGATGAGGAAAAACTGTTTCACACAGAGAGTGGTGAATCTCTGGAACTCTCTGCCACAGAGGGTAGTTGAGGCCAGTTCATTGGCTATATTTAAGAGGGAGTTAGATGTGGTCCTTGTGGCTAAAGGGATCAGGGGGTATGGAGAGAAGGCAGGTACGGGATACTGAGTTGGATGATCAGCCATGATCATATTGAATGGTGGTGCAGGCTCGAAGGGCCGAATGGCCTACTCCTGCACCTATTTTCTATGTATCTATGTATCTATTACAGGCCTACAATGTATGACCACTCGGGAAGATCTTTGGTACGTTAGTCTTCATCAGTCAGAGTACTATACTTTTTAAGCCATTTATAGCGCGGAAACAGGCCCTTTAGCCCACCCGATCCGCACCGACCAGCGATCCCTGCCACCAACACTATCCCACACACACTAGGGACAATTTATATTTATACCAAGCCAATTACCCTATGGACCACGTGCTCACCAGGGAGAGCGTACAAACTCTGTACAGACAGCAACCATAGTCAGGATCGAACTTGGGTCTTTGGTGCTGTAAGGCAGCAACGCTGCCGCTGTGCCACCGTGCCGCCCTTGTAACAGTGGCTCGCAGCTAAAGGACAATTGACAAAACCATGGCTCAGAAGCAGGAACAGCATGGTGCAACAAGTGCACATCGCAACTCGTCAACAGATAAGAGCTTTGTTTTAATACAACACTAACGTGGAGGTCACTCATAAAGTCACAAAAAGAGTTTGCACAATAATAGTTTAGTGTAGAGACACCGTGCGAAAACAGGCCTTTCGGCTCACCAAGTCCGCGCCGACCCCCAGCAATCCCCACACATTAACACTATCCTACACACACTAGGAACAATTTACAATTTTTATCAAAGCCAATTAAACTACAAACCTGTACATCTTTGGAGTGTGGGAGGAAACCGGAGCACCCGGGGAAAACCCACGCAGGTCACGGGGAGAACGTAGAAACTTTGTGTCGACAACACCTGTAGTCAGGATCGAACCTGGCACCCTGGCACTGTAAGGCAGCAACTCTACCGCTGCGTCACCGTGCCACCCTACACCTCTATCCTACACACTAGGGACAATGTACAATTTTTACCAAAGCTATTTAACCTACAAACCTGCATATCTTTGGAATATGGGACGAGACTGGAGCACCCAGAAAAAATCCCACGCGGTCACAGGGAGAACGTATTAACTATGTACAGAGACCACACATAGTCTCAGGATCGAACCCGGGTTTCCAGCAGTGTAAGGCAGCAACTCTACCGCTGTGCCACCGTGCCGTATGTTTGTTCTCGTCATGCTGACAAATCTGTTCATGCTGACAAAAGAAAAGGAGTACTTACTGATCTGACATATTTTCAACTACAACAATCAACTAAATTCAACCGAAAAGTATAATTAGAACACTGATTAGACTGGTTAGCACGCAACAAAAGCTTTTCACTGTACCTCAATACTCATGGCAAAAAACTACACCGACTGATTCATTAGTAATTTAGGATTTTACATACTTATTTCAAACAGCATTGTTTTTTTGATCTAATAAGAAGGAACTGCAGGTGCTGCCTTACACCAAAGATAGACACAAAGTGCTGGAGGAACTCAGCGGGTCCGGCATCATCTCTGGAGAAAATAAATAGTTGAGGTTCCGGGTTGGGAGAATTTTGAGGGAGGGTCCCAACCCGAAACGTCACCTATCCATTTAATCCAGAGATGCTGCCTGACCCGGTGAGTTACTCTGGCACTTTGTGTCTATCATTGTTTGTTAATCGTTTGAATTGATAAATATTAATTCATTAAATCACGTTTATAAAATCATGAGAGGAATAGATCAGGTAGATGCACAGAGTCTCTTGCCCAGGGTAGAGGAATCGAGGACCAGAGGACATAGGTTCAAGGTGAAGGGGAAAAGATTTAATAGGAATCTGAGGGGTAAGTTTTTCACACAAAGGGTGGTGGGTGTATGGTACAAGCTGCCAGAGGAGGTAATTGAGGCTGGGACTATCCCAACGTTTAAGATACAGTTAGACAGGTACATGGACAGGTTTGGAGGGATATGGACCAAAAGCAGGCAAGTGGGACTAGTGTAGCTGGGACATGTAGGCAGGTTGGGCCAAAGGGCCTGTTTCCACACTGTATCACTCTATGACGTTCCTTGTGTAATATTCCTCACCTTACAGGTCGATTTTTCCTTTCTTGTATAAATACTGCATTCCCCACACTAGAGACAGGCAATTGAGCCAGTGTTTTTTTTTTTTGCACCAGTCTATTCAGAGGTCTGAGAGAAGGTCTTAAAATGATTCTCTTTCATCCTGTGGATAACTATGTGGAGAAGAATTGCAGGATGATTGAATGTTTCAGGCTATTTATCGCAGTGTGCTCCTGCGATGAAGATTTTCGCCACATGAACCACCCAGTTTAATCCCACACTCCAGCTTGTTTTCAATTGCTGAATTATTTCCCCTTTTCAAGTAATCCTTTTGATTCTTTTCAAACTTGAATTGAAACAAACTTGGATTGTTTACTCTGGAGCATCAGAGGCTGAGGGGAGACCAGATCGAAGGACATAAAATTCGGAAGAATTTTGTCTGAAGAAGGGTCTCGACCCGAAACATCACCAATCCCTTCTCTCCAGAGATGCCGCCTGAGTTACTCCAGCTTTTTGTGTCTACCTTCGGTTTCAGCCAACAACTGCGGTTCCTTCCTATACATACAATTATGAGAGGCATAGACAGGGTAGACAGTCGGAATCTTTTTCCCCAGGATAGAATTGTCAAGGACCAGAGGTGTATAGCTTTAAGTAAAGGGGGGCAAAGTTTAAAGGAGATGTGTGGGGCAAGTTTTTATTTACATACTGGTACCTGTAAGTTTTTATTTAGTTTTTATTTACATAGTGGGTACCTGGGACATGCTGCCAGGGGTGTTGAAGGCAGATGCCATAGTAGCGTTTAAGAGACATTTATCTAGGCTAGGTACTGCATGTGTGCATATATAGGCACATATGGGCACAGTAGGTACTATGTGCTTTTATAGGGTGGCACAGTGGTGCGGTGGTAGAATCGCTGCCTTACAGCACCAGAGATCCGGGTTCGATCCTGACTACAGTGCTGTACGGAGTTTTCCCCGTGACCGCGTGGGTTTTCTCCAGGTGCTCCACTTTCCTCCCACACTCCAAAAGTATACAGGTTTGTAAGTAGATTGGCTTTGGTAAAATTGTCCCTGGTGTGTAGGTAGTGCTAGTGTACGGGGTAATCGCGGACTCGGCGATAACCCTATACACTAATACTATCCTATGTATGTATAGGAAGGAACCGCAGATGAGTATTATCCTATATCCTACATACTAGGGACAATTTACAATCTTTCCAAAGTCAATTATCCTACAAACCTGCACGTCTTTGGAGTGTGGAAGGGAACCAGAGCACCCCGAGATAACCTACACGGTCACGGGGAGAACGTACAAACTTCTACAGGCAGCACCCGTGGTCAGGATCGAACCCGGGTCTCTACCGTTGTGCCACCGTGCTGTCCAACCTGCCCCGCCAACGATGGACGCAAATATTGGGTAATGATCAGCCAGAGAATGGGAGGGAGATTGGAAATCTGAGAGAATAGAAACATAGACATTGAAACACAGAAAGTAGGTGCAGGAGTAGGCCATTCAACATGATCATGGCTGAGCAGTACCCCAGTCCTGCTTTTCTCCCATATCCCTTGATTCCCTTAGCTGAAAGCTATATCTAACTCCCTCTTGAAAACATCCAGTGAATTGGCCTCCACTGCCTTCTGTTTCAGAGAATTCCACAGATTCACAACTCTCTGGGTGAAAATGTTTTTCCTCATCTCAGTCCTAAATGGCCTGCCCCTTATTCTTAAGCTGTTACCCCTCGTTCTGGACTCCCCCAACATCAGGAACATTTTTCCTGCATCTAGCTTGTCCAATCCCTTAAGAATTTTATATGTTTCTTTAAAATTCCCTCTCATCCTTCTAAATTCCAGTGAATACAAGCCCAGTTGACCCATTCCTTCACCATATGTCATCCCGGGAATTAACCTGGTGAACCTACGCTGCACTCCCTCAATAGCAACAATGTCCTTCCTCAAATCAGGAGACCAAAACTGCCCACAATACACCAGGTGTGGACTCACCAGGGCCCCGTACAACTGCGGTAGGAACTATATGCTCCTATACTCAAATCCTCTCACTATGAAGGCCAACATGCCATTAGAAACATAGAAACATAGAAAATAGGTGCAGGAGTAGGCCATTCGGCCCTTTGAGCCTGCACCGCCATTCAATATGATCATGACTGATCATCCAACTCAGTATCCTGTACCTGCCTTCTCTCCATACCCCCTGATCCCTTTAGCCCCAAGGGCCACATCTAACTCCCTCTTAAATATAGCCAATGAACTGGCCTCAACTACCTTCTGTGGCAGAGAGTTCCAGAGATTCACCACTCTCTGTGTGAAAAATGTTTTTCTCATCTCGGTCCTAAAGGATTTCCCCTTAATCCTTAAACTGTGCCCCCTTGTCCTGGACTTCCCCAACACCGGGAACAATCTTCCTGCATCTAGCCTGTCCAACCCCTTAAGAATTTTGTAAGTTTCTATAAGATCCCCCCTCAATCTTCTAAATTCTAGCGAGTACAAGCCGAGTCTATTAGCTTTCTTCACTGCCTGCTGTACCTGCATGTTTACTTTCAGTGACTGATGTACAAGGAAACCCAGGTCTCCTTGCACCTCCCCTTTTCCCAATCTGCCACCATTCAGATAATAATCTGCCTTTCTCGTTCTTGCCACCAAAGTGGATAACCTCACATTTATCCACATTATACTGCATCTGCCATGCATCTGCCCACTCACCCAACCTATCCAAGCTACCCTGCAGCCTCATAGCATCCTCCTCCCAGCTCACACTGCCAGCCAGCTTTGTGTCATCTGCAAACTTGGAGATGTTACATTTAATTTTGCCAGGTGCCAGAACAACAATCTTGCTCTTAGCATCAGCAAGACCAAAGAGCTGGAACATAGAACATAGAATGGCACAGCACAGGAACGGGCCCTTCGGCCCACAATGTTTGTGCTGAAGATAATGGCGAGCTGAACTGATCTCATGGGCCTGCACATGATCCATAACGCTCCATTCCCTGCAAATCCATGTGCCTATCTAAAAGCAACTTTCACACAACTGCCATATCTGATTGTATAGGAAGGAATCTGGTTTACACCAAAGATAGACACCAAATGCTGGAGTAACTCAGGAGGACTGGCAGCATCTATGGATAGATGGAATGGGTGATATTGTGGGTCAAGACCATTCTTCAGACTGAGAGGGGAGAGGGAGATATAGAGATATGGATGGGTAAGGTGTGGAAACAAGAGATCTAAGGGGACGAAGATCAAGGAAAATGCAGAATGGATCATTGTTGGCTGTGGGGAAGGTGACAACAAGGCGTACAATCAGTAAAATGTAATCAGGATGACAGTAAAACTAGTCGGAGAACTAGGAAGGAGAGAGAGGAAAAGCAAGGGTTTACTTGAGTTAGAAAAGTTAGAAAAGTCAATATTCATACCACTGGGTTATAAGCAGCTCAAGCAAAATATGAGGTTCTGTTCCTCCAATTAGCACTGGGCCTCACTCTGACAGTGGAGCAGGCCCAGGACCGAAAGGTCAGTGTGGGAATTGGAGGAGAGTTAAAGTGTTTAGCAACCGGGAGATCATGTAGATCTAGGTGTACTGAGCGTAGGCAATCTGCGAAACAATTGCTGATCCTGCACTTGGTGTCTGTCATGTCTGATTGGTAACTTCAGGAGAGCAAAGGCAAGAATCCATGAACTGTCTTCATCAAAAGGACATGAGTGGAGAGAGTCAACAGCTTCAAGTTCCTGGGTGTGCATATCTCTGAAGATCTGTCCTGGTCCCACCACATTGATGCAAGCGCAATAAAAGCCTTAGAAGATTGAGGAGACTCAGTGGTGGTGGCCCGTCGGTAATGACGATGGCGGCTTGTGCAGTCTCAATTCTGGTGAGTTCTGACATGGCTCACAAGTCTAGAGAAGAGGGCTGCACAAAAACCTGTGCGTGAATGAGTTTAAGGTGGAGAAGCTGTTCCACCCTCTCGGCCGCAGAAGTCAGAGTCCAGTGGTATGAATAATCATCATGGCTGGAGACTTCTTGGCTGCAGTGGATGGCCATGTTGTCTTTAGTGCTCTGGCTAGCCCTTGGCATTCCACAGTGCATCGCTGTGTCACCTTTCCAGCCGTTGGTTCATAAAGATCTCTTCCGCCTGGTCCGCCAAAGCAGACTTTCCATGAAGGATCAGCATGTCCCACAGCTTGAGCTGGACTACATGGTACCAGTTGCAAGCCTACGCCTTGACCTGTTAGGAGACTCAGTATGTTGACGAATACTCTATTGAACTTCTGCAGGTAGAGGTAGAGAGCATACTGGCTGGTTGAGTCACATCCTCATACGGCAACTTGAACAACCAGGAACGAAGGAGACTACAGAGAGTGGTGGACATTGCTCCATTACAGGTTCTGACCTCCTCACCATTGAAGAGATGTATAGGAGGTGCTGCCTCAAAAAGGCAGCCAATATCATCAAAACCCCACACCATGCAGGTACAGCAGACAGTGAAGAAAGCGAATGACATGTTGGCCTTTATAACAAGAAGAGTTGAGTATAGGAGCAAAGTGGTCCTTCTGCAGTTGTACAGAGCCCTAGTGAGACCACACCTGGAGTATTATGTGCAGTTTTCCTCCCCTAATTTGAGTAAGGACATTCTTGCTATTGAGGGAGGGCAGCGTTGGTTCACAAGACTAATTCCTGGGATGGCGGGACTGTCAGATGCTGAGAGAATGGAACGGCTGGGCTTGTATACTCTGGAGTTTAGAAGGATGAGAGGGGATCTTATTGAAACATATAAGATTAAGGGTTTGGACACGCTAGAGGCAGGAAACATGTTCCTGATGTTGGGAACCAGGGGCCACAGTTTAAGAATAAGGGGTAAGCCATTTAGAACGGAGACAAGGAAACACTTTTTCTCACAGAGCGTTGTGAGTCTGTGGAATTCTCTGCCTCAGAGGGCGGTGGAGGACGGTTCTCTGGATGCTTTCAAGAGAGAGCTAGATAGGGCTCCTAAAGATAGCGGAGTCAGGGGATATGGGGAGAAGGCAGGAACGGGGTACTGATTGGGGATGATCAGCCATGATCACGTTGAATGGCGGTGCTGGCTCGAAGGGCCGAACGGCCTATTCCTGCACCTATTGTCTATTGTCTATTGTCTATTGTCTATTGTCTATTGTCATCCTGGCCACACTTTCATTTCATTCCTTCCTTTGGGAAAAAGGTACAGGAACCTGAAAACCATGACCACTAGGATGAAGAAGCTTCTTCCCAACAACAATCAGGCACTTGAACACTACATAACACTAACCTCTGCAATCATGAACATCTATGGACTGTCTTTGGATGTATGATGAACTTTGGTTTACGCACTCATATTATGGTTGTAATTTATAGAATTTTTAACAATTATTACATATTATCTGAATGTTTTGCCTGTTCTGTTGTTGGTGCATAGGACAATTAAACTCTTGACTCTTGACTTTTACTCATCACCAGCACTGCACCACTTAAATACAGTCAGTGTGACAAAGCCACTCTGTGACAACTGTCACCGATTTTGTTCTTTGTTCAACCTCACAAAAGAAATAAAAAATCTAAATCTACAATAGCAGGTCAAAGTGGTGGCAACTCGCAATAACTCTGGGCGACATAGTGGTGCAGCGGTAGGGTTGCTACCTTACAGCGCTTTCAGCGCCAGAAATGCGGGTTCCATCGTGACTACGGGTGCTGTCTGTACGGCCTTGACCACCGGGCGGCGCCAGCAATGGCTGCCTCGCCAATAGTCTGTCTGTCTTTCCTTCTTTGTGTTTTAATAGTATATGTACGGCCTTGACCACCGGGTGGTGCCAGCAATGGCTGCCTCGCCAATAGTCTGTCTGTCCTTTCCTTCTTTGTGTTTTAATAGTATGTGTTAAACGTATGTTTTTAGTGTTCTTTAGCTTGTTAATGTGGGGAGGTTGGGGGGGTTGTGGGAAACATTTTTAAATCTCTTACCTCGACGGAGATGTGATATTTTTCCGTATCATTTATATCTCCCCGTCCACACTACAGCCTAACATTGAGGAGTTGGCAGCCTTTGCTGGAGACCTTTAAGAGCTCCACCGCGGGTGCCTGCGGACTTACCATCACACAGCTCGCGATCCCTTTGCCAGGGATCACCTTTGGAGCTCCAATCGTGGGTGCTTGCAGACTTTAACATCACAGAGCCCGTGGTCTCTGATTGGAGACCGACTTCGGGAACTCCAAGCCGCAGGAGCTTCGACAGCCCCATCGTGGGAGTTTCGATCGCCCCGACGCGGGTGCTTCGACCGCCCCGATGGATGGTTCAACTGCCGCGGGAGAATAAAGAGGAAGAAGATTGGACTTTTTTGCCTTCCATCACAGTGAGGAATGTGGGGAATCCACTGTGGTGGATGTTTATGTTAAATTTTATGTAGTTGTGTGTTTTGTTGCTTTTTTTCCCGTATGGCTATATGGTAATCGGCATATCACTGCACCTTAATTGGTACACGTGACAATAAAAGACCTTTGACCTCTGAATCCTTTGAGTTTGTACATTTGCCCCTTGACTGTGTGGGTTTTCTCCGAAATCTTCGTATATTCTCACACACTCCAAAGACGTACAGGTTTGGAGGTTAATTGGCTGACCGTAAATGTAAATTGTCCTTTAGTGTGTGTAGGATAGTGTTAGTGTGCGGGGATCGCTGGTCGGTGTGAACTCGGTGGGCCGAAGGGCCTGATTCCGCGCTGCATCTCTAAACTAAAATAACGAAACAATACTTCTGCATTGTACATCTTGTTGTAGTCCCAACTATATGTGCAACCATTGTTAATAACATGAACATCATAATGTGATGGTGGTAGGTATGATCATGTCATTCCAGAAGTTTTTAGATGGATGTGCAGGGAATGGAGGGATATGGATCACATGCAAGTTGAAGCATGAATAAAGGTCCCAACCGAAACGTCACCCATCCTTTTTCTCCAGAGACACTGCCTGACCCGCTGAGTTACTCCAGCACTTTGAGTGTAATTTAGGATTATTTGATTGATGCCCATAGCTCAACGTGCTACTGGAAGTGAGGTTGAGACTCAGTTGGATGTGAGCTTTGTGCATCCATCTTGAAGTTGACATTCTCTAATTCACAAGACTTATTTCAATGGTTCATTGTCTCTACGGTTCAATTAGGTACTGATTGGGGATGATCAGCCATGATCGCATTGAATGGCGGTGCTGGCTCGAAGGGCTGAATGGCCTACTCCTGCACCTATTGTCTATTGTCTATTGTCTATTGGCTTTTATTGTCACGTGTGCAAAGTACTAACATGGCGAAATTCTTTTCCTTCCTAACATTCCAGTAGACTATTGCCATATCACCGATCCTTGATTAGCAAGTGTACAGGCCTAGTCAACTGAGCCTGCATGCAAGAGGCGCCATGTTTTGCCACCATTTTCAAAGTTCAAACGCTCCAGTTCGTATGAGTGGCACCCGTTCCAGGCGAGTCCCAGGCTTCGTGTTGCGGGACCTCCAGCCATCTCCTTCCTTGGACGCCACGTCTCTCTCCTCGCCCGGCGACCTTTGTTCCCCAGGGGTGCCTCCCGCAGCAGCACACGTGGGCGAGGTGAGCCAGACCGCGGCTCCCTCTCCTCTCCTCCCAGCCTCGCCCTTTGTCGTCATCGCCTGCACACTCCTCCCGGTGTCTGGTCTTCGGGAGATGTGCAGGGGCCGGCATCCCCCTTCCGCCGGTTCCTACAAGCAGGGGACCCGCTCTGTGTGCACCCCCTGAAGCCACTATCCGTCAGATGTTGCCATTGTCTGGTAATTCAGCCATTGATCAGCCATTGATCAGCCATGATCATATTGAATGGCGGTGCAGGCTCGAAGGGCCGAATGGTCTACTCCTGCACCTATTTTCTATGTATCTATGTATTACTGTATCTTCGCCATATGATTGAATTTTTTTAAATGGCTTCCCCTCCACTCTTTTGCTCCATCCTCCTGGCACTGTGCCGAAGGCTTTTTCAGCAAAGTGGGATGATCTGAGCCACTCACTTCTTCACTGGCGTTATCATCGCTGCTCATGATCTATGGGGAGGTGTGCTGTTACATAAAAGGATTACTTCTGTCAGCCTGCCTCCATACTCACCCCCTCAAACACTTTCTAATTTAACAACGCTGCCAAGTACCAGAAGGAAAGGAAACCATCAAAGAGGGCAGATTTTTAAATAGTCAAAGAATCATCAAAATGTGCAACAGAGTTGAGAGCTATTTGGCCCACATAGGACCAGGTTGGAGAATCTGTGGAATTCTTTGCCACAGAAGGCTGTGGAGGCCGCCAGTGGATATTTTGAAGGCAGAGATAGATAGATTCTTGATTAGTACAGGTGTTAGAGGTTATGGGGAGAAGGCCGGAGAATGGGGTTCGGAGGGAGAGATCGATCAGCCATGATTGAATGGCGGAGTAGACTTGATGGGCCGAATGGCCTAATTCTACTCCTATTCCTTATGACCAAACAGACTGTAACAGATCTATCCACTCCAACCTCATTTCCCAGCACTAGTGCAACAATGTTAAGCGCCTCACCAAACACTGTAAAGGTTTCTGCCTCTAACGTGCTTTCAGATTACAAGTTTGAGAATAGAAGTTGGGAGGTCATGTTGCAGTCATAGAAGATGTTGGCGGGGCCACATTTGGAGTATTGTGTTCAATTTTGGGGGCTCCATGTAATAGGAAAGATGTCGTCAATCTGGAAAGGTTGCAGAGAAGATTTACGAGGAGGTTGCCAGGACCCGAGGGCCTGAGCTACAGGGAGAGGTTGAGCAGGCTACGATTTTATTGCTTGGGGAGCAGGGGGATGAGGGGTGATCTTATAGAGGTATACAAAATCATGAGAGGAATAGATCAGGTAAACGCACAGAGTCTCTTGCCCAGAGTTGGGCGAATCGAGAACCAGAGGACATACGTTTAAGGTGAGTGGGGAAAGGTTTAAGAAGAACCTGAGGGGTAACTTTTTCACACAAAGGGTGGTGTGTGTATGGAACAAGCTGCAGAGGAGGTCGTTCAGGCTGGGACTATCATAACGTTTAAGAAGCTTTTAGACAGGTACATGGATTGGACATGTTCAGAGGATTATGGGACAAATGCAGGCAGGTGGGACGAGTGAACAAATTGCAGTAGGCCAAGAACTCAAAACAGATCCTCACTACTACAGAAGTAGAAGGAAAAGAGATATAGTTACAAGTAGTCAGAGGTACAACTAGCAATATTGGCCTGGATAGAGTGGATGTAGAGAGGATGTTCCCACTAGTGGGAGTGTCTAGGACCACGGGGCATTGCCTCAGAATAAAAGGCCAGACCTGAATGGGCCTGTCCCACTTAGGTCACATGGTCCCCACATGTTCGCGGGTGGTTGCCAGGGAGTCACCTTCATGGTCGTGAGGAGTTCCCGCATTCTGGGAACTAGTCTCGGCCTCATTATGGTCGCCGTGAATTTTTCAACATGTTGAAAAAATTAGCGGCGACTACAATGAAGCCGCCATGGAGAGTAGCGGGAATTCTCGAGCCGTAGGTGGGTCGTCAGGAGGTCCTAATGGGTTGCCGTGAGGTCGAAAGTTCTCGGAGGTTCTCATAGGTTGTAGCCGGTGCTGACCGGTGAATTTCATTCGCTCATTGGGAAAAAAAAGGTAAGCGTAGTTTTCAGAACCAAGGCTATAACCGACCGGTAAAATGTCCGCCGAGCTTCAAAGCCGTGTATCTCTGGCTTCTTAAAAGTTGTCTCCAATCCTTCCTCCCCCTTCTCCCCCGTCTCTCCCCCTCTTTCAAAGGACTTACCGTACACTGTGCTTTAGCCGTCTTTTTACAGCGCCAACCTTCCTGTTCATCGCGGTGCGTGTCTGTTTCTCCTTGGCTTTGCACCGTGTACATTTTTTAGGCAGCCCTCCCCCTGCTTGCCCTGTACCCAGCCTGCATAATGGGCTGGTGAAGGAAGCGATGTGTTTGTGGGTGTGTGTGTGTTCCACTCTGACAGTCGCCATTCCAGTTGCCGTTTTTCAGGCGACTGCCGGCAACTTGAAGGTCGCCAGCAGTCCGCTGAAAAATCGCCTAAGTGGGACAGGCCCATTAGAAAGAAGAAGAGGAAGTCTTTAGTCAGTGGTTGGTGAATCTGTAGATTTAATTGCCACAGACAGCTGTGGAGGCCATCAATGGATATCTTTAAGGTGGAGATTGATAAGTTCTTGATTAGTGCAGGCATCAGGAGTCATGGGGCGAAGACAGGAGAATGGGGTTGAGAGGGAAAGATAAATCAGCAATGGCAGAGTAGACTTGATGGGCCCAATGACCCAATTCTGCTCCTATGACGTATGAACATATTGTTTTGTGAGCAAGCTTGCAACAACCACTAAAAGCATATCACTGCATGATTTTAGTACCAGTGGGTAAAGGCAATCTGGAAATAAAAGATCCTAAGAATGGAAAGAAGTGTAAGGCAGGGTTTGTTGTATGCGAAGAGAAATCTACAGCAATGCCACAGAGTCGTGCGACTCGGCAAGTGAAACTGTGCTATGGAACTGCAGATGCTGGTTTACTCGAAGTGCTGGAGGAACTCAGCGAGTCAGGCAGCATCTACGGAGAACGCAGACAGGTGGCGTTTTGAGTCGGGACCCTTCTCCAGTTATAAAAAGAATGCCAAGATCCTTTCTTAACTCTGGTGTTCTGAAGATTTTGGCTGGGGTCAACTGACAGGATATCTTCAGTTGCCTTCATTAAACAATGGCTTCTCTGCATTGCTTTATTAAAATCGTGTGTGACCATGTAGGACTTGTTGATATTGAAGGCTGCTGAAGGTGTACAACCTCTGCGCTCGACAAGAAGCAATTCCCAGATGAATTTGCTGAAGCATTTGAAGGAAGCAGAAAGCTTGAGGGAGATGAGAGGAATCAGTCGCACATTGCCAGGGATGTGGATTTTTTTTTAAAACCAGAAATAAATGTAATCAATTATTTACAAGAATAATATGTACAATACAAATCAATACCAACAAGTCTACCATCATAGTACAAAGTAAAACAAGTATGCTTAAATATCAAATATACTGAGTATTAAAGGAACGATGTGACAATCCTTGTCAAGAATACATTCCACCCCTGCAGCAGTTGTCAGGCAGAAGCTGAGAGCTGGACTTGATAGACTGACAGAGGCAGAATTCAGGTTCCTACTAAACCTATCGTCCTTTTGTGTAAACCAGCATCTGCAGTTCCATAGTGTCAGAGTGCCAGAGTACCAGAGTGTCAGAGTGTCAGACAGCGTAGAAGCAGGCCCAACATGGCCATCGGCCCATCTACACCAGTCCCACCTGCCTGCGTTTGGCCCATATCCCACTATCCATATACCTGTCTGTTTTCTTAAATGTTATTTTAAACATTCAAAGGTTTCCAAGGTACAGTGATAAGCGAATTACCATACAGCCATACAAAAAAAAAAGCAACAAGACACACATAAAAGTTACCATAAACATCCACCACAGCGGATTCCCCACATTCCTCACTGTGATGGAAGGCACAAAAGTCCAATCCCTTTATTCTCCCCGCGGTCAGGGCAGTCGAACCATCCGTCGGGAGACGATCGAAGCTCCTGCAGCCGGTGGTCGAAGCACCCGCGTCGGGGCGATTGAAACTCCCGTGTCGGGGCGATCGAAACTCCCACATAGAGTTGGTCGAAACTCCAGCGGCTCGGAGTACCCGAAGTCGGCCTTTAACCAGAGACCGCGGGCTCCGTGAATTTAAGTCCGCAAGCACCCACGGTTGGAGCTCCGAGGTTGACCCCTGTCAAAGGGATTGCGAATCCACGATGGTAAGTCCGCAGGCAACCGCGGTGGAGCTCTTAAACTTGGTCTCCAGCCAAGGCCGCCAACTCCTCGATGTTAGGCCGCAGAGCGGATGGAGATACGATACGGAAAAAATCGCATCTCCGTTGAGGTAAGAGATTAGAAAAAGTTTCCCCCGACCCCCCCCCCCCCCACCACACCCCCACATAAAACAAGCTAAAGAACACTAAAAACATACATTTAACACATACAATTTAAACACAAAGAAGGAAAGAACAGACTTTTTCTTGTTTCTACATTCTTTTGATATCTCCAGGATCTGAGCATTGCTGGTAATGGCAGCGGGCTGTCTACCCTATCTGTCTGGGGTAGACACAAAATGCTGGAGTAACTCAGCGGGACAGGCAGCACCTCCGGAGCGAAGGAATGGGTGACGTTTCGGTTCGAGACCCTTCTTCAGGCATAGAAGTAGTCTGAGACAGTAAGACTGGTGGGAAAAGTGGAAAGGGGGATGGGATGGAGAGAGAGGGAAAGCAAGGGCTATTTGAAGTTTAGAGAAGTTAATGTTCACACCGCTGGGGTGTGAACTACCCAAGCGAAATATAAGGTGCTGTTCATCCAATTTGCGCTGGGCCTCACTCTGACAATGGAGGAGGCCCAGGACAGAAAGGTCAGATTGGGAATGGGAGAGGGAGTTAAAGTGCTGAGCAACCAGGAGATCAGGTAGGTTAAGACGGACTGAGCAGAGGTGTTCAGCAAAACAATCGCCGAGCCTGCGCCTGGTCTCATTGATATAGAGGAGTTGACACCTGGAACAGCGGATTCAGTAGATGAGGTTGGAGGAGGTGCAGGTGAACCTCTTCCTCTCCTGAAAAGACTGTTGGGGTCCTTGGATGGAGTCGAGGGGGGAGGTAAAGGGACAGGTGTTGCATCTCCTGTTGTCAGAGTGAGGCCCAGCGCAAATTGGAGGAACAGAACCTCATATTTTGCTTGGTAGCTTACACCCCAGTGGTATGAAATTGACTTCTCTTACTTCAAATAGCCTTGCTTTCCCTTTCTCTCTCCATTACCTCTCCCTTTCCAGTTCTCCCACCAGTATTACTGTATCCGACTACATTTTATCTCTGTCCCGCCCACTCCCCTGACATAGGTCTGAAGAAGGGTCTCGACCCGAAATGTCACCCAATCCATCTCTCTAGAGATGCTGCCCGTCCCGCTGAGTTACTCCAGCATTTTGCGTCTACCTTCGATTTAAACCAGCATCTGCAGTTCTTTCCTACCCGATCTGTCTACCTTGTCTACCCTATCTAAGCCAATGACATAATAAGATCTTCTACAACTGATTAAAAGCGAATATTCAGCAAATGCAAATATTAGTTCCTTAGAGGTTGCCACTGGGAAATCAATAATGAAAATGAGGAACTGGTAGAGATTTTGAATAAATATTTTGATATATCTTCACTGCAGGAGCCATTAAAAAGTATCTCAAAAAGTGGGGGGAGGAGGGGAAGCTTAAAACAATCATGAATCAGTCTTGAATAATCTCAAAAGCTCAAAATTCAACCTCTTAAATCTGCGCAGCTGAGAATCACCTAGTTCTGGCAGGGAATATAATTGCAACCATTTCCAACTTGAATCATGCCTCTGCAGAAATGCAACTGAAAACATATAATTGCAGAACAACAAAGCACTTAGTATCACCATTCCCAGAAAACTGGGTCATACTGACCTCTCCCCTTTAAAAAAAAAATAAAACTTGCCTGTCCTCCTTGAGTCCACCATTACCCAGATATTGCATCAATCCATGTCCCATGGTCTTCTGTCAAAAAGCACACTGCTCATTCCCCACATCCAGGATTTTAACTCATGACGAAGACAGACACAAAAAGCCGGATTAACTCAATGGATCAGGCAGCATCTCTGGAAAACATGGATAAACATGGATGGAGAACCAGGCAGCACAGTGATGCAGCGGTAGAACTGCTGCCTTACAGTGCCAGGAACCCGGGTTTGATCCTGACTACGGGTGCTGTCTGTACGGAGTTTGTACGTTCTCCTCATGAACTGCGTTGGTTTTCTCTGAGATCTTCAGTTTCCTCCCACACTCCAAAGACATACAGGTTTGTAGGTTAATTGGCTTGGTATAAATGTAAAATTGTCCCTGGTGTGTGTGTATAGGAGAGTATTGATGTGCGGGGATTGCTGGTGGGCGCGGACTCAGTGGAGCAAAATTAAAAAGTTAAACTACATCCGATTAAGGGTCCCGACCCAAAACATTGCTGATCCATGTTAGTTTAGTTTAGTCTATTATTGTTACGTTTACCAAGGTACAGTGAAAAGCTTTTTTTGTTGCGTGCTATCCAGTCAGCAAAAAGACTATACATGGTTAGCACGCAACAAAAGCTTTTCACTGTACCTCAGTACACATGACAATAAACTAAGCAAAAAACTAAACTAAACATGAATTACAATCAAAGCGTCCACAGTGTACAGATGCGTCATAAAGGATATAACGTCTAGTGCTAGATAAAGTCCAGTGAAGTCCGATTAAAGATAGATCAAAGGTCTCCAGTCAAGTAGATGGGAGGTCAGGGCCGCTCTCTAGGTGAGGGGACGGTTCAGTTGCCTGATAAGCCATCCATGTTTTTTTGGTCAATCAGCATCTGCTGTTCCTTGTGTCAACCATTCTTCCCCTCTATTCAATAATCTCCAGGAATCACACCTTGAAGTTCCAAACACCTTGAAGCTCCCCTTTCCCCTATTCTAGTTGCCCATGCACTCCACAGCATGCCTTGGGCATCTGAGATTTGCAACAGTGGGTTTATGTCAAGTTGGTGGTTGGCACACTCCACACTTAAAAACTAACCGTTAAGGGCCTGTCCCACTGACGCAACTTTACAGCGACTGCCTTCGGCCTTCAAGCTCGAGGCACTCGCCTGGAAAGCCTCGAGCTGGATCGACCGTCAGCGATGAAACCGCGAGCTGGATCGATCGACCGACCACACACACACACACACACACACAAACACATCGCAAAGGCGGGGGCCAGGGAAAGCGGGGGAGCGCTGTCTGAAATTCACACCCGCAATGAACAGGAAGGTAAAAGACGGCTGCAGAGTGTACGGTAAGTTCTTTAGAGAGTGCGGGGGGGGGGGGGGAAGCGGGGGAGAGAAGGGGAAGAGAAGGGGGAAGAAGGGGGGAAGAAGGGGGGAAGAAGGGGGGAAGAAGGGGGAAGAAGGGGGGAAGAAGGGGGGAAGAAGGGGGGGAGACACTTTTAAGAAGCCAGACAACATAATAAAGTTTAGCGGGCATTTAAATTACGGGTCGGTTTTCCTTGGTCCTGAAAACTCCAATGAGCCAATTAAAATGCCCGGTCAGTGAAGGGCAATGTAGTTATAGGCTGCCCTCGACTGCCTGTAACTACATAGCGACCCCACTCCACTGTACTACGAGTTCAAAAGAACCATGCCAACCAATATTTACTCGCGGAAATTTTTTCAAAATGCTGAAAAATATTCCTCGACCAAACTAGGCCGCGAATATTCAGGAACTTCTCTCAAGCATGAAGGAGAGTTCCAATGATCTCATAGGACCTCCTAGGACCACGTGTCGACCATGCTGCGAGTTTGAGTCTCTTCTAAACTCGCAAATTAGGTTGCCGCAGTGGGACAGCCCCATTAATGTTCCTGACGAGGATGTGCCAGGACTCGAGGCACCTGAACTATAGGGAGAGGTTGAGCAGGCTAGGACTCTATTCCTTGGAGC
>CM075977.1:9637643-9683584 GCA_038087875.1 Malacoraja senta
AATCGAAGATAGACACAAAAAGCTGGAGTAACTCTGGGCGGGTCCAGGCCAAGCATCTCCGGAGTAAAGGGCCTGTCCCACTGTACAAGGTAATTCAAGAGTTCCCCCGAGTTTCCGCGGATTCGAACTCGGAGAAATACGGTAATAGCCGTTCGTAGGTACTCGGGGCTCTCGTGGACATTTTTCACAGTGTTAAAATAACTTCACGAGTTACCGCGTTTCCCGAGTACCTGCCGTTAGCATTACGAGCCGCTACGAGACATCCACGAGCTCCGACGTAGCCGCTACGTACATTCTACGTACTTACCACGAGTTTGATTTTTTTTAAAACTCGGGAGAGCACTTGGGTAAACTCGCATCGTGGGATAGGCCCTTAAAGGAATAGATGACGTTTCGGGTCGAGACCCTTCTTCAGAATCTAAATGGTAGCACACTTTGTTTAAAAATTATCAGCTAAGAGGTTTCCATGGGTATGTAATAGGTTTATATTATATGGCTGGTCACGATGGCGCAGCGGTAGAGTTGCTGCCTTACATCGAATGCAGCGCCGGAGACCCGGGTTCGATCCCGACTACGGGTTCTGTCTTTACGGAGTTTGCACGTTCTCCCCGTGACCTGCGTAGGTTTTTTCTGAGATCTTCGGTTTCCTCCCACACTCCAAAGATTTGTAGATTAATTGGAAAATGTTTTTTTTTTTAAATTCCATAGTGGGTGTAGGATGGTGTTAATGTGCGGGGATCACTGGTCGGCATGGACCCAGTGGGCCGAAGGGCCTGTTTCCGCATATCTCTAAACTAAATTAAACTAAACTAAAGAAGACTACGTACAGTTGCCATGTACAAATCAACCCACTGACACCACATTTACTTCTTCATATAAATGCAAGCAATTTAATTTTGAAAAGCACAACCAACTTCATTGGTGAAAGCATGATAATTAGACACCATTAAGATTTGCCATTCTGGAAAGTGCATCAGAATCAAAATTCTTAATAGAATTTCCTGTACCTTTCATAAATATCCTCAGTTGTGATCGTTGAATCTGTCAATTTATCTCCTTGTGTTTCTTTATTTTTCTCCGTTTGCAATAGATCTGGCTCTGACTCAATGCAAAACCAGTTTGCTGGAGAATGATACATCTGACTGGTGTATTGTGGCCATCAAGAAAGATGGTTGTGAGAGGGGCAGGACTGGCAGAGATATGTTCCAAGGAACAGATACTACAGGAGTGATAGAGGTGAAGGCAAGCGAGGAGGGGGAGTTGCATTTCTGATTAGGGAGAACATCATTGCCGTGCTTCGGGAGTATATTAGTTTATTTTAGTTTAGAGATACAGCGCGGAAACAGGCCCTTCAGCCCACCGAGTTTGCGCCGACCAGCGATCCACCCATACACTAGCACGACCCTACGTTGTACTGGGGACAATTTACTATTTTTACCGAAGCCAATTAATCTAAAAACCTGAGGTACACAAAAATGCTGGAGAAACTCAGCAGGTGCAGCAGCATCTATGGAGCGAAGGAAATAGATAACGTTTCAGGCCGAAACCCTTCTTCAAAAAATTTTTTAGAAATAAAAAAATCTCAATGAGTTCCGTGCCCTAATAAAAAAAAACACTGCGAAATCTAAAAACCTGTATGCCTTTGGAGTGTGAGAGGAAACCGGAGCACCCAGACACAACCCATGCGATCACGAGGAAAAGGTACAAACTCCATACAGGCAGTGCCGTGGTCAGGATGGAACCCGGGTCACTGGCACTGCAAGGCATCAACTCTGCCGCTGCGCCACCGTGCCGCACTGCATTCTTGGGAGATTGTCCAGAAAGGCTGCATGGGTGGAAGACAAGAAATAGAAAGGATAACGATTTAAAGGTGGCCCAACGGGGCAATGTTTTCACACCGAGCATGGTGACTATGCGGAATGAGCTGCCGGGGGAGACTTTTGTGGCAGGTACAATTACAACATTTAAAAGGTAAATAAATAGGGAAAAGTTTCAAGGAATGTGGAGCAAATGCAGGGAAATTGGGCTAGCTCAGATAGACAAATGGTCCACTTGGATGAGTTGGGCCAAAGGGCCTATTTCCATGCTGTATAACACTATGATGCTGATTTAGTTTATTATCGTTATGGGTACTGAGGTACAGTGAAAAGCTTTTTTGTTCCTTACTATCCAGGCAGCAAAAGGACTGTACAAGATTACAATCAAGCTGTCCACAGAGTACAGATGCAAGATAACTTTTAATGCAAGATAAGTCCAGTAAAGCGATTAAAGATAGTCAGAGGGTCTCCAATGAGGTAGATGGTAGCTCAGGACCACTCTCTAGTTGGTGATAGGATGGTTCAGTTGCCTGATATCAGCTGGGAAGAAACTGTCCCTGAATCTGGAGGTGTGTGTTTTCAAACTTCTGTACATTTTGCCTGGTGGGAGAGGGGAGAAGAGGGAGTGACCATAGAAACATAGAAAATAGATGCAGGAATAGGCCATTCGGCCCTTTAAGTATGATCATCCTAAATCAGTACCCCATTCCTGCTTTCTCCCCATATGCCTTGATTGCGTTAGCCCGAAGAGCTATATCTAATGGACCTGTCCCACTTGGCGATTTTTTTAGGCAACTGCGGCATCTGACAAAGTCTTGGCAGATCGCCGAAAAATCGTTGACTGGACCCCCCCCCCCCTACGACAATGTCTACGGAAAGCTACACCAACATACAACCTAGTCGTCGTCAAGCTCCCGACAACCGGCGACCCAATAGTCGCGACTCAGGACATCCACCTACGACCACACCTACGACAACCGACGATGACACCTACGACAACCGACGTCAACCTACGACCTTGTCGGCGTCAACTGAAGGCATTTAACCTCATTTTAACCTCCAAAGCAATGGAATGATTAATTTGTCCTATTATAGGGGTTGTAGGATGGGGTTTTCATAATCATTCTGCGTCGTGACTGCCATGGAGCAACATCAGAGGGCATTGCTCTCACAAGAAGAAGCAGCCCTCATGCTTATAGATCAGAAAGCCAGAAGGACAAGAAGAATGGGGAAAAAGAAGACCAACAACGGGTCTGTGTGGTTGAAGACCTTGTCCCTGAGCAGACCCAGGTTGGGCCAGTATGAAAACTTGATGACTGCACTCCTGCAAGAAGATGAGGCTGCCTTCAGAAACATCACTAGGCTCCCCCACTGAGCTGTTTCAGGAGCTGAGGACATGGGTGGGTCCTCTCCTTGAGAAAAAACAAATCCTTCATGAGGAAGCCACTGGAACCAGGCCTGCGCCTAGCCATCACCCTCCGCTACCTGGCATCAGGAGACTTCTTACAAGAGCCTCTCCTACACCTTTCTTGTGGCCCACAACACCATCAGCAAGGTTGCCCTCGAGACCTGTGAGGTCGTCATCAGTGCTTATGAAGATGAAGTCATGGACTGCCCTGGTACACCAGATGAGTGCAAGAGAGTGGCGCAGGGCTTTGATACCAGATGGAACTTCCAGCACACATGTGGGGCAGTTGACGTCAAGCATGTGGCCATCAGGTGTCCATCCAAGGGAGGTTCAAAGTACTTCAACTACAAGAAGTTCCATTCCATCGTACTCCTAGCTGCGGTGGATGCAAATTACAACTTCCTGTTTGTGGATGTGGGCACACCTGGCAGTGCCGCAGATGGTGGGATCTGGAGAGAGACCTCCGTTGGGCAAGCACTGGAAGAAGGAAGAGCAGGCTTTCCTGATCCAGAACCTCTGCCAGGAGAGGACAACCCTGACATCCCCTACACACTGGTTGCTGATGATGCCTTCCCACTCAGGCCATGGATGATGAAGCCATACCCTCACAGGCAGATGTCAAGGGAGCCAGAGGATCTTCGACTACAGGCTGTCCAGGGCTAGGAGGGTCGTGGAAAACGCCTTCGGCATCCTCGCCAGCAGATTCAGATGCTTGCTGACTATGATGGAGCAGGAGCCCAAGAATGTGGAGACGATTGTCTACGCAGCATGTGTCCTCCACATCCTAATCCGTACCAGAAGTGCTGCAGCAGCGGCCATGGAGGAGGGTGACCGAGTGGACAACCAGACAGGCAACATCACACCAGGCTCATGGAGAACTGGAGGACAGGACACACCTATGGTGGCACTGGAGATATTGCCAGGAGACCAGAGGGGCAATCTCTCCACTGCAGAGACCATCTCTGCACTTGAGAGATTGCCTCTCTGGTCTCCTGGCAATCTCTCCAGTGTCACCATAGACCATCTCTGCACTTGAGAGATTGCCTCTCTGGTCTCCTGGCAATCTCTCCAGTGTCACCATAGACCATCTCTGCACTTACTACAACTCCAAACTGGGCAGTGTACCATGGCAGAACAACATGACCTGAAGACCAGTCCCACTCAGGGTGAGACTCGTCCTTAATCATGCTGGTGGCCACGATTCTGATATTATTGTAATGATTCCCTCCCTGCTAACCATTCCCTCGTTCATTTTACATGCTTTTGATAAGTCAGTTTCTAATTACAAGTAATTTGGAGTTACATGATGAACAGGGAGCAAGCAGACGCAAGGGTCATAATGTACAAAGAAGCTTGTTTAGAAACATAGAAACATAGAAAATAGGTGCAGGAGTAGGCCATTCGGCCCTTCGAGCCTGCACCGCCATTCGATATGATCATGGCTGATCATCCAACTCAGTATCCTGTACCTGCTTTCTCTCCATACCCCCTGATCCATTTAGCCACAAGGGCCACATCTAACTCCCTCTTAAATATAGCCAATGACCTGGCCTCAACTACATTCTGTGGCAGAGAATTCCAGAGATTCACCACTCTCTGTGTAAAAAATGTTTTCTCATCTCGGTCCTAAAGGATTTCCCCCTTATCCTTAAACTGTGACCCCTTGTTCTGGACTTCCCCAACATCGGGAACAATCTTCCTGCATCTAGCCTGTCCAACCCCTTAAGAATTTTGTAAGTTTCTATAAGATCCCCCCCTCAATTTTCTAAATTCCAGCGAGTACAAGCCGAAGTTTGACAACAACTTCCTACAACATTGTAGTAAGTGTAATAAACTGAAGAACTCTGGCAGTAAATCCTGCCCTCAGAATGCAAAACGCACCTTGTGACAACTTTTGATATAGAATCCTAGAGTCATAGAGTGATACAGTGTGGAAACAGGCCCTTTGGCCCAATTTGCCCACACCGGCCAACATGTCCCAGCTACACTAGTCCCACTTGCCTACGTTTGGTCCATAGCCCTCCCAAACTTATCCTATCCATGTACCTGTCCAACTGTTTCTTAAACATTGGGATAGTCCCAGCCTGCATTATCTCCTCTGGCAGCTTGTTCCATACACCCACCACCCTTTGTGTGAAAAAGTTGCCCCTAAAATTCCTATTAAATCTTTTCCCCTTCACCATAAACCTATGTCCTCTGGTTCTCGATTCACCTACTCTGGGCAAGAGATTCTGTGCATCTAACCGATCTATTCCTCTCATGATTTTATTCATCTCTATAAGATCACCCCACGTCCTCCTGCTCTCCAAGAGAGTCCCAGCCTATATTTATCAGTTATTTATGCGGTTACATAATTAGATTTTATGATAACTATTCGACTACAAGGGTGGTTCTAAGTATACCCAATCAGGCAATTAAATGACACATATACACACACTCTCAGATATCGGTAAGGATCAGTAATCATGGATGATTTCCCACTTCATAACCCAATGCTTTCAGACCACTTGAAACACATCCCCACACTATTTAAAAAATAAATCAGTAGCAAAACAGATTAAATGGCAACACAAGAGGAGTAGGTCGGGTAAATTTACAGAGTTTCTTTCCCAGAGTGGGCAAATCAAAAACGAGAGGACATAGGTTTAAGATGAGGGGGGAAAAGATTTAATAGGAACCCGAGGGATAACTTTTTCACGAAGGAGTTGGGCCGAAGGGCCTGTTTCCATACTCTATGACTCTATGACTACAGATTAATTCTAATGGGTTTCACAACTGTCTGATTCAGTTGCTTTCTGTACTAAATGCACTGAATAATTTCTACCTGAATCTTTAGCGAACAATACCCATCTTATTTGTGGATGTTAAGGCATGAAGCTTAGATACTGCAGCCACAGATCATGATTGACAGCCAACCTCTAATGAAATTGTGTGCAGTTTTGCTCTCCAAATTTGAGGAAGGACATTCTTCCTATTGAGGGAGTGCAGCGTAGTTTCACAAGGTTAATTCCCGGGATGGCGGGACTGTCATATGTTGATAGAATGGAGCGGCTGGGCTTGTATACTCTGGAATTTGGACGGATGAGAGGGGATCTTATTGAAACATATAAGATTATTTAGGGTTTGGACACGTTAGAGGCAGGAAGCATGTTTCCAATGTTGGGGGAGTCCAGAACCAGGGACCATAGGTTAAGAATAAGGGGTAAGCCATTTAGAATGGAGATGAGGAAATACTTTTGAAGTCTGGATGCTTTCAAGAGAAAGTTAGATAGAGCTCTTAAAGATAGCAGAGTCAAGGGATATGGGGAGAAGGCAGGAACGAGGTACTGATTGTGAATGATCAGCCATGATCCCATTGAATGGCGGTGCTGGCTTGAAGGGCCGAATGGCCTATTCCTGCACCTATTGTCTATTGTCTATAAATTACTGCTTGCCAAACCTTGTGCAAGAAGGAACTGCAAAGGCTGGTTTTATTTCAGAGATACAGTAGTAGAAACAGGCCATTTGGCCCACCGAGTCTTTGCTGACCAGCGATCACCCCGTACACTAGCACTATCCTACACACTAGGGACAATTTACAATCTTTACCGAAGCCAATTAACCTACAAACCTAGACGTCTTTGCAGTGTGGGAAGAAACCGGAGCACCTGGAAGAAACCCAGGTGGTCGCAGAGAGGACGTGCAAACTCCATACGGACAGCACCCATTGTCAGGATCGAACCTGGGTCACTGGCACTGCAAGGTAACAAATCTACCACTGCGCCACTGTGCCACCCCCGTGAGCAAAAAATTATATTTTTTTCTAGGATGATTGGAGCCACTGTGGATTGGGAGACCTTCAGAAATCAACAAAACCTGACAAAAAATGCCAAATTTCAAGATGTCAGAATTAATACAAAAGCTGATATGAAGTACAAAAATACTGGAAGATCTTCCCCAAATATGTCAAAAGAAGGTTGCAAAAGTAATCCTTAGATGCTGAAATAGGAAAATAATTATTGGAAATCAGAAGCTGACTGAGTTATTAAACCAGTATTTTGCATACCTTCCCAGTGGAAGGTTATAAAAAAACACCACGTCGTGCAGAGTTATGGGGTGAAAATCAAAAAGCAATTACATTTTGTAAAAAAACTAAAATAAGTGACTAAAACGATAATGATACGATACGATAGAACTTTATTTATCCCAGGAGGGAAATTGATCTGCCAACAGTCATAAAAACACAAAATACATGAAACATGAATTTAAAGTAACGAGTGTGAACGATTGGGGATGTGCAAAGATAAGGGGGGGGGGGGGGGAGTCACTCAGTCTACCCCACGAGAGAAGGGGAAGGAGTTGTACAGCCACAGGGAAGAAGGATCTCATGTGGCGTTGTGTCAATAGACATTAGACAATAGACAATAGGTGCAGGAGTAGGCCATTTGGCCCTTCGTGCCAGCACCGCCATTCAATGTGATCATGGCTGATCATCCCCAATCAGTACCCCGTTCCTGCCTTCTCCCCATATCCCCTGACTGCTATTTTTAAGAGCCCTTTCTAATTCTCTCTTGAAAGCATCCAGAGAACCTGCCTCCACCGCCCTCTGAGGCAGAAAATTCCACAGACTCACAACTCTCTGTGAGAAAAAGTGTTTCCTCGTCTCCGTTCTAAATGGCTTACTCCTTATTCTTAAACTTTGGCCCCTGGTTCTGGACTCCCCCAACATCGGGAACATGTTTCCTGCCTCTAGTGTGTCCAAGCCCTTAACAATCTTATATCTCTGTGGAAAGATCCCCTCTCATCCTTCTAAACTCCAGAGTGTACAATCCCAGCTGCTCCATTCTCTCAGCATATGACAGTCCCACCATCCCGGGAATTAATCTTGTAAACCTATGCTGGTGAGCTGTATTGTCCAGGATGCTCCACAGTTTGAGGAGCATCCTCCCCTCCAAGACCACATCCCAAGAATCCAACACCGCCCCCAGGACAGAGCCAGCCGTCCTGATGAGTTTGTTCAAGAAGACATAGATTTGGGATGAGAGTTAAGAGTTTTCAAGAGGACTAATTGAAGAGCATATTCACCGTGTCAGAGGTTATGGGGAGAAAGGAGAATGGGGTTAGGAGGGAGAGATACAGTAGATCAGCCATCATTGGAGATCTTACTTTTACTTTAGACTTTAGAGATACAGTGCAGAAAGAGGCCCTTCGGCCCTCCGAGTCCACGTCAACCAGCAATCCCTGTATACCAGCGCTATCCTATACAGTAGGGACTATTTATAGTTTTTTTAACAAAAGCCAATTAAATTACAAATCTATAGATCTTTGGAGTGTGGGAAAGGAAACGGCTCCAGGAGAAAACCCACATGGGTCACGGGGAGAACGTACAAACTCCATACAGACAGCAACCATAGTCAGGATCGAACCCAGATCTCTGGTGCTGTAAGGCAGCAACTTTACCGGTGTGCCACCCTTGGCAAATACTCACACAGCAAAGTATGTAGTCAGCTCATAATACTCTGGAGTTTAGAAGGATGAGAGGTGATCTTATTGAAACATATAAAATTATTAAGGGTTTGGACACGCTAGAGGCAGGAAACATGTTCCAGATGTTGGGGGAGTCCAGAGCCAAGGGCCACAGTTTAAGAATAAGGGGTAAGGCATTTAGAACGGAGATGAAGAAACACATTTTCTCACAGAGAGTTGTGAGTCTGTGAGTAATTCTCTGCCTGAGAGGCCGGTTCTCTGGATACTTTCAAGAGAGAGCTTGATAGGGCTCTTAAAGATAGTGGAGTTAAGGGATATGGGGAGAAAGCAGGAACGGGGTACTGATTGTGGATGATCAGCCATGATCACATTGAATGGCGGTGCTGGCTCGAAGGGCCGAATGGCCTACTCCTGCACCTATTGTCTAATTGAATCATAAAGGCATTAATATGATGTCAAGTGCTGGAAGATGGGGTCAGTATAGATATCTGAATTTTCAAAAGGTTTCCCCTGGAAAATGTTACACACAATTGGAGTTTGCATGGAGAAATAATGCCTTGACAGGAGAAGACACAAAGTCCTGGAGTATCCCAGCTTATAAAGGCAGTAAAATGTAGAAACAAGGAACTGCAGATGGACGTTTAGCTAAAAAAGACTTAACATGCTGGAGTAACTCAGCAGGATAGGCAGCAAAATAGGAACTGCAGATGCTAGTTTACCAAGGAAAGACACAAGGTACTCGAGTAACTCAGCAGGTCAGGCAGCATTCCTGGAGAACGTGGAGAAGTGACGTTTCAGGTCGGGATCTTCCTTCATTTCCCAGAAGGATCTCGACACAAATCAATTACATTTTTAAAATAAAGAACATACAAGTCCAAGTGCTAATGCTTCATCCCACATGCAGGGATATAATTGGAAACTAACAAAGATTATAGAGTCACATTTCACCCACCTTCCTTCAGCACCCCAGGAACAAATGAAGTGGTTAATTAACAAGCAATTACAAAAACCACTGTCGCCAAATTCAGAATATAAAGCTGCACCAGATTAAGAACACAAATCAGCAGTAGTCAGAACCACAGTATGTTATTGATTTTGGACAGAACACGTGTGAAAATTAATTGAAGGCCTGGGTATGTGATCGGCAGCTTGTTTTACTTGTTGAATTGGTTGGTATCAGTGGCTCATTAAACTTTAAGTAGGTTGGAAGAAAATAAGAATACAATAGAATGAGGAAATTCAATTATGGGTTATTAGAACAGCCAGTTGCTGAACTGCAGTGGAGCAGGACTAAACTCCACCACACGTTTACATTTAGAGTAGAATAAATAAATAATTTGACAATTGATTGGAATGACCTCAATTAGTGGCTAAGGTTGTCACATCACACGTCTGTATCAAAAGGTCATAAGGAATAGGAGTAGAATTAGGCCATTTGGCCCATCAAGTCTACTCTGCCATTAAATGATGGCTGATCTATCTCTCCCTCCTAACCCCATTCTCCTGCCTTCTCCCCATAACCTCTGACACCTGTATTAATCAAGAATCTATCCATCTCTGCCTTAAAAATATCCACTGACTTGGCCTCCACAGCTTTCTGTGGCAAAGAATTCCACATTCACCACCCTCTGACTAAAGAAATTTCTCCTCATCTCCTTCCTAAAAGAACGTCCTTTAATTCTGAGGCTATGACCTCAGGTCCCAGTCTCTCCCACTAGTGGAAACTTCCTCTCCATTTCCACTCTATCCAAGCCTTTCACTATTTGTTAAGCTCTAAGGTCATTGCTTTAAGGTCAGAAGGGGAAATTTTAAAGAAGATGTGTAGGGCAAGTTTTTTTTTAAAACAGAGAACGCGGTAGCTGCTTGGAATGTGCTGCCAGGGGTAGGTAGTATGACAGTGGTGTTTAAGAGGCTTTTAGATAACCACATAGATATGCAGGGATGGTGGGATGTGATAACATACAGGCAAATATTAGATTAACTTGGCATAGACACAAAGTGCTGGAGTAACTCAACGGGTCAGGCAGCATCTCTGGAGAAAATGGTTAAGTGACGTTTCACGTCAGGACCCTCTTCAGACTGAAAGTAGTGGGGAGGGAACTGGAGGTAAGAAAAGGCCAGAACAAAGCAGGGCCAGTAATAGATGATCAAAGCAGGGTGGAGCCCATAATGGCCCATTGTTGGCTGGAGAAGAGGTGATAACAAAAGGATATAAGGATGAGAACAGTGGACTAGGGTGGGGAGGGAAGAGAGGGAAGAGAGGGAAGAGAGGGAAGAGAGGGAAGAGAGGGAAGAGAGGGAAGAGAGGGAAGAGAGGGAAGAGAGGGAAGAGAGGGAAGAGAGTGAAGAGAGTGAAGAGAGGGAAAAGAGGGAAGAGAGGGAAGAGAGGGAAGAGAGGGAAGAGAAGAGAGGGAAGAGAGGGAAGAGAAGGGGGGAAGAGAGGGAAGGAAGGGAGGGAGGGAGGGAAGGGAGGGAAGGAAGGGAGGGAAGGAAGGGAGTGAAGGAAGGCAGGGAGGGAAGGCAGGCAGGCATTATTTAAAATTAGAGAAATCAATGTTCATACCACTGGCTTGAAAGCTGCCCAAGCAAAATATGAGGTGCTGTTCCTCCATTTTGTGTGTGACCTCCCTCTGACAGTGGAGGAGGCCCAGGACAGAAAGGTCAGTATGGGAATGGGAAGGGGAGTTAAAATGTTTGGAAACCAGGCATCTTGGCATCATGGTCAGCACAGCCATTGTGGATCAAAGGGCCATTGATCTGTGTGCTGTACTGTTCTATGTTCTATATTCATTTTCCATAGACACATGTTATACTCTTATGGAAGACCATGAACCACAATTAGAACCCCCAAAAAGAATGGCATTTATCTGCATTTTGCCTTGATGGGTTTTGTTTTTCTCGAGAGGAGAGATGCTTCAGGATACGATTAGTATTTACTGTATCTGACATGGCAATGTCAGTCACTTTGAATTAACTCAGATATCTTTTCATTTGTCAAGTACTAAAGTTGGCACACATTTTCATTCACTTTACTGGACCTGGTGCTAACTCTAACTGGACTTGCAATACTGATGAGATGAATGCGTCATTGCTTCAAGAATTTATTTTACATCTTTATTTTCCAAATGTTCAATATCAATTACATTTACGAATGGCAAAGTAGAATTAGAGAAGGAAGTAATCTATGGTTACATGTTATAGCTTTTTGGAAGGATGTCCATCTTATACTATTCTTATGCATCGAGGTCAGGTAGGGCGGCAAGGTGGCGCAGCGGTAGAGCTACTGCCTTACAGCGCCAGAGACCCGGGTTCGATCCTGACTACGGGTGCTTGCCTGTACAGAGTTTGTACGTTCTCCCCGTGACCTGCGTGGGTTTTCTCTGAGATGTCTGGTTTCCTCCCACACTCCAAAGACATACAGGTTTGTAGGTTAATTGGCTTGGTATAAAATGTAAAATTGTCCCTAGTGTGTTGGTGTGCGGGGATCGCTGGTCGGCGCCGACTCGGAGGGCCGAAGGGTCTGTTTCCGCGCTGTATCCTTAGACTAAACTAAACTAAACGTTAACATTGTCACCTGTCTTATTTTGATGAAATATTCCACTGAAATGTAGCACGGTTTTCTTGCAGATATTGATGTCCTGATCTGATAAAGTGCTTGATTTCCAGCAGGAAGGTCATTAATTTAAATTTGGAGTTACCTGCCACTCAAAATAACATCTTGGCTGAGCGGATTTTGTCAGTTTTGTCAAATGGGAAGATATAAATGGAAGCAAAATTTGAAGCAAGGAAAGGAAATGAATGTCATTAAATATATACTTTTTTCCCCTGCTTAAATAATATTATTCAATTAGTTTCTCACCATCCATTGAGATATCCACTGCACATCCTATCTTGGTATTCCACTGTGTCAGAGGCAAGTGGAGAAAATTAATCTCTCTGGAGGAAATTAGACTCTTAAAGGTAAAATCATTCTCTGACTGTATTTACATAATCAGTGACAAAACTCGGAATAAAGTGACAAAGTGTAGAGTAAAAACAGATATCGTTCAGCCGAGCTGCTAAGTACAAGCTGTTCCATTATAGTCTTCGACACATCCATTTAATCTCCAAGTAACATACTGCTAAAAATGTCCCCAGTTTGCAAAAATAAGGAATTTTATTTTAACCTCACCTGGTGCTTGAGCCACTCATTGATAAAATACAGCCCAGCTGTGAAGATAACATTCATCATCGATTTACGACATGAGCATGTAGAATTCATTCATTAATTTCCTGCATGGTCAGCATTTATTGTCTGTCCCTGCAGTTCTTGAGAATTAAAATTTGGAATTACATTTTGTATCGCTGCTGTTCCATGTGCAGTGATTCAAAATGTTGTTGGACAAATGACTGAGCAAAACACAAAGTACTGGGGTAACTCAGCGGGTCAAGCAGCATCTGTGGAGGGAATCGAGCGATAAGGAGACAGGCACAAAAAGCTGGGGTAACTCAGCGGGTCAGGCAGCATCTCTGGATAAGAGGAATAGATGACGTTTCGGGTCGAGACCTTTCTTCCGACTGAGAGTCTGGGGAAAGGGGAACGAGAGATATAGATGGTACTTGGGACAAAGGAATGGAAGATATGTAGAAAGGCAATGATAATCAAGGAAATGTGGAGCCCACAATGGTCCATTGTTGGTTGTGTTTTAGCAGTATGTTACTTGGAGATGATAACGAGTGGAACTCAACAGGATGCAAAGGGATGCGAGGGTCACTTGAAGTGAGAGAAACTAGGACTCTAAAGTGGTGCTAGGATTTCTTCAGCAAGAACGGTAGACTGAAGCTTTCAATTCAAATCTCAATTGTATTCATTGCAACAAGAGCGTATTCAGAAACAAAGACCTGTTCAATTATGTCTAATTGTCATTATTATGAAACCTTGGGGGAAAGAGATTATGAATCTATCACCTATACTTTTCAAATGCAACACCTACTACTTTTTTAAATTAATCTCAGAGGCTAACCCTATTACACCAAGTAGCCGTTCCTGTGAATGAACCTTAAAGGTCCTCATCAAATGCTCCTCATTTACGAACACTTGTAGTCAGAAAAACTAATGAATATTTAGCATCAAAACAATACAGAATAGCAGGCTGTTAAATGAGGTCAGATGGCTACTTCAATGGTTTAACGCCTCAGCAGTACTTTATTGTCACGAGTACCTCCAGTAAGTGCAGTGAAATTCTTTTTTGTGCAGAGTTCAGTCACAATCCTACTATACATTAGATATAATCATACAAGGTACATGAGGGTAAACACCACTGAGTCAGTGCACATGAGTCGCCACGTTTACGCACTATATTTTACCTTTCATGTCCTAAATGTTATAAAATGTTAGGGTCTTAACTTGGCCATGAAGGCCCGTTGTCATGGCGGTGGCACTGGGTCGGAGATGCAGGGGGTCAGCCTAAACAGGCGATGTGTCGATGTCCTCCACCGCTGCTCCATGCCATCTCCTCTTAATGTAGCAATGTTACAAAATTTTGAGATTTAAAAAATAAAGTCTGCAATTTATCCCATCAGATAAAGCATAAAAAGAAGTTTAATTTGACACTTAATTCACTTTCATATCTTCAGTATTAAAAAAGTTATGGCCATTATCATACTCAGAAATTAGCACCTTGTTCCCTATTGCTTTTCCATTGACTTAACACAAAAGCTGTGATCGAGGACAGTTAAAAGCCCATAACTTTCTTAAAAATTATGGTAACTGAAAGAAATTTTCAGGTATTATAGATTGAAGCATTCTGAAACAAATATGAAACAATCTTACTTCGAAGACATGAAAGTAAAGCATATAATTAGTTAGTTACCTAATTGTAGCTAATTACAAAATTCAATTACTAGATCTAAACATCTATCATTTTCTTAAGAATAGATTAACATTTTTAAATAGCCTAAGTGTCCAAATAACATTCACACAATAATTCACAATATAACATAATTTTTAAATCTAATTTTCATGAATTTACAGGCCAAATGGAAGGAATTGAATGTTTAATACCTGTAAATTAATGGGGATTTAATTCATTTTGCGAGTGAGAATTTCTGGAACGCGATCATTTGGAACGTTAATTTGCGGTGAATTTAACCCCGTATTGGCATGAAAAATACTGCCGTTAATTCGGGGAATAAAATCACCGTGTCGCATGACAAAATGTGAATTAAAGGCTTCTTAAGAAGCACTTTTATACATTTAAAGAAAGCACTTTTGTTTACCTATCCATTGTGTGAAATCCGTCCCCGTTATTGGCGTTGACGCTTCAGGAGCTGCTTTTAAAATGACTGTAGCGCTGACATTGACGATTTAATTTTTAAAAAAAATTCACAAATCGCCGGTAGGAACGATTTTGTCAGCGAAGTTTTGTACTCCAACAAAATATTTCCAGGACAAGGAAGGAGAAACCGCGTTTTAACCCCGCCCCCCCCTTAAAGGCGCCAAAATCGCGCACACGGCCAGTGGCAGAATTACAGCGCGACTGAAGGTAAGTTTTGTAACATACCTACTTAATGCAGTGAAATACTTAAGCCCCTGTTCCACTTAGGCAATTTCCGGTCAGTGAAAAGACTATACATGATTACAATGAAGCCCTCGACAGTGTACAGATACAGGATAAAGGGAATAACATTACGTGCTAGATAGAGACCACTTTAGTCCAATGCAAGATTGGCGGAAGGTCTCCAATGAGGTACAGTAGGTGGGAGGTCAGGACTGCTCTCTAGCTGGTGAGAGGATGGTTCAGTTGTTTGATAACAGCTGGGAACAGTTGTTTGATAACAGCTGCCCCTGAATCTGGTGGTGTGTGTTTTCACACTTCCATCCCTCTTGCCTGATGGGAGAGGGGAGAAGAGGGAGTGGCCGGGGTGCAACTCGTCCATGATTATGCTGTTGGCATTGCCTCCTCTGGCAGCTTGTTCCATACACCCACCACCCTTTGTTTGAAAATTTTACTCTGAGATTCTTATTAATTCTTTCCCCCTTCACCTTAAGCCTAGTTCCTCTGGTTCTCGCTTCCCCTACTCTGGGCAAGAGACTCTGTGCGTCTACCCGATCTATACTTCTCATGATTTTATACTGCGAAGGGAATGTCTACAGTGTGCTGCAGTCTGCATAACTTTGCTAACATTACCTTCAGGTACACATTTGAAAATTCATTTAGTTAGGTGTGTCAAAGAGATATGTTCATGCCGATGCAATAAGGACGCACTCTCTCTTGAAAACATCCAGTGAATTGGCCTCCACTGCCTTCTGTGGCAGAGATTTCCACAGATTCACAACTCTCTGGGTGAAAATGTTTTTCCTCATCTTAGTCCTAAATAGCCTACCCCTTATTCTTAAACTGCGAACCCTGCTTCTGGACTCCCCCAACATGGGGAACATTTTTTCTGCATCTAGTCTGTCCAATCCCTTAAGAATTTTATATGTTTCTATAAAATCCTCTCTCGTCCTTCTAAATTCCAGTGAATATAAGCCCAGTCGATACATTCTTTCATTATGTTAGTCCCGCCATCCTGGGAATGAACCTGGTGAACCTAAGCTGCACTCCCTCAGGATCGAACTGGGGCTTCTGATGCTGTGAGGCAATAGCTTTGCCTGTTGTACCACTGTGCCACCGTTTTGTGCTCATTTATGGATTTACATTTGCAATTAGATTTAAGTTTAGGTTTACCATTGTCACGTGCACTGAGGTACAGTGAAAAGCTTTGTTTTGCATGCTATCAAATCAAGTCAGATAATACTATACATAAATACAATCCGGTCAAACTGAAGGAGAAGAGGTAGGGTGAAGGGAAAGATGTGGAGTGCAGAATATATTTCTCAGCATTGAAGCGTAACAGTTCCATGGACAAAGTCCAATGTCCACAATGAGGTAGAGGAGAATCGGCCTCTACCTTCACCCCTTTGATCAGGGAATATTTGGGAAAAATATGTTCAGGCAAAGGTGTGTTCCAGTCTTAAGCCCCTGTCCCACGATGTGAGTTCACCCAAGAGCTCTCCCGAGTTAAAAAAAATCAAACTCGTTGTACTTCATCACGAGTATTTTTTTACTCTTGGAAATTTTTCACACTGTTGAAAAAACTTCATGAGTTTCCACGTTTCCCGAGTACCTACCGATAGCATTACGAGCCGCTACGAGACATCCACGAGCTCCGACGTACCCGCTACATACATTCTACGTACTTACCACGAGTTTGATTTTTTTTAAAACTCGGGAGAGCTCTTGGGTGAACTTGCATCCTGGGACAGGGGCTTTAACGGAAGTAGTAGAGCTACTGCCTTACAGCGACAGAGACCCGGGTTCGATCCTGACTACGGGTGCTTGCCTGTACTGAGTTTGTACGTTCTCCCCGTGACCTGTTTAGGTTTTCTCCAAAATCTTCGGTTTCTTCCCACACTCCAAAGACGTACAGGTTTGCAGGTTAATTGGCTTGGTATAAATGTAAATTGTCCCAAGTGTGCGTCGGATAGTGTTAATGTGCGGGGATCGCTGGTCGGCGTGGGACTCGGTGGGCCGAAGGGCCTGTTTCCGCGCTGTGTCTCTAAACTAAGCTAAATTACATCCCATCTCTTCACTCAACACAACTATTTCCTTCATGATTATACTCTTGTTTTTTTTTTCATTTCATGCTTCTCCTGTCATGACTCCTCTCGTTTCTGGTTTAAAAAATATTTTGCAATTCATGTAAATTGGATTGCCTGTTTCTCATGTATATTTAGCATTAGCTCGTGGCACTCACAACTCTCAACCTGAACAATGTGATCATACCAAGTGATTTGTGCAAGCCAACTGCTAAGTTATGAGCTTTTCGTAACAAAGACCATTCTTTTCATTCCGACTCCATCAAAATCCCCAACTTTCCTTCTGTTGATTCAGTTGATCGTGATATATATTCCACAAATTTACGCATAAAATCTGAATACTGAGTACAATGAAAAATTGGCTTTACACAGTGAATGGTAGGGCTCTGAGGAGTGTTGTAGAGCAGAGGGATCTTGGAGTGCAGGTGCATGGTTCCTTGAAGGTGGAGTCGCAGGTAGATAGGGTGGTCAAAAAGGCTTGGCCTTTTCATCAGTCTAAAGAAGGCTCTCGACCCAAAACATCGCCCGTTCCTTCTCTCCAGGGATGCTGCCTGTTCTGCTGAGTTGCTCCAGCATTTTGTGTCTAAGACATTTGGCACATTGGGCTTCATCAGTCAGAATATTGACTATAGAAGTTGGGAGGTCATGTTGTTGTAGCATAAGACGTTGGTGATGCCACATTTAGAGTATTGTGTTCAGTTCTAGGCACCATGTTAGAGAAAAGATGTTGTCAAGTTGGAAAGGGTATAGAGAAGATTTACAAGGATGTTTCCAGAGCTAGAGGGTCTGAGCTATTTGGAGAGATTGAGAAGGCTGGTGGGTGTATGGAACAAGCTGCCAGAGGAGGTAGTTGAGGCAGGGACTATCCCAACGTTTAAGAGACAGTTAGACAGGTACATGGATAGGACACGTTGGGAGGGATATGGACCAAGCGTGGGCAGGTGGGACTAGTGTCGCTGGGACATGTTGGCTGGTGTGGGCAAGTTAGGCCGAAAAGCCTGTTTCCACGCTGTATCACTCTATGACTCTAACTGTGATAAAGGTGCATTTCTATTTGTGGGCTCTCTTTTATATTACTGACACTTGCATTCAGTTCAAAAAAAAAATCCCAATTCCAAGATAAAAAGCTAAATGCATTCTGAGACCCTTTGCTGGTGATTTAATACACATGGCCACACTTACCTTAACCAGATATGGAAGGTCTGTCTTGCTGTGTCTCTGTTCCCGTGAGTCTGGTGAATTTGACAGGATAGTCCATGTGATAACTGTGCTTAAGGGAACTTCCAGAGCTGAAGAACAATCACATAACTCTCCCTCCAAATCCTACAATGACCTTTCTGTCCTGGGCCTCCTCGATTGTCGGAGTGAGGCCCAGCGCAAATTGGAGGAACAGCACCTCATATTTCACTTGGGCAGCTTACACCCCAGCGGTATGAACATTGACTTCTGTAACTTCAAGTAAGCCTTGCTTTCCTTCTCTCTCCATCCCTCCCGCTTCCCAGTTCTCTGACCAGTCTGACTGTCTCCGACTACATTTTATCTCTGTTTGCTTTGTTGTTTTCCTTCTCCCAGCTATTCCACATTTTCCTTGAACCACATTCCCTTTGTCCTATTTTCACACCTTACACTTCCTTATCTATGTATCTCCATCTCTCGACATCAGTCTGAGGAGGGTGTCGACCTGAAACGTCACTCATTCCTTTTCTCCAGAGATGCTGCCTGTCTCGCTGAGTTACTTGAGCATTTTGTGTCCATCTTTGGTTTAAACTACCATCTGCAGTTCCTTCCTACACAACAATCAGTCAATCACATAGTCTTCTATCTGACATTACATCAAAGTGTGAAAATGCAAACCTCCAAATTCAGGGACAGTTTCTTCCCAGCTGTTAACAGGCAACTGAAGCATCCTACCGCAACCAGAAACCAGTCTTGAACTACTATCTACCTCATCGGGGACCCTCGGACTATCTATATATATATATATATATATATTATATATATATATATATATATATATATATATATATATATATATTCAATGGTATATGAACACACTGATCTGTTCTGTATCTATGCCTAATATATTCTGTTGTGCTGAAGCAAAGCAAGAATTTCATTGTCCTATCTGGGACACATGACAATAAACTCTCTTGAATCTTGAATCTTGAATCTATCTCTCCCTCCTAACCCTATTCTCCTGCCTTTTCCCCATAATCCTTGACACCCATACTAATCTAAGAATCTACCTATCTCTGCCTTAAAATATCCATGACTTACATAAATATACCTCAGCCTTCTGTGGCAATGAATTCCACAGATTCACCACCCTCTGACTAAATATATCCCTCTGCATCTCCTTCCTAAAGGAACATCTTTAAATTCTGAGGTTGAGAAGCTTCCTGTACTTTGTGCCTTTTCTTAGTTTGAAGCATTGTTCACTATTACATATTAACCCAGTTATAAATGCAACATTTGATTTTAATATACCTCAATGCAAAATATGTTGCATAACTGCATTATGGGAAGCATACATTTCAAGAACAATGATACACACTGTATAGTATTGTGTTATCCAACTTTAATGGAATGTTAAAAATGTATTTCATAACTTTGTCATAAAAATTCAATTATGGTATAACGAGGCAAATTTATGTAAGTCATATGAAGAAAGACTGGATAGACTCGGCTTGTACTCGCTAGAATTTAGGAGATTGAGAGGGGATCTTATAGAAACGTACAAAATTCTTATGGGGTTGGACAGGCTAAATGCAGGAAGATTGTTCCCGATGTTGGGGAAGTCCAGGACAAGGGGTCACAGCTTAAGGATAAGGGGGAAATCTTTTAGGACCGAGATGAGGAAAAACTTTTTCACACAGAGAGTGGTGAATCTCTGGAACTCTCTGCCACAGAGGGTAGTTGAGGCCAGTTCATTGGCTATATTTAAGAGGGAGTTAGATATGGCCCTTGTGGCTAAGAGGATCAGGGGGTATGGAGAGAAGGCAGGTACGGGATACTGAGTTGGATGATCAGCCATGATCATATTGAATGGCGGTGCAGGCTCGAAGGGCCGAATGGCCTACTTCTGCACCTATTTTCTATGTATCTATGTATCTATAAATCATTATGCTTTGGTGGTTAGAATATATTGCAGAGTCCAAGGAACCTACATATATACCATCTATTGTTAAACTGATACCAAAGATAGACACAAAATGCTGGAGTTACTCTGCGGGACAGGCAGCATCTCTGGATTGAAGGAATGGGTGGCATTTCGGGTCGAGACTCTGCATCAGCCTGAGAGTCAGGGGAGAGGGAGACACAGAGATGTGTAAGGGTAAGGTGTGAAAACGAGACATCAAAGGTGACAAAGTTCAAGGAAAATATAGAATTGCCTGTAGAATTGGGTATTCGTTAGCTAGGGAATGTTAACAACAAAGCATACAGAGATTAAATTTAATCAGGAGGACAGTCAGAATTCTAGGATGGGGAGGGGTTGGTGAGAGAGGGAACGCAATGGTGACTTGAAATTAGAGAATTCATTATTCATACCGCTGGGTTGGAAGCTTCCCAAGCGAAATATGAGGTGCTGTTGCTTACCAGATTGCTTGCAAATGTAATAGATAATTAGCAAGATATGATTTATTCCTTCCATCTGGGAAGCTTGAGTATTTATTCTAAATTTCGTTACATGGAATATGGAACCGTGCAGTACAGGAACAGCCCCTTCAGCCCACAATGTCCGTGGTGAACATGATGAAAAGACAAACTAATCTCATCCGTCCGCACATAATCCATTCCCTGCATATCCATGTGCCTATCCAAGAGCCTCTCCTGAATTTCACTGTTTGTATTACTCGTTATCACCTTCCTCACAGCCAACAATGGACCATTGTGGGCTCCACCCTTCCTTGATCGTCGTTGTTGGCTTTGATCTGTCTTTTTGCATATCTTTCATTAATTTGCTCTATAAACCTATTCATATCTACCTCTCCCCGACTCTCAGTCTGAAGAAGTGTCTCGACCCGAAACGTCACCTATTCCTTTTCTCCAGAGATGCTGCCTCATCGCTGAGTTACTTGAGCTTTTTGTGTCTATTCTCTTAATCTCATATCTGCCTTCACCAACAGGTTCCAGATACCCACCACCTCTGTATAAAAAAATACTTGCCCCGCTCATCTCCTTTAAACTTTATCTCTCTCACCTTAAGGCTACGCCCTCTAGTCTGTGACAATTTTTAAATATAGTTTTAGTGCAAAAAAAAAAGGAACAAATTTACTAATGCATTTGAAAAATTAAATTACTGATTTTGCAAATGTGCCACTGGTGTAGTAGCCCTTTTGTTTCCATCATGATGTGGGTGGAAAATCATTATCCTGAAACATTAGCTCTGTTCCACTCTCCAGCAATTTCAGTTTTTATGTCATCTTTTTTTAGTTTAGTTTAATTTAGAGACACAGCGTGGAAACAGGCCCTTCGGCCCACCGAGTCCGCACCGACCAGCGATCCCCGTACACTGGCACTGTCCTACACACACCCGGGAGAATTTACAGTTTTACCGTAGCCAAATTAACCTACGACCCTGTAAGTCTTTGGAGTGTGGGAGGAAACCGGAGCACCCGGAGAAAACCCACGCAGTCACAGGGAGAACGTGCAAACTCAGTACAGACAGCACCCGTAGTCAGGATCAAACCTGGGTCTCTGGCGCTGTAACTCTACCGCTGCGCCACTGTGCCGGATCCTCAGGCTTGTCAATATATTGGCTCAATATCAATTTCCCCACATCTGCCAATCTGCTTGTTTATATTTGAAGCATTTCCCTACGATTCAGACAAATATTTTCTTATGGTGGAGAGGCAACAAGAGTTGTTCAACCAGCATCTGCAGTTTCTTCTTACATAAGAGTTGTTCTCAGTTAGTTTTTAGCCTGTGGTACTTGAATTCAACAACAGACAATAGGTGCAAGAGTAGGCCATTCGGCCCTTCGAGCCAACACCGCAACTTCTTCCAAAGCAAGCAAAAGCTAGGGTCAATTTTACTTTTACACCAAGCCAATTAAACTACAAACCTGTGTGGGAGGAAACCGAAGATCTCAGAGAAAACCCACGCAGGTCACGGGGAGAACGTACAAACTCCGTACAGACAGCACCCGTAGACGGGATCAAACCCGGCTCCACCGCTGCGCCACCGTCTCGCCCTGTATTTGTATTGTACAATAGCAGCAATCCTAAAACTTCAGGGTATCCTTTATCACCTATTTGTGGCCCAACAGTTTCGGCGACAAGTTACATGTTCATGAACAGCAGTAACTAATGCTTCAACACCTATAATTTAAACCCCAAAGGAAAGAACAAACTTAACGTTTTTTCCGGCTTGGCTCATGCGTCTACAACACCCAACACTAACAACAAAGTATGGGTCCACCACCGATTTTCCAGCAACTGATGGTCCAGCGCCTACTTTAATCTGGACAAAATCACGAGAGCATACTGGAAATCCCCCCCCGGAAGCTCCCCTGAAAATGTGGCGCCTAGGCCGGGTGAGGCGGCCGATCTGGTCCTCACCAGCGGTCGACTTTGCCCACTGTGACCGGGGCTCTGGAACGCCAGCCTGGCTGGAGCCGACAGATCGTTCCCATAGCCGACTTCAAAGGCCGGCTTTGGGGGCCGGTATCTCGGCCCCTCGGCGGCCAAGGCGGACCGTTCCAGTACCTTTGGACTCCTCCCGGAGACCGTGACCTCCATTGATCCGGCAAAACGGATAATCCAGAAAGTCTCTGGAACCAAAGGTGCTGGAAAATCGGTGGTGGACCTGTATCTTTGTTTTTGCTAGAAGGCAGGAGAATGGGGTTCAATAGATCAGCCATGATTGAACGGCAGAGGCAAGATTGATAGGAATAGGAATAGGAAAAGGAATACTTCATTGTCAGCTCGATATAGATTACCAAACCTACACCAAACCCAAACCTATTAGGAGCAGATGAGGGCATTCGATCCAATTGAGATTCCAGCTACCAAGACAGATGTGTACAGCAATTCATTCTTCCCCTGCACAATTAAAGCATGGAATAATCTTCACCCTACCATAGTTACCCAACCAGACACAACTAAATTTAAGGTAGCTCTTCTTCTCCAAGAATCCTTTTTTGCTTAAGTCCACCCTCCGCCACCTCCAGTTTAAATTCTATTTGGAATATTTTGGAGGACCAAGAACCAAAAACCAAGTCACATGTGACTAAGCACAGTGAGATTCTTTGCTTACATAATCAATGTATATAGCAGCCAGCTACAGCGCTGACAAAGATACAAAACAAGCCGGCTCCCCCTTTTGTCCCCCCTTCCCCCCCCCCCCCCCCCCGCCACAGCGGTTCCCCCACGCCGAGTCCCCATTGTTCTTCCCCTCTGATATGATTGACGGGCTGAATGGCTTCAATCTGCTCCTATGTTTTATGGTCTTATGGTATCGGAACTGTCAACTAAGATGCTATGGAAAAGCAAATTCAGTTCTGGAGATCTTTGAAAAACAGAGAAATGTCCAATTATTTAGCCTGACCAAAATTGGCCATTACATCAATTTGCTGGTTGCTAGGCAACTCTGTCATCCTGTGAAGCTTAGCTATGGAGTACTTAGATGAGGAATATCAATATCGGGTAGAAAATGAAAATGATCAGTACAGGACTAACAATGAGGGTGGTTAATGTATACCAAATGTATCACTATGGATTGGATATTTCTGGTGATACATTTATCCCAGAGTATTCAACCATATTACTCTCATTTTACCTCGTAGGTGGAAATATGTGTTTGACATATGTGTTGCAAGGCACCAATTTTGTCTTATTACCAGAGTACTAATGTGACTCCATGCTGTATCCCTAAACCTTAAACAAATAACGTAAGTAAGTAAAGTAAGCATGCAGGTACAGCAGGCATTGAAGAAAGTTGGCCTTCATTGCGAGAGGATTTAAGTTTAGGAGCAAGGAGGTCCTTCTGCTGTTGTATAGGGCCCTGGTGAGAACGCATTTGGAGCATTGTGTGCAATTTCGGTCTCCTAATTTGAGGAAGGACATTATTGCTCTTGAGGATGTGCAGCGTAGGTTCACCAGGTTAATTGGGACTGACATATGATGAAAGAATGGGTCAACTGGGCTTGTATTCACTGGAATTTAGAAGGATGAGAGGGAATCATATAGAAACATATAAAATTCTTAAAGGATTGGACAAGCTAGATGCAGGAACAATGTTCCCAATGTTGTGGGAGTCCAGAACCTGGGGTCACATTTTAAGAATAAGAGGTAGGCCATTTAGGACTGAGATGAGGGAAAAAAAATTCACCCAGAGAGTTGTGAATCTGTGGAATTCTCTGCCACAGAAGGCAGTGGAGGCCAATTCATTGGATGTTTTCATGAGAGATTTAGCTCTTAGGGCTAAATGAATCAAGGGATATGGGGATAAAAGCAGGAACGCGGTACTGATTTTAGATGACCAGCCATGATCATATTGAATGGCGTTGCTGGCTCGAGGGGCCGAATGGCCTACTCCTGCACCTATTTTTCTATGTTTCTATGGTTTCTATGTGACAATTTCAGTTGAATTTCTGATCAATAATGATCCCTGTAATATTAGCAATGGTCAAATCGTTAGTTGTTTAAAGTTTACGGATACAGCATGGATTGTCGCCTTGTCGTGGTGGAGAAGCTTGTGTTGACCTGAGATCCTGAGAGCGATGTCGTCTGGAGTTATGCTCCTGCCCTAAGGTCGAGGGGGAGGTCTCTGACAAAGAGCGATCCAACGGTGGAACAGGAGGAGGACGATGGCTGACCTTAGTGGAGCATCACAATGGCTGGGAAGGCGGATGAAGGCTGCAGCAGAAAAGGGTCTCCGGTTGTCTTGGACTCCATGCCACTGGATCCTGGCCCAGATCTGTCAAGGACCGTGGGGTGGCTGTCTGTGCACCAGTCTCCCCACGTTAAATAATGTCACACACAGGCGTCCTCCATATAGGGAATAACACCCTGGAAACACCCATGGTCAGGCATGACCGAAGGGGGCCTATATAAAGATAGCATGGAGTCAGGCCATTCAGCCCACCTGGGCCATGCAAACCATCGATCATCCATTCATACCGATTCTATGCTATACCCACTTTCTCAAACAATAGACAATAGACAATAGACAATAGGTGCAGGAGTAGGCCATTCGGCCCTTTGAGCCAGCACCGCCATTCAATGTGATCATGGCTGATCATCCCCAATCAGTACCCCAGTACCAGTAATTTGGCGGGTCAGGCAGCGATAATGTTGAACATGGAAGGTAGACAAAAGTGCTGGAGAAACTCAGTGGGTGAGGCAGCATCCATACACTAGGAGCACTTTTTCTGAGGCCAATTAACCCACAAACCCACACGTTTTGGGGACATGGTAGGAAACCAGAGCACCCGGAGGATACCCACGCGGTCACAGGGAGAATGTGAAAACTCCACACAATCATTCAGGATTGAACCCAGTCTCTGGCGCTGTGAGACAGCAGTTCTACCAAATGTGCTACTGTGCTGCCCAATTTCAATTTGTAAATTGGAAACTGTGTAAAATGCAGAATTTGTATTTGTTTACGAGAATGATCCCAGGAATGATTGCGTTAACAAATCTTGAGCGTTTGATGGCACGGGCCTGTACTCGCTGCAGTTTACAAGGGTGAGGGGGGATCTCGTTGAAACTTATCGAATAGTGAAAGGCCTGGATAGAGTGGATGTGGAAAGGATGTTTCCACAAGTGGGAGAGTCTAGGACCAGAGGCCATAGCCACAGAATAATAGGATGTTCCTTTAGGAAGGAAATGAGGAGGAATTCATTTTGCCAGAGGGTGGTGAATCTGTGGAATTCATTGCCAGAGACGGCTGTGGAGACTAAGTCAATGGATATTTTTAAGGCAGAGATTGACAGATTCTTGATTAGTACGGGTGTAAGGGGTTATGGGGAGAAGGCAGGAGAATGGGGTTGAGAGGGAAAGATAGATCAGCCATGATTGAATGGGAGAGTAGGCTTGATGGGCCGAATGGCCTATTTCTGCTCCTAGAACTTATGAATCTATGAATCTGGTTGTAAAATTTATATTTCTGCATCATTGTGTTACAGAAATAGAAAAAAAAACATAATTTGTTTTGACATAGCCATTCTGACTTTGTCAATTAAGATTGAAGCACCAGCATCTCAAGAAGCAACCAAGCTTTTCCAAGAACACACCATAACTGTGACATTATAATTATGGACAACCTGTTGTGTTGACGAGAGCTTTCTTCATTATTAATCAACATTTCACACAGTTCATCGTAACTACCTGCAATCAATTAATTTAAAGTGAGAAAGTGTAAATATATTCCATATAGTAAAACAAATGCACATTTTTACAGTGTGTAGGAAGGAACTGCAGATGCTGTTTTAAACCGAAGATAGACACAAAATGGTGGAGTAATTCAGCAGGTCAGGCAGAATTTCTGGAGAAAGGGAATAGATGACGTTTCGGGATGAGACCCTTCTTCAGACTGAGAGTCAGAGGAGAGGGAAACTGGAGGTATGAAAAGTTACAGAACAAATCATGTACGGCGCTGATGACTCAGGAAAGGTGGAGCCCACAATGGTCCATTGTTGGCTGTGGAAGAGGTGATAACAAACAATGAAACTAGCAAGATGACTAGGATGGGTGAGGGACGATGGGTGAGAGAAGAATGCAAGGGTTACTTGTAATCATTACAGAATTTTAATACTTTTGATTCAAAGATGGAAAAATCTAACAGCCTCTTGCACCCTCTGTGCTTGTTTACAATTGGTAGCAGTTTAGTTTAGTTTAGAGATACAGCGCGGAAACAGACCCTTCGACTCACCGAGTCCATGTTGACCAGCGATCCCCGCACACTAACACTATCCTACACACACTAGGGACAATTTACAATTATACCAAGCTAATTTGCCTACAAACCTGTACGTCTTTGGAGTGTGGGAGGAAACCGGAGATCCCGGAGAAAACCCATGCAGGTCACGGGGAGAACGTGCAAACTCTGCACAAACAGCACCCATAGATAGGATCAAACCCGGGTCTGTGGCGCTGTAATGCAGCAACTCTACCGCTGCACCACCGTGCCGCCCAGTTTTAGCATTATCTAGTTCAGTTGAATATTCACCAATCTGTGCAGCGAAATGGTGGTGCAGTTAGTAGAGCCTGTTCCTCACAGCTCCAGTAATCAGGGTTCATTCCTGACCTCCAGTGCTAATTGTGTGGAGTTTGCACAATCTCCCTATGATTTTCTAATAGGTGCTCCAGTTGCCTCCCACATCCAAGGCATGTGCAGATAGAAAGGTTAATGGAACACTGTAAATTGTCCCTAGTGTGTAGGTGAGTGGTGGAATCTAGTGGAGCTGATGGGAAGTGTGGAGAACACTATGGGATTAGTGTAGGTGGGAGCACTCAGTGAGCTGAAGGATCTAATTATGTGACCTGTGATTCTATTAAAACTCGACTTCACTCTCAACTACCTGATTACCAAAACCCCAAAATATAGTTGCGATGATCTTGATTTGAATGAGTTAAGTTTATTTTAGTTCAGAGATACAGCACGGAAACAGGCCCTTCGGCCCACCGAGTCCACACCGATCAGCGATCCCCGCACATTAACACCACCCTGCACACACTAGGAACAATTTTACATTCGTACCAAGCCAATTAACCTACAACCCTGTACGTCTTTGGAGTGTGGGAGGAATCTGAAGATCTCGGAGAAAACCATGAGAGAATGTACAAACTCTGTACAGGCAGCACCCATAGTCAGGTTCGAACCCAGGCCTCTGGCACTGTGAGGCAGCAACTCTACTGCTGCGCCAACATGCCGGTGAATGTATCTTTGTGGCAAAGCATTCTACTTTCTCCATAATTGTGCCCATAACAATAGATCCAATATGAGTCATTTTAGTCATATCTGCAACTCAGAAACAAAATGGTACTAATCTCTACCTTGCATTAGTTAGTAATGCAACTAATGCAAATTAGTAAGTTGCACCACTAACTAATGCAAGGTGCAGATTAATCATTGAAATTACCGCACAGTATGTTAAAATATGTAAATAAATAACAGTTTGGATTTCACATTTTTTGTTCAGAGATGCTGATTTCAATTTTCATTCTTGGTCTGTATTCATGTGATTTATTGCAACTTTGGCCGGGAAATATAATATAATACCACTGTATTAATTATTTATTTAATCAATAACACTTTTAAGGAATATATTATTGACTTCTGACAAGCAAAGCATGAGGGCTGCTTGATATAGGTGTGCAATGCACTGGATATCTGGAAAATTATATGAATGTAGTCTGCATTTAAAATAAATGAAAATAATATTGCGCCAGTCTAAAGGATCTTAGTAAATAAAAAAGTGGCCTAATTATCATCTTTCTGATTGTCATCAGAGAAGCTTCTGTATAATCACATGATAATATTAACAGTTCAAAATTCTGCCATATATATTTTCTATCCCCAATCAATCTATGCCAATTGAACTGTTTTGCACTACATATATCAACACAAAATGGGGATTACAGTATGTATGAAATTGATTTATCTGGATTGCGACTTCAAGCATCAATCTATTTATAATAAACAGCTCGAAGCCTCGAAAAAAACAACACATGAACGAATTCCAATTGAACATATTAAAGTGCACTTTTAATCTAAAATTTCAGATAGTTAATCCTTCAGTTTGATTTCAGTCGTGGATTTTCCACTGAGATACAACATAATTAATCCCTCCAAGCTACAACCTGTCCATTCTGAGTGACTTCTGTGTTGTCATCTTTGTAACGAGTACACAATACACTTGATTAAGAAAGAACTGCAGATGCTGGAAAAATCGAAGATAGACAAAAATGCTGGAGAAACTCAGCGGGTCAGGCAGCATCTGGGAGCGAAGGAATAGGTGACGTTTCCAGTCGAGACCCTTGTGTGACTGTGTTTGAGATAGCACCACCTGGCAATATTGATCCTGAGTAGGAAAGAACTGCAGATGCTGATTTAAATCGAAGATAGACACAAAATGCTGGAGTAACTCAGCGGGACAGGCAGCATCTCTGATCATCGATCCTGATTGGGAAGTCCTAACTGACACATCATCAGCCATTTTCTTTGGGTTTTTGATTGGAAAGTGATCACCTGTCTGGTAGACATAGTGAAGAATGTATAAGAGTAGAGATTGGACTTCACTTAATTTTGACCCACAATCTATTCTTTTCTGGGGGGGAAAAAAATCAATTTATAACAAAGGACATCAGAAATGTAATTGCTGACCCATGCATTTCTTAAGGATGTTGCATTAAGGATCAGAGTCAACACTTGAAGAATCTTGTGGAGGAAGGAACTGCAGATGCTGGTTTACCCTGAACATAGACACAACATGCTGGAGTAACTCAGCGGGTCAGGCAACATCTCTGGAGAGAAGTAATAGGCGATGTATCAGAGTCGAGACCCTTCTTCAGAGAGAGAATCAGGGGAGAGGGAAGCTAGAGTTATGAAAAGGTTCAGAACAAATCAGAGCCGGCACCAATGACCAAGGAAGGGTTTTCCTTGGATTCAGTTGAGAGATACAGCATGGAAATAAGCCCTTCGGTGTACCAATGTGGATTGTGCATTGGTAGTGTAATTGGTAGTGCCCAGTCCAATTAAACAATTGCAGTCATTTCACCTGGAAGTTATTTTATCTCCCTCACCTGTGACATACCAGGCTTTGTCTCATCCCCACCTCTCTTCCAACTTCCTCCTCTGCTTCCCCCCCACCTCCCCCCCCACCTGCACCCCCGACCCCCCACCACCCCCACCACCCCCCCCCCCACCCACCCCACCAACCGCACCAACCACCCACCCCCTCAACCCCACCAACCACCCACCCCCTCCCACTAAGGAGCATCTGAAGAACCCAAAACATCACCCATCCATGTTCTCCACAGATACTGATTCTGGAGATGGGCATCAGGGGTTATGGGGAGAAGGTAGGAGAATGGGGTTAGGAGGGAGAGGCAGATCAGCCATGATTGAATGGTGGAGTAGACTTGATGGGCCAAATGGCCTAATTCTGCTCTTATCACTCATGACCTTATGATTCAGTGATACTTTATTGTCACATGTACCTAAAGTGAAATGCTTTGTTTTGCATACAACCCAGTACGGTCATGTAGCAGACCTCACCAAGTCAGTACACGTGTCACCATGTTTTGCCGCTGACAAAGTTCACTGAACTGTCCTATCTTCTACCTGCCTCCGCACGTGGAAGCAGACCACCACCACCACCCCCCCCCCCCCCCCCACCCGGTTCTCCTTCGTTCTCAGCAGCCATCCCCACTGGGTCCCCCCTTCGTTGCCTGATCCGCTGAGTTACTCCAGCACTTAGTGTCTTCTTTTGTAGAAGAGGAAGTTTACAAGAATTATTCCAGGAATGGGTGGGTTAGCATATGATGAGCGTTTGACAGCACTGGGCCTGTGCTCGCTGGAGTTTAGAAAGTTGAGGGGGGACTTACAGAATAATGAAAGGCATAGATAGAGTGGATGTGGGAAGGATGTTTCCACTGGTGGGAGAGTCTAGGGCCAGAGGTCATAACCTCAGAATTAAATGGCACTCATTTAGAAAAGAGGTGAGGAGGAACTTCTTTAGTCAGAGGGTAGTTAATCTGTGGAACTCATTGCCACAGAGGGCTGTGAAGGCCAAGTCAGTGGATATTTTTAAAGCAGAGATAGACAAATTCTTGATTAGAACGGGTGTCAATCATTATGGGGAGAAGGCAGGTAAATATGATTAGGATGCAGAGATCAGCCATGATTGAAGGGCGGAGTAGACTTGATGGGCCGAATGGCCTAATTCTACCAGTAGCGGTAGAGCTACTGCCTACAGCGCCAGAGACCCGGATTCGATCCTGACTACAGGTACTTGTCTGTCCGGAGTTTATACGTTCTCCCCGTGACCTGTGTGGGTTTTCTCCGAGATCTTCCACACTCCAAAGATGTACAGATTTGCAGGTTAATTGGTTTGGTATGCATGTAAAATTGGCCCTAGGGTATGTGTAGGGTAGTGCTAGTGTGTGTGGGGACAGCTGGTCGGTATGGACTCGGTGGGCTGAAGGGCCTGTTTTTACGCGCTGTATCTCTAAACTAAACTAAACAAAAACTTAATGAAACATTGTTCAATTGTTTAAAATGAGACTTATTCTAGGATATTAATTTAATGTTTTCTTTGTTATCTGAAAGAGGTGCAAATCATAAAATTTGGCAAAGCGTTTGATTGGATGGTATTTTATTGCTAGGAATGCTTATTTGCATCAATTAATATTTGATTTGTTTGAAAATCAAGTAATAATATGATTATAAAGTGAAATTCAAATTACTGAGCATGGTATTTTTTAATTATCTCATTAAGATTTATTAGATTAACTGGGTGTAACTATCGAATTAGTTTTTGAATGATAGATGAGAAACAGAGAAGCTAGGAAATGTACCCAGTGTAATTCGGAACATTGAACAAGTTATACAATCAAATAAAATCCCTATGGAGTACAAGAAAACATAATGTTACGCAAATATCCTCCAATATTGATGTTATTTTGATGTGCGAGTTTTAAAAATTAGTATTCGAGATCAGTTAGATATAGCTCTTACGGCTAACGGAATCAAGGGATATGGGGAGAAAGCAGGAATGGGGTACTGATTGGGGATAATCAGCCATGATCAGATTGAATGACGGTGCTGGCCCGAAGGGCCAAATGGCCTACTCCTGCGCCTATTTTCTATGTTTCTATATTTCTAAACTGTTTAAATGTTATATGTCTATAGGGACTAAATGAGACTAGCTTAGAGTGGTAAAGGGGAACTTTTAAATAGGGTGTCTTGTTCAGTATTTTGTTAGCTCCAAAGATGTACAGGTTTGTAGGCTAATTGGCTTGGTAAAATTGTAAATTGTCTCTAGTGTGTATAGGATAGCGTTAGTGTACTGGGATTGCTGGTAGGTGTGGACTCGGTGGGCCGAAAGGCCAGTTTCCGCGCTGTATCTCTAAACTAAACTAATCTAAGCTAAAATTTATAGGAAGGAACTGCAGATGCTGGTTTACACCGAAGATAGACACAAAATGCTGGAGGAACTCAGCGGGTCATACAGCATCCCTAAGGAGAAAGGGAATGGGTGACGTTTCGGGTCGAGATCCTTCTTCAGACAGAGAGTCTGACAGCTCGAGCTAACAATGGCCTGTTTCCTTTATCATCGTTACACTTTTGCATATCTTTCATTCATTGTTCTATATCTCTCCACATCATCGTCTATATCTCTCGTTTCCCTCGCCCGTAACTTTCAGTCTGAAGAAGTGTCTTGACCCAAAATATTACCCATTCCTTCTCTCCAGAGATGCTACCTGACCCGCTGAGTTACTCCAGCTTTTTGTGTCTACATTTTCATGACAGGGTGTGGTGGGTTTTGAACTCTTTACTAATAATTTAACTGCACTACTCCCAGCATTACAAAAAGAGGAAAATGAAATGGGAAGAGTTGCTTTCTGGTAGAAGACCTTAGTGCAGCATATTTGTTTGCCTGCAATGTTCTCTTGCTATCCTATTGATCGCACTTTGAAAGTATTTTCATAAGTTCATAAGTTCTAGGAACAGAATTAGGCCATTTGGCCCATCAAGTCTACTCCACTATTCAATCATGGTTGATCTATCTCTCCCTCCTAACTCCATTCTCCTGCCTTCTCCCCATAGCCCCTGACACCCGCACTAATCAAGAATCTGTCAATTTCCGCCTTAAAAATATCCATTGACTTGGCTGCCACAGCCGTCTGTAGCAATTAATTCCACAGATTCACCACGCCCTGACTAAAGAAATTGCTCCTCATCTCCTTTCTAATGGAACGTCCTTTTATTCTAGACTCTAGTTTAGTTTTAGTTTAGAGATACAGCGTGGAAACAGGCCCTTCGGCCCACCGAGTCCACACCGACCAGCGATCCCCGCACATTAACACTATCCTACACACACTAAGGCTAACTTACACTTATACCGAGCCAATTTACCTACATACCTGTACGTCTTGGGAGGAAACCGAAGATCTCGGTGAAAACCCACGCGGTCACGGGGAGAACGTACAAACTACGTACAGACAGCACCCGTAGTCGGAATCGAACATGGGTCTCCGGCGCTGCAAGCGCTGTAAGGCAGCAACTCTACCGCTGCACCGCTGCGCCACCGCGTCCCCCTCAGACTCTCCCACTAGTGGAAACATCCTCTCCACATTCACTCTATCCAGGCCAATCTATCCATCTGCCATTTTGATTTCAGACACTCAGTCACGTTCTCCACTTCTCCTTTAGGTGAGTCCCTTGCCACTTTAGCTCTTCACAGAATCTTTGTTTCTCTGATGCCTTTGATGCCTAATTCCCTTCCCTAATGCAAAAATCATTTCAGTCATCAGGCAATCCTTTAAGCAGATTATAAATCATTTCATGATATCTGCTTGATTTTCTCTCCTATCTTGATCCACTGAAGTAGCAGCTCAGTGTTTAATTTAGATAAGTAAAATGTTAAGTGGTCTGTTTTCTGACAGATGGTAGGTGACCCGCAATACTTACAAATACTTGCTTATGGAATTTTCTGTTCTTTTACTTTCAAATTCACAGACTCCAATACAATGCTTTCAGAGTTTAGAGCGATACAATGCGGAAACTGGCCCTCCAGCCCACCGAGGCCATGCGGACCAACGATCCCCATACACTAGCACTATCCTACACACTATGGACAAGTATTTCACACAAAGGGTGGTGGGTGTATGGAACAAGTTGCCAGAGGACCTAGTTGAGGCTGGGACTATCCTAACATATAAGAAACAGTTAGACAGGTACATGGATAGGACAGGTTTGGAGGGATATGGACCAAACGCAGGTAGGTGGGATGAGTGTAGCAGGGACATGTTGGCCAGTATGGGCAAGTTGGGCTGACGGGCCTGTTTCCACACTGTTTCACTCTGTGACTATGACAATTTACACGCTTTACCGAAGCCAATTAACCAACAAACCTGTACATCTTTGCAGTGCGGGAGGAAAGCTCACTCCAAAAACGCACCCGGGGAAAACCCACGCAGGTCACGGGGAGAACGTACAAACTCCATACACACAACACCTGTAGTCAGAATCGAACCCGGGTCTCTGGCACTGTAAGGCAGCAATTCTACCACTGTGCTACCGCCCCACTGTGCCATACCTGTATGTTCTTTCCTGGATCGCTGTGTAATTATACAACTTTTTGATTATTTTAGGTTTCGTTTTTTTTTAGTGTTGTCACGTACTGAGGTATAGTGAAAAGCCTGGTTTGGCATGCTTTTCAATCAAATCAGCAAATACTAAGGGCCTGTTTGCATGTTGTAGCACTCTATGATTCTATGATTAGCCTCTTCTCAGCTCTCTGGTTATTTTCTGATTTGCTCATTTCTAGACTCCCGAATTCCAGGAATAATTTTTTTTAGTTTAATTTAGAAAAGCTCACAGATTTCAATATCTAGTTCTGAAACTTTGCTCTGCCATATCTCTTTATTCTGCCGATAGATTTATTCCCGTATTTCCTCTTCCACTCATGCTGATTTTAAATAAGGCATAGAACCTGCTCATCCAAAAACAGTCCTTCAAGAAGTAGTGAAATGTACTATAGGGTGGAGAGTTAAATTTGGTCGTCAATAGCACACGTATACCTTGTCAAATAGAAACATAGAAACATAGAAAATGGGTGCAGGAGTAGGCCATTCAGCCCATCGAGCCAGCACCGCCATTCAATATGATCATGGCTGATCATCCAAAATCTGTACCCCGTTCCTGCTTTCTCTCCATATCCCTTGATTCCGTTAGCACTAAGAGCTAAATCTAACTCTCTCTTGAAAACATCCAGTGAATTGGCCTCCACTGCCTTCTGTGGCAGGGAATTCCACAAATTCACAACTAACTGGGTGAAAAGATTTTCCCTCATTTCAGTCCTATCCATCTATCACCTATCCATGTTCTCCAGAGATGCTACCTGACCTGCTGAGTTACTTCAGCACTCTATGAAACATCACCTATCCATGTTCTCCACAGAGTGGCCTACTCCTTATTCTAAGTATTGGAATGTGACTCCTGGTATTGGACTCCCCTAACATCGGGAACATTTTTCCTGCATCTAGCCCAGGGATGGGGAACTTTTTCATGTTGGAATGCCGCATCAAGTTAGCTGTAATCTAATAAGGCCGCATCCAAGAAACTTAAATTAGATATACTTCAAAATGTACATTTTTTTGTTAAAATAGCCCTCATGACTTACTAATGTTTTAATTGTGGCCATCAGTCGAGGAGGATTATTTAGTTGAATCTTCTTTTACTCTTTGGTATTTTAAATACGTTCATTTTAAGATTAAAATAAAAATAATAAAAGACAAACAAAAACATATAATAAAAATAAAAGGATTTGTTCTACAAATATTGGATTCATTCAAAAGGCCGCACTTAATGGCCAAGAAGGCCGCATGCAACCTTAAGGCCACAGGTTCCCCACCCTTGATGTAGCCTGTCCAATCCCTTAAGAATCTTATATGTTTCTATAAGATCCACTCTCATCCTTCTAAATAGTTCATGGAAAGAAACAGGCCCTTCAGCCCTGCCGAGTCCACGCCGAGCATCGATCGTCCATTCACACTATTTCCATGTTATCCCACCATCGCATCCACTCCCTACACACTGGGGGGCAATTTACAGAGGCCAATTAACCTGCAAACCTGCACGTCTTTGGGATGTGGGAGGAATCCAGAGCTGCGGGAGGAAACCCATATAGTCACAGGGAGAACTTGCAAACTCCACACCGATAGCACCTGTGGTCAGGATTGAATCCAGGATTCTCCCACTGTAAGGCAGCAGCTCTACTAGCTGCACCACATTAACGTTGAGAAAAACACATCGGAATAAACAGGCAAGAGTGAGAACGGAGAGTATAACCATTTTTTGAAGACTACTGCGAATGTAGCGATCTGGCATCACATCAAGCAGATAAAAAATACAATTAAACTGCTTCACTCATTTTGTAAAAAAATTAATGCTGTGCTATTTTCGTTCCATTTGGCTCAAAGCAAGGCGAGACGATTCCCTGGGTTATACAGTAATTGTACTTTTCAATCTCTAATCTGGTTTTCAATCCCTTCGCATGGAATGAAAACCTTTTCTCTATTTTTCTGTTAGTTATGGGAGTTCAAAGTGAAATTAGTTTCAACAGTCTCAGTATGTTTCCCACTGTCTGCAGGTCCAAACCACTAGATTGTTTATTTCGATGATAACAGGCAGTAGTCTGCCACTCTTTCTAGAGGTTCATGAGTGACTGCCATTGTAAAAAGAACGATCACACTGGAGCAGAGGTTCAGAGATACAGCGCGGAAACAGGCCCTTTGGCCCACCGAGTCCGCACACAGCACATCCGACACACTAGGGACAATGCGCAGAAGCCAATTAACCTGGAAGTCTTTGTAATGTGGGAGGATTCGGAGAAGACATACCAGGATGTTGCCAGGACTAGAGGGTCTGAGCTATAGGGAGAGGTTGAATAGGCTGGGACTCTATTCCTTGGAGCGCAGGAGGATGAGGGGTGATCTTATAGAGGTGTATAAGATCATGAGAGGAATAGATCGGGCACAGAGTCTCTTGCCCAGAGTAGGGTAATCGAGGACCACAGGACATAGGTTTAAGGTGAAGGGGAAAAGATTTAATGGGAACTAAGGGGTAACTTTTTCACACACATCCTAATAGTCGGAGGCAGAGGGAAGACCTGATAAAAGTATATAAAGTTCTGATAGACATCAATAGGGTAAACAGTCAAAACCATTTTCCCAGAGTGGAAATGTCAAAGACTGGAGGGCATAGCTTTAAGGATTAGAGATACAGCGCGGAAACAGGCCCTTCGGCCCACTGAGTCCGCGCCGACCAGCGATCCCCGCACATTAACACTATCCTACACACCCTCGGGACAATTTACATTTATACCAAGCCAACTAACCTACAAACCTGTACGTCTTTGGCGTGTGGGAAGAAACCGAAGATCTCGGAGAAAACCCACGCAGGTCACGGGAAGAACGTATAAACTCTGTACAGACAGCACCCGCAGTCAGGATCGGACTCGGAACTCTGGCACTGTAAGCGCTGTAAGGCAGCAACTACTGCTGTGCCACTGCGCAGCCCTACGGTCAGAGGAGCAAAGTGTAAATAAGATGTGTGGGGCAAGTTTTTTTACAAGGAGAGTGGTGAATGCCTGGAAGGCGCTGCCAAGGGTGGTGGTGGAGGCAGATACAATAGTGGCGTTTAAGACACATTTAGATAGGTACATATGGATGCGTCACACCATGGTTTGGGAACAGCTCCGTCCACGACCGCAAGAAATTCCAGAGAAATGCTGACATAGGACAGACCAACACGCAAACCAACCTCCCTTCCATTGACTCCATCTACACTTCACGCTGCCTCGGCAAGGCCACCAGCATAATCAAGAACCAGTCTCACCCTCTCCCTCACTCCCTCTTCTCCCCTCTCCCATCAGACAAGAGGTACAGAAGTTTGAAAACACACACCTCCATATTCAGGGACAGTTTCTTACCACATCCTACCACAACTAGAGAGCAGTGCTGAACTACTATCTATCTCATTGATGACCCATGGACTATCCTCGATCGGACTTGCTGGCTTTACCTTGCACTAAACGTTATTCTATTATCGTGTATCTACTGTATACGCTGTAAATGGATGAATTGTAATCATGTATTGTCTTTCTGTTGACTGGTTAGCCCGCAACAAAAAAATTTCACTGTACCTCGGTACATATGACAATAAATTAAATTGGAGACCTTGGAACTAATCTTTAATTGGATTTTATAGGACTTTATCTCGCACTAAACATTATCGCCTTTATTCAATATCTGCACACTGTGGACGGCTTGGTTGCCCACAAAGTCTGTGCCAACATGATGCCAAGACCAACTCTTATCTACCTGCTTATAATCCATACCCACCATTCCCTGCATATTAAGGTCATAAGGAATAGGAGTAGAATTAGGCCATTCGGCCCATCAAGTCTACTCCGCCATCCAATCATGGCTGATCTATCTCTCCCTCCTAACCCTATTCTCCTACCTTCTCCCCATAACCTCTGACACCTGGGTCTATCATGTGCCTATCCAAAAGTCTCTTAAATGTCACTACAGTATTTGCCACCATCACCATTCTTGGCAGCATGTTCCAAGCACCCACCACCCTCTGTGTAAAAAACCGTGCCCGCACACCTCCTTTAAACTGTGCCCCTCTCACCTTAAAGCTATTGTATGCCCTCCAATATTTCCATCCTGGGAAAAGGGTTCTGTCCCACTTGGCGGTCATTTACGGGACAGGCCGGTAGTGACTGACGCACGACGGTCGCGCAATGGTCGCTCGCGTCATCATGCGTCCACACAGTCGTCTGGAGCGCGTGACGTCATTTGAAGATAGACACAAAATGCTGGAGTAACTCAGCGGGACCGGCAGCATCTCTAGAGAGAAGGAATGGATGATGTTTCTGGTCGAGACTCTTCTTCAGTCTGAAGAAGGGTCTTGACCCGAACCGTCATCTATTGCTCTGGGAGTAGGAGTGGGGGCGGATCCGGATCCGCAACGGCCATGAGCCCCAGGCTGAGCTCAGCGATCGTTTGCCTGCTTCTGCTGCTGTTGGAGGTGAGACGTTGCGCCGTGCCAGGGTCTTGGGCCTGTCCCACTTTGTCCGTCAGTTACGCGACAGGCCGGTGGCGCACGAAGATTTCGTGCAGGATGAAGTCCACACTCCTCCACACCACTCCATGCACCCGTCCCGCGCTACCCACGCACTACCCACACGCTACCCACACGCTAGCAGGTCGCGTAAATTGCGCACGAATGACGGCCAAGTGGGACAGGCCCTTAACTGTCTACCCGATCCGTGTCACCCATAATTTTATGTTCTTCTCTATGGTCTTCCCTCAAGCCTCCTACATTCTAGGAAAAAATTCCAAGACTGGACATAGGGCAGCACAGTGGCAAAGCGATAGAGTTGCTGTCTGACAGCGCCAGAGATCCAAGTTCGATCCTGACTATGGGTGCTGTCTGTACAGAGTTTGGACGTTCTCCCCATGACTGCCTAGGTTTGCTCCAGGTGCTCCGGTTTCCTCCCACACTCCAAAGACCTTCAGGCTTGTATGCTAAATGGCTTTGGTAAAATTATACATTTTCCCTAGTGTGTAGGATAGTACTAGTGTAGGGGAGACCGCTGGTCGGCGGGGACTCGGTGGGGCAAAAGGCCTGTTTCAACACCGTGTCTTGGTCTAAAGTATTTCAAATCTCTTGATTGCCATCAAGAAACACCATCCTGGAGAAGGTTTGATCGCTGTGTCTACCATCTAGAGAGTCATAGAGTGTGGAAACAGGCCCTCCGGCCAAACTTGACCATGCTGGTCAACAAACATGTCCTTTCTACACTAGTCCCACCTGCTTGCGTTTGGCCCTTATCCCTCTAAACCTATCCTATCAATGCATTTGTCCAAATGCTTCTTAAACGTTGCGATGCGTAGAAAGGAACTGCAGATGCTGGTTTACACTGAAGATAGACACTAAAGGCTGGAGTAACTCAGTGGGACAGGCAGCATCTCTGGAGAAAAGGAATTGGTGACATTTCGGGTCAGTATACTGTATACGAACAACGGCCAGAATTTGATTAGGACGGGTGTCAGGGGTCATGGGGAGTAGGCAGGAGAATGGGGTTGTGAGGGAAAGATAGATTGGCCTTGATTGAATGGTGGAGTGGAAATGATGGACCGAATAGCCTAATTTCCCCCCAGAACTTATGAACTAATGAACTTACGAAAAGGATGTATTTGTATTGTCGTTCAGATGCATGGTTCTTATTGGTAATCACATGAAATAATACCTATATTACTAAAAATCTGACCTTGACCACTTCCTGTTGTTCTGTATATTGAATTTAGAAAAAACGCTGCCATATACTGCTGTGATTTTTGGCTATCTTACTCAGAGTCCCCACTGCTGCGCAGGCCAAGAGGATTTTTCCGATCGATGAAAAATAAAAGAGTTATTAGTGTTTAAAAAATGTTGAGATTCTCTCCTGAAGGCCACGCCCCTTCCGGAGGGATTATAAACCCGGAAGTGTTGAGTGCCTCAGTCAGTCTCTGCAAGATGGGGGAGCGAGAGGGTCACGTCTCTCAGTCTGAGCTGTGAATAACACTGAACACATGTCTACTAAACTGTGAGTGGTTTTACTGACCTGCTAGTGCCCTTAATGTGGTTTGAAAATATAGTTTGGAAATGTTAAAGCTGTGTTGCCTTTGGTTTGGAAATGCTAAAGCTGTGTTGCCTAATTAAAGTTGCCTTGCCTAATTAAAGTTGCCTTGCCAAATTAAAGTTGCCTTGCCTAATTAAAGTTGCCTTGCCTAATTAAAGTTGCCTTGCCTTCTATATAATTAAAAGTCTAATCTTGACCACTTTCTATTTGCGCTTTATATTGATTTAGAAAAAACACTACCACGTACGGCTGTGATTTTTGGCCATCATACTCAGAATCTGTCCCCCCCCCCCCACCCCGCTCATCAGGTGCCAAGGATTTTTCCCATCGATGAAAAATAAAAGAGTTATTAGTGTTAAAATAATGTTGAGATTCTGTCTCCTGTCAATCACAACATGGGGTTACATTGCCGAGCGTTTGCACCATCGGCAAGTGGAAATATCGTAAGATGAAGCATCGTAAATCAGGGAGCATCTGTACTTATTGAGATGCATGTTTCGTTTGGGTGCTGAATGCAATTGTAATGACACTTGCTCTCTCACACATGCAGTGAACGGGTTACGCAGTTCATCTCCAGCGCTTTCCTGGGCATGCAGTGAATGGTTTAATATGTCCCCAGCACCGCCCACTGCTACAAATATATGTATATACAGTGCCCTCCATAATGTTTGGGACAAAAGACCCATCATTTATTTATTTGCCTCTGTACTGCACAATTTGAGATTTGTATTTGAAAAAAATCATGTGATTAAAGTGCACATTGTTAGATTTCATTAAATGGTATTTTTATACATTTTGGTTTCACCATGTAGAAATTACAGCTGTATATACATAGTCCCCCCATTTCAGGGCACCATAATGTTTGGTACACATGGCTTCACAGGTGTTTGTAATTGCTCAGGTGTGTTAATGCAGGTATAAGAGAGCTCTCAGCACCTCGTCTTTACTCCTGTCTTTCCATCACCTTTGGAAACTTTTATTGCTGTTTATCTACATGAGGACAAAAGTTGTGCCAATGAAAGTCAAATAAGCCATTATGAGACTGAGAAACAAGAATAAAACTGTTAGAAACATCAGCCAAATCTTATGCTTACCAAAATCAAATGTTTGGAACATCATTAAGAGAAAGAGAGCACTGGTGAGGTTACTAATCGCAAAAGGACTGGCAGGCAAAGGAAGACCTCCACAGCTGATGACAGAAGAATTCTCTCTATAATAAAGAAAAATCCCAAACACCTGCCCGACAGATCAGAAACACTGTTCAGGAGTCAGGTGTGGATTTGTCAATGACCACTGTCCGTAGAAGACTTGATGAACAGAAATACAGAGGCTACACTGCAAGATGCAAACCACTGATTAGCTGCAAAAATATGTGATAAGCAAAATAGGATGGCCAGGTTACAGTTTGCCAAAAAGTACTTAAAAGAGCAACCACAGTTCTGGAAAAAGGGCTTGTGGACAGATGAGACGAAGATTAACATATCAGAGTGATGGCAAGAGCAAAATATGGAGGAGAGAACGAACTGCCCAAGATCAAAAGCATACACCTCATCTGTGAAACACAGTGGTGGGGGTGTTATGGCCTGGGCATGTGTGGCTGCTGAAGTTACTGGCTCACTTATCTTCATTGATGATACAACTGCTGATGGTAGTAGCATAATTAATTCTGAAGTGTATAGACACGGCAAGTTCAAACAAACGCCTCAAAACTCATTGGCCGGCGATTCATTCTACGGCAAGACAATGATCCCAAAACATATTCTAAAGCAACAAAGGAGTTTTTCAAAGCTAAAAAATGGTCAATTCTTGAGTGGCCAAGTCAATCACCTGATCTGAACCCAACTGAGCATGTCTTTTTATATGCTGAAGAGAAAACTGAAGGGGACTAGCCCCCCAAAACAAGCTTAAGCTAAAGATGGCTGCAATACCGGCCTGCTAGAGCATCACCAGAGAAGACACCCCAGCAACTGGTGATTGTCCATGAATCGCAGACTTCAAGCAGTCATTGCATGCAAAGAATATGCAACAAAATACTAAACATGACTACTTTCATTACATTACATTGCTGTGACCCAAACATTATGGTGCCCTGAAATGGGGGACTATGGAAAACACTGCTGTAATTTCTACATGATGAAACCAAAATGTCTAAAAATGGCCTTTATTAAAATCTGACAATGTGCACTTTAACCACATGTGATTTTTTTCTATTACAAATCTCAAATTGTGGAGTACAGAGGCAAATAAATAAATGAAGGGTCTTTGTCCCAAACATAATGAAGGGCACTGTATATTTTAGTAAACAATAACATCCAATGTTCCTCATTTCCCTGTACATGGAGTCAATAGTAACTCATGTGCTATTTGTTTGAAACTGGGGGGAAAATAACAAAACACCCAGAGAGAATAATCTTATTTTCCACTATAATGGGCAGTTCCCTCACACGTTGCAAAACCGCGGCTCTGCATGCCTGGAAAGTCAGGCACTTTGCTTGCAAATACTCCCTCTCCACCAATCTCTGCCTCCCCTCTCTCTCTCCTCTTCCCTCTCTCCTCTCCCTCCCTCTCCACTCCCCTCTCTCCTCTCCCTCCCCTCTCCACTCACCTCTCTCCTCACCCTCCCCTCTCTTCTTTCTCCCCCTTTTCCCTTCTATCCCCTCCCCTTTCTCTCCCCCTCTCTCATCCCCTCTCTTCTCTACCCCTCCCTTATCTTCTCTCTTCTCTACCCCTCCCTTCTCCTCTCCACTCTCCCTTATCACCTTTTTTCCCTCCCCTCCTCTCTTTTCTCTACCATTACCCTATCCCTCCCCTCTCATCTCCTATCTTCTCTCCTCCTCCCTCATCCCCTCTTCCTTCTACCCCCTCCCTCCTTCCCTCTCCCCCTCCCTCCTTCCCTCTCCCTCCCTCCCTTCCTCTCCTCCCTTCCCCTCTCATCTCCCCTCTTTCCCCCCCTCTTCTCTCCCCTCCCTCATCCCCTCTCCCTTCCCTTCACCCCTCCTCCTTCCCTCTCTCCTCCGTTCCCTCTCATCCTCCCCTCTTCCCCCTCTTCTCTCCCCCTCCCTCATCCCCTCTCCCTTCCCTTCACCCCTCCTCCTTCCCTCTCTCCTCCCTTCCCCTCTCATCTCCCTCCCCCCCCCCCCCCTCTTCTCTCCCCCTCCCTCATCCCCTCTCTCTTCCCTTCACCCCTCCTCATCCCCTCTCCCTTCCCTTCACCCCTCCTCCTTCCCCTCTCCTCTCTCCCCCCCTGGCGACTGAATGGGAAGCGTGGCGCGTGCGCACTGACGCAGTGTGGTCCTGCCCACCGCGGCGGGGGGCAGCATTTAGAGGAGCGCACCGCCAGCAGCGGGCTCAGACTGAGATTGCGAGCGGGCAGCCGGCAGCCCGGCGTCAAGCACCCAGCACCATGGCAGACACACACAGCCTTTACCTCCAAGGGATTGAAGACTCCACCTCGCAGTTCTTGGAAATTTGGCGCCACTACGATCATGCTGGTAATTCTAACTTTTTGATTTCCTTTGAAATACACCAAATTCCAACTGCTTTCACACTTATTTGCAAAAAAAAGTCAGTGCACTCTTTGCATTAAATACCAACAAAATGCTAAAGAAAACATTTATATTCGTACGATTAACTAAATGAGATTGTAGACGTCAAATAGTGAACATGTGTCTGTCTGATGTGTGAAGTGACCAATATATCTAATTCCAACTTGATTAAGATATTTCTCATTCCAACTTGATTAAACTTGGGGTAAGTTAATTGTCCCGAGAGTGTATCTGTTAGAATTTGCAAGCGAGCTGATGGAAACGGGAGTAGGGATAAAAACAAAGTGGACGGCGGTAGAGTTGCTGCCTTGCAACGCCAGTCCCGGGTTCGATGCTGACCACCGGTGCTGTCTGTCCGGAGTTTGTACCTTCTCCCCGTGACCTGCGTGGGTTTTCTCCGGGATCTCCGGTTTCCTCCCACACTCCAAAGTGTGTCGGTTACTTGGCGGTTAATGCACAGGTTTGTCGGTTAATTGGCTTCGGTAAAATTATCCCTGGTGTGTAGGGTAGTGCTAGTGTACGGGGTGATCGCTGGTCGGCATGGGCTCGTGTGGGCGAAGGCCTGTTTCCACGCTGTTTGTCTAAAGTCCAAAACATTAAACTAGGAGAAGTGCAGGAAGGAACTGCAGATACTGTGTTAAAACCGAAGATGGACACAATAAAGCTGGAGCAACTCAGCGGGTCTGGCAGCATCTCTGGAGAAAATAAATGGGCGATGTTTCGGGTCTAGACCCTTCTTCAGCCTGGGAGAAGTCTAAAGAAGGGTCTCGACCCGGCACGTCGCATATTCCTTTTTCTCCAGAGATGCTGCCAGACCCCTGAGTTACTCCAGCTTTTTGTGTCTACATTGGGATAAGGAGCGGCGGATCTGATGACCGAGGGCTTGTTTCTACGATGTATGGCTCCAAATACCGACCTTTGTTATTGCTAAAAGTGTGACTTACTGTTTTAGGTCATGGCTATATTGCCGGAAGAGAGTTGCAAAACTTCATTCGGGAACTGCCAGCAAGCCCGGAAAGGCGCCGGCTTAGTAAGTGTCAGACCAACCACGACTGTTTTATGCAATGGAATAAATCCGCGCGGGAGCAAATTACCGACAAATAAATGGCCGAATGATAGATTGCAATCAGAATGATAAGATAGACACAAACAATCTGGAGTAACTCAGCGGGACTAGGCAGCATCTCTGAAGAGAAGGAATGGGTGGCGTTTCGGGTCGAGACCCTTCTTCAGTCCTTCCTGCACGTCGGGAATAATAGAGCGGGTGCTGTTTTATTGAAGTCTTTTCTTCTTCGAGTCCGTTGCAATCTCAGATTATTGAAGTAAATGTGATACATGGAGTGAGCTTTCTTCTGGAAGACCAGGCGTGTAAACTGTTTCTCAACAGCGCCCAGATGCGAAAATGGAAGATAGGCACAAAAAAAGCTGGAGTGATTCAGCGGGTCAGGCAGCATCTCTGGAGAGAAGGAATAGATGCAGTTTTGGCGTGGAGACCTTTCTTTGGACTTGTCCCAGTCTGAAGAAGGGTCTCGACCCGAAAGGTCACCTATTCTGTTTCTCCGGAGATGCTGCCTGACCCGCTGAGTTACTCCAGCTTGTTGTGTCTGCCTTCGGCGTAAACCCAGCATCTGCAGTTCCTTGCTAGGCATAAATGGAGCATCTCTTCTTTTCAGAGATGGGAAAGTTGCTGTCCCTGTTCCCACGAGGTAGAAGGATC
>CM075977.1:9683784-9993784 GCA_038087875.1 Malacoraja senta
AGAAGGGAGGTTGGTTTGTGTGTGATGGTCTGGGCTATGTCCATAATTCACTGTAATTTCTTGTGGTCTTGGATGGAGCTTTTCCCAAACCATGCAGTGATGCATCCCAATAAAATGCTTTTTACGGCGCATCTGTGGAAGTTGGTGAGAGTTGTTTGAGAAGGCTGAATTTTCTGAGCCTTCTCAGGAAGTAGTGACATTGGTGTGCTTGAAAAAAATAATTAAATTTGATCAAATCTCACAAGGGAATTTTAATACTGTTTAACAAAAATAAAATGTTTTCAAATCTAGCAAGGGATATTAATTCCCATGTGAGTTGTGGCTTGAGCCACAGAGAGCTGGCTGCTGCTGTGAGGCAGACAATAGCTTGGTATCCTTGGGGATGGAGCAGCAAATGTCACAGTCACCAGGAATTACTGGCATATCTCTGCCACCTTCTGGAAGACTATTTTCGAAAACAACAGCGGAATAGCAGACTGAACATTTCCCAGTCGTCTCGGCACAAGCTGTAGGAGCAGGCAGATGAATAAGTGTTAAATTACTATCTACCTCATTGGCGACCCTCAGACTATCCTTGATCAAACATTGCTGGCTTTAACTTGCTTTAAACATTATTCCCATATCATGTATCTGTACACTGTAAATAGCATGATTGTAATCCCGCTAACTGGTTAGCACGCAACAAAGCTTTTCACTGTACCTTGGTACATGTGACAATAAACTAAACTGAACTAAATTAATTTTTTTGGTGCAGTTCTGGTTGTCAAACTACAGGAAGCACCGCCTACATATTTCGTTTTTCTCTCCACTGAAGAAGGGTCTCGACCCGAAACATCACCTATTCCTTTTCTCCAGGGATGCTGCTGACCCGCTGAGTTACTCCAGCATGTCGTGTCTATGCACAGGAAGCATATGATTGCCCTGGTGAGAATAGAGAGGAGATGCATTTGGAAAGACACAAAGTGCTGGAGTAACTCAATGGGTCAGGCAGCATCTCTTGAGAACATGGATGATGACGTTTCGGGTTGGGATCCTTCTTCAGACTGAAGACTTAAGGGTTTGAAGTCCCGACCCGAAACTTCACCTATCCATTTTGTTCAGAGATGCTGAGTTACTTCCAGCATGTTGTGTCTATCTTTGGTATAAACCAGCATCTGCAGTTCCTTTGTATTAGATTTACTAGGATGTTGCCGAGCTTGGAATGTTTCAGTAATGGATACACTTGGAACAGAGATAGTGGAGAGTGGTGGGGAAAGGGGGAAAGGAATGAGGTGGGGGGAACTCAGATATCCTAAATTGTGAGCAGCATAGAGAGGCGAGACACTGAAGGGGAACTTTATTCCACAACTATAATCTATAACGTCACAGAGCACGCATTTAAAATGAGGTGTAAGCTGGTTAGAAGGGATATGAGGGGAAAAAACATATTAACGAAGAGGGTAGTTGCAGTTTGGAATAGTTGCAACTTGAGAAGATGTCATAAGTCATGTCATAAATGATAGTAGAATTAGACCATTCAGCCCATCATGGCTGATCTATCTCTCCCTCCGAACCCCATTCTCCTGCCTTCTCCCCATAACCTCTGACACCCGTACGAATCACGAATCTATCTATCTCTCCCTTAAATATATCCACTAACTTTGCCTCCACAACTTTCAAAGAATTCCACAGATTCACCACCCTCTTGACTAAATAAATTCCTCCTCAACTACTTCCTAAAAGAACGTCCTTTAATTCTGAGGCTGTGACCCCTAGTCCTAGACTCTGCACCTAGTGGAAATATCCTCTTCACATTCAAGCTTTTCGCTATTCTGCACGTTTCAATGAGGCCCCCCCTCATTCTTCTAAACTCCAGCGAGTATAGGCCCTGTGTTAACTTTATTACCCAGTAATGAAATCTAAAAATTGCTCCACTTGGGCGGCACAGCGGTGGGACGGTAAAGTTGCTGCCTTACAGCACCAGGGACCTATGTTCGATCCAGACTACGGGTGCTGTCTGTACGGAGCTTGTACGTTCTCCCTGTGACCGTGTGGGCTTTCTCCGGGTGCTCCGGTTTCCTCCACACTCCAAGGAAGTACATGTTTGTAGGTTAATTGGCTTCGGTAAAGATTGTAAATTGTCCCTAATGTGTAGGATAGTGCTGGTGTACAGAGATCTCTGGTCAGGGCAGACCCGGTGGGCTGAAGGGCCAGTTACCTCGCCGTATCTCGAAACTAACTCTAACTAACTTAACAATTGTGTTAGAATTTGTTACAATCAACAGTTCCACTTTTACAAAAGGTTTCAAAATTAGTTGTTCCTTTTGATAATTCAAAGTGGCAAAGATGAGCAAACAATATACTTTCTCTTTCAGACTTGGCGAAGATATGATGAAGATCACAGTGGCTTCATAGAGGCAGATGAGCTGAAGGTAAAGGCCAATTGTGCATAAGGTATTGTATATGATAATATTCTAGTAGAATGATTTTCAATCCTGAGAGATCACCGCTCACTGGGTGTCAAAGATTAAAGCCTCTCAGATGAAATGCAATAACATGGAGATAATTAAATTAGGGAATATAATCAGCTTACAAGCTGTCTGGCCCTAGGGTTACTAACAGATTGCAACAATAACCAGAACACCCACAGTTCTGTAAAAGCTGAGGCCCCAGGGATCATGAGACATGAAATGGGTGGCATGATGGTGCAGCGGTAGAGTTGCTGACTTACAGCGCTTTCAGCACCAGAGACCCGAGTTCGATCCCAACTATATCTGTACAGAGTTTGTACGTTCTCCCTGTGACCACGTGATTTTTCTCCGAGATCTTCGATTTCCACTTAAACTCCAAAGACGTACAGGTTTGTAGATTAATCTGCTCGGTATAAATGTAAGTTGTCCGTAGTGTGTGTAGGATATTCTTTTAATATGTGAGGATCGCTGGTCAGCGAGGACTCGGTGGGTGAAGGGCCTGTTTCCGCTCTGTACCAAACTAAACTAAACATATATTGGTATTTTACCATATGTGAACAATGCAGAAGACCACCGTTGTTCTTGGCTGAAATCAATTGCAATCGTCTAGCCGAAACTACCTGTAATTCTCCAGTGAAGATTCTGGTGCTCAGTAAATTTCCGCAACGCATTGGTGCCAAATAGGAACTATAGTTCAAAAATGACTGTTTGTTATCTTCCGTTAGAACCGTAAGAAGCTATTTGATTTCCGGCACCCAAGTAGGATTTCTTAAATATAGTTGGCTGGTTTTCTAAGTTTCCCAGGATATGTGTGCGATCTGGAAGCATTTGCTGGTCCTAAATTAGGGATAGTTATTCAGCCTGCTAATAAGCCTTTTTAATAAGCCTGCTAATATTCAGCCTTCAGGCAGGACGGGGAAATCCCAATAAATAACATTCAACTTGATGAGTATCTGCCTACTGGCTGAATTCTAAAATTCCGTGTGTGAATGTGTGTGCGTGCATGTGTGTGTGTGTGTGCCTCTGTGTCTGTGTGTTTATGTGTATCCCAAGGTCATATCTGGCCCTGGAGAATGATGTTCATTGAGAGACACAAAACTCCTGAGCGACTATCTACCTGATTGGAGACCCATGGACTATCTTTGATCAGTTTTTACCGGACTTTATCTTGCACCATTCATGTTGTTCCCTTTACCATGTATCTGTACACTGTGGATGGCCTAATTGTAACCATATATTGTCTTTCCGCTGACTAGTGAGCACGCAACTGAAGCTTTTCACTGTACCTCGGTACACGTGACAATAGGCTAAACTCAAACTCAGACTCAAACTTATTTTCAATACTTCAAAAATTGCTCATGGATAATTTTCAGGTGTGCAGTTTCCACCCCTCGTGAGTCTGCAATGAGACTATGTTTGAATAAACTTGCCAAAGAATTTGGATCCATAACCCAGATGAACAATTTTGATGAAAAAGGATGGGTGATGTTTCAGATTGGGACCCATCCTTTTTCTCGAGAGGTGTTGCCTGACCCGCTGAGTTACTCCAGCACTTTGTGTCTACCTTTGGTATAAACCAGCATCTGCAGTTCATTGTTTCTACATTTTTAAAAACAATTTTGATGTTTAATCGAGGAAGGATAGGCTTTGGGGAGATGACAGACAAGGCTTGCATAGGGCAGCACAGTGGCACAACGGTAGAGTAGCTGCCAGAGACACCGGTTCGATCCTGACTACGGGTGCTGTCTGTATAGAGTTTGTACGTTCTCCCTGTGGGCATGGGTTTTCTCCGGGTGCTCCAGTTTCCTGCCACACTTCAAAGATATACAGGTTTGTAAATTAATTGGCTTCCATAAAATTGTCCCTAGTGTGTGTAGGATAACGCTAGTGTATGGGTTGATCACTGGTCAGCAAGGACTCGGGGGTCCGAAGGGCCTGTTTGCATGCTGTATCTCTAAGTCTTAAACATAAAGCTTGCAGTAGGGCTATAAAGTTAGATTTTGTTTTTTTCTGCTTGTTTAATTTCAAACACCTACATTTGATGCCTATTACTGCTTAGTATGCAGTGACTCCTCAATAATTCCAAAATTTTCTCTGCATTTCGCATACTTATTTATTGCAAATTATAAATAGGTTGCTTCAGAGGGACAATGTAATTGCCTCAACAGTAATCTCTGCTTCGATGTGACACCTGCAAGTATGGTTCTTATTTTCCCTGAAATCACACGCTATTCAATTTACTTAACCATGTGAAACCCACTTTCCATCAAATATATTTGCTAATGTTGATCAGAAATAAAAGCTGCAGATTCTGCGAGTGCAAAATGAAAAACAAACAGCTGAAAGCGTTCAGCAGGTTGGGTAGCATCTCTGGAAAGAGAGACAGAGTTGGCATTTACAGATCAAAGACAACTTGTCTAACATTTCATTATGTAGTTCATTTACATAGAGTGATACAGTGTGGAAACAGGCCCTTCGGCCCAACTTGCCCACACCGACCAACATGTCCCAGCTACACTAGTCCCATCTGCCTGCGCTTGGTCCATATCCCTCCAAACCTGTCCTGTCCATCCATTTACAGTAAGCACTTGCACCACTCCGTGTGGTGAGTTAAAATAGTCCAGAATATCAGTGGTCAAGAATTTGATTAATTTGCAGCAGTTTTCCTGTAGTCATATCTTGGAGGTGGCATTCCGAAGATATCCCAGTCTTAGTTTAGTTTAGAGGTAAGGCGTGGAAACGGGTCCTTCGGGCCACCAGGTCTGTGCCGACCGCACACGAACACTATCCTACACACGCTCGGGACGATTTACAATTATACTAAGCTAATTAGCCAACAAACCTGTACGTCTCTGGAGTGTGGAAAGAAGCCGGAGCACCCGGAGAAAACCCACGCAGGTCACGGGGAGAATGTACAAACTCCGTACAGTCAAGCACCTGTAGTCAGGATCGAACTCTGGTCTCTGGTGCTGTAAGGCAGTAGCTCTACCGCTGCGCCACCAGGCAGTACCATGTTGCTCAAATAATTTGTATATAATTACTGTAACAAATCTAGCTTATCTTTGCCACCAACTTCCTTGGTCATTCCATTTGCTCTGTGCAGTAATGTCATGTATCTGTACACTGGGCAGCTCGGTGGTAATCATGTATTGTCTTTCCTCTGACTGGTTAGCACGCAACTAGAGCTTTTCGCTGTACCTCGGTACATGTGACAATAAACTAAACTAAACGGAAGAAGAATCCTGATCCGAAATGTCACTTATCTATTCCCTCCACAGATGCTGCCTGAACCGTTGGGGTTGCCCTACACTTTGTGTTTTGCTCAGGATTCCAGCATCTGTGGTTTCCTGTGTCTCCAAAAGCGTGCTTTATCTAAAATCTGTCTGTTTTAAAAAAATAAAACAAGATTCAGAAGAAAGATGGGCGCAAATGCTGGGTCAGGTAGCATTTCTGAAGAAAATAGATAGGTGATGTTTGGGGACTGGACCCCACTTCAGACCGGACCCGAAACGTCTCTTATTCGTTTTCTCCAGAGATGCTGCCTGACCCGTTGAGTTTCTCCAGCATTTTGTGTATATCTTTGGTGTAAACCAGCATCTGCATCTACACACTTAGAGTATTGTATTCGGTTCAGGTCACCATGTCATAGGAAAGATGTTGTCAAGCTGGAAAGAGTGCAGAGAAGATTGAGGAGGATTTTGCTAGGACTCGCAGTACTTTTCCATTATCAGGGCTATCAATATGTGTGGAACGAATCAAAGTCATGGTGGCGCAGCGGTAGAGCTGCTGTCTTACAGCGGCAAAGATCCGGGTTTGATCCTAACTACGGGTGCTGTGTGTAGTCTGTACGTTCTCCCCGTGACCGCGTGGGATTTCTCCCTGTACTCCGATTTCTTTCCATATTCTAAAGACCTACAGGTTTGGAGGTTAATTGGCTTCGGTAAAGATTTTAAATTGTTCCTAGTGTTTAGGATCTTTGGTATTGACCATTATCTGTGAACAGAAAAAGGAACCCACTAAATGCAAAAGACCAACATATCATTCAGTCCCTTCCTGCCTTTGTCTCTGTCTAACTTGTATTTAAATGCTTTGCCTCAACCCCTGTGGCTATACCCTGTTGAATCTTCTTGCTCCTGAATTGTATTGTTGAAATCTAGTCTAACCAAGATCATTTTTACAACATGTCTGATTTTTTAATGAAGCTTGGTCTTGGAATGCTTTGGATCCCACCATTGGCCACATCTTCCCATCTCCTCCCCTGTCTGCTTTCCGCAGAGACCGCTTCCTCCGTAACTCCCTGGTCAATTCATCCCTTCCCACCCAAACAACCCCCTCTCCTGGCACTTTCCCTTGCAACCGCAGGAAATGCTACACTTGTCGTTTTACCTCCCCCCTTGTCTTCATTCAAGGACCCAAGCAGCCTTTCCAGGTGCGACAGAGGTTCACCTGCACCTCCTCCAACCTCATCTATTGCATCTGCTCCTCCAGATGTCAGCTGCTCTACATCGGTGAGACCAAGCGTAGGCTTGGCGATCGCTTCGCCCAACACCTCCGCTCGGTTCGCATTAACCTACCTGATCTCCCGGTGGCTCAGCACTTCAACTCCCCCTCCCATTCCGAATCCGACCTTTCTGTCCTGGGCCTCCTCCATGGCCAGAATGAGGACCACCGTAAATTGGAGGAGCAGCACCTCATAATCCGCTTGGGCAGTTTGCATCCCAGTGGTATGAACATTGACTTCTCTAATTTCAGGTAGTCCCTGCTTTCTCCTCCCCTTCTCAGCTCTCCCTCAGCCCTCTGGCTCCGCCTCTTCCTTTCTTCTTCCCGCCCCCCCCACCCACCCTCACATCAGTCTGAAGAAGGGTCTCGACCCGAAACGTTGCCTATTTCCTTCGCTCCATAGATGCTGCCTCACCCGCTGAGTTTCTCCAGCATTTTTGTCTACTTTGCCACCTGCCTTGCTCTGATGTGTGAGTTGGTGTTCTCTAGATTCTGTTGCATGTCTGAGTCATATAGTTTGGTATTTTCCAAGAATTGTTTTGAAGTTTATATTCCTCCTACCAAAATGCAGTATGGCACATCTATCTATATTGAAATGCACCTATTGTTTCCGTTAACTGCCCCACTCATTCGCCAACCACCGCAAACCTCCTCAGCATAGAAACATAGAAAATAGGTGCAGGAGGAGGCCATTCAGCCCTTCGAGCCAGCACCGCCATTCATTGCGATCATGGATGATCGTCCCCAATCAATAACCCGTACCTGCCTTCTCCCCATATCCCTTGATTCCACTAGACCCTAGAGCTCTATCTAACTATCTCTTAAATCCATCCTGTGATTTGGCCTCCACTGCCCTCTGTGGCAGGGAATTCCACAAATTCACAACTCTCTGGGTGAAAAAGTTTTTTCTCACCTCAGTCATAAATGGTCTCCCCTTTATTCTAAGACTGTGGCCCCTGGTTCTGGACTCGCCCAACATTGGGAACATTTTTCCTGCATCTAGCTTGTCCAGTCCTTTTATAATTTTATATGTTTCTATAAGATTCCCCCCTCATCCTTCTAAGCTCCAGTGAATACAAGCCTAGTCTTTTCAATCTTTCCTCATATGACAGTCCCGCCATCCCAGGGATCAATCTCGTGAACCTACGCTGCACTGCCTCAATCACAAGGATGTCCTTCCTCAAATTAAGAGACCAAAACTGTACACAATACTCCAGATGTGAAGATGCTGGAAGCATGCATTGATATGAAGAGATATGAAGGCGCTCAACTTCGATGTGGAGTCCTGGGAGAGCCTTGCATCTGACCGCACGAGGTGGAGAGGTACCCTGAACCAACATCTCAAAACGGGGGAAGAGAAACTGATGGACGCAGCAGCAGACAAGCTGGCACGCAGAAAGAAGCGCAGAAACTTCAACAGACCAGAGACCACACACAAATGTGACCTTTGCCACCGAGACTGTCACTCCCGCATTGGTCTCTTCAGCCACAAGCGACGCTGCTCTTGCCGAGGTTTGGAGCAAGCAGCCAACAACTAGGATGCATCACCCATGGTCAATCAAGGCCTACGCATTTGAGTCGTACATCATGGAATTATGCCCTTCGGCTAATCATGTCCATGCTGACCTTTAGACTTTAGAGATACAACGTGAAGACAGGCCCTTCAGCCCACAGAGTCCATGCCAACCAGTGATCACCCCGTACACGAGCACTATCCTACACACGAGAGTCCCCTAATTTGAGGAAGGACATTCTTGCTATTGAGGGAGTGCAGCGTAGGTTTACAAGGTTAATTCCCGGGATGGCAGGACTGTCATATGCTGAGAGAATGGAGCAGCTGGGCTTGTACACTCTGGAGTTTAGAAGGATGAGAGGGGATCTCATTGAAACATATAAGATTGTTAAGGGCTTGGACACGCTAGAGGCAGGAAACAAGTTCCCGATGTTGGGGGAGACCAGAACCAGGGGCCACAGTTTAAGAATAAGGAGTAAGCCATTTAGAACAGAGACGAGGAAACACTTTTTCTCACAGAGAGTGGTGAGTCTGTGGAATTCTCAGCCTCAGAGGGCGGTGGAGGCCGGTTCTCTGGATGCTTTCAAGAGAGAGCTAGATAGGGCTCTTAAAAATAGCGGAGTCGGGATATGGGGAGAAGGCAGGAACGGGGTACTGATTGGGGATGATCAGCCATGATCACATTGAATGGCGGTGCTGGTTTGAAAGGTCGAATGGCCTACTCCTGCACCTATTGTCTATTGTCTATTGTCTATTGAGAGACAATTTACATTTTTACCGATTGACAATTAACCTACAAACCTGAGCGTCTTTAGAGTGTGGGAGGAAACAAAAGTACCCGGAGAAAACCCACGCGGTCACAGGGGAAAAGGTACAAATTCCGTACAGACAGCACCCGTAGTCAGGATCGAACCCGTGTCTTTGGTGCTGTAAGGCAGCAACTCTGCCGCTGCGCCACCGTGCCGCCCCAGACCATGAATTATCAATTGACATTATTCCCAATTTGCTCTCCTTACAATTGCATCAACTCTCCCCAGATTCTACCATTCACTTACACAGTCGGGGCACTTTACCGCAGATGGGTGAAGGAAACTAGAGCACCTGAGGGAAATGTATCCAATTATAGAAAGGTATAAAATTATAAAAGGACTGGACAAGCTAGAAGCAGGAAATTTTTTCCCAATGATGGGAGAGTCAAGAACCAGGGGCCACAGTCTAAGAATAAAGGGGAGGCCATTTAAAACTGAGATGAGAAAAAGCGACTTCACCCAGAGAGTTGTGAATTTGTGGAATAATTCTCTGCCAATGAAGAAGGCAGCAGAGGCCAATTCACTGGATGAATTTAAAAGAGAGTTAGATCGAGCTCTAGGGGCTAGTGAAATCAAGGGATATGGGGAGAAGGCAGGCATCGGTTACCGATTGTGGATGATCAGCCATGATCACAATGAATGGCGGTGCAGGCTCGAAGGGCCAAATGACGTCATTCAAGGGCAGGATTGAAGCAGGTTGCTGTAGCTGTGTAGAGCTGGTGGCTGCACCTCTGTGCCAGTCACCTATAATAGGATGAAGAAACTTAGTGAATGAAATGGCTGATAAGTTCCCATTCACCATCCTTTGCCTCGTTGAACTTATTCTTGTATTAAACTACATTTCCTTCAATTTCACTCACTGTCTCCAAGTCGGAATCATGGAGTCATCTCGCAAGATTTCCCTGCGACTGCACGGGTTTGCTTCGGGTTCTCCCGGTTTCCTCCCACATCCCAAAGACATGCGGGTTTGCAGGTTAAATTGTCCCCTAGTGTGTAAGGATTGCATGAGAAATTGTGGATAACGTACAACTAGTGGGACCGAGTTGTTGTGGACTCGGTGGGCCGAAGGGCCTGTTTCCACAGGCTGCGCTCAAGGTCAGGATTTAACTTGGGCCGCTGGTGCCATGAGGAAGTGGCCCAACCGCTGCACTGCTCTGCCATCCTTATCTGAAAGAGAAAAGTGCGAAGGTGGATAGGAAATGTTTAGAGTGTGTAGGATGGAACTGAAGATGCTGGTTTGCACAGAAGATTGACACAAAACGCTGGAGTAACTCAGTGGGACAGGCAGCATCTCTGGACAGAAGGAATCCATGATGTTTTGGGTTGAGACCCTCCTTCAGACTCTGAAGAATGGTCTCGACCCGAAACGTCACCCATTCCTTCTCTCCAGAGATGCTGCCTGTCCTGCTGGTTTACTCCATCATTTTATGTCTGTTATATTCCGGACGGCAGAATGAATAACAACTTACACGCAGGTTGCCTGGATCACGAGAGAGAGATTTATTACCCAACATTCCCTACTTATATACAGCACCAACTCATTAACATATACATGAATATGCATGAATACTGCTCTCCTTTTTTAAAGTATTAAATCTAAGTACACAGTTACAATTTTGTTGTTGTGATACTTGATTTAAACCAGTATTTATGAAATCTTAAATAATAAACATAATATATTTTACATATTTACACATTTTACTTATACAGTGAGTTACTTAACTTACAAACCTAACCTGACTACTGGTTTACGGATCCTGCCTGATCGTCTAACAGTAACAGGTGTAACAGGTTTAGGTGTTGACTCAACTGTTGGCTTGTTTGGCTCGGTTTTAGTACCCTGACTGACCAGAGGAATCTGTTTCTTTGTCTGTACTAACTGAACTTTGTGTGTCAATCACAGTGGTCTCTTCCAACTCACTTTCAGATAAAGACTCAGGGATTAGGAATTCATGCTCAGTTTTTGGTTCGTCTTTGGCTGGAATCATTTGATCAACATGGACACTTTTGATCCTATCTCCAACTTCAACTAAGTATCTTTTTGTTCCACACACTTCCACTATTTTCCCAACATCCCATTTGTCTCGACTGGACTTGTTGGGAGGACTGAGAACACAAACCTGTTCATCTGGCTTGAAGTCCCTCTCCTTTTTGTGGGAGTCAAAATGGCATTTTTGACTTAACTGTTTTTGCTCAGCTCTCAAGGCCAAATTGGGTTGAACTAGACTTAGGCGTATTCTTAGCCTTCTCTTCATCAACAGTTCTGCAGAGTAACCTGTTGTTGTGTGTTGTGTGGTTCTGTACTTCAGCAAGAAACCAGCCAAAAGATGTTTCATGCTGAGCTTTGAAATACCCTGCAAAACCTGTTTCTTGAGAGCTTCTTGGACAACTCTAACAGACCTTTCCGCCTCCCCATTAGAGGCTGGATGCAATGGGGGAACAAGTGTGTGTCTTACACCATTCCGCTGCATGAACTCTTTGAACCATTCTGAACGAAACTGAGGCGCGTTAACAGAAACAAGTTCTTCCGGTAAACCATGGCATGCAAAAATTGATCTCAACTCATCTATGGTACACGCAGTAGTAGTGCTTGACCCCATATGCTTAACCTCAATCCATCTGGAATGACTATCTACTAGTACCAGAAAGTGATCAATACCCTTTTCACAAAAATCTAAATGAACTCTCTGAAAAGGTCTACTTGGCCAGGGTTGCAGTGGTGTTTTTGGTGGTTTACTCCGGCAATTCCTTTTCTATCTGTGCATAATTGCACTCACTCGGTTATAGGGTGCGGGATGCAAAAGCAATAGGCTTTTCCTGTCCGTCATTTTGTTCCTGTCCGTGGAGTTTGTAAAATGTGTGCAGGATAGTTTTTTGCAGCAATACATAGAGGTACCTACTAGAGAAGGGGCAGTGCTGGACCTCCTGTTAGGAAATGAGACAGGGCAGGTGGCGGAGGTATGCGTTGGGGAGCACTTCGGGTCCAGTGATCACAATACCATTAGTTTCAATATAATTATGGAAAGGGTCAGAACTGGACCTAGGGTTGAGATTTTTGATTGGAGAAAGGCTAACTTTGAGGAGATGCGAAAGGATTTAAAAGGAGTGAACTGGGACATGTTGTTTTATGGGAAGGATGTAGAAGAGAAATGGAGGACATTTAAAGGTGAAATTTTAAGAGTACAGAATCTTTATGTCCCTGTTCAGTTGAAAGGAAATAGTAAAAATTGGAAAGAGCCATGGTTTTCAAGGGAAATTGGACACGGTTCGGAAAAAGAGAGAGATCTACAATTATTATAGGCAGCATGGAGTAAATGAGGTGCTTGAGGAGTATAAAGAATGTAAAAAGAATATTAAGAAAGAAATTAGAAAAGCTAAAAGAAGATATGAGGTTGCTTTGGCAAGTAAGGTGAAAGTAAATCCAAAGGGTTTCTACAGCTATATTAATAGCAAAAGGATAACAAGGAATAAAATTGGTCCATTAGAGAGTCAGAGTGGACAGCAATCTGCAGAGCCAAAAGAGATGGGGGAGATATTGAACAATTTATTTTCTTCGGTAATCACCAAGGAGAAGGATATGGAATTATGTGAGGTAAGGGAAACAAGCAGAGTAGCAATGGAAACTATGAGATTCAAAGAAGAGGAGGTGCGGACACTTTTGAAAAATATGAAAACGGATAAGTCTCCAGGTCCTGACAGGATATTCCCTAGGACATTGAGGGAAGTTAGTGTAGAAATAGCAGGGGCTATGACAGAAATATTTCAAATGTCATTAGAAACGGGAATAGTGCCGGAGGATTGGCGTACTGCGCATATTGTTCCGTTGTTTAAAAAGGGTTCTAAGAGTAAACCTAGCAATTATAGACCTGTTAGTTTGACGTCAGTGGTGGGCAAATTAATGGAAAGGATACTTAGAGATAAAATATATAAGCATCTGGATAAGCAGGGTCTGATTAGGAACAGTCAACATGGATTTGTGCCTGGAAGGTCATGTTTGACTAATCTTCTTGAATTTTTCGAAGAGGTTACTAGGGAAATTGATGAGGGTAAAGCAGTGGATGTTGTCTATATGGACTTCAGTAAGGCCTTTGACAAGGTTCCTCATGGAAGGTTGGTTAAGAAGATTCAATTGTTGGGTATTAATGGTGGAGTAGCAAGATGGATTCAACAGTGGCTGAATGGGAGATGCCAGAGATTAATGGTGGATGGCTGTTTGTCAGGTAGGAGGCTGGTGACTAGTGGGGTGCCTCAGGGGTCTGTGTTGGGTCCACTGTTGTTTGTCATGTACATCAATGATCTGGATGATGGTGTGGAAAATTGGATTGGTAAGTATGCAGATGATACTAAGATAGGTGGTGTTGTGGATAATGAAGTAGATTTTCAAAGTCTACAGAGAGATTTAGGCCATTTGGAAGAGTGGGCTGAAAGATGGCAGATGGAGTTTAATGCTGATAAATGTGAGGTGCTACATCTCGGCAGGACAAATCAAAATAGGACGTACATGGTAAATGGTAGCAAATTGAGGAATGCAGTTGAACAGAGGGATCTAGGAATAACTGCATAGTTCCCTGAAGGTGGAATCTCAAGTAGATAGGGTGGTAAAGAAAGCTTTTGGTGTGCTGGCCTTTATAAATCAGAGCATTGAATATAGAAGTTGGGATGTAATGTTAAAATTGTACAAGGCATTGGTGAGGCCAATTCTGGAGTATGGAGTACAATTTTGGTCGCCTAATTATAGGAAGGATGTCAACAAAATAGAGAGAGTACAGAGGAGATTTACTAGAATGTTGCCTGGGTTTCAGCAACTAAGTTACAGAGAAAGGTTGAACAAGTTAGGTCTTTATTCTTTGGAGCGCAGAAGGTTAAGAGGGGACTTGATAGAGGTCTTTAAAATTATGAGCGGGTTAGACAGAGTTGACGTGGATAAGCTTTTCCCATTGAGAGTAGGGAAGATTCAAACAAGGGGGCATGACTTGAGAATTAAGGGACAGAAGTTTAGGGGTAACATTAGGGGTAACTTCTTTACTCAGAGAGTGGTAGCTGTGTGGAATGAGCTTCCAGTGGAAGTGGTGGAGACAGGTTCGATTTTATCCTTTAAAAATAGATTGGATGGGTATATGGACGGGAAAGGAATGGAGGGTTATGGTCTGAGTGCAGGTAGATGGGACTAGGGCGAAGTAAAAAAAATAATAATAATAATAATAATAATAATACAAAAAATAAAGTGTTCGGCACGGACTTGAAGTGCCGAGATGGCCTGTTTCCGTGCTGTAATGGTTATATGGTTATATGGTCATTCATTACGTGGGAGATCACTGCACGTACACCATAACTTGAAGCATCACAAGCAAGTTTCATCTCGCGTGTTGTATCCTAGTGAACAAGGAGTTTGTCACTTGTCAAGTTTTCCTTGCAGATGTCATATGCACGTTGCTGTTCCTTTCCCCACGTCCATTTCACATCTTTTTGTAGCAGATGATGTAGTGACTTTAGCACAGTTGCTAAATCTGGAAGGAATCGTGCATAGAACTGCACCATACCAAGGAATAATCGTAGCTCTGACACATTGTTGGGTTTTTGAGCATTCACTATTGCTTCAACTTTCGCCTTCACAGGGCGAAGTCCGTTGGCATCTACTTTGAGTCCAAGGTAGATCACCTCTGACTGCGCAAATGCACATTTACTTTGTCGCAGTTTGACATTGTGGCAGTTCAGTCGTGTGAGAACTTGCTCGAGGATTTCCTGATGTTCTACCATGCCCTCTGTGAATAGCAGAAGGTCATCCTGGTTGCACACACAGTGCGGAATGCCTTGTAACATTTTGTCCATGACAGACTGGAACATTTTCATACCATATGGCAGCTTTGTATATGAATACAAGCCCTTATGTGTGTTGATAGTCAAGTACTGCTGACTTTCCTTGTCGACATTGAGTTGGGCGTAAGCGTGAGACAAATCCAGTTTAGTTAAGACTGTTGCTCCGCTAAGTTCTGCATACAGATCTTGCGAGGTTGGTAATGGATATTGTTCGTCATCAACGGCTTGGTTGATTGTGACTTTGTAGTCACCACATAGTCAAACAGTTTTGTCAGCCTTGGGTACGGCCACAATTGCCGTTGCCCAGTTACTCTGGTCTGTCTTCACGAGTACTCCATTCCGCTCTAACCTGTTGAGTTCTTCCTCCACTTGTTGCTTTAGTGCATATGGTACAGGTCTTGGTCGACAATACACAGGCTTCACATCTTGCTTAAGTCTAATGTGTGCAGAGTACCCTGTTATTCCCGTGTAACAGTCAGCAAAAATGTTTGCATGTTTGCTTACGACGTTTTCAAGACGTGATTTGGACAAATCGACGCTGAAAATGTTCTTCCATTCTAACTCTATTCTGCTCAGCCAATCCTTTCCAAGGGGGGTTGGTTTATTTCTGCAGCTGGTCACTATGATGGGCAGTGTTACTGACTGACCATTATGCTGAACTTTACAGTTCATTTGTCCACATGTCTCCAAAACTTCGCCCGAGTAGGATCTCAGCTTGACCTTACTCTCAAACAATGGTATCTGTGGGAACTTTGTTTAGTACAGGTCTTTGCTCATGACTGAACAATCTGCTGCCGTGTCAATGCACATATCGATTAACTGTTCATTAATCAATAGCTTAGTTCGAAAGTCCTTGCCTTGGCTGGTTGTAGGCTTATCGATGTTGGTTGCATAAATGGTGTACAACCCAAGTTCATTTCCATCTGATTTCACCTTCAAGCTGTGAACTCCTTTCTGGTGTTGTCGCTTGATTCCTGCAGATTGTTGGTTTCCTGTTTTAAGCTTGGCTGAGGCGATATGGCATTCCTTCTGGAAGTTATAGCACTTGGCCATTTTGAACTGAAAAAATTGGGATGAGTGATTACCATTGCAACGATAACAACTGGCTGAACTTGGGTCTCCGCCATACGTTGGTTTTGGTTCAGCGCCTCTTGGTTTGGCCATAGGCACTGCCTTTTGATTAAACGGCCATTGCAGTCCGTGGTGGATGAAACTCTCGAGTATTCTTTGATGTCATCTCCATTGTGGTAGCAATCTTGCATGCTTTCTCGAATGTAAGATCTGGAGTGTTCATGAGTTTGGACTGAATTCGTTCATCCACTAGACCACAAACAAATCTGTCGCGTAGAGCGCGTCCGAGAAAGGTTCCAAAGTTACAGTATAATAATAATAATAATAATAATAATATCTTTTATTGTCAGTGCAACGAGATTTAGTATGCGGCTCCACCGATGTACAGGAAAAAGTAAATTAAATAAATAAGCAAGCAAGTTGAGTGACGTGACCATCCGAGGGAGACTGTCCAGGGGGGGCACTCAGCAGGGCTGGTTCAGAGCCGCAATAGCTCTTGGAATAAAGCTGTTTCTGAGTCTGGAGGTTCGGGTGTAGAAGGCCTTGTAACGTCTGCCGGAGGGAAGTAGTTCAAACAGTCCGTTACAAGGGTGTGATGAGTCCTTATGGATGCTTTTTTTTTTTTTTTTATTTTTTTATTTTTTTTTATTTATTTTTTTATTTTTTTATTTTTTAGAAGTACGGTAGATTACAGTAATGTACAACACGTATATATTAATACATTTTTTGTACCGCTTCACTTTTTTAAACTTTAAGAAAGAAAAAGAAAGAAGTAAGAAAAGTGAAGAAAGTGCGCAAAGGTTGTGAAGTGCAAAAGAGTGTTGGGAAAAGAAAGCCCCTTAGAAAAGAGGTTAGAGAAGGAAGTAAAGTTAGAAAATAGACCCTAGAAAAAAAAGAGAAAGAAAGAAGGAACAATCGCTCTATTATAACTCTTATACCATACTTCATAGAGAAGGAACTACCAACCAAGTCTATTTTTATTTTACCTCCCATTACCAGGTCCAGATACCTTTTATTTATTTATTTGTTTTTCTAAATTACTATTGCACCTCATGCTTGTAATAGGTCCAAAAACGTAGACCACGTCTTTTGAAATTGATCTACTTTGCCTACTAGGAGGAATCTCATCTCTTCCAGATGTAATGTTTCCAACATATTTGATGTCCACATTTTTATTGTTGGTGTGGGCGCATTTTTCCAGAATTTAAGTATAAGCTTTTTTCCCATTATTAGCCCATAATTGAGTAAATTCTTCTGATACACGTTTAATTCAGGAATACCTTCCGATATTCCAAAAATAATCCATTCTGGTTTTGGTACCAGTTTTATTTTGATTAATTTTGAAAAAATATCAAATATTTCAAACCAGAATTTTTGGATTTTTGTACAAAAAACAAAAGAATGTGCTATGGTAGCTTCTTGACATATACATTTATCACAGATTGGTGAGACGTTAGGAAAGATTTTATTTAGTTTGGTTTTTGAATAATATAATCTATGTAATGTTTTAAATTGGATAAGCGTATGTCGTACGTTGATCGAGCATTTATGCACCTGTAATAAATGATTATCCCAACTCTCTTTTGAAATTTTTATACCTAGATCTTGTTCCCAATCTCTTCTAATTCCATCTGTTGTGGGTATTTCTATATTTAAGATGATATTATATAAGTATGATATTAAATTAACTGATTCCGCCTTTGTCTTCATTGCTTCATCTAGTAAGTCGGAAGGCATATTATAATAATCTTTTGTGTGTGTTTTCAAATAGTCACAGATTTGTATATATTTAAAATATTGATTATTTTTCAAATTATATTTCAGTTGTAGTTGTTGGAATGATAGTAATTTTTCTAATTCATACAGATCTTCGAGCGTTTTAATTCCCATTCTTTCCCATTGTATAAATGCTTTATCTATGATTGAAGGTTTAAACGATGGGTTATTGACTATTGGTATTAAGAGAGATAGGTTTCTTAATTTTAGATTCTGTTTTATTTGCTTCCATGTTCTAATAGTGCTATATATAATTGGATTTTTATTATAATTTTTATTATTCAAATTTATTGGAGAGAGAATAATCGCTCCTATATTATTCGGGGAGCAATCCCCTTTTTCCATTATAATCCAGTCCACCTGCTGGGCAGAATTGTCCAGCAGGTGAATCATATTTTTAATATTTACTGCCCAGTTATAATACATAAAGTTAGGGAGCGCTAGACCCCCCAACTCTTTTCGTTTGTTAAGGTGTGTTCTTTGTATTCTGTGGGATTTGTAATCCCATATAAAATTTGTAATGTCTGAGTCCAGTTTTTTGAAAAACTTTTTTGGGAGATATATAGGTATTGATTGAAATAGGTAAAGGATTTGTGGTAAGAAAATCATTTTTATAGCATTTATCCTACCTATTAAGGACATCGGAAGTGTTTTCCAAAATTTAATCAGATTATTTAATTTCTTAAGTAGGGGATTATAATTAGCTTTAAACATATCATGGTAATTTCTAGTAATCTCAATTCCTAAATATTTGAATTTTTCCATAGCTATTTTAAAAGGGAATTTCCTGAGATGTGTTGAGTCTTTTGGTTTAATCGACATAATTTCACTTTTGTTCCAATTTATTCTATATCCTGAAAAGGATCCAAAGTCCTCAATTAAGTTTAATATATTTGGTATACTAGTCCTTATGGATGCTGACGGCCTTCCTGAGGCACCGTGTGTGGTAGATGCCCTCCAAGGCTGGTAGCTCTGTCCCAATGATCCTCTGCGCTCTGTGGACGACGCGCTGAAGAGCTCTCCTCTCCGCCTCCGTGCAGCTGAGATACCACACAGAGATGCCATACGTTAATATGCTCTCTGTGGTGCAGCGGTAGAACGTTGTCAGCAGCTGTTGGGGCAGACCAGTCTTTTTTAATGTCCTCAGGAAGAACAGTCGTTGCTGTGCCTTCTAGACCAGCGCAGCGGTGTTGGTGGACCATGTGAGGTCCTCTGAAATGCGAGTGCCCAGAAACTTAAAGCTGGACACTCTCTCCACACTTTCCCCGTAAATGGAGATTGGGGATATTCGGAAGTGGCGGCGCCTAACGGCAGCGGCTCAACTGCAGTCCGTCTGTCTTTTTTATTATTTTTGTCTAGTTAAATGTAGTTGTTTGTGTTTTTTTATATTGTTTTTAACTGTGTATATGTGGGGGGTGGGGGGCGGGGAGGGGAACTTAAAAAAATCTCTTCCCTGTATGGAGGACCCGACCTTTCTCTGTCGGGTCTCCGTTGTCGTTGGGGCCTAGCACAGTGGAGAGGCCTCCAACCGGAACGACCTGGGGCTCCAGTCGCGGAGCCTGCGGACTACTCACCATCGTGGAGCTGGCCGAGTTCGGAGCGTGGAGAGCTGCGGTGACGCGCTGCTGCGACCCGACCCCGGAGATTCGGAGGCTCCAGCCGCAGGTCTGGTGGACGGTGACATCGGGAGCTCGCGGGTCCCTGGTGGGAGACCGCTTTTCGGGTCTCCCGCAACGGCAACTTCTCCCGCCCGAGTTGCGGGGTTGAAGATGACCTGGAGCTGGGTCTAACATCGCCCGGCGCGGCTTTAATGGCCGCGGGACTTGCTAGCGCTACCGGGGGCTCCAACATCCGGTCCCGGAGGGCGGCCTTGCATCGCCCGGCGCGGCTTTAATGGCCGCAGGACTTATTTTCCATCGCCCGCCGGGGGCTCTGACTCTGACATCGGGAGGAGAATGGGGAGTGCAGGGGAGAGCTAAGACTTTGCCTTCCATCACAGCGAGGAGATTCACTGTGATGGATGTTTGTGTAAATTGTGTTGTGTCTTGGTTCTTTTTACTTGTTTGTATGACTGCAGAAACCAAATTTCGTTTGAACTTCATTTGAGGTTCAAATGACAATAAATGGTATTGTATTGTATTGTATTGTAAACTTACATTTTTCAAGGCAACAATGTATTCATTGATTGTCTCATTCTGCTTCTGGTTTCTAGTGCCAAATTTATAGCTTTCTGCAATTTCCAGAGGCTTTGGGTTGAAGTGCTCCTCCAACTTCTTCATAGTGTGATTGAACGGCACGTCCTTTGCCTTTATGGGCGCAAGGAGATTCACGAGTGTGCCGTACACTTCAGGACTGATCTCCGTGAGCAGAATCGCTTTCATGCGTTCGTAAACGGCTTTATTTGTTTCAGTCACTATCTCTCCTTCACCACTAATCTCCATTATGTTGTTTGCCATGAAAAACATGTTCGCTCTCTCCATATAGGAGCTGAACGGCTCTCTACTCTTGTCAAAAGTGCCAAGGTTTCCGATGTAGCCCGTGGACGCTGCCATCGTGTCGTTCTCTTTTTTGTTAAAAGTCCGTTCAAAAACCCCGAATTCCTGTCTGTTCTGGTGTAACAATTCACCTAAAACTTAGCTGTACAAAAGCTATTCAGCTTGAGGAATTAGACAAAAAAACAGTCTAAAATGTTATACAATCCCAAGGATGACATCTTGCCACGTGGGCACCACATAGAGATAGCCTGACAAACTCTCGCTGATTTGTCCAGCTGCTGTTTTAAACTACAGTCCCCTGCATAGAAGGATCTGCGGCCTATCGAGTCCAGCTCGCAAACAACTGCGACACAACTCCATATTTACTGTTTAAAATGTTAAACAATACTGCATGTTGCAAAACAGTCCTGCACTGTATCTAAAGGATGAGTTCACAAACTCTATCCCATCCTCGTTGCCAATTTTGTTATATTCCGGCAGAATGAATAACAACTTACACGCAGGTTGCCTGGATCACAAGAGAGAGAGGGTTATTACCCAACATTCCCTGCTTATATACAACACCAACTCATTAACATATACATGAATATACATGAATATGCATGAATACATTACAGTGTCTATCTGGGGTGCAGAGGAGTATGGGTCATGCACAGGAAAATGGAACTAGCTTAGAAGGCCTGTTTCCGTGCTATATGGACATGATGGAGAAGGAGTATGTTTACGTTGTTTGTTTGCATCTTGCAAACTAAGAGTGCTGAATGAGGTGACATTTAATTTGAGGGGATGTTTAGCTTTCAGCTTCTCTAGTTATGGATTGCATCATCTTGTATGGCTTACAGCTCCAGTGTTCTCGGACTCCCGTTCTGTGTACTGAGCCCATGCAGATAACTGTCTACTGTTGTTATCTACAAGAGAATGGATTGTGTGGCATGTGTTTGGGTTAATAGAACAATATAGCATCGGAACATGCCCTTCAGCCATGATGTCCCTGCCAATTATGATGCCAATTGATTAGTATTGATTTATTATTGTCTTGTCATGTGTAATGAGATACAGAGCAGAGCTTTGCATGCTATCCAGTCCAATTATACCATATGTGAAGATAGACTCATATAGACACATATGCGAAATTACTCCAAAAAACTGGAGTAATTTCGCAGGTCAGGCAGCATCTTTGGGGGAAAAGGAATAGTTGATGTTTCCGGTCACAGAAGGCTGTGGAGATCAAGTCAGTGGATATATTTAAGGCAAAGATAAATAGATTCTTGATTCGTGCAGGTGTCAGAGGTAATGGGGAGAAGGCAGGAGAATGGGGTTAGGAGGGGGAGATAGATCAGCCATGATTGAATGGCGGAGTAGACTTGATGGGCCGAATGGCCTAATTCTACTCCTATCACTTATGACCTTATGACCATATGTGAATACAATCAAGCCGTACACAACTACACCAGGGAGTGCAGAGAAAAATGTAAGTGCTATAACGTTGCAACCCTATATTTAATGTAAGTGCTATAACGTTGCAACCCTATATTTAATTGGGATAGTTTACTACTTGACAATGATTTACTTATGACTTTCTTCTTGCACATAACTTATAATGGCAGTGATAGACAGAATAAAAATCCAAGTGAAGGTCAGGAAATAGTTTAGATCAGCATCATGTTCAGCGCAGACATTGTGCTTTGCTTAGTTTATCAAGGTACAAGGTGCATTAGTTTATCAAGGTAAAACAGGCTCTTCGGTCCACCACCTTTCTAACTTGGAAAGCAATGACAGGATCGGTCAAAGTCAGCATGGATTTCTGAAGGGAAAATCATGCTTGACTAATCTACTAGGATTTTTTGAGGATGTAACAAGTAGAATGGATAAGGAGGAGTCAGTGGATGTGGTGCATCCGGACTTTCAAAAAGCCTTTGTCAAGCTCCAACACAAGAGATTAGTGTGCAAAATTAGAGCACATGGTAATGGGGGTAGGATATTGACATGGATTGAGAACTGGTTGGCAGACAGGAAGCAAAGAGTAGGAATTAACGGGTCCTTTTCAGAATGGCAGGCAGTGACTAGTGGGGTGCCGCAAGGCTCGGTGCTGGGACCCCAGTTATTTATAATATATATTAACGATTATATATTAACAATAAACAAAGTGTTTATGTACAGCAGGCAGTGAAGAAAGCTAATGGCATGTTGGCCTTCATTGCAAGAGGATTTGAGTTTAGGAGCAAGGAGGTCCTACTGCAGTTGTACACGGGGCCTGGAGAGACCATGCCTGGAGAATTGTGTACAGTTTTGGTCTCCTAATTTGAGGAAGGACGTTCTTGCTATTGAGGGAGTGCAGCGTAGGTTTACAAGGTTAATTCCGGGAATGGCGGGACTGACATATGATGAAAGAATGGATCGACTGGGCTTGTATTCACAGGAATTTAGAAGGATGAGAGGGATCTTATAGAAACATATATAATTCTTAAGGAATTAGACAGGCTAGATGCAGGAAAAATGTTCCCGATGTTAGGGGAGTCCAGAATCAGGGGTCTCAGTTTAAGAATAAGGGGTCGGCCATTTAGGACTGAGATGAGGAAAAAGGTTTTCAGTCAGAGATTTGTGAATCTGTGGAATTCTCTGCCACAGATGACAGTGGGGGGCAATTCACTGGATGTTTTCAAGAGAGAGTTAGATTTAGCTCTTAGGGCTAACAGAATCAAGGGATATTGGGGAGAAAGCAGGAACAGGGTACTGATTCTGGATGATCAGCCATGATCATATTGAATGGCAGTGCTGGCTCGAAGGGCTGAATGGCCTACTCCTGCACCTATTTTCTATGTTTCTACACCGACGATCGACACAAAATGCTGGAGTAACTCAGCGGGACAGGCAGCCTCTCTGGAAAGAAGGAATGGGCGATGTTCGGATCGAGACCTGAAGAAGGGTCTCGATCCGAAACGTCACCCATTCCTTCTCTCCAGAGATGCTGCCTGTCCCTCTGAGTTACTCCAGCATTTTGTATCTTTCTTAAACATAGAAAGGTTGTTGTCTTGACACCAGGTCACGAGGTTCTCAATCGCAGAATCTCGGGAACTATTGAGCAGTGCGGTTGCTCACCTCTGAGCATGCTTCAGAGACATGGACTACCTACAGTGAGGCAACTCCTGCTACTGACGACCCCACCGCAAAAAATGTCTTCACACAATCCTCCAGCACAGAACACGCACTTTGGCCCAACATCATCATGCTAGATTTTTTGATCATCTACACCAATTTCATTTGCCTGTATCCTTCAATGCTCTTTTAACTGCCTGTCTGTGCTTCCTAAACACAGTGCTTGTGCAGTGCAAGGGTTTTGGTTATACTGCACTGAAGCTGCCACCTGGGTGTTTTGTCCCCTTGGCTCTGGAGTTGGACTTATACCTGACCACAACCTTTACAGAGATACACCAACTGATCCACGACAGACATACATGTAAGATTTCAAACACAAAGTTGAGTATGACACTGGATGTGCGCCAGAGGGAAAAATAGCCAGAATAAAAATTGTTGGACAGGAATTGCACAGTGGAAGCATTTACCACTGGTGGTGAATCTGTGGAATTCTTTGCCACCGTCGGCTGTCGAAGCCAAGCCAGTGGATATTTTTAAGACAGAGATTGATAGATTCTTGATTAGTGTGGGTGTCAGAGGTTATGAGGAGAAGGCAGGAGAATGGGGTTAGGATGGAGAGATAGATCAGCCATGATTGAATGGCGGAGTAGACTTGATGGGCCAAATGGCCTAATTCTAATCCTATTCCTTATGACCTTACCACAACGCAGATGAATATATTTAGCAAGGCCCCTCTCACAAGTTTACATATAAATACTCTGAAGTCTGAAGAAGGGTTTTGAGTCGAAATATCACCCATTCTTCCTCTCCAGAGATGCTGCCTGTCCCACTGAGTTACTCCAGCATTTTGTGTCTATCTACATATAAATCAAAGATACTAGAGGAGATTCTCTAGTATCTTTGATATAAATACTCAATGATTTATCATTTATGCCTGAACATAAAACTGAACATCCACAAGAGGGCAGCAAAGTCTTCACTGCCAAAATGTGAATGAAGTGATATATATCTCTTACTGTCGGGCTTCCATTTATAGAGTCAGGAGTCAAGAATATTTTATTGACATCGGTCCCGAAATGGTACAATGATTTTCTTATTTGCAGCAACACAACAGAGAAGTAAACAATGACCGACTAAAAGTCAATCCTAAGGACAGATTTGTCTTAGTTGCCATTCTTATACAGTCACAGTCTTGCAGCACAGAAACAGGCCCTACCGTGCGGACCAAGAAGCCCCATCCAAGTCAGTCCTATTTTCCCGTGTTTCCCATAACGCTCCAAACCTTTCCTAACAATGTACCTGTCCATGTGGCTTTTAAATATTGTAATTGTACCTCCTCCGGCAGCTTTTTCCATACAACTATCCGACTGAAAAAGTTGCCCCTCATTGGAGACCACCGGACTACCTTTCATCAGACCTTATCTTGTGATTATTAAATCTTTCCCCTTTCATCTTAAACCTATGTCCTCTGCTTCTTGATTCTCCTATCTGGGTAAAAGACTCTGTGCATTCATCCAATGGACCTTCCGGGTCGAGTCTGCAGAAGGGTCTCGACCCGAAACTTCACCCATTCCCTTCTCTCCACAGATGCTACCTGTCCTGCTGAGTTACTCCAGCATTTTGCGTCTACCCCCAGTTTTGATACAGGTTCTCTGCCTATTGGGTCTCTATTGTACCTAAGCAACTGTCCAGTTCTTCCTCAGCAGACTAGGATCAGTATGAGCTGGCAGCAACACCTCTTCCGCATTGACCATCGGCAGGGGTAGCTTAAGCCTGCAAGCTCAGTCCCCTGCCATACTCTTTCTATACCCGCGACAACATAACCTGACATAGCATGGTGTAGCCAGAGAGCAGTCCTGAGCTACTATCTGCCTCATTGGAGACCATCGGACTATCTTTGATCAGACTTTACTGCATTCTATCTTGCACTAAATGTTATTCATGTTATTCCCTTTATCATGTATCTGTATAGTGCGGATAGCTCGATTGGAATCACGTATTGTCTTCCTGCTGGCTGGTTAGCATGCAACAAAAGCTTTTCTCTGTACCTTAGTACACGGGACAAACTAAACTAAACTTTGAATTCACTGACGACACACAAGTTCATAAGACATAGGAGCAGAATTAGGTCCATTCAGCTCATCGAGTCTATGTCATGGCTGATCTACCCTACCCTCTCAACCTATTTCTCCTGCCTTCTCCCCATTGAAACTACTGTTGTTAGATGAATAATATGTAACAACAAGTTATTGAACAGGATCGGGAGACTGCGGAACTGGTTGAAAGATGCCAATGCAAAAGTCTTGTCCTCAACGTTAGCAAGACCAAGCAGCTGATTATAGACACAAAAAGCTGGAGTAACTCAGCAGGACAGGCAGCTCCTCTGGAGAGAAGGAATGGGTGACGTTTCAGACAAAGACAGACACAAAGTGCTGGAGTGATTGAACGGTTAGGCATCATCTCTGGAGAACATGGATGGCTGATGTTTTGGGTTAGGACCCTTCCTTGGACACTTTCTCCAACTTGAAACATCAATAGGGTTAGGAGGGAGAGATAGATCAGCCATGATTGAATGGCGGTGACTTGTTGGGCCGAATGGCCTTATCCTGCTCCTGCCACTTATGACTTTATGATGTCACCTACCCATGTTCTCCAGAGATGCTGCCTGACCTGCTGAGTTACTCCAGCACTCTGTGTCTTTCAAAAGGCAAGAGAGCTTAATTGTTATATGAAACAGCGACAGAACATTGTAATTGCTACACCTTTACAGGCCGATTAATACTCAATAAACAAAGCACACATTTCTTGCAGCCACATTGAGTTTACAAAGTTTTGAGAAACCATTGGTATAATCTTCCAAGCTTTAATATAAACTGTAATCAAATTATTGTGGAATCTCTTATTTGTTTAGTTTAGTTTAGTTTAGAGAAACAGCGTGGAAACAGGCCCTTCGGCCTAACGAGTCCGCACCGACAAGCGATCCCCCGCATAATAACATTATCCTACACCCAAAAGGGACAATTTTACATTGATACCAAGCCAATTAACCGACACACCTGTACGTCTTTGTGGTGTGGGAAGAAACCGAAGATCTCGGAGACATCCACGCGGTCACGGGGAGAAAGTACAAACTCTGTACAGACAAGCACTTGTAGTCGAGATCGAACTCGGGTCTCTGGCGTTGTGAGCGCTGCAAGGCAGCAACTCTACCGCTGCGCCTCCGTTGCATTGCATTGCTCATGTAAAAAGGCAATCAAAGGTTTAATCTGATTATAACGATTGTCAAAGTAAGTTTTCAGAATATATTTTTTAATGTTACACCTAGGGAATTTGACAGTGTACACTTTATGAAACCCTCATGAATGATGCTGTTAAAATCCACAAACAAGATCCTAAAGTTTTGCTGTAATCTTTCTCAACAGAGTTTTCTTCGAGACTTACTGAAGAAAGCAAATAGGCCCTTTGATGAAGTGAAGCTGGAGGAGTATACCCTGACCACGGTAAGAGGAAAATCCTAATGGTTTGCCACAGCAAGTGTTTATTGACAGTATAATATTTTTTACAGAACCTACGCATAATGGATTTTCTAATTCGGCTGAAATCCCATTTTCAGATTTAGTAAAAAAAAGTGATATGACAATGTTAATTATGGAATTGTTAGTAATGAAAGTAATATTCATAGCATAGTCATAGAGTCATGCAGCACAGGTTGGAAGAAGGGTCTCGACCCGAAACATCGGCCATTCCTTCTCTCCATAGATGCTGCCTCACCTGCTGAGTTACTCCAGCATTTTGTGTCCACCTTCGATTTTACCAGCATCTGCAGTTCTTACGTACACAGAAACAGCCCCATTGGCCCTACTCACCTATTCTGACCAAGATGACCCATCTATGCTGGTCCCGATTGCCCACATTTGGCCCATATCCCTCTCAACCTTTCTTGTCCATGGACTTGTCCATGTGTCATTTTAAATGCTGTCATTGTACCTCCTCTGGCAGCTGGTTCCATACATCCACCGCCCTCTAAATGAAAAGGTTGCACCTCAGATTCCTATTACATTTTTCCCCTCTCAACTAAAGCTATGTTCTCTGGTTCTTGATTCCCCCTGTAGAAACAAAGAACTGCAGATGCTGGTTTGGATGAAAGATAGGCGCAAAGTGCTGGAGTAACTCAGCGGGTCAGGCAGTATCTCTACAAAAAAGGATGGGCGATGTTTCAGGTCGGAACCCTTCTTTGGACTTCTTCAGTCTCGACCCGAAACGTCAATGATTCTTTCTCTGCAAAGATGCTACTTGACGGATGGTGGTGGATCTGTGGAATTCATTGCCAGAGATAGCTGTGGAGGCCAAGTCATTGCATACTTTTAAAGCGGAGATTAATAGGGGCTTCAGAAGTTATGGGGAGAAGGTAGGAGAATGGGGTTGAGAAGGAAAATAGCTCAGCCATGTTGAATGGCAGAGCAGACTAGATGGGCCAAATGGTCTAATTCTGCTCCTAAGTCTTAGGAATTTAGGAACTTCGAAAGGTGTAACTATTTACAGGATTTGTTTTTAGGTAGAATAAAAGGGATTAAAAACTGTTTTTTGAGGTAAACTTTCCAACTTAGTTCTCTCAGAGGAACACATTAACCAGGGACATTCCTGACACAATTTTGAATAGTTGTAAAATTGTGCAAGAAACACAGAAATTGTGTAGTCCTATTAGTTATGTTGCTTTTTGGCAAAGTGGAGTTGGAAATAATCTATGTTTTCTGAACGTATATTAAAACTCTGCAATGTGGGATTAATAAGGGGCAGCGTCCCGGCGTGGTGGTACAGTTGCCGCCTTACAGTAGCAATGTTACACAATTTTGAGATTTTAAAAATAAAGTCTGCAATTTATCCCATCAGATAAAGCATAAAAAGAAGTTTAATTTGACACTTAATTCACTTTCATATCTTCAGTATTAAAAAAGTTATGGCCATTATCATACTCAGAAATTAGCATCTAGTTCCCTATTGCTTTTCCATTGACTTAACACAAAAGCTGTGATCGAGGACAGTTAAAAGCCCATAACTTTCATAAAAATTATGGTAACTGAAAGAAATTTTCAGGTATTATAGATTGAAGCATTCTGAAACAAATATGAAACAATCTTACTTCGAAGACATGAAAGTAAAGCATATAATTAGTTAGTTACCTAATTGTAGCTAATTACAAAATTCAATTACTAGATCTAAACATCTATCAATTTCTTAAGAATAGATTAACATTTTTAAATAGCCTAAGTGTCCAAATAACATTCACACAATAATTCACAATATAACATAATTTTTAAATCTAATTTTCATGAATTTACAGGCCAAATGGAAGGAATTGAATGTTTAATACCTGTAAATTAATGGGGATTTAATTCATCTTGTGAGTGAGAATTTCTGGAACGCGATCTTTTGGAACGTTGATTTGCGGTGAATTTAACCCCGTATTGGCATGAAAAATACTGCCGTTAATTCGGGGAATAAAATCACCGTGTCGCATGACAAAATGTGAATTAAAGGCTTCTTAAGAAGCACTTTTATACATTTAAAGAAAGCACTTTCGTTTACCTGTCCATTGTGTGAAATCCGTCCCCGTTATCGGCGTTGACGCTTCAGGAGCTGCTTTTAAAATGACTGTAGCGCTGACATTGACAATTTAATAAAAATAAAAAATTCACAAAACGCCAGTAGGAACGATTTTGTCAGCCAAGGTTTGTACTCCAACAAAATATTTCCAGGACAAGGGAGGAGAAACCGCGTTTTAACCCCGCCCCCCCCTTAAAGGCGCCAAAATCGCGCACACGGCCAGTGGCAGAATTACAGCGCGACTGAAGGTAAGTTTTGTAACATACCTACTTACAGCGCCAGAGACCCGGGTTTGATCCTGGCTACGAGTGGCGTCTGTACGGAGTTTCTACATTCTCCCTGTGGTGGCGTGGGTTTTCCCCGGGTGCTTCGATTTCCTCCCACACTCAAGGCGTACAGGTATGGAGGTTAATTTGGCTTTGGTACAACATTTTTAATTGTCCCTTGTGTGTAGGATAATGTTAGTGTATGGGGATCGCTGGTCGCCGCGGACCTGGTGGTCTGAAGGGCATGTTTCCACACTGTGTCTCTAAACTAAACTTAAAAATAAAAGAGCCTCACAATACACACCAGTGAAGATGAGTGAAGGGAAGTGTAATAGAGATTCAAGAGATTCAAGAGAGTTTATTGTCGTGTGTCCCAGATAGGACAATGAAATTCTTGCTTTGCTTCAGCACAACAGAATATAGAAGGCATGAATACAGAACAGATCAGTGTCCATATACCATTATATAAATATATACACACATGAATGAATAAACAGATAAAGTGTAAATAAACAGATAATGGGCTATTAATGTTCAGAGTTTTGTTTGAGTTGAGCTTAATAGCCTGATGGCTGTGGGAAAGCGGCTATTCCTGAACCTGGACGTTGCAGATTTCAGGCTCCTGTACCTTCTACCTGAAGGTAGTGGGGAGATGAGTGTGTGGCCAGGATGCTGGGGCATGTTGTTGTATAGACAGGACTATGGATAGGTCATGGTTAAACAACAGAGGCAATGTTTAAAAGGGCAGGAGAAGCATAGTGCCCAACCTCAAATGCAAAGTGGCATGAGAACAGAGGTAATCATGGCCCAGAGAAGAAATTTGCATTTATTTTGTACTGTACTGAACAAAATTGGAGATAACATCTCAAAAGTACATTACTCCTAAATTACCAGTCTTTTGTGTTTCATGAGGTGTGAAATGTGCTATAGAGCTCTTCTTTCTCCCTATCTAAAATGATTAAAATTTCAGCAATATGCATATTAACTTTGACATCCTTATTTAATGAACGAACGAAAACTTTATTGTCACAGTGGAATTCTTTGCTTGCATACCTTGCCATGAAGGGTGCTTACAAAGTTACAAATCTGCCCACCCCCCCAGTGTAAGACAAGAGACAAGACAAGAGACATTTCTTTGTCACATGTACCAATTGGTACAGTGCAATGTGTGGTCACCATACAGCCAATAGAATAAAAAAGAGCACAGAACACGATAGTCTTTAACATAGACATCCCCACACAGCGGGATCAAAGTTTCCCACTGTGAGGGAAGACATCAAAGTTCAGTCATCCTCCTCTGTTGTCCTCTGAAGTTCCCCCTTTGTTCTTTCCTCCCCCCTCCTTCCCTCGGCAGCGACGTCCCTACTTCGCGTCATTGGTCGCCACGCCGACCTCTCCTCAACGCTGATGGATCGTGTCCTGAGGCTAATGTGAATTTCCACACAAAAATGTACATAATATATATCCTACGTCACAGGGCCACATTCCGTTGGAGTGAATGTGATGAAATTCATAAGACCATAACACCACGTCAGGCACAGGAGCAAAATTAAGCCGTTCGGCACATCAAGTCTACTCTGCCTTTCAATCATGGCTGATCTATTTTTCCCTCTCAACCCCATTTTCCTGCCTTTTTCTGGTAATCTTTGACACCCTTAATAATTAAGAACCTATTAATACCCAATAACTTGTCCTCCACAACTGGCTGTGGCAATGAATTTCTCAGATTTACCACCCTCTGACTTTACCTTAGAGATACAGCATGGAAACAGGCCCTTCGGCCCACCAGCGATCACCCTGTACACTAGCACTATCCTACACACTAGGGACAATTTACAGTTTTCCCAAACCTGTATGTCATTGGAGTGTGGGAGGAAACCGGAGTGCCCAGAGAAAACCCACGTGGTCACAGGGAGAACGTACAAACTCCATACAGACAGCACCTGTAGTCGGGCTAAAGAAATTCCTCAAGAAAACTTTGAAACATTTCTTCAAAGTTTGTTTTCCCTCTGCTGTTTTAATTGATCCTTGTAATTTATGCAATGCCTATTGGATCTCTAATCAATATTTCCCTGCCTAACGGTTTAAAGTGGTGACGCCTCCACCAGCGAACTAATGCTATCTCCAGGATCCAGGCATCGAATGCTGTTCCTCTTAGATAATTTCTAATCAGAGCGTAAAAATACTGTGCTGTCCTCAGATACCAATTTCTTTGAGACGTGCCTGCAAACATGTGTGGAGTTGTGCTTGTTAGCTCAATTATGTCATCGTTGACATGGCTATTAACTGTTAACTCCAAATGTTCCCCAATTCTGCCTTTTCTGCACTCGCCTTTCTCCAGGGAAAATATTATCTTCCTGAGCATATTGGAACAGACCTTAGTTAAACTCTTTTTTTCCTTTAGGCATCCTCTGCCTTTACCTAAGCAACCAAAATTAAAAATGTCCTACATTGGTGTAAATATTACAAATACTCTTAAAAAGCTGAGTTTAGTTTAGAGATAGCGAGATAAAGAAAAAGGCCCTTCGGCCCACTGTGTCCGTGCCGACCAGCATTCCCTAACGCACACTAACTATCCTACACACATAAGGGACAATTTACAATTTTACCATGACTCACTCTCATGTCAGTAAAATTGAAAAGTCAAGCTGAAACATTAACCCTGTTTCTCCAGAAATGCTGCCTGATCTGTGATGTGTTGCAGAACTTTTTGTTTCAGATTTCCAGCAATTTTGATCTGTTTCTCCTATGACATGTGTATGCAGATTGTGTAACCACAACATGTCCAACTCCTGCTTAATACAGCCTCCGCTAATACAATGTCAGTCTGACAAAGGGTCCCGCCTGAAAACATTGTCTGTCCATATCCCTCCTTGATGTTGTCTGATCCACTCTGATTCAACAGTATACGGAGAGATGCATGATAAAGGGAATAACTAACATTATATATGTTTGAAAGCCTATAATTTCAATGCATTAAAAACACAGGAGGGAACAAATGGTGGTCACTCTGAGATGTGCTTCGATCAATGTTTGAGAGGAATCAAAATCATGAGAGGAATAGATTGGGTAGATGCACAGAGTCTTGCCCAGAGTGGGGGAGTCGAGGACCAGAGGACATAGGTTCATGGTAAAGGTGAAAAGATTTAATAGGAATCCAAGGGGTAACTTTTTCAAACAAAGGGTGGTGGGTATGTGGAACAAGCTGCCAGTTGAGGCTGGGACAATCCCAACGTTTAAGAAACAGTTAGGCAGGTACATGGATGAGACAGGTTTGGAGGGATATGGACCAAGCGCAGGCAAGTGGGACTAGGGTAGCTGAGACATTGTTGGCCGGTGTGGGCGAGTTGGGCCGAAAGGCCTGTTTCCATACTGTATCACTTTATGACTCTATCCCCTTCTGTGACGAGCAAACCATAAGTGGCCTAGGTTGGGTGCCATCTATACCTGGAGACCAAATATCCTGATTGCACAGATTTTTATCCAGGAGATTTTTTCTTCAAGAAAAGGACAAATGAAAATATCATAGAAATTTTATTGACTGTCCCTAACAAAGTTTACGAACAAGAACCTTGAAATTTAGGGAAATATATCACATGTTTTTGATCAATTCTGGATCCAAACTTGATCATCATACTTGTTTCTGTCTCTGGCTGGCAAGATGTAAAGAGTGAAGTGCCGCAGAGACTAGTACCAGGGCCCCACTATTTACAATTATAGAAACAATTTGGATGAAGGATTAATGGATGTGGGTTTAGTTTAGTTTTAGTTTAGAGATACAGCGCGGAGTCTGCGCCGACCAGCGATCCCCACACATTAACACCAATCTACACACACGAGGGAAAATTTACTAGTTTTACCAAAGCCAATTAACCTACAAACCTGTACGTCTTTGGTGTGTGGGACTGGGAGGAAACCGGAGCTCCCAGAAAAAATCCACACGGTCACAGGGAGAACGTATAAACTCTGTACAGACAGCACCTGTGGTCAGAATCGAACCCGGGCTTCTGGCGTTGTAAGGCACCAGCTTTACCGCTGTGCCACCGTGTGGTTGCTAACTTTGCCGATGATACATAGATAGGTAGAAAAGTAGGTAGAGGCATAGTGGCGGCACAGTGGCGCAGCGGTAGAGTTGCTGCCCTACAGCATCAGAGACCCGCGTTCGATCCTTACTATGGGTGCCGTCTGTACGCAGTTTGTACGTTCTCCCTGTGAGTGCGTGTGTTTCGTCCGGTTGCCCCCCACACTCTAAAGTCGTGCAGGTTTGTAGGTTAATTGGCCTTTGTAAATTGTCCCTGGTGTGTAGGCATTACAGATGTGGAGAGATGTGGGTCTTGGTGCATAATTTACATATGGCTAGTATGCAATTACACCAAGTAATGAGGAAAGCTAATAGATGTAATTACATATTGCAACTAATTGCATTTTCACGTGAGGACAAAATCAATTAATGACCGTCAGTAAGAAGGGAACTCATTCTGTGGCAATGAAATCCACCGATTCACCACCCTCTGACTACAGAAATTCCTCCTCATCTCCTTTCTAAAGGTACATCTTTTCATTCTGAGGCTATGTCCACTGATCCTTGTCTCTCTACTCCATGTCAGTGTTAAACCCCTATCTTGTCTTCTTTAAATGATAAGGAATAAAGGAGGTGGACATTTTTTGTGAATTTTGAAAGTATGATTTTCATGTTGGAATGTGCATTTTTCACCTTTCTTTTACTATATGCAAGTTAACTCCCAGAGACTATGCACTCACACCGATGTAGGAAGGAACTGCAGATGCTGGTTTAAACCGAAGATAGACACAAAATGCTGGAGTAACTCAGCGAGGTAGGCAGCATCTCTGGAGAGAAGGAATGGGTGACGTTTCGGGACGAGACTGAAGAAGGCTCCCGATCTGAAACATCACCCATTCCTTCCATCCAGAGATGCTGCCTGTCCCACTGAGTTACTCCAGCATTTTGTGTCTGTCTATGCACTTGCACCTCCTCTAATGTTATTCTAAAAATCCAGATATCATTCATACATGACCAATTTCTGATAATTTAACCTGCCAGCTCATTGAGCGTTATCCAAGATGGACGATACGATAGAGGCATTTAAGAGACTTTTTAGGCAGACGCATGGATATGCAGGGAATGGGGAGATATAGATCACATGCAGGCGGAAATTAGTTTTTGACATCATGTTTAGCACACGCAATGTGGGCTGACACACCTGTTCCTGTGCTATACTCTTCCATATTAAGGACTGAGAGATTTTTGGAACTCAGGCGATAAGAGACGCACAGTGGCTCAGTGGTAGAGTTGCTGCCTTACAGCATCAGAGACCTGAGTTCGATCCTGACCTTGGGTGCTGTCTGTACGGGAATTTGTACTTCCCCCCTGTGACCGCATTGGTTTTCTGCGGGTGCTGGGGTTTCCTGCCTCATTCCAAAGACGTTTGTAGGTTAATTGGCTTCTGTAAATTGTTCCTAGTGTGTAGGATGGAACTAGCATAAGGGCGATCACTGGTCGGTGCCGACTCGGAGCAACTCGACCGCTGTGCCACTGTGCAATGCAATAGTGATTTGGGATTAAAAACCTAGAGGCTAGTACATGGATACTAATTAGTCAAATAGAACCAGCATGCTGGTTCATTGAGATGTAAATAACTATAAAGCTAATTTAAAAAAACGACCTAGTGTTGGTTAATTTCTTTATCTGTAAATTGCGCGCATGGAACAGAAAAATCCTTTAATTATCTAATGCAACATTTTATTTTTGCAAGTCTGAACAGATTGACATATTCTGAACAAGATAAATGTTTGACCCATTTTAGGAAACTTTTAATTTTTTTATTTTTCAAGCTCAAAATGTTTGATTCAAACAATGATGGAAAGCTGGGACTGGGCGAAATGGCCAGGTATGTAATTTTTTTAACAATTTACAATTTGTTTACTTAAATAAACAGCTTCATTTATGCAAAGTAAAGTAGATAAATTAAACATGCATTTTCTTAAATAGGTTACTTCCTGATAAAGAGAATTTTCTCCTCAACTTTCAGGTAGGTACTACAATATTTGCGTGTCTCACATTTGAAAAGGAAAAGTCCATTAAACGTGCATGGAATAATGGTTCTGTACACTTTAGTTTAGCTTGGAGATATGGCGTGGAAACAGGCCCTTCGACCCACCGAGTCTGCGCTGACCACTGATCCTCACACACTAGCACACACACTAGATACAATTGACAGTTTTACTGAAGCCAATTAACCTACAAACCTGTATGTCTTTGGAATGTGGGAGGAAACCGGAGCACCCAGAGAGAACCCACTCCTACACCTGGAAAGAATCAGACTTGTCTTAATGGTCAAACAAGAACTTTTTGTTAGAATATGGTCTCCATTCATTGATTATTTGAAGGGTTAGATCGGTTCGGCACAGGAACCTAACTGAAGCTTGAACTTAGGATTAGATGAAAAGTTATACTTTATAACCTACGAACCTATCTCCAATGATGTATTATTAGTAAATTATTCCACTCTATTTTTTAATCTTGACATTTGTGGTTTTTTTTTCTCTCTTCTCTCTTTCTTTCTCACTTTTTACCTATAAAAAAAACTAGAAGCAGAATCAATCCACAATTGATAATATTAATAATGTATGATTGATATACATGAAATGTTTTTATCATAATATGTCTTTGCTTCTAATAAAAATATTATTAAAAAAAAGAAAACCCACTCTCTACAGACAGCACCCGTTGACAGGATTGAACCCAGGTCTCCAGCACTGTAAGAGTAAATGTGAATGAGAATAATTTGTAAATGAAACCGAGGCAACTATATTCTACAATTCAAACCTTTACCCCGAGCTTTTCCAGACACTGCAGATCAAATACTATGAACGAACTGTCGACAATTACTACACTATTACTGTCATCCTAATATCTGTCATCCGAGAAATTTGTTTCTCTATTTGCTTTTAGAAACATAGAAACATAGAAAATAGGTGCAGGAGTAGGCCATTCGGCCCTTCGAGCCTGCACCGCCATTCAATATGATCATGGCTGATCATCCAACTCAGTATCCCGTACCTGCCTTCTCTCCATACCCCCTGATCCCTTTAGCCACAAGGGCCACATCTAACCGTCTTAAATATAGCCAATGAACTGGCCTCAACTACCCTCTGTGGCAGAGAGTTCCAGAGATTCACCACTCTGTGTGAAAACGTTTTTTCTCATCTCGGTCTTAAAGGATTTCCCCCTTATCCTTAAGCTGTGACCCCTTGTCCTGGACTTCCCCAACATCGGGAACAATCTTCCTGCATCTAGCCTGTCCAACCCCATAAGAATTTTGTAAGTTTCTGTAAGATCCCCTCTCAATCTCCTAAATTCTAGCGAGTATAAGCCGAGTCTATCCAGTCTTTCTTCATATGAAAGTCCTGACATCCCAGGAATCAGTCTGGTGAACCTTCTCTGCACTCCCTCTATGGCTATAATGTCCTTCCTCAGATTTGGAGACCAAAACTGTACGCAATACTCCAGGTGTGGTCTCACCAAGACCCTGTAGAACTGCAGTAGAACCTCCCTGCTCCTATACTCAAATCCTTTTGCTATGAAAGCTAACATACCATTCGCTTTCTTCACTGCCTGCTGCACCTGCATGCCTACTTTCAATGACTGGTGTACCATGACACCCAGGTCTCGCTGCATCTCCCCTTTGCCTAATCGGCCACCATTTAGATAATAGTCTGCTTTCCTGTTTTTGCCACCAAAGTGGATAACCTCACATTTATCCACATCATACTGCATCTGCCAAACATTTGCCCACTCACCCAGCCTATCCAAGTCACCTTGCAGTCTCCTAGCATCCTCCTCACAGCTAACACTGCCCCCCAGCTTAGTGTCATCCGCAAACTTGGAGATGTTGCCTTCAATTCCCTCATCCAGATCATTAATATAAATTGTAAATAGCTGCGTTCCCAGCACTGAGCCTTGCGGTACCCCACTAGTCACTGCCTGCCATTGTGAAAAGGACCCGTTTACTCCTACTCTTTGCTTCCTGTTTGCCAGCCAGTTCTCTATCCACATCAATACTGAACCCCCAATACCGTGTGCTTTAAGTTTGTATATTAATCTCTTATGTGGGACCTTGTCGAAAGCCTTCTGAAAGTCCAGATACAACACATCCACTGGTTCTCCCCTATCCACTACTAGTTACATCCTCGAAAAATTCTATAAGATTCGTCAGACATGATTCACCTTTCGTAAATCCATGCTGACTTTGTCCAATGATTTCACCACTTTCCAAATGTGGAGACTTGCAGCTTCCATCTTTTCGTTTAGTTTAGTTTAGAGATACAGCATGGAAACAGGCGCATTGGCCCACCGAATCCGTGCTGACCAACGATCACCCGTGCAATAGCACTATCCTACACACATTAGAGACAATTTACAATTTTACTGAAGCCAGTTAATCTGCAAACCTGTACGTCTTTGGAGTGCGGATGGAATCCGGAGCGCCCGGAGAAAACCCATGCAGGTGATGGGGAGAACGTACATACTCCGTACAGATAGCACCCGTAGTCAGGATCGTACCTGGATTTCTGGCGCTGTAAGGCAGCAACTCTGCCGCTGTGCCACCGTTCCGCACTGGCGGGCAGCGATCTGCTGCTATTTACAAGTACTCATAACACCAACACTTTAAACAGCACATACCAATCAATTTCAAGCCGTGTCAATATTTGCCTATTGAATATCTTGGGGTTGGTGCCTAATTCTAGCCAGGACTTGAGCGACTGAGCTATAGGGAAAGGTTGGGCAGGTTAAGATTTTAGTGGATGGAGGGAGGACAGGAGGCCGAGGATGATTTTATAGGGGTGTATAAAATCATGAGGGAATAAAGAGGGTGATTGCACAATCGTTTACTCGGGGAAGGGGAATCAAGAACCACTGGTCATTGGTTTAAGGTGAGGGGCCTGATTTCATAGGATCCTGAGGGGCAATTTTTTTATTCAGTGGGTAGTGGGTATATGGAACAAGCTGCCAGAGGAGGTAGTTGTGGCAGGTACAATAACAATGTTGAAAACATATTTAGACATGTACATGGATTGGAAAGGTTTAGAGGGATCTGGCCTAAATGTGGGCAAATGGAACTGTCTTAGAGAGACGCAAAATGCTGGAGTAACTCAGCGGTCGGTAAAGGCAGCACCTCTGAAAAGAATGGGACTATATTAAATGGGGCATCTTGGCCAGCATCGACGAGTTGGACCAAAGGGCCTGTTTTAGTGCTGTATGATTCTATAAGTAGTTGTTCTCCAAATATTCTCCACATTTTTTCATGCTTCAGTACAAGAAAAGCAAAGCAATCTATTGAAACACAATTCACTCTGAGCATTTAGTTCCTCGTCTCCTCATTCCTGCAAGTTGACATTATCCTGGCCTCTCCCAAGAATCACTCGAGTAAAATGCACTCTATTTGTTTTAGCTACATCAACGATCTCTCAATAACCTTTCCATCACCTTCATCAATGTCACAAGTCCATTCATGTCTTGTATTTTCAGAAGCCTTTAATGGCCCTGTCTTCAGAAATGTTACATGCTGATTGAATGTCTTGCTATATTATTGCTGAGTTTTTTTTCTAATTTTTCAGGGAGTGAATATGTCTTCAAAAGAATTTAATGATATCTTTGATTATTATGACCAGGTAATTTTTCTAAAATGTCACTGCAATTATACTTTATTGTTACATGTACATGTACAAACTCCGTACAGACCGCACCCGTGGTCAGGATCGAACCCGGGTCACTGGTGCTGTAAGGCAGAAACACTACCACTGCTCCACCCCAGATTTTTCAACAAATTATGTTTGTTTTCTCCTATTCCAGTGGAATGTTCAGTCAGTGCATATGTTCGAACCCGTTGATGATAGATTTTAAATAACAAGGTAATTATGGTTTAAGGGGATAGGAAGGAAAGTGGAACTGAAAGGTAAACTGTCCTCTTAGGGCAGTGGTTCTTAACCTGGGGGTCATGCCCCCTATGGGGTTTTGGGGCTTTGCCGGGGGTCATGAAGTGGACACAAATAACATATCAATTTGTTGAGCCCATGTTTAGGAACCTAACAAAGTTACATACCACATAGAGTATTTTGTTCACGTATGCGCGCACTGGTGCCAAAAAGGTTAAGAACCAGTCGTAGGGAATGTAACAGCAGCTTCCAGAGACACCAGATATACTCCTAATGCTAATTAATATAATGACGTAGTCCTAAATTCAGTTTCCAAATAATTTAGCAGTCCTGAAAGACCCTCCAATTATTTAATTTAATGTTGTTATTTAGTTAAATACATAGAAACATAGAAAATAGGTGCAGGAGTAGGCCATTCGGCCCTTCGAGCCTGCACCGCCATTCAATATGATCATGGCTGATCATCCAACTCAGTATCCCGTACCTGCCTTCTCTCCATACCCCCTGATCCCTTTAGCCACAAGGGCCACATCTAACTCCCTCTTAAATATAGCCAATGAACTGGCCTCAACTACCTTCTGTGGCAGAGAATTCCACAGATTCACCACTCTCTGTGCAAAAAATGTTTGTCTCATCTCAGTCCGAAAAGATTTCCCCCTTATCCTTAAACTGTGACCCCTTGTTATGGACTTCCCCCAACATCGGGAACAATCTTCCTGCATCTAGCCTGTCCAACCCCTTAAGAATGTTGTAAGTTTCTATAAGATCCCCCCTCAATCTTCTAAATTCCAGCGAGTACAAGCCGAGTCTATCCAGTCTTTCCTCATATGAAAGTCCTGACATCCCAGGAATCAGTCTGGTGAACCTTCCCTGTGTACTCCCTCTATGGCAAGAATGTCCTTCCTCAGATTAGGAGACCAAAACTGTATGCTGTTTTCAGGGGGTGAATATGAAAAATACAATAGACAATAGGTGCAGGAGTAGGCCATTTGGCCCTTTGAGCCAGCACCGCCATTCAACGTGATCATGGCTGATCATCCCCAATCAGTACCCCGTTCCTGCCTTCTCCCCATATCCCCTAACTCTGCTATTTTTAAGAGCTCTATCTAGCTCTCTCTTGAAAGCATCCAGAGAACCTGCCTCCACCGCCCTCTGAGGCAGAGAATTCCACAGACTCACCACTCTCTGTGAGAAAAAGTGTTTCCTCGTCTCCGTTCTAAATGGCTTACTCCTTATTCTTAAACTGTGGCCCTGGTTCTGGACTCCCCCAACATCGGGAACATGTTTGCTGCCTCTAGCATGTCCAAGCCCTAAACAATCTTATATGTTTCAATGAGATCCCCTCCCATCCTTCTAAACTCCAGAGTGTACAAGCCCAGCTGCTCCATTCTCTCAGTATATGACAGTCCCGCCATCCCGGGAATTAACCTTGTAAACTTCCCTCAATAGCAAGAATGTCCTTCCTCAAATTAGGGGACCAAAACTGCACACAATACTCCAGGTGTGGTCTCACTAGGGCTCTGTACAATTGCAGAAGGACCTCTTTGCTCCTATGCTCCATTAAATTATTTATTTTAAAAAGTTAATTTTTATGTTATCTACAAATTTGCTAATCATGCCACCTATATTTACATCTAAATTTAATTCAGTTCAGAGACACAGCATGGAAACAGGCTATTCCGCCCACTGAGTCCATGCCGACCATTGATCACCCGTTCACCTAATTATCCCACTTTCCCATGCAATGTCCTAAACATCAGGGGCAATTTACAGAGACGAATGAACCTACAAACTACATGCCTTTGGGATGTGGGAGGAAACCGGAGCATCCGGAGGGAACCCACGTGGTCACAAGGAGAACACGCAAGACTCCACCCAGCGTCTACCAGCTTCACCACCGTGCCGGCCTAAATTGTTTACTGAAATAAGGAACAACAGTGCACCTTAACACTCTGGCACATCTCTTGTTACAGCCTTGCAATCGTAAAAAACGTCCCTTTATCACTACCCTTATCTCCTACCTTCAAGCCAATATTGGCTAGCTCGCACTGGACCCCATGTGATCTAACTTTCCCGACCAGCCTTTCCACACAATGCCTTGTCAAAAGCCTTGGTAAAATCAATGAAGACAATGTCTACCACACTGCCCTCATCAATCTTCTCGGTCACTTCTTCAAAAATCTCAGTTTACTTTTCTGTAGTCTTATTTATTTAGTATGAGTTTAGTTTGATGCCATCAACATTGTTATACAGTACACAATTATATTGTAATCTTTGGACCATGCAATTGAACTGTTTCATCCAAGTAATATTGATATTGTTAGTTTAACCTATTATTAATTTAAAAACACATGCATGCAGTTAGAAAATATTTATTAATATAGCCCTACATGATCTTTTTACGCGAATACCAGCAGTAATGTCTAAAGATGCAGTCTGTCAGTACTACAAATTTTTCGGAACAATAAAATTGATTGAATATCTGGTTAAACATGCATAAATGCAAGCATACTAATTGATGTTTTCATTGTTATCACAGACAGGATCTATGAGCTGAATATTCTTTATGAATAACAATAAAGGCAAATTACATGTTTAATAATAGAGTATGAGTTTCCTACTGATACAAATATGTTTACATTCAATATGCAGACTTATGATTTATACAATAGGATTTATTCACTATAAATATGTATTAACCCACAAGTTTAGCAACATTTTTGAAAAATAATAAATGCCATCTTCTCTGGCATCAGGCCAGAATGGTTTAAATGAACGCAATCAACTCTCAAATTCCAAAGCAACGTTAAATATTTAATATTGCACATTTATGATGGGTGTGCATATTGCTGTATTGTGACCTTACACTGTGCTTTCCCATTACTTAAAGGGGGGATTTTGAGATTTTAAACCAATTTACAACCATAAACTACTGAGAGGTTTATTGTTTTAGAAATAAACCCTATGTAGAGTATACACTAATCAAACAGTTAGCTGATGTTAATAAGATTTGTATTCTTTGAAGACCAGACAAATGTCTTAATCTTGTATCTTAATCTGTTTAGGACAGCAGTGGATATATAGATGAACATGAATTAGATGCACTACTAAAGGATCTCTGCGAAAAGAACAAACAGGTAACAACTCAATGCAAAATTACTAACTTTTTAAAGTTTTAAAAGCAAATGAAGGCTTTATTCTAAATGGCTGGGTGTGATGTTTAGTTAACTGTATGACTGATTATAAAATGCAGGACCTAGACATTCAAAATCTCGCAACATACAAGAAAAACATCATGGCTTTATCTGATGGAGGAAAGCTCTTTCGGAAAGACTTGGCATTAATCCTCTGTGCTGAAGAGTTTTAAATATCTTGCATTCTCGTGTGCTTGTGATTTCTGTGAAGATAGCTGTGTGCTAAAAGGGTGTAGGACATGCTCTCCTCCAACCGGTATGCATATAGGTTAATCAGGAGAATGTGCAACACATTCTTTCTGATCTGTTGTATCTATACTCTTTGTAATCTATTGCTTTTGTACCTACAGAATTCATACAATAAAGTATACTACAGAATATAATATGAAATGAGGCATAAAACAATCATTTTGTTTGGGAGTGAAGGAAATGTTTATAATAAATGTTTACAAAAACCGTGCCGAATTGTTTAATGAATGTAATGAAGGTATTCTTCCTGTGCAATTCCCCAAATTTACATTTAAATATGTTACATTTATGCTGTAAAAGATTTTCCATAATTGCTCTGTATGTTTCTTTGAGCATGGTGTACACTTTTTTTTTAGGATAAATTGCTTATATCAGATGGAAAGAAAGTAAAATAATATAATGCTGAAAACTTTGTGATCTTCATAATTTATTGATGAGTTGAAAGCATTTAATTCCTTTAACAAACTAGAACATTTTATATGTAGTGTTTTTTTGTTCCGTTTGCTTTTTTTTTTGACATATAAAAATAAAATGGGGAATTATCATGGATGAGCTGAAGATGCAGAGATTGAGGATACTGGAATAAAATAAGGGAAAATAAACAGGAAAGTTGAAGTAAATTGACAAAAGACCATCTTTACGCGTGAAACGTCACCACAACTGCATTGTATGTTTAATATCCATTCCAGATTATAAGAAGTCTATAATGATACAGCATCTTACCACTATGTTGGACGGTGGCTTTGAAACTCAGCCTAACATGGTATTTTGAAATTGAAAGTAGGTAATGATGCAATTATTAAAAATGTAACATTATAGCCCTATCATCGGAGGTAGATAGAGTGGTGAAGAAGGCAATTGCCTTATCAATCAATCAATGTATTGAGTACACAAGCTTCGATGCTGGAACCTTGAGCAAATAAACAAAGTGCTGCAGGAACTCAGTGGGTCAGGCAGCATCTGTGGAGGGAATGAGCTGATGGCGTTTTGGGTTGGGACCCTTCTTCATACTGTTTGATGCAGTCTGTAGGTTCCCAACCTTAAACGTCATGAGTCCATTCCTTCCACAGATGCTGCCTGACCTGATGAGTTCCTCCAGCACTTTGTCTTTTTTTTAAACTGAGTTGGGTTATCATATCACAGCTGTAATTGCAAAATCTTAAGGTGAATAGTCACAGCCTTTTCCACAAGGTGGGGGACTCTAAATTAGAGCACATGGGTATGGAACAAGCTATCAGAGGAAGTGGTAGAGGCAGGTACAATTATGCCAATCAAGGGACACTTGGGCAGGCATATGGATAGAAAAAGTTTGATGGGATATGGGCCAGGTGCAATCAAGTGGGACTAGTAGCTTGGTTAGACAACTTGGTTGTTTTGAGCAAGTTAGACCAAAGGTCCTGTATTCATGCTGAATAGTTCTACAACCCAACTCCTTTCAAACATCTATATAAACCAGACATGTTTTAAAAATCAAACTCCCATCATATTGATGTATCTTTTTCCCCCCCAAAAAATCTGAGTTTACCAATTTGAAGAATCATCCTTTATTCCCACTAATCATGCATCATATATGAAAGTGATAGTATATAATGGTGATTGTAATATTCTACAACACATTGCTCCTGAACTGTTTTCAGGATTGTTTCGCCTCACTTTGCACCAAGCAGAGTAGCAAAACTGCTGCTCCTGCTTAATTAAAAAATATAGTTGCAATTAACTCTGCAAGCTCTGATTCTCCAACGAATATCGTTCCAATTAAAGATTTTTCGACTTAGATTTCAAGAAAATTATTTTGAAAATCGAATCAATTATAAATCATCAAAAAGTACCACAGGTTCTTCCATCCGTAAACTGGCATAACACTCTTGTGTCATTTTAAATTCTGTTTGCTTTGTAGCACTTTTAGGAGCCTTTGGTTTTTCTGATAAGTGACTCCATCATGTCCCATTGTTCATTTGTAACCTAGAATAAAAATTCAGAGGTAAGTATATACAATATTTATATTTTTAAAGTCATAACAGAAATCACTGAGAAATGAAGCAATTTCCTATTATTCCTACAGCAGGTGACGAGTAACACATTTTGTAGTCTGATATGGACATATATCATTTAGTGCGGAAAGATATGCTGGCGGGCATCAGTAGTGATTGATTACTTGGCTGAGAAATACATTATTCCCCACAAACATCTCTGGAGTTAATGCATACATGGATTATGGTCTACGGCCGATTCAGAAATCGTAGGTGCAAAGGGACTTGGAAGAGTTACCATAGAGTAGGATTCCCAAATGGTTAATTTGCAGGTTGAGTCGATGGAAAGGAAGGCAATGCAATGCCAGCATTCATTTCTTAGGGACTAGAATATAAAAGCAAGGATGTAATGCTGAGGCTTTATAAGGCACATTTGGAATATTGTGAGCAGTTTTGGGCCCCATTCTCTGAGGAAGGATTGCTGGTGGTGAAAGGGGTCAGAGGATGACCTCGGTGATGATTGGGTTGACATATTAGGAGCGTTTGATGTCTCTGGGCCTGCACTCGCTGGAGTTTAGAAGGATGAGGGGGGATCTCATTGACACCTACCAGATAATGAAAGGCCCAGTGTGGATGTGGAAAGGATGTTTCCAGTAATGTGAGAGTCTGGGACCATAGAGCACGGCCTCAGAATAAAAGGATATGCCTTCAGAATGGAGATGAGGAGGATTTTCTTCAGCCAGAGGATAGTGAATCTGTGGAATTAATTGCCATGGATGGCTGGGGAGGCCAAGACATGATGTATTTTGAAAGCAGAGATCAATAGGTTCTCGATTTGTAAGTGCGTCAAAGGTTATGGGGAGAAGGCAGGTGAATGAGGTTGAGAGGGAAAAATAGATCAGCCATGATCGAATGACAGAGTAGACTCATTGGGCCGAATGATCTAATTCGGCTCCTATGGTCTTAATGCTTTGCCTCCTATGCAGAAATTGAGTCAAAGAAAAAAAATCAAGAAGGGAAAGGTTGTTTCCAAAGAAGAAATTACCTTTTGCAGAGCATTAAATTCACCAGCCATTGAAACATATTCACCACCGTCAAATCTTATTACCTATTAAAAAAAAAGAACCATAACGCTAAAATTCAATTATTTGTAGCTTAAAATGAAACAATATAAATGTATTTTACTGCAGAATTCAAACAGCTTGATTGCCTCCTGCCAGGAAACATTTCTGTCATCTTTTGACGGTCGTAAGATCTATAAACGAACAGTGCTCCGTACCTGCCCTCACCAAGCTGTTACCTTTCATGTCTTTATGTCTTTCATAAGTGATAGGAGCAGAATTCGGCCACTCGGCCCATCAAGTCTACTCTGCCATTCAATCTACCTTTCCCTCTCAACCCCATTCTCCTGCCTTATCCCTATACCCACTGACACCCGTACTCATCAAGAAATCTATCTACCTCTGCCTTAATGCTGACGATCCAAATTCTGGAATTTCCTATCATGAACTTCAACATCTCTCTTTTTCAATTCAAGATGCTCTCTTAAACATAACTCTTATCCAATGTAACATGTAGGGGAGTGTCAATTTCTTTCGTTTCTTTACTTGTGAATTTCCTCAGAGATTTTTTATTACATCTTGGTCATTTAATAAAAACAAGTCATTGAGGTAGTTGTTCGAAACTAATGTAATTCATCATATTTCTGACCTTCCTCGCAGGCCATTTGCAAAAACTGAGATGCAAGTGTCTCCGCCTGCAGTCAATTTTCTCTTGAGAAAATAGTGTTTAAAAGATGTTCTATGGGCTTGGAAATGTAAAAACAAAAATTGAATAGAGAATTTTATTTTTGAGGAAGAGTAAACAGTAAAACTCTTCTTAAATGACGTACAGGTTTGTAGGTTCATTGGTTTCGGTAAAAAGTATAGGATAGAACTGGTGCACGGACGGGGTGATCGCTGGTTGGCGCGGACTCGGTGGGTCGAAGGACTTGTTTCCGCAGTGTATCTCTAAAGTCTAAACTAAATAATTGAGATACCATGACCTCACATCTGTTTTATTGTGGGAAAATAAGGTTTTAAATAAAGAACGTGAGCACTCCCAAGTGTGAACTTACTGCTCCTGTAACCCAGTTGGCATAATCACTGCACAGGTAAGCAGCAAGGTTGGCAATTTCATTCACAGTACCAAAGCGGCCCATCGGAATTCTCTTCAGCATTTCTTTCTCAAACAGACCACTGGGGTCAAGTCGACTGAAGGCACCCTACAAAGGATTAAAAACACAAGCAAATTCTTTGCAAATGATCATATGAACAATTTGAAAACCAAACATAGCGTGATTACCTTTTGTGCACGATACAATTTTTGTACATACTAATATAGAAAATACATATTAGACCTGACATTTAATATACTTTTAGATTTTATGAGAACATAAGAATAAAACAGACAGTTTGGCACCTTGTTTTGTCGGCTGGCCTGTGGGTTCCAGAGAATGCTAGCTAGCTGCAACATGCATCGGTGTTCCAGACTTCTGGCCCAAAACACAATAGCTTGGAGGTGGAGAACACGCCAGAGGACAAATGGAGGTGCATTTGACCTCTCACAATAGCAGTGAGTCCATACATTACTGATCTGCGTTTGACTTTTATTTTTCTCCTCGGGCAGAAAAAAAGGAATCGAGAACCAGAGGGCATATGTTTAAGGTGAGAGGGGAAAGATTTCATAGGAACCCGAGGGGTAACTTTTTCACACAAAGGGTGGTGGGTGCATGGAACGAGCTGCCGGAGGAGCTAGTTGAGGCAGGTACTATCATGACATTTAAAGAAACATTTAGACAGGTACATGGATATATGGGGCCAACGCAGGCTGGTGGGATTAGTGTAGATGGGAAGTATTGATAGGTGTGGACAAGTTGGGCCGAAGGGCCTGTTCCAACGCTGTATGACTATGACTTTGACCATCTAGTCCCTCAGTTTTACACTAGCTACAGTTGATGCATCTAGCATTGCCCCATTCATTTAAATTGGGTCACCATCCTTCACCAAAAAGACAAGTGAAGATCTGTAGTTTGCATGCAATGGATAACAACTATTTCTTGACCTAAAGGCACTGGAAATTAATATCTTGAGTTATATATTGGCTATGCCTATTTCCTGCATTTACTGGACACAAAGTGAGAAATGAAAATAACTACTTCTAGTTCATGTAATCATCTTTAGGATCTCTTTCTTTACCCATGTATTAAGTTTTAAGTTTAGCTAAAAAGTGTACATCATTATGGAGTCACAAGGAACTGCAGATGCTCGAATGTTAAGCAAAATACTGGTGTGACTCAGTGGGTCAGGCAGCACTATCTATTCGTTCCGCAGATGCTGCTTGACCCGATTAATCACTCCTGCACTTTGTGTTTTGCTTACATCATTATATTCCTAATAAAATTCTTAAGAAAACAATGAAGAAAGCCTTGATTCCCAATGACTATATTTAAGAATGCCCTTGTGTCATTACTAATTCAGACAATACTATTGAACTAATTTTAAACCGTAAACAATTGAGAATTAACACGATGAATTGTGATAATAGTAAAATAAACTTTAAAAAGGATTAGCAAAAGGATTTGAGTATAGGAGCAGGGAGATTCTACTACAGTTGTACAGGGTCTTGGTGAGACCACACCTGGAGTATTGCGTACAGTTTTGGTCTCCTAATCTGAGGAAAGACATTCTTGCCACAGAGGTAGTGCAGAGAAGGTTCACCAGACTGATTCCTGGGATGTCAGGACTTTCATATGAAGAAAGACTGGATAGACTTGGCTTGTATTCGCTAGAATTTAGAAGATTGAGGGGGGATCTTACAGAAACTTACAAAATTCTTAAGGGGTTGGACAGGCTAGATGCAGGAAGATTGTTCCCGATGTTGGGGAAGTCCAGAACAAGGGGTCACAGTTTAAGGATAAGGGGTGAGTCTTTTAGGACCGAGATGAGAAAAAAATATTTCACACAGAGAGTGGTGAATCTGTGAAATTCTCTGCCACAGAAAGTAGTTGAGGCCAGTTCATTGGCTATATTTAAGAGGGAGTTAGATGTGGCCCTTGTGGCTAAAGGGATCAGGGAGTATGGAGAGAAGGCAGGTACAGGATACTGAGTTGGATGATCAGCCATGATCATATTGAATGGCGGTGCAGGCTCGAAGGGCCGAATGGCCTACTCCTGCACCTATTTTCTTGTTTCTATGTTTAAAGATGTCCTGCAATTTGGAAACACACGATAAACTAAAGGCAAGATAATACATTTTAAAAAGTCACACAGTTATGTCACAGATAAAGAAATAAAAGAGTAACGGTAGAGTTTCAAGATACTGCAGCTGCTGGAACAGAAAATGCTGGAGGAACTCAGCAGATCAGATAGCTTCTGGAGAGGGAATGAACAAGCGATGTTTCAGGCCAAGTTTCTTAAATGGCAAAGTTTAAAAGAGATGTGAGGTGCAGGTTGTTTATTTAGACAGACGGCTGAGGTGAAAGCCTGGAATGCATTGCAGGGGGTGAAACTGACACATTAGTGACATTTAAAAGACTTTTGGATAGTTATATGGATATGCAGGGACTGAAGGGATATGGATTATGTACAGGTGGATATGTGATGGTCTTGGCATCATGCTTGGCGCAGACATTGTGGGCCAAAGAGCCTTTTCTTATGCTATACTGTACTATGTTTAGACTCCAGAAAGAGTAACAGTCTTAAGTCAAGGTCGTAATAACTTGAAGGGATGCTGTCTAATGAGGATAGGGTAAGCAGCTGGTCCTCCTTGTGCAATTTACAAGACAAGACGATATTGAAATATATAAAATCTTGAGGGATCTTGAGAGGGTGGATGTGGAGAAGATAATTGTGTAAAAATGTAGAAACGAGGGACTAGTGTTTGAAAATAAGGGTTTGTCATTTAAGACAGATGAGGCAAAATATTTTCTCTTAAGGACTATCTCTTGTGTGGTGGAAATAATCTTTGAATATTTTTAAGATAAAGGTAGACAGATATTTGATAAGCAAGGAGGTGAAAGATTACTGGATGTGGATCTTAGATTGTAATCCGATTAGCCACTATCTTACTAAATGGCAGAGCAGGTTTGAAAATTCATGGATGAGAATTTGTGGAATTCATTGCCATGGATGGCTGTGGAGGCCAAGTCAATGGATATTTTTAAGGTGGAGGTTGACGGATTCTTGATTAGTAAGTATATCAGGAGTTATGGGGAAAAAACAAAGGAATGGGGTTGAGAGGGAAAGATAGATCAGCCATGATTGAATGGCAGAATAGACTTGATGGGCCAAATGGCCTAATTCTGCTCCTATACCTTATGAACCTATGAGAGGCCAATTGGCCTACTCCTGCTCCTAACTCAGATGTTCATAATACCTTTGTTTTAATGGGTCCTGGCTGAATCACATTGAATCTCATACCGTATCGACCCCATTCAGCAGCTAGTGATCTATAAGCCAAAACAAAATGTAGCTTGGAGCATTTGTGCATAGATTGAACCTGCAAGCTAACAGTTCCATCTTGTGTTAAAACAAAACAAGATAAAAAATAAAGAGGAAATTTACAAATATCTTCTCATACATTATCACTCTAAAACACTAAATATCTGCTGCACTCAAATGACATTATGCCTGGGAGGAGAGCTGAAGGTGAACTTTAGACTTTAGAGATACAGTGTGGAAACAATCCCTTCGATCCACCAGGTCTGCGCCGTTCAAAGATCACCCCGTAGACTAGAACTATGATACTCACTATTCACTAGGGACAGTTTACTTTTTTTTTTAACCAAAAGCCAATTAACCTACAAACCTGTACTTCTTTGGAGAGTGGGAGGAAACTAGAGTACCAGGAGAAAATCCACACGGACACAGGGAGAACTTACAAACTCCGTACAGACAGCACCCATAGTCAGGATCGAACCTGGGTCTCTGGTGCTGTGAGATAACAATACAGCTGCGCCATTGTGCCGCACTATGAAGATGTGTCTAGATATATATTCCCTTCATCTACTTTTCGAACCAAAGAAAAAACTGGTAATTTCCAAATATGGCAGCTTTTTAAATCTACTGAAGACAAGTTGAAAGCAAATGTGGACCAACAATTTTTCCGACACATCAGGGAGATGAGTGTGAAATACTACTAGAAAGGCCAAACATCAAACAACTAAATATGCTTTTGATTGTGAACAAGATTCATCTTCTGTTTCATGTGTCAGAAGCTGTTCACGTGTCTAAGCTGCCAAAAGCTATGAATACTGAAATACTAACATAAGATTAGCGGAAAGAAGTTTTGATCAATACCAAAACAGCTGGAACATTTAGAAACATAGAAGCATAGAAAAATAGGTGCAGGAGTAAGCCATTCGGTCTTTCGAAGCAGCACCGTCATTCAATATGATCATGGCTGATCATCTAAAATCAGTACCCCGTTCCTGCATATTTCCTCTTACCCCATGTTTCCTTTAGCCCTAAGAGCTAAATCTAACTCTCTCTTAAAAACATCCAGTGAATTGGCCTCCACTGCCTTCTGTGGCAGAGAATTCCACAGATACACAACTCTCTGGGTGAAAATGTTTTTCCTCATCCCAGTCCTAAATGGCCTACCCTTTATTCTTAAACTGTGACCCCTGGTTCTTGACTTCCCCAACATCGGGAACATTTTTCCTGCATCTAGCCTGTCCAATCCTTTAAGAATTTTATGTTTCAATAAGATCCCCTCTCATCCTTCGAAATTCGGGTGAATACAAGCCCAGTCGACCCATTCTTTCATCATATGCCAGTCCAGTCATCCTGGGAATGAACTTGGTGAACCTACGCTGCACTCCTTCAATAGCAATAATGTCCTTCCTCAAATTAGGAGACCAAAATTGCACTCAATACTCCAGGTGCGGTCTCACCAGGGCCCTGTACAACTGCAGTAGGACCTCCCTGCTCCTAAACTCAAATCATCTTGCAATGAAGGCCAACATGCCATTAGCTTTCTTCACTGCCTGCTGTACCTGCATCTTTACTTTCAGTGACTGAAGTACAAGCACACCCAGGTCTCGTTGCACTTCCCCTTTTCCAAATCTGACACCATTCAGATAATAATCTGCCTTCCTGTTCTTCCCACCAAAGTGGATAACCTCACATTTATTCACATTATACTGCATCTGCTATGCATCTTCCCACTCACCCAACCTATCCAAGTCACCCTGCAGCCACGAGGCATCTTCCTCGCAGCTCACACTGCCACCCAGCTTTGTGTCATCCACAAACCTGGAGATGTTACATTTAATTGCCTCGTCTAAATCGTTAATATGTATTGTAAATAACTGGGGTCCCAGCACCGAACCTTGCGGCACCCCACTACTCACTGCTTACGTTTATATAAACTCCACAACACTAGCATCGATCAAGATGTTGATAAATAGCAGCTTCCAACATGTCTTTTAAGGCCCACTAAAAGCCACTTTTGTTTTATATTAATATATGAACTTTTTCCCGGGTTCAATCCTGACTACGGGTGGTGTCTTTACGGAATTTATATGTTCTCCCGGTGACCTGCGTGGGTTTTCCCCTGGTGCTCCGGTTTCCTCCCACACTCCAGAGACGTCCAGGTATGTAGGTTAATTTGGCTTTGGTAATTGTAAATTGTCTGTAGAGCGTAGGATAGTGCTAGTGTACGGGGATCGCTGGTCGGCGCAGGCTCGGTGGGCCAAAGGGTCCTTACGCTAAACTAAAACTAAACAAATAATACTCATTCATGCATTTCAATGTCATGTCTGTCAGTAAAATTCCAGTATTGTGTGCAGGGCAAATAGAACAGCAACCATGGTTTTCTACTTGTACTGCACATATACACATGTTAAAGATAATTACTCTTTATGGTGCACAGCAAAAGATTCACTGTTATTTCTATCAACCAACAGGCCTAGAAATACTTACTTGCACATGGCTTCTACTCCTGCTTTTGCTGATGCACTGGGCATCACAAAACCTGACCCAGTCTCTGCATAGATGGTAGTAATAGCCAGGAAGGCAGCACCTAAAAGACACAGTGTTTGGGAACTTGAAGTCATTATAAACATTAGACATTTTAGGAAACATGCAAAAACTAAGTGGTGAGAGAAATCCAAAAACATTGGCTTAAACTACCACAATACACAAAATGCTCTACTTATGATATCACCTTTAGATTCCACAATGTTTTGCATTTATATTGTTGAGTTGGAACTTATTGCTGACAAGTTACCTGTTCTTGCTGATGATCAATATGCAGTTTTCAACATGCACTCCCATGATGGCCATAACCTCAATAGGGAGACCCGAATGAAGCTCTACATAATGCTGACAGGCCAGAAGGCAGCTCATTAAAAACAGCCTGAACAATTTGGACAGTTCTCTGCGTTTGCTGACTGTCAAAACTGTCAAAAATTATCAATGTGTCTGAATAACTCTATGTTGAAACAAACACAAGCTTCTAAAAACAAAGGTACACAAAAATGCTGGTGAAACTCAGCGGGTGCAGCAGCATCTATGGAGCGAAGGAAATAGGCAACGTTTCAGGCGGAAACCCTTCTTCAGACTGATAGGGGGTGGGGGGGCGGGGAGAAGAAAGGGAAAAGGAGGAGGAGGAGCCTGAGGGCTGAGGTAGAGATAGGAAGGGGAGGAGGCAGCAGGGGCTAACAAAATAGGGAGAATTCAATGTTCATGCCCCCAGGATGCAGACTCCCCAAGCGGAATATGAGGTGCTGTTCCTCCAATTTCCAGTGTTGCTCGCTCTGGCCATGGAGACCCAGGACAGAGAGGTCGGATACGGAATGGGAGGGGGAGTTGAAGTGCTGAGCCACCGGGAGGTCAGGTTGGTTATTGCGGACTGAGCGGAGGTGTTCTAAAAACAAAGATAGTTACAAAAAGCTGGAGTAACTCAGCGAATCAGGCAGCATCTCTGGAGAGAAGGAATGCGATGCAGGCCTGTCTCGCTGAGTTACTCCAGCTTTTTGTGTCTATCTTCGGTTTAAACCAGCATCTGCAGTTCCTTCCTACACATTCTAAAAACAGTCAAATAATTAAAATTATTTTTTTAATTATTATTTATTATATTTATTTTATAAATGAGCACATAAATTCTTATTTTGGAGCCGTTTTTAAAGTATTAGTAAAGTATTCCTATTCCTAACAGACTTTGAGATCGTGGTGATGTACATAGGTAAGAGTCTGAAGAAGGACCCCGACCTGAAACGTCAACTTTCTCCAGAGATTCTGCCTGGCATGCTGCGTCACTCCATTTTGTGCCTATCTTTGATATAAACCAGTATCTGCAGTTTCTATTTATTACATTTAGATGATGGTGATATGGCAAAGTACAGCACTGCATTGCATTTTTCAGTGCCTCAAAAGTGGAAGAATAGCTGGGTGGTGGATGGGATGCTAACCAAAGATTAAGGACCCAAAACGTTAATTCTGTTTCTCTCCTTACTGACAATGCCAGATCTGTTAAGTTTTTCCAGCATTTTCTGTTTTATGGCATCTTTTGTTTCTTTATTAGATCCATGATCATCATTTGTTGCTTTGCAATATAATTATTTTGTCATTTAATCTCTAAGACTATTTTTTCCTTCCCCTTTGCGGCACCTCAATACCGGCAACATTTCTTAATTTTTTTTCAGTTCTGATGCAATGCCTTGTACCTATTCTTCCCGTCCCATATCTACATGACCTACAAGAATCACGAGGATTTTCCTGTTTACGTTAGTCATACAGCATGGAAACAGGCCCTTCGGCTCAATTTGACAACGCCCATCAAGATGCCTCATCTACACTAGTGCCACTTGCCTGCATTCTCTTTAAACCTTTCCTACCTATGGACCTGTCCAATTGTCTTTTAAATGTTGTTATAGTACCTGCCTCTGGCAGCTCGTTCCAAATACCCACCATGCTCAGTGTCAAAAAAGTTGCCCCTCAAGTTCCTATTAAATCTTTCCCCTCTCACCTATGTCTTGTGGTTCTTGATTCACCTACTCTGGGTAAAGGACTGCATTTACCCTATCTATTCTGGTAGAAAATGATCATGCATTCAATTTGCATCATCGGGTTAATACCCCAGCGGAGTTTTACCTTGCTACTGAGTTGGTTGCAACTATCCTAGTAGTATCTGATAATAACAATGGCTGATAAATATGACTCACTGTCTAGCATAGCCATAATGTTCATAAGTTCATGTTCATAAGTGACAGTGGCAGAATTAGGCCATTTGGCCCGTCAAGTCTACTCCCTTCCTAACCCCATTCTCCTGCCTTCTCCCCATAACCCTTGACACCTGCACTAATCAAGAATCTATATATCTCCTTCTTAAAAATATACATTGACTTGGCCTCGACAGCCTTCTGTGGCAATGAATTCCATAGATTCACCACCTTCCGACTAAAGAAATTCCTCCTCATCTCCTCCCTAAAGCAACATCCTTTATGGCCTCTGGTCCTACATTCTCCCACTAGTGGAAACATCCTCTCCACATCCATTCTATCCAGGCCATTTATTGCTCCACAATAAAATGCTGCACCAGACTTTGGGTACTTTAAATGAATATGAAACATGGAGTACTTTGAATGAAACTAAAAGGCAACAAGATTCCAAGTTCCAAGTTTCATGTCTGAAGAAGGCTTTTGACCCGAAACATCACCCATTCCTTCTCTCCAGAGATGCTGCCTGCCTAAAATCCATTACCTTCCGCTTCAAGCAAGAGCACTATATGGGTCAAAATGATTATCAAATCGATATAATCTATTCCTCAAAAACAAGCAACACACAGTACGTTCCACGTGCTTTCTAAAAAGTGAAATTTTCTTTTTACCTTTTTTTGCTTTGATCAATTCTTTTCCAATTTCCAGAGTTACATATGCAGTACCATTCAGAACTATTTCAGTAATGGTTTTAAAAGCATTAGCAGAAAGTCTTTCCGAAGGTGAGATGAAGTTTCCAGCAGCGTTATTTATTACAACCTGTCGTGTGAGAAAAGAAAATTGCATCCAAAGAACTTTAAAACCTCTCCTAAAATCTTCCCATAGTGGGGAGCGTAATTTCCAAAACATTTAGGCGATTTGAAGTTTTAAAATTGGGTGCTATGTCAAATGGATGTTCAAACATTTTGGGTTCAAAATCTCACACAGTTCCCAAAAGCACTGATTGTTTGTGGAATATCTGTTCAACCAAATAAGGCCACTGATAGACTGAGAGCAAGGATCAGGATAGAGAATCCCTGTGCTGGGAAGAGTGATTTTCTCACCTATACTTTTGCAGCTTTGTACATCAGGTTTGGTTTAGTTTAGAAATACAGGCCCTTCGGACCACTGAGTCCACGCCGACCAGCGATCACCCCATACACAAATACAATCCTACACACTCGGGACAATTTACAATTTTTACTGAAGCCAAATTAATCTACAGACCTGTACGTCTTTGGAGAAGTGAGCATCCGAAGAAAACCCACGCAATGATGGGGAGAACGTACAATCTCCGCTCAGACAGCACCCGTTGTCCGGTTTGAACCCATGTTTCTGGCGCTGTAAGGCAGCAACTCTACCACTGCGCCACCGTGCCACCCCTTGCTAGGTGATGGATGGGGGGAAATATAATTTGATACTTAAGTATTTTTTAATATAAAGCAGAATAAGATTGAAAGCGATGGGGAAACAGTCTTATCCCCTTGCTTGTGCTAGCTCCCTCTTTTCATGCAGCCTTTAACTATAAAATCAGGAAAAAAATTCAGATTAAACCTGTAGCCTCGAGCATTTTGGTGAAACACAAGGTCACACTTTCGTTCCTTCAAATTGGTTTCAGGCTGTATATTCACGTGGAGTAGGACTGTTGGTGTTTGAAATGAGCTTGGTTACCCATGTGGAAGTGGTTGTTCATGCACTGATCCCTGTACATCCTAGCAATGGTGCACTGTATTCCCAGTAAATACCATAAGGGCCATACGTACATCAGGCAGACCTGCCACTTGAGACATCTGCTCCACGGCAGACTTCACAGATGCCGGATCCCTCACGTCACATTGAATGGAATGGACCTGAAAATATTAGAACATCAAATTCATGGAGTTTAAAAATTATCCACAGGAAGACAACTACAAACTATTGATATTCACTAATTTCTATCTGCGGACTTGTATACTTGCAAGGTCTGCCCAAGGCTCCCCTAGAATTTGTTCCAGAGGGACCAAGAAAAAACAGGAATTTGTACTTGTACTCACTAAAGTCATGTCATAAGTGATAGGAGCAGAATTAGGCCATTCAGCCCATCGTCTACTCCACCATTCATTCATGGCTGATCTATCTCTCCCTCCTAACCTCATTATCCTGCCATCTCCCCATAAGGTCATAAGGAATAGGTGTAGAATTAGGCCATTCGGCCCATCGTTTTCTCCGTCATTCAATCATGGGCCAGATGTGAAGTGGAGGCTCGGGGCCATGCATGGGCATGTGAGGAATATTCATCCAGATGCAGCAAGCATGGCCCATTTGGCATAACCGATCTGCGCAACAGTTATTTTGCAATAAAGAACACAAAGTGCTGGATTAAGTCAACAGGTCAGGCAGTATCTCTGAAGAATATGGATAGGTGACGTTTCGGGTCTAAACCCATCTTCAAACTGATTGTAGGTGGGGGGGGAGGAAGAAAACTAGATGAGGGGAGAAGCACGAGAAAGCGTGGCAGGTAATAGGTAGCTGCAGGCAAGGGTGGGGGAGGGGTGGGGGTTGATAGGCATAAGGCTGGAACAAAGGCCAGATATAAAAGCACAAAGTGTGAGACAGGGTTGAAGAGTTACAAATTACAAAGTTAGAGGGAGGAAATTAGCTGGACAGGAGGGGAGAAAAAGGTGGGAGTCTAGGTGGGCACAGAGGAGGAGGTGGGGGAGGGAGTGAGAGTGAGAAAGGGAGTGAGAGTGAGAAAGGGGAAGGGATGCACAGGGAGGTGGGGGTGGTTGCTAGATTACCTAAAATGTTTGAATTCAATGTTTATACCATTGGGTTGCAAGCTACCCAAGCGGAATATGAGGTGCTGCTCCTCCAGTTTGCATATGGCCTCACTCTAGCAATGGTGCTGGCTACCAGGCCAGAATGGTCAGTATGGGAATGGGAAGGAGAGTTAAAATAGTTAGCAACCAGTAGATCCAGTAGGTCTTGGCGGATCGAGCGCAAGATGGTAACACAAAAGGTGGCAACACAAGTACATCGGGTTGTAGGCATATTGAATTGAATTGAATGCTGTTTATTGTCATTCAATCCTAGGCTTGAACGAAATTTCATTCCTACAGTTTTGTTTTACATTACAAAAAAAAACACAAGACCCACACTTAACACAGTTTACATAAACATCCATCACAGTGAGTCTCCAACACCGCAATAACCAACCTGAACTCCCGGTGGCTCAGCACTTCAACTCCCCCTCCCATTCCGTATCTGACCTCTCTGTCCTGGGTCTGCTCCATGGCCACAGCGAGCAACACCGTAAATTGGAGGAAATGCACCTCATATTCCGCTTGGGCAGTCTACATCCTGGTGGCCTGAACGTTGAATTCTCCCAATTCTGCTAGCCCTGGCTGTCCCCTCCCCTTCATCAGCCATCTGGTTGTCTCCTCCCCTCCCCCAGCCCTCGGGCTCCTCCTCCGCCTTTTCCTTTTTTCCTTTCTTCTCCCCACCCCCTATCAGTCTGAAGAAGGGTTTCGGCCCGAAACGTTACCTATTTCCTTCGCTCCATAGATGCTGCTGCACCCGCTGAGTTTCTCCAGCATTTTTGTGTACCTTCGAGTCTCCAACACCTCCTCACTGTGATGGAAGGCAAAGTCTTATCTCTTCCCTTTATTCTTCACCCGCAGTCCAGCAGTCCAACTGCAGCGTCTAGGCGAACTGGGGCTCCGGTATGCCCATGGTATGCTTGCCTTCATTGGTAGAGGCATTGTGTATAAGAGTCAGGAAGTCATGATGCAGCTCTATAGGGCTTTATATAGAGCTGTATAGAGCTGAAGGTGCAAAAAGACCAGGCCAAAATTCCAAACTACCTTTGGCAGGGTGTTAGCTAGTGGGCCCATTGTTGGCCGGGAAGGTATGATCTCAAGGGGCAAACAATATGGCGTACATGTACCTCCTCTAACCTCATCCACTGCATCTGGTGTTCCCAATGTGGGCTCCTGTATATCGGCGAGACCAAACGGAGACCCGGTGACCATTTCACTGAACACTTACACTCGGTCTGCCTAGGCCTACGGGATCTCCCGGTTGCCAACCATTTCACCGTCCCATTCCCATGCTGACCCTCGATAGGCCCCGACCACGGGTGAACAGGCGGAAGATGAGATGACTGAACTTAGTTGCCTTCCCTCAGTGGGAAACGTTGAATCTGCTGTGGTGGGGTGTTTTTATGTTTTATGTTAAATTCGATAGTGTTGTGTTTATCTTATTTGTGTGCTGCATGGTAACTCAAATTTCACTGCATCAATTGGTGTATGTGACAATAAATGTCCTTTGACCTTTCTGTCCTGGGCCACCTCCATTGCCAGAGTGGGGCCACAAGCTGGTGGGGTGAAAGTGAGAACCTGGGGAATGCTGTGCTTGTTGCGCCAGGGGAGAGAGGGAGTGAAAGCAAAACTCGGGGACACAAAAGAGATGTAGGTGAGAGATCCATCCATCGGGGAAACCACGTCCACTAAAGAATGACAACATATCGGATGTCCTTGAATGGAAAGCCTCATCTTGGGAGCAGATGTGGCGGAGACGGAGGAATTGAGAGTAGCATCTTTGTAGAGGCAAGTGTAGACAACATAACTATTACTCCATTATTTTGTATGTATCTAAACCAGCATCTGCAGTTCCTTTTTATTACCTTGTTTCCAGTTTGACTTGAGATTTCTTCTGCTGTCTCCTTCAAAACATCCAGCTTTCTGGAAGACATTTTTCAAAGAACATTTTTGAATTTCAATTGCATTGGTCGCCACCTGTTTAATGCAAAGATCGTGCAATTGATAACATTAATATTATCACTGCCTAATCGTTCTCACGTTCCTTGATCCACCATTATGGTCTAGTTACCTTGTATTACAAATTATTAATGCATTGTACTATCGATTATTGTATATTTGTTTGTTGTGTTACTGCTTTTATGGGCCCTGTAAAGCTGCAGCGAGTAAGAATTTCATTGCTTTGTTCCCACCATATATGACAATTACAGATTCTTGACACTTCATATTGTCACCATCTTTCCTTCCCTGGATACCTCTCCGTATTCATTACCCAGAGTTCGAGCAGCACAAAAATGATTATGTCTAATTTACAAGTGCACCAGATCTGGGTTGACTGCATTGTGTTACGTTGGATTGAAATAAAAGCATAGAGAATGGTGGGAAAGCAAAAACACTGCAGATGCTAGAGATCTTAAATCAAAACTGTGATTGCTGTAAATGCTTAACATATCAGGCAGCATCTATGGAGAAAAAATGAGTTAATCCTTCAGGTTGACACACTCCCATTTGCGATGAAATGTCAATGACCTGAAACGTTAATGCTGTTTCTTTTCTCATAAATGCTGCATGATCTGCAGAGCGCTTCAGGCAATTTTGTTCCATATCTACACTTGCTTATCTGATATCCATCGTTATCCATTTCTCACCTTCCACTAGATGAAGACAGATATGACCAAAGCCACCATCTTTAGCTTTGCTTCTAAGTTATCCAAGGACATTTAAGGCAGAGGTAGATTTCTGATTCGTACATGTGTCAGAAGTTATGGGGAGAAGGCAAGAGAATGGGCTTGGGAGGGAGAGATGGATCAGCCATGATTGAATGGCGGCGTAGACTTGATGGGCCGAACGGCCTAATTCTACTCCTATAACTTATGACATCAATTAAGGGTTCAACTGTTTTGGCCCCAATATTTGCTTCTCTCTGTCTCTCCCCCTTTCCTCCATTGACTACCTATAAACACCACAGACTTTGGACTGAGCTACTTGTCACCGCCTTGAACAACATATTTTACTGGAAAGCCATGTTTATAACATTTTTGTGATGCGTATCAGGTTATTTTCCCACTTTAAATGATCACACGAATGCCCATTCCACTGCTGTAAAATATGTCAGATCTTCTGAGCCAGAGCCAGTGATGCCAGAGCCTTTGGTGTGAGCTAGAAAGAAGATCTTGAGAGCCTCCTTTCTGAATACCAGTAAAATGTAATCTATTACAAGTCCAAATTTACTCAACATGTATCCAGCTGGCTTGGTACTTTCATTCACTTGAGACAACTCAAAATGACAATGATTCATACAATAGTGCATCGCAGGAACGGGCCTTATGGCTCACAATGTTCGTGCCGAACATGATGCCAAGTTAAACTGATCTCATCTGACTGCACATGAACTATATCCCTAACTCTTCCCTGCACTTTTATGTGCCGATCTAAAAGTCTCTTAAACACCACTATGGTTTTGTGACTAAAGTCCTATAGAACAGCATCATGACTTTGTGGTTCATGTTAGGACATTATAGAGTGGTACAATAAACTGCTCAAACTTAAAATGATTTTTATTTACTCTTTGTGGATTACTGACAAAAGGACATCTGCGATTACAAATAGTGCGCTGATGAATGTTTTGTTGGAATAAACTTAATCTTACTTACCTACTTGCAATAACACACTCGGCACCCAGAGTAGAGAGAGCAGTTGTCATTCCTTTCCCAAGTCCAGTACCACCACCAGTGATAAAGGCTACTTTACCCTTAAATGTTCCAGAAGGCAACATGAATGTTTGATTTTGAGGAAGCATCACGACTTGATCGGGACCATTGCTCTGGTATAGTGTCTTTGTGCTTTGGCTGAAAGCCTGGAGACCAAATTCAATGTTAACAATAAATTGCTATCTTAAAAGAGCATTTTTATCTTGTTATTATAATTTAGCACAGTATTTCATTGCAGCAATCTGTTTTGTTCATTCTGGGGAATTTCCATTATTATCAATAAGTCTAGATATTTCCACTTTACCCATCAAAGACCTTTGTAATGTTTTGACTAGGTTTTTTAAATAAAAAGTTTACATTAGTAATCTTACAGTAACACTCTGCAAATTACTGAGAAGTGTAAAAATACACTGCAACTGGGGGGAGAACAAAAGGAGGAGCCGGCATGCTTTGTAACTTTGTCACCGGCCGCTATTTGTATAAATTGGGTATGCACACAAAGAAATCACTGTGCATAGTCACATGTGACAATAAAGTTTGGTTAGAAATAAAACTGCTATTGAAAGCTCATTTGGTATTTAGCTACCAGCTCAACCTCATGGTGCAAAACACAATGTATTGGCACAAAGAGGAAATAGAGGGCAGGCATAAATAGGGGATTACTGCTAGAGTCTCAATATATACAATTTATATAAATGACTTGGTTACAGTTGCTAAATTTGTTGATGACATAAAGAAGTGAGGAAATAGGGAGACTTCATTGGGACTAAGTATACAATGAACTGGCAATTTTAATAAAACGTGAGAAACTTTGGCAAAAATGTAAAATAGCTTATTCCCTAAATATTGCGAGATTACAAAGCTTTGAGAAGTAGCAGTATTTTCGTGTACAATTTATAAAGGGCTAGTGGGCAAAGTGATTTAATTTGAAAACTTGGCAAAAGGTTATTTGTTGAAGATGGAATGGAATACAAAAGGAAGTTTATGGTTCAGTTGGATACTATTTTATGAGACTACATCTGGAGCACTGGGCTCCATATTTAGGGAAGAATGAAAGCAGTTCAGAGAAAGTTTACAACTAACATCTGGTGAAAAAGTTACTTTTATAACTACTAAACCAGGTTCGCTTCTCAATAAACAGACACCACACAAACTGTTTGGTAGACCAGTTCAAAACTTTACTTAACATCGGCCGATGGAAGGGAGCGAGAATTCCAGCTAAGTGACCAATGTAGACACTCGACTGTCCTCGGTCCCCTTCTCTGAACAACAGAATTACATCGCATTATATAGTGTTTCTTTGTCACATTAGCACATTCCACAGACATTAGTCATGGTCAGAGGTACAGGAAAAGGCATCACATCAAAGGCCTTTTGTTTACAGGTTATGATATACTAAAACATTGGCCATTTGTTTTAGGTCATTTTATCTTCAAAGAGATCACCCTAGCTCTTTCGCTGTTTCCTCTCTGTCACTTGGTCCTTCATAAACATAGGCCATTTGTTTTAGGTCATTTTATCTTCAAAGAGATCACCCTAGCTCTTTCGCTGTTTCCTCTCTGTCACTTGGTCCTTCATAAACATAGGCCATTTGTTTTATGGCATCTTATCTTTCCACTTCCCTGGATCCTCTCTCATCACTTCGCCCCTCCCTAAACATTGGTCATTTGGTTTACGGCATCTTACTTCAAAGATGTGACTAGCTGTTTCTCTCTCATCACTTCCTCACTTGGGAGACAATGTTATGGTACTTATTATCCACACACTGCAAGCCTGAGGCAACCTAATTTGACATAAATATAAGCTGTAAGCTAGCCCAGAACCTATTTTAATTTCTTCTTATTTTTATAACTTTATTCGGCTTCATCATTCCATCCTTTTATCAAAATTTTGATAACTACAGTCCTTGCCGAGTACATACGAAAGACCATAAGCATCGCATTAGACAAATTACAAGTACACCTAGTAATACAATCAATCCATAGTGGACAATCATTCCCCAAGTCCCTCCAACATATTAAATGGCCACCAAACTCCACCGGAGCTATAACCATGGAATTCAGCTCCTACCTTCCTTATTTTAGCTACCTCCCTTCTGATATGGGTAGCCAAGTTGGTAATGTTGGAGGAAGCATCGGGAATAAAGGTGCAACATTCTCGACCTATTATTGCACATGTCCCTCCTTTTTCTGCCAGGATAAAATCTAAGGCCATTCTATTTTGTAATACTACGGTCCTAATAGCTACCATTTCAGCTGTCACCCCTTCTACCTCCTCCTGGGTTGCACTCAAGGAGATGGCAGTGGCATTAGCAAGTGTCTTAAAGGAACACACCATAACCTGCCTGTTCATTTGCATTTTAAAGGACAAACTGTTCTTAAAGGTACTCACACCTTTGCTCATTGCTTCAAATTTCACACATTCCACATAGAAAAAACATTGTTTTACAAGCAGTACATACACACAAAAAAATTGTTTTACAGCAGTATATAATATTTCATCTTCAAAGACGTCTCTTTGTAATTTACTTTCCCTTTTTCTGACAAGAACTTTTGTTTACCAGAATCCTGGTTACCTAACCCGAATTGGACTTTGATCCAGATCATGATTAGTCAGACTCCACGTGACTTTTCAGTCTCCCTATCCTATCCTCATTTCTCCACCGAATTTGTCTTCATCCCCAATTTTTCTATAACATAGTTGCTTGTCAGAAAAAGGATTCCCCGGGGTAATTTTGTTTTGCAATGCCCCATAGGCTCTTTCCACCATCCCAGATGCCTGTGGGTGATGTACACAGTGAAATTGCTGTCGGATATAAAAATGTGTACATATTTTCCTTATTAATAGTGGCAATAAAATGGGGACCATTGTCCGAGCTTATGACAGTAGGTAGGCCAAACCTGGGAATAACTCCCTTAACACCAATGTTACTGTAGTCTCAGCAGTATCATTAGTGGTTGGTAGAGCTTCAATCCACCTTCTAAATAATCTAAAATCACTAAGCAATATTTATGACACTGGGCCCTTGGCATTTCAATAAAATCAATCTGTATGCATTCAAACGGTCGTGATGGCATTGTGTCACCCCTGAGGGTATCCTAATTTGGTTTGCCTGGATTATTTCGTTGGCAAATTTTACATTCAGAGGCCTGCTTCAGTGCCTCTTGCCGGATTTTTAGGTGCCACCACGTCTCTTTTGTCATCCTTATCATTCCATCCTTACCAGCATGGGTAAGTGAGTGAATATATGTTAGTAAAACAGGTAAAAATGCATCAGATACACAAACTTGCCCAAGCGGGGTGAGCCAAAGACCTGTGGTGGAGTCAATGGCACAGCCCTCTTGTTTCCATAGTTGTTTTTGGTTATCAGAGGCGTCCCTCTGTAATGTACATACCTCCCTCATATCTGGCAGGACCGTTCTATTTGCTAGTATCTGTTTACCAGATGTCACCACGCATTTGGATGTACAGGCTGCTTGCTTGGATACACTATCGGCAAATGCATTGCCTTTTGTTATAGGGTCCCCAGCACCAGTGTGTGCAGCACATTTAATAATGGTCAGCTGTTCTGGTATCATCAATGCCTTAAGCAAATAACGCACAGAAAGGCATTCCCGTGCTCCCAATCCTGGGGAGCTTTGTAAGGTCAGAACTTCAAGGTATAGGGATATTACTGACGGAGCTGTCACAGGTAAGGATGCCATTGCTACTGGTAGGACGTAGGGAGGTAGACATCTCCCAGATTATCTAACTCCTCATCTTCACTACCAAACAGGGTCGTCGTGCCAGACATGAAGTCTCCTCAGAGGATTACCAGTACTGGGTTATTTTTACTAACCATCACCTGTTTCTCACCCTCCTGCCTGTCTCTTAATTATTTTCTCTTGTTCCTCCGCCCACTGGCATTCTAGTTGCAATACTTTCCAACCTTTCATAGTGCCATCCTTATTTCGTAACTCTATCCCCTTGTTTACATGCGTATCCATCCAACTTCGATCTCTACTCTCCTCATGCTTCTTTTCTGCTTCTGCTTTCCACGTTTTAATTCCCTTCTTCCATTTCTTCCTGCCTTCCTTTCCCATATCAACATCTCTGCTTTTTAATTGTCTCGACATTCCATGTGCCCCTACTGGCGCGGCTTCATCCCCCAACCGTTTGGTCAACTTGTAACTTAACATTCTAAATTTCTTAATATACTTAGGATTCAAATAACACATATGTTGGACGGGGGTTCCCCCCTCACTGTTATCCAGAGCATTCCCCATAGATAGATAGAGAGAAAGAGAAAGAGAAAGCAGACTTCTGAATTCCGAATCGTTCCAAATATATCAACCAGGCCGACTCGCTACTCGAGACCCCAGTTTCTCAATTTGGCTGACTTTTAAAAAAAAATATATATATATTTTTTACCTCTTTGATATACGACCTAAGTGTCTCAACGAAGCAGACCCGCTAACCGAGACCCCCGTTTCTCAACCTGGCAGACCTAAAATAAGCCCCATGTGTCTCAACGAAGCAGACTTCTTACTCTTTAATATACAACGCCACTTATTTCTCAATCTGACAACTCTTCGGATGTCTCAATAAGCCAGACGCACACCTCAACTCCCGTATCTCAACCCGACAAATCACGGATATCTCAACGAGGCCGATGAGCCCTTAGTAGAGAGAGAGAGAAGAAAAAAACAAAGAGAGATAGGCAGAGAGAGAGAAAGAGAAACCACTCACGTCCTTCTTAACAATATACACAAGCCCATCTTAAAAATACATGCACAATTCTGTCTTAAAAATACATACACAATCCCTTCTTAAAAAAAAAACCTATAAAGCCCAACTGGTCTTACCTTGGTCTGTTTCTAAGAACCTCGGCAGGGAACCTGGATCAACCTCTGATGAAGGATCACAGACGTTCCCGGGAGTTTCTAGGGAGTCGGTCTTACAAGGGGGCCGATAGAGCTCAGTTATCTCCCTTCCAATCCCGGCAACCTCTGCAACCTCTTGCACAGTCAGCCGTTGATGTGGTCCCAGCGAGGCCTGCATAACTACGCCAATGAAAAAGTTACTTTTATAACTACTAAACCAGGTTCGCTTCTCAATAAACAGACACCACACAAACTGTTTGGTAGACCAGTTCAAAACTTTACTTAACATCGGCCGATGGAAGGGAGCGAGAATTCCAGCTAAGTGACCAATGTAGACACTCGACTGTCCTCGGTCCCCTTCTCTGAACAACAGAATTACATCGCATTATATAGTGTTTCTTTGTCACATTAGCACATTCCACAGACATTAGTCATGGTCAGAGGTACAGGAAAAGGCATCACATCAAAGGCCTTTTGTTTACAGGTTATGATATACTAAAACATTGGCCATTTGTTTTAGGTCATTTTATCTTCAAAGAGATCACCCTAGCTCTTTCGCTGTTTCCTCTCTGTCACTTGGTCCTTCATAAACATAGGCCATTTGTTTTAGGTCATTTTATCTTCAAAGAGATCACCCTAGCTCTTTCGCTGTTTCCTCTCTGTCACTTGGTCCTTCATAAACATAGGCCATTTGTTTTATGGCATCTTATCTTTCCACTTCCCTGGATCCTCTCTCATCACTTCGCCCCTCCTAAACATTGGTCATTTGGTTTACGGCATCTTACTTCAAAGATGTGACTAGCTGTTTCTCTCTCATCACTTCCTCACTTGGGAGACAATGTTATGGTACTTATTATCCCACACACTGCAACCTGAGGCAAGCCTAATTTGACACTAAATATAAGCTGTAAGCTAGCCCAGAAACCTATTTTAATTTCTTCTTATTTTTATAACTTTATTCGGCTTCATCACTGGGATGGGTAGGATATCTCAGGAAAAAACTTTGGACGTATATGCTAGAGTTCAGAAGAGTAAGGGGTCTTGACTGAAAGACCCCAGGGGTTTTGATAGGCTGGTTTGAAGGATATTTTCTTTTGTTGGAGAATCCATCAGTAGGAGTCAAAGTTAAACAAATGAATGGGTCACCATTTAAGACATAAATGCAGTGTTATTGTTTTAAAAATCGATGTTTTTGTGAATCTTTGTAAGTGTCTCCCTCAAAGTGAGTAGAAACAGTCTGAATATTTTTATAGCCAAGGCAGATAAGCAAAGAGGAAGTGGAGGTATGAAGGTGAGCCCGTTCAAGAGCAACAATGTGGAACTGTGGTCACAATCCAAATAGCCATAGTCTTATTAAATGGTGGAGGAGGTTTGAGTGATCGAGCTTGTATCTTTTCCAAGACAATGGCTCACATTCATACAATCACGTCTGACTCCATGAGCAGACTTAAAAACGCAGATAAATATATTTGCACTGACGCACTATAAAATGCTTCACTATTTATTGAAATTGAAATTTGAGTAAACATAATTATCCCTTGAACTCTAAACAAGGAACTAATTTTATTTAGCTGGGTTTCACATGGGCAGTCTTCAGTCTTCAGTCTCGACCCAAAACTGCACCTATCCATGTTCTCCAGAGATACTGCCTGACCTGCTGAGATACTCCAGCACTTTGTGTCCTTTCACAATTGAGTATAGATACGGTGAATAAGGGTATAAATACAGTCATTTCCCCAAGATGGGAGGGTTTAAAACTAAAATCCACAGGTTTAAGGTGAGAGGGGAAGGATTTAAAAGGAACCCGAGGAACAACCCTTTCAGAGGGCGATGGAACAAGCTACCAGAGGAAATGGTAGATGCAGGTACAATAACAAGATGTGAAAGACACTTGGGGAGATACATGGAAAGGAAAATTCTGGAGGGATATGGGGCAGATCAAAGATCCTATTTGGGGCAGATAGCAGCAATGGTGGGCAATCTCTTCAACTTTGCCTATTTACAACCTGAAAAGTCACGATATAATTAAATTCTTAAGTCATAATAATTGTGTGGAAACAGGTCCTTTGGCCTAATTTGCCCGCTCCGATCAATTTGTGCCATCTACACTAGTTCCAGCTACCTGCACTTGGCCCATATCCCTCTAAACATGTCCTATCCATCTACCTGTCTCTTAAACGTTGCAGTAGTACCTGCCTCAACTACCTCCTCTGGCAGCTTGCTCCATACACCCACCACCCTTTGTGTGAAAAAGTTACCCCTCAACTTCCTATTCAATCTTTCCCCCTTCACTTTGTACCAAAACTAAACTGAACAGATACCTATGTCCTCTGGTCCTCGATTCCCCTATTCTGAGCAAGAGACTCTGTGCGTCTACAAGATTTTGTCCACAACAGTTCTTCAGAACTTCAACTCTCAGTTCTACTCTTTATTTATATCCATATTTATCATAGAACAAAGTACAGCACAGGAACGGGCCCTTTGGCCACATTTGCCCCATATCTTTCCTTTCCTGTACATGTACTTCTCCAACTGTCTTTTAAATGTTGTTATAGCAGCTAGTTTCGGGAAACAAAGTTGTCAGATGACGAGGTTAATTCTTCCAAACTCACTCGCTAGAATTTAGAAGATTGAGGGGGGATCTTATAGAAACGTACTAAATTCTTAAGGGGTTGGACAGGCTAGATGCAGGAAGATTGTTCCCGATGTTGGGGAAGTCCAGGACAAGGGGTCACAGCTTAAGGATAAGGGGGAAATCCTTTAAGACCGAGATGAGGAAAAACTTTTTCACACAGAGAGTGGTGAATCTCTGGAACTCTCTGCCACAGAAGGTAGTTGAGGCCAGTTCATTGGCTATATTTAAGAGGGAGTTAGATGTGGCCCTTGTGGCTAAAGGGATCAGGGGGTATGGAGAGAAGGCAGGTACGGGATACTGAGTTGGATGATCAGCCATGATCATATTGAATGGCGGTGCAGGCTCGAAGGGCCGAATGGCCTACTCCTGCACCTATTTTCTATGTTTCTATGTAACAGACCTCACCCGCTCGTTTGGACTAAACTGAGACGGAGCAATGGTAAACTTGCGCCAACACCGTGAAAAACTGCGACTTGCAACCTGCGCCATTTTCTCCCCCGGCACCGACGTCATTGAACGGCCCCAGCCAGCAACCACGCATGCGCACCGACCCCTCAGCTCCTCTGAACCTGTCCGATGGTTGTAACGCGCATGCGTGCCGATCGCCCCGTTGAAGAGCCTGCTGGTGGTTGGAATGCGCCTGCGTGCCGAACGCCCCGCCCCATTAACAGCTCTTTCAATGGTTGTAACACGCATGCGTTCTGATCGTCCCGCCCTATTGATTGGAATGCAGGGTACGCATGCGTGCCAACTGTCCCGCCCCACTATGTTGAGCGCACTTTGGAGAGAATGCGCATGCGGCTCAGTGAGAGCGCCCGGGCGTGGTGGTGGGGATGCGCATGCGTATGGATCTCCCCCTGCAATGAACCGCCTGCCCACTGAGAGTACGCATGCGTGCCGCGCTCCACGTCGGCCTCGGCCCCGCCACCTCCGCGACGGAGGTCACGTGAGGCGGCGGTTGTCTGCGCGACTCCGCGGGTGAAGGAGCAGCCCGAGGGCGGGAGGACGGCGGGTGGGCGGGTGGACTATCGGACGGACGATGTGGATCCTCAGGCCAGTGGCCCCGGGCAGAGGTACTGATTGCTGCGCTGTCCGCCTCCATCTCGGACCGGGAAAACCCGAGTGCAATGGTCCTGACCGAGGGCTGCGCTGTCCGCCTTGGTCATAGAGTGATACACGTGGAAACCAACTTGCCCACACCGGCCAACGTGTCCCACCAGCTACACCAGTCCCACCAGTCCATAATCCTCCAAACCTGTCCTATCCATGTACCTGTCTAACTGTTTCTTAAACGTTGGGATGGTCCCAGCCTCAACTGCCTCTGGCAGCTTGTTCCATGCACACACCACCCTTCTTTTTGAAAAAGTTACCCTTCAGATTCCTATTTAATCTTTTCTCCTTCACCTTAAATAGCAATGTTACAAAATTTTGAGATTTTAAAAATCAAGTCTGCAATTTATCCCATCAGATAAAGCATAAAAATAAGTTTAATTGGACACCTAATTCACTTTCATATCTTCAGTATTAAAAGAGTTATGGCCATTTTCATACTCAGAAATTAGCATCTTGGTCAATGGGTCATAGGGCTTGACGCACGGAGCCGCTCAATCCATCTGGAAGACATCCGTCACTTCCGGTATATGTTATTAATGCTAGAAACACGTACATCCATACCTGTTAAAACCGCCAAAATGTTGAATTTTTTCACTGTAAAAAATTGTGGAAGTCGGGGTAAGTGTGAGAGACATGTACCCAACTTCAGAATTCCAAAAGTAAAGCGAAATGAAGGTAAAGAGAAGCGAGAGCTGAAGGGACAACAACAGCTAAACTGCTTGGTGAACATTGGCCGTGCAGATATCGGAATTGAAAATATTGGGAATTATCGCGTTTGCTCACTGCATTTCATCAACAGTAAGGCATTATTTGTTTTTTTTCTTGATTTCTTTGGTATCTAAAAAGTCTCAGAAGTGGTAAATCTGGTTGTAAATTTTGCTTCAGAGGCGTCTTATTTTTGTATGTAAAAACCCACGAGAACCATGGGCGATTTAAAAATTTTACAGCCAGATTTATCCCTTCTGAAACCTTTTAGATGCCAAAGGAATCAAGAAAAAACACAAATAATGCCTTAGTTGATGAAATGCAGTGAGCAAACGGCCAATGTTCGCCAAGCACTTTGGCTGTTGTTGTTCCTTTCAGCTCTCGCTTCTATCTACCATCATTTCTCCTCACTTTTTGAATTCTGAAGTTGGCTAAATGTCTCCCACGCTTATCCTGATTTCCATAATTATTTACAGCTCAAAATTTGACAATTTCGGCGGGTTTTAACGGGCACGCTACGCTGGAAACAATGGTAAGTGCCTACCCGCAGTTCATCGCGTGTAATCCATTTGGCGTAGCGTAGCAACAGTACGGGTCATGGGTCGTGACCCGACTGCCGTGAAACCTCCCTATTGCTTTTCCATTGACTTAACACAAAAGCAGTGATCGAGGACAGTCAAAAGCCCATAACTTTCTTAAAAATTATGAGAACTGAAAGAAATGTTCAGTTATTATAGATTGAAGCATTCTGAAACAAATATGAGACAATCTAACTTGGATGACCTGAAATTAAAGCATATAATTAGTTAGTTACCTAATTGTAGCTAATTACAAAATTCAATTACTAGATCTAAACATCTATCCATTTTTTAAGAAAATATTAACATTTTTAAATAGCCTGTGTCCAAATAACATTCACACAAGAATTCACGATATAACATGATTATTAAATCTCATTGTCATGAATGTATAGGCCAAATGGAAGGAATTTAATGTTTAATTCCTGTAAATTAATGGCCATTTTAATCATCTTGCGAGTGGGCTTTTGTGGAACGTGATCGATTGGAACATTGCGGTTGCAGTGAATTTGAACCCCGTATTGGCAGGAAAAACACTGCCAGTTCGTATGGGGCCAAAATCACATTTTCGCCAAGGAAATTTTGATTAAAGTCATCCTAAGAAGCAAGTTTATATGTAAAATAAACGACTTGCCTTATGTTTTGTCCCCTACGTGAGATCCATCCCGTTGACGGCGTTAGAAATTGCTTTTTTATTTTACTCCAGCGAATAAATTGTCCCGCGATTTTTAAAAAAAACTTCCGAAAACGGAAGTCGGAGAAAATATATCTCGGACAGGCAGGAGAAAACGTCATTTTAATCCCTCCCCCCCCCCCCCCCCCCCTCTCCTCAAAGGCGCCAAAGTCGCGCACACGGCCAGTGGCGGAACTGCAGCGCCGCTGAAGGTAAGTATTGTAACATACCTACCTTAAACCTATGACCTCTGATCCTCGATTCCCCTACTCTGGACAAGAGACTCTTTGCACCTACCCGATCTATTCCTCTCACGATTTTATACACCTCTTTGAGATCTTCAAGGAGCTGGAGGACGCAAATGCAATGGTCCTGACCGAGCGCTGTGCGCTGGGGTTTGACCCCGCTGGGCCCCGGCAGGTTGCCTAGCTCCAGCCCAGCACTGGTGCAGCAGCCAGAGGGTAGATATGAGGTTGCTTTGGCAAATAAGGTGAAAGTAAATCCAAAGGGTTTCTACAGCTATATTAATAGCAAAAGGATAACGAGGGATAAAATTGGTCCATTAGAGAGTCAGAGTGGACAGGTATCTGCAGAGCCAAAAGAGATGGGGGAGATATTGAACAATTTCTTTTCTTCGGTATTCACCAAGGAGAAGGATATTGAATTATGTGAGGTAAGGGAAACAAGTAGAGTAGCTATGGAAACTATGAGATTCAAAGAAGAGGAAGTACTGACACTTTTGAGAAATATAAAAGTGGATAAGTCTCCAGGTCCGGACAGGATATTCCCTAGGACATTGAGGGAAGTTAGTGTAGAAATAGCAGGGGCTATGACAGAAATATTTCAAATGTCATTGGAAACGGCAATAGTGCCGGAGGATTGGCGTACTGCGCATGTTCCATTGTTTAAAAAGGGGTCTAAGAGTAAACCTAGCAATTATAGACCTGTTAGTTTGACGTCAGTGGTGGGCAAATTAATGGAAAGGATACTTAGAGATAATATATATAAGCATCTGGATAAACGGGCTGATTAGGAGCAGTCAACATGGATTTGTGCCTGGAAGGTCATGTTTGACTAATCTAGAATTTTTTGAAGAGGTTATTCGGGAAATTGATGAGGGTAAAGCCGTGGATGTTGTATATATGGACTTCAGTAAGGCCTTTGACAAGGTTCCTCACGGAAGGTTGGTTAAGAAGGTTTAATGGTTGGGTATTAATGGTGGAGTAGCAAGATGGATTCAACAGTGGCTGAATGGGAGATGCCAGAGAGTAATGGTGGATGGTTGTTTGTCAGGTTGGAGGACAGTGACTAGTGGGGTGCCACAGGGATCTGTGTGGGGTCCACTGTTGTTTGTCATGTACATCAATGATCTGGATGATGGTGTGGTAAATTGGATTAGTAAGTATGCAGATGATACTAAGATAGGTGGGGCTGTGGATAATGAAGTAGATTTTCAAAGTCTACAGAGAGATTTATGCCGGTTGGAAGAGTGGGCTGAAAGATGGCAGATGGAGTTTAATGCTGATAAGTGTGAGGTGCTACATCTTGGCAGGACAAATCAAAATAGGACGTACATGGTAAATGGTAGGGAATTGAAGAATGCAGGTGAACAGAGGGATCTTGGAATAACTGTGCACAGTTCCCTGAAAGTGGAATCTCATGTAGATAGGGTGGTAAAGAAAGCTTTTGGTGTACTGGCTTTTATAAATCAGAGCATTGAGTATAGAAGTTGGGATGTAATGTTAAAATTGTACAAGGCATTGGTGAGGCCAATTCTGGAGTATGGTGTACAATTTTGGTCACCTAATTATAGGAAGGATGTCAACAAAATAGAGAGAGTACAGAGGAGATTTACTAGAATGTTGCCTGGGTTACAACAACTAAGTTACAGAGAAAGGTTGAACAAGTTAGGGCTTTATTCTTTGGAGCGCAGAAGGTTAAGGGGGGACTTGATAGAGGTCTTTAAAATGATGATAGACAGAGTTGACGTGGATAAGCTTTTCCCATTGAGAGTAGGGAAGATTCAAACAAGGGGACATGACTTGAGAATTAAGGGACAGAAGTTTAGGGGTAACATGAGGGGGAACTTCTTTACTCAGAGAGTGGTGGCTGTGTGGAATGAGCTTCCAGTGAAGGTGGTGGAGGCAGGTTCGTTTTTATCATTTAAAAATAAATTGGATAGTTATATGGACGGGAAAGGAATGGAGGGTTATGGTCTGAGCGCAGGTATATGGGACATGGGGAGAATACGTGTTCGGCACGGACTAGAAGGGTCGAGATGGCCTGTTTCCGTGCTGTAATTGTTATATGGTTGTATGGTAGACACAAAATACTCAGCGGGTGAGGCAGCATCTTTGGAGAGAAGGAATGGGCGACGTTTCGGGTCGAAACCCTTCAGCCAGAGGGTCCCGCGCCCTGCCTGTCCCGCTGAGTTACTCCAGCATTTTGTGTCCATCTTCGATGTAAACTGTATCTTGACGTATAATCACCATCACTGGTTGTCGCATAAGTTGGGAGGGTCATGTGCAAAGTCGCAATTAAATACTAAAGTGGGCCTTAGAAGTCAGCGTCTCAATATCGACTGTTTCCAACTTGGTCCTAAAGGTCTTGATGTCGGGTGCAGTGCGAATGTCATGGTGGAGATGATTCCATTCGCGAATTGTCTTTGGGTACAGTGAATATCTATAACAGCCTTTATTTGTTTGGATGAGGTTGTATTTGAAAACCCCTGATTGCCTGGTCTTTGGTTGTCTGGATGAATTTGTAGATTGAAGATGACGCTTGATGTTGCTTGGAATAAACCCGTGCTTTTCTTTATAGATGGTCGGCTTGTAATTTGGTCCTACATTCCAAACCAGCATCTGCAGTTCCTTCCTACACACCCCAATGTCCACTGTCCACTCCTTCCACATGTCCTGACTTCCTCCACTTTAGTTTAGTTTAATTTGTCACTTGTACCGAGGTACAGTGTGAAGCTTTTGTGTGCCAATCCAGTAGCAGGAAGACAATATATGATTACAATCGAGCCATTTACAGTGTATAGATAAATGATAAGGGAATAACATTTAGTGCAAGATAAAGCCAGCAAAGTCCGATCAAGGCTAGTCCGAGGGTCACCATTGAGGTAAATAGTAGTTCAGCACTGCTGTCTGGTTGTGGTAGGATGATTTAGTTGCCTGATCCCAGCTGGGGGAAAAAACCTCCAGGACATCACCTCTTTTGATTCACTTTCTGTACTGGCCGGCCTTTGCATCATTCATAACTGAATGTGTGAATGGAAGTGGAACATTTGGGCGCCACTTTTAACAACTGGCAGAAGGAGCCAATTGATTCAAATCGAGCATGTCTATCTTCGATTTAAACCAGCATCTGCAGTTCTTTCCTATGCATGTATATTTATTTGTGCTGTAAATATACCTGTAAAAGCTGCAGAAAATAAGAGTTTCATTGTTCTCTAATGACAATACAACATTCTTGATTCTTCAGTTTAATATTTTGGCAAGCATAAATGTTTTCAAATTAAACTGACCAAATCTTCAGTTGAACATTGAGTTCTGATTTGGAATGTTGGAGCTCTCCACGTACATCTTGCTGTGTTGAGTGTGACCAGCGTTTAGTGTTTTTGTTTCAGAATTCCTATATTTTTGTTTTGCTTCTCTGTTTAAAAGATCTACCAGTGTTACTGCACAATGTAACCCAGGGGCTACTTTTTTATTTGACACAGATAAGATAGCGGGCATGCTCAGGACTGCAAACAACCATAGAAGAAACACATTGTATTCTTAAACAAAAATTGTACTAACGTAACAGCATTACTGACCTTTTCATGTTTTCCTGATTATTGACGTGTCTAACAATGGTGGACTACTTCACTATTACTGTGTGAATAAAGTGTTTAATTGCCAGCAATGGAACAATTAAATTCTTACTTGCTATATCCTAACAAGTCCATTAACGCAATAACACACCAATGCATACAACAACTATCTTAAGTCTGCAAACTAAATCCATTCTTTATTTAAAAAAGTGAATCATATACAGAAAAATATGAGAATTATTATTAAAAGAAATTAGGGGAAGGGAAGGCTAAACTTGCCCACTAGTCCCAACATGTCCCAGCTACACTAGTCCCACCTGCCTACATGTGGTCCATATCCTTCCAAACCTGCCCTATCCATGTACCTGTCTTAACTGTTTCTTAAATGTTGGGTTAGTCCCTCCCTCAACAACCTCCTCCCGAAGCTTCTTCCATACAGCTATCATCCTTTGTGTGAAAAAGTTATCCCTCAAATTCCTATTAAATCTTTTCCCCTTCACCTTAAACCTATGTCCTCTGGTCCTCAATTCACCTACTCTCGGCACGAGACGACCCGATCTATTCCTCTCATAATCTTATACACCTCTATAAGATCAGCCCTGGTGTGGGCCAGTTTGTCCGAAGGCCCACTTTTCAGGCTGTATGACTATGAGTCTATTTAAGCTCAGTTGCATCTTAATAAGCTCAGTTGCATCTTAAATGGGGGTACTATGTATAAACACAGCTGTAATTTCTACATGGTGAAACCAAAATGTATAAAAATACCCTTTAATAAAATCTGACAATGTGCACTTTAACCACATGTGTTTTTTTTACAGAGGCAAATAAATAAATGATGGGTCTTTGGAGGGCACTGTATGTAGATGGGAACCATGTCATGGAGTTGGCAGAACATATTGTGGGAAATATCTTATGATTCTTTTGAATACATTTCATGTAAAAGCTAATGTATAACCAATCTAGATAATTTCTGAACATTTACTATGTATGGTACTGATCATATTGAGGTATATAAAATCATGAGTGGAATATGTTGGGTGGACACACAGTTTCTCTTGCCCAGAGTAGGGGAATCGAGAACCAGAGAACATAGGTTTAAAGTGAAGGGGGAAAGATTTAATAGGAATCTGAGGGGTAACCTTTTCACACAAAGGGGGTGGGTGTACAGGTAAATTGAAAGGACAGGTTTAGAGAGATTTTGGGCTAAACACAGGCAGGTGGGACTACTGTAGATGGAACAAGTTGGTTGGTGTGGACAAGTTGGGCTGAAGGGCCTATTTCCATGCTGTATAACACTACTGTAGCTAGAGTTATTATTAAGCCTGTTTTTCAACTCGAACCAATTGGAAAGAAATTATAAATTTAAATTCTACTTCATCTTTTTCTTATGTTACAGAAGGACCTTACTATTTATTGGTTGGTGTGAATTACATTGCTGGACGAAAAAATTGTTTAATCCTTCTCCATGAAGATCAGTCCATCAGTCGCTCTCATGCTCAGCTTTCGGTTGTTCACCCTGAGGCAAATCTGGTAATCAGTCACATGTCAATTTTTCTTCTGTAGATTTCACCGGTATTACTTTTCTTATATTAGAACCTTAACTTGTCATTAGGGTTGCATTTCATTATCACTGTCATCTTAGTTATCACTGTCATTTTAGTTATTGTCAGTATTGCGGGTTTGATTTGGAAAATAAACTAAGAACATGTCACTTAAGAGTATGTCCCACTTGCCGATTTTTCGCCGACTGTCGGCATCATTGACTGACGTATCAGGTCACCGAAAAAGTCGTGGCGTGATGACGTATCGCGGTGTCTCCTCAAGTGTCACAACATTTTTTTTGTCGCCGCTGGATTGTGAAATGCTCAAAATCTTTCGGTGACCCTGAAACGTCAGTCAATGATGCCGGCAGTTGCCGAAAAAATCGCCAAGTGGGACAGGCCCTTTAGTTTCTATGAACAATGAATGGAATAAGAATAGGTTTACTATTGTCACAAGCGTTGAGGTACAGTGAAAAGCTTTGTTTTGCATTCTATTCAATCATATTAGATAATACTATACATAATATACACCCAGATCTATCTCAGCACCAAGTCCCCCCACCACCCCCCTCTCTCCCATATCAACTCCTGCCTATCAGCCATCAAATCTTGGATGCAACTCAACTTCCTTAAATTAAACAGTAGCAAAACAGAATTTCTCCTCATTGGCTCCAAATCAACACTCACTAAAATTAACAACCCCACTCTCACTATCGACGGCACCACTGTCTCCCCATCTCCTCAGGCACGCAACCTTGGCGTGATCCTTGACTCAACCCTCTCCCTTGAGCCTCACATCCGCCATGTTGTCAAAACATCATTTTTTCACCTCCGCAACATTGCAAAAATCAGATCGTCTCTCACACCCCCCGCTGCTGAAAGACTCATCCATGCCTTCATCTCCTCCCGACTGGACTACTGTAACTCTCTTCTTTTCGGAATCAATTCCAGCAGCATCAAACGACTCCAACTGGTCCAAAATGCAGCCGCTCGACTCATTACCCACACCAAATCCTGGCACCACATCACCCCAGTTCTCAAAGAACTTCACTGGCTTCCCATTTCCCACCGGATCACCTACAAAATCCTGGTCCTCACCTACAAAGCCCTCAACAACCTGGCCCCCCCTTATCTCATTGACCTCCTCTCCCCCTACCAACCCTCACGGTCCCTCAGATCCACATCAGCTGGTCTCCTCTCCACTCCGAAATCAAACCTCTGCACTTTTGGAGGCAGAGCCTTCTCCAGGGCAGCTCCCAGGCTCTGGAATTCCCTCCCACAACCGGTCCGAAATTCTGAGTCCCTCACCATCTTCCAGTCCCGCCTCAAGACCCATCTCTTCACCTCTGCATACCCTTAGTCCCATGTTCCCCCCCCCCCTCTGTCTTACTGCTCTATTTTGTTTTGTTTATTCCTGACTCTCAATTGTAAAGCGACTTTGAGTCCTGAAAAGCGCTATATAAATAAAATCTATTATTATTATTATTATAAATACAATTAAGCTAAACTCAAGTACTTGGAAGGTACAATGGCAGCAACAGAGACCCAGGTTCGATGCTGACTACAGGTGCTGTCTGTATGGAATTTATACATTCTCCCTGTGACTGCGTGAGTTTCTCCAGGTGCTCTGGTTTCCTCCCACACTCCAAAAATATACAGGTTTGTAGGTTAATTTGCTTCACTAAAATTGTAAATTGTTCCTAATGTGTAGGATGATGTTGGTCTATGGGGTGATCTCTAGCCAGTGCGTACTCAGTGGGCCGAAGGACATGTTTCTGTGCAGTATCTCTAAAGTAAAGTACCATAGGTAGAGTGAAGGGAAAAATACTGAGTGCAGAATATAGTTCCCAGCATTACAGTGCAACAGTTCTAGGTGCGTTTGGGAGCCAAGACAACAAGACAATGAATTCTTGTTCAATGCACATGGACCATTTATACGATGTCCGACTTCGCAAACCACCTGGTAGCCACCCTCCCGAAAGAAGGTTAAACCTAGAACCACTCTGAGAGTGAAAGAAAGTGCAAGTACCTGCTGGTCTTGGAATAGCAACAGCTGGTTGCTATTATGCAAACACAAGGAATAAAGACAGCACAGTAGCACTGCTGGTAGAGCTCCTGTGTCACAGAGCCAGAGTGCCTGGTTCGATCTGAATCTCCGATGCTATCCATGGGGAGTTTACATGTTCTCCTTATGACTGCCTGGGTTTCCTCCGATGCTCCGGTTTCCTCCCACATCCCAAAGATATGCAGGTTAGATGTGCATCAATGATCGAGTGAATAAATTCGGAAGTGCCAATTCTATTGATGTGATGTGTCAAACAATCCCTGCTTCAAACAGTTGGAACTAAAGTTTATGTTTGTTAGCCAGCTGGCGACCACAGGCTACCACATTGAGATGGATTTGGCACCTTGTTTTTGGTTCTTATGCATGGCTTAAAAAAATGTCAGATTGAAGGTACATCATTCCACATTGCTCAGACATAATAAGATGTAAGATAATAAGAGTTAGATAGAGCTCTTAAAGGTAGCGGAGTCAAGGGATATGGGGAGAAGGCAGGAACGGGGTACTGATTGTGGATGATCAGCCATGATCACATTGAATGGCCTACCCCTGCGTCTATTGCCTATTGTAATAAGTATGCACTAATATTGCCTTGACCTTGATACCCCAATGACAGCGCTTTATTTTAGCATCTGCTATGTATGCAGCAATATTGGTTAAAACATAAATAACAGTAGCACTTGATGTCAGTACACATTATGAGGGCACAGCACCAGAATTTCATGACGTCAGATTAGGAAAAACTCAGCACAAAGTGTCTGTTCAACAATAGGAATTTATCTAATTTTTATAATACAGAGATTAGAGACATTCAGTAAAATGTACTTCACCTCATAAATGCATCAGATTACATTGCATACTTGTGAATTGCACTCGTGGTTTACATTCAATATTTTAGTTTATAACTTAATAATTGTTTATTCTTAGCACCATGAAGTCTTAACAATTAATATTTTGTGTTCTGATTTTGTTTACGTTTTCTTTATAGAACAACATGGCCAATACCTCTGTACTGACATTAAAAGATACTTCAAAATATGGGACTTTTGTAAACGAGGTGCGATTACAAAACAACAGCCCAAGGATCTTGAAGTCGGGTGATGCGGTCACATTCGGCGTTTTTGACAGCAAATTCAGGTAGCCAATTTCTGTTTTGGACTCTTTTTTTTTTTTTAATTATCACAAATTAAAATTTGAATTAAGTGTCCCCTGTTTGATTAAGAATCCTGCTATTAGAAACATAGAAAATAGGTGCAGGAGGAGGCCATTCGGCCCTTCGAGCCAGCACCGCCATTCATTGGGATCATGGCTGATCGTCCCCTATCAATAACCCGTGCCTGCCTTCTCCCCATATCCCTTGACTTCACTAGCCCCTAGAGTTCTATCTAACTCTCTCTTAAATCCATCCAGTGATTTGGCCTCCACTGCCCTCTGGCAGGGAATTCCATAAATTCACAACTCTGGGTGAAAACGTTTTTTCTCACCTCAGTCTTAAATGACCTCCCCTTTATTCTAAGACTGTGGCCCCTGGTTCTGGACTCGCCCAACATTGGGAACATTTTTCCTGCATCTAGTTTGTCCAGTCCTTTTATAATTTTATATGTTTCTATAAGAGCCCCCCTCATCCTTCTACACTCCAGTGAATACAAGCCTAGTCTTTTCAATCTTTCCTCATATGACAGTCCCGCCATCCCAGGGATCAATCTCGTGAACCTACGCTGCACTGCCTCAATCACAAGGATGTCCTTCCTCAAATTAGGAGACCAAAACTGTACACAATACTCCAGATGTGGTCTCACCAGAGCCCAATACAACTGCAGAAGAACCTCTTTACTCCTATACTGATATCCTTTTGTTATGAAGGCCAACATTCCATTAGCTTTCTTCACTGCCTGCTGTACCTGCACGCCAACATTCAGTGACTGTGTGTACCTAGGCCCCCTTACCTAACCTAACCCCATTGAGATAATAATCTGCCCACTTGTTTTTGCCGCCAAAGTGGATAACCTCACATTTATCCACATTATACTGCATCTGCCACGCATCTGCCCACTCACTCAACCTGTCCAGGTCACCCTGCAACCTCCTAACATCCTCTTCACAGTTCACACTGCCACCCAGCTTTGTGTCATCTGCAAACTTGCTAGTGTTGCTCCTAATTCCCTCTTCCAAATCATTAATATATATGGTAAACAGTTGCGGCCCCAACACCGAGCCTTGCGGCACTCCACTCATCACTGCCTGCCATTCTGAAAAGGACCCGTTCATATAACCATATAACCATAACAGCACGGAAACAGGCCATCTCGGCCCTTCAAGTCCGTGCCGCTTCCCCCTAGTCCCATCTACCTGCACTCAGACCATAACCCTCCATTCCTTTCCCGTCCATATACCCATCCAATCTATTTTTAAAGGATAACATCGAACCTGCCTCCTCCACTTCCACTGGAAGCACATTCCACACAGCTACCACTCTCTGAGTAAAGAAGTTCCCCCTAATGTTCCCCCTAAACTTCTGTCCCTTAATTCTCAAGTCATGTCCCCTTGTTTGAATCTTCCCTACTCTCAATGGGAAAAGCTTATCCACGTCCACTCTGTCTAACCCGCTCATAATTTTAAAGACCTCTATCAAATCCCCTCTTAACCTTCTGCGCTCCAAAGAAAAAAGACCTAACTTGTTCAACCTTTCTCTGTAACTTAGTTGCTGAAACCCAGGCAACATTCTAGTAAATCTCCTCTGTACTCTCTCTATTTTGTTGACATCCTTCCTATAATTAGGCGACCAAAATTGTTCTCCATACTCCAGAATTGGCCTCACCAATGCATTGTACAATTTTAACATTACATCCCAACTTCTATATTCAATGCTCTGATTTATAAAGGCCAGCACACCAAAAGCTTTCTTTACCACCCTATCTACATGAGATTCCACCTTCAGGGAACTATGCACAGTTATTCCTAGATCCCTCTGTTCAACTGCATTCCTCAATTCGCTACCATTTACCGTGTACGTCCTATTTTGATTTGTCCTGCCGAGATGTAGCACCTCACATTTGTCAGCATTAAACTCCATCTGCCATCTTTCAGCCCACTCTTCCAAATGGCCTAAATCTCTCTGTAGACTTTGAAAAGCTACTTCATTATCCACAACACCACCTATCTTAGTATCATCTGCATACTTACTAATCCAATTTTCCACACCTTCATCCAGATCATTGATGTACATGACAAACAACAGTGGACCCAACACAGACCCCTGAGGCACCCCACTAGTCACCGGCCTCCAACCTGACAAACAGCCATCCACCATTACTCTCTGGCATCTCCCATTCAGCCACTGTTGAATCCATCTTGCTACTCCACCATTAATACCCAACAATTGAATCTTCTTAACCAACCTTCCATGAGGAACCTTGTCAAAGGCCTTACTGAAGTCCATATAGACAACATCCACTCCTACTCTTTGCTTCCGGTCTGCCAACCAATTTTCTATCCATGTCAAAACCATGTGCTCTAATTTTAGTCACCAGTTCTATTGTGACCATAGAATAGTTACATGTCACGTGAGATAATTTAAAGATAAAATCATATTGCTGCTGGTAAATTTATATACTCTCATTTAAATTTTTTTATTTCATCTGTTTGCATATACATGCACCTCATGTTTTATGCGGGAGTTGCATTGTTGAAAAGTGGTGCGTTAATTCAAATATGTATAAATTTAACATCACATGACTGCGCTGTCAGCAGTAAATTTGAGCATGTTATTCCGAAAATACTTGAACGTATATCGGTCTGAAGAAGGGTTCTGAGTCTAAACGGCACCTATTCTTTTTTCCCAGAGATGCTGCCTGACCCGCTCGGTTACTCCAGAATTTTGTATCTAGTGCGTAAATCAAGCTTTGGTATTAAAGCCTGTTATTTTAAAAAATGCAAAAATCAAACACGCGTAAAAGGCGAGGTGCCTTTCCCATTGTCCCATTCCAATGTTTGAAGATGGAGTTCACCAAGTTGGCACCAAAATATATACACAAAATGCAGGCTTAGCAAGTCAGGCAGCATCTCTGGGAAAAAAAGAAATAGGTGATGTTTCGTGTCAGAACCCTTCTTCAGACTTTTGGGGGTGAAGAAGACTGAAGAAAGGTTCCTACCCGAAAAGTCACTTCTGTTTTCTCCAGAGATGCTGCCTGAACGGTGAGTTACTCCAGCATTCTGTGTCTATCTTTGGTATAAACCAGCATCTGCAGTTCTTTTCTACACCAAAATATTGGTACTAACCTTGGTGAATCTCTTGAGCTCACTGGTCACCTGTTCTCAAATCCCTTTCTTATCTGAAGCAGCTCCTCAGCTGCATTATTCCCTCACAACAGCTGTATGATGTCTTCAGTGCAGGGTCTTTCCAATCAGATGTGATGAGCTGTGCCTTAAAAAATGTTGAAGTTACTCCTGCCACAAACTGTTTGATTTCTGCAGCTTTCAAGAAAATTGAATGCCTCTAATGTAAATGTTCATGATTTAAAAACACCATTAAATTTTTTAATGCAGCTGAAAAAACCCACTTGAGGCCTACCAAAAGATGCTTCGTTTATATCAGCTTGGTTGAATATTTAATTAAACACCTTTCTGTTCGTCTGTGGCTGTTTCTTCCAGTTAATACTGCTTGACTAATGATGAAAAGATTGGTGAGAAATCTGCTCTTCCACTACACCCTCTCCTTCTGGACCCAATCAATGGACAAATGGCAAAGCACAGTTGTTTCCTAGAGTGGTGACTAAAGGGCCTGTCTCACTTGGCCGTCATTTGCTTGTCACGCAGATGGCGTGCAAAGATATTGTACATATTTGAGAGTTTAAAGCTGGGGTGGGAGATTGCAACCTTCACGTGGTCCACCCTGTTTCGATGAATGCAATCAACCTAGCGTGCACAATCAGAAGACCAAACAGAACAAGTTATCTTACAACTTTAGGCTGTGCACACCATACGCAAGAAGAAGAAGTGTTTAAACCTGGTGATATAAGTGAAAGCTGATAGTTCTGCTTGGGACTGCAGGCATTTGGGTGGAAATAGCATGTTTGTAGACTTATTAATCTCAGTTTCTCCTGTGGTGCCTTACTGAGTACAAAAATTCTGCAACATTTTCAGTAGCCAATGCAGTTCCAACACTTGTTTATTTGTTCTTAATTCCAGTAATAAGCTAATCAAATGGCATAAGTAATAACAGAAATTGTCTACAAGTTGTGTACTATCTTACTAAATTTGCATGTACTGTAGTTGAATTTATGTGATGCTCCCTTGTCACAATATATTTCTGATATAAGATTTAGAGATACAATAACAAATGTTAACGTTCCTGATACAGAGACTTAAGGGCCTGTCCCACTTGGGCGTCATTTGCGCGTCACGCAGATGGCGCGCGAAGATTTTGTACATCCCAAAATCCTGGGGCGCCGCGTGCGATCGCGCTTCACTGCCTACGCCACCATGCGCGCGTCACGATGCGTGCGTCATGACTCGTAAATGATGACGCGCAAATGACGCCCAAGTTGGACAGGCCCTTAACCTGAAATGTTGAACATCCCTTTGTATCCACAGATACTGCTTGACTTCAATTTAACCATTTCACCTGTGCCTTGATTTAAAACAGCATTTCTAAACTGGAAAAATTGAAAGAAGTCACAAATTATGTTGAAAATTGTGTTTCTCCCTCAGCCCTAATTCATTAATTGTCAGTTACATGAGGGAAGGAATTATAATTAAACAATGCTTTACATCTGATTTCTTCAGGAATTTTATTTATGCTGTGTATTGATTTTTAATGCATATACTCTTCAAATAAACGATTGATATGATCTGATGCAAGTAAATAGATTTCTGAAAGATCTAATCAGAGCAAGTAGCATCTATGGAGGCAAAGGGATGGTTGTCCTTTGGTGTTGAGACTGCATCAGGATTTGATCGAATGGTTCTATTTCCTTTCTATGAAACAAGCAGCTTACACGTTGGTGAACTGAATGTAGACAATTTGGATGCTGCCAACATGATTTGAATGTGCACTAAAATGTCTGATGTGAATATTTCTACAATGTCTAAATGTATTTTCCAATCTTCAGGGTAGAATATGAACCCCTGATCATTAGTTCTTCCTGCTTGGAAGTGCCAGTTAAAATTGCACTAAACCATTCAATTCTACAACTTGGAGGTCATGTTGCCAAGAATTGGACGAAGGATAGCACTCATCTCGTTATGTCATCAGTAAAGATTACAGTGAAGGTCAGTGGAATTGAATAAAGTAACATGTTACTCACTCTTCCAAGTTTTGTGGGAGATGTCAACAAAATGTTAAACTATACGAGGCATAGATTACCTCAACTGTAATAACAATTCTTTACTTCTGTTGTTCATTGGAAGCAGCACCAAATGAATCAGATACTTGTAATTTCCAAGTATTTATTTACTTATATCTTCTGCATCTTTAGCAGGAGTAGTTCAAGTGACTACCAAGCCTGCAACAATGATGGTATCATGATGGTCCATGTACTTCAGTCGTGTTTTGTAAAATCCCTATTATCTTGGGATCAGGTTTCAAAACCATTATCATTCTTATCTTTCAATGCACAGTATGAGTATCCACAGTACTCTATAAGGTTGGAAATTCTAACAATTTAAGATCCTTTAAATGAAATGTATCATCTTGGCCCTAAATGGCTAAACCCTGATATCCTAATTTTTAAAAGAAGAAATGCTAAGATTTTGAAAGCACTGAGTAGTTTCTATCAATAAACTTTATCTATTGAGAATACCAAATCTTCCAAACATATTTTGTATATGCCTGGTGTGGCCTAAAGCATAACATTTTATTTTAGTACATCCCCTGATAAATTTTATTTGGGAGTTCTTTTTAAACATAACCTGAAACGTTTAAAAGCGTAGAATAATACCGCATGGAAAGAGGTCCACCAGGTCCATGCAGATTATCAAGCACCCTAATCATACACTAATCCCATTTTATTCTGCCCATATTTCCACAACTTTAGACTTTTGAGATACAGCGCGGAAACAGGCCCTTTGGCCCATCGGGTCTGCGCCGACCAGCAATCATCCTGTTCACTAGCACTATCCTACACACAAGGGGCAATTTACAATTTTACCAAAGCCAATTAACCTACAAACTTGTACGTCTTGTACACTGTGGGAGGGAACCAGAGCACCGGAGAAAACCCACGTGGCTAAGGGGAGACATACAAATTCCGTACGGACAGCACCCCGCGGTCAGGATCAAACCCAGATCTCTTGTGCTGTAAATTTTCCTCCAGATTTTATCACTCACATGCAAACATTGCCTATTACTGACCTTGGAAGCTACTGGGATGAGTGTGGGCTGAAGCTGGAACATCTAAAGGAAATGTACATGGTCACCTGGAGAATGAGCAAACTCAACGCAGCCAGTTTTGGAAGTTAGGATTAAACGGAGGTCACTGGAGACTCAGAAGGACTATGTGCTCCAACACTATCTCACACTATTTATTTGAAAAACGTAATCAAAACCCAGAGCAGTGTATGCTTTAAAATAAGATGCACATTGATAGAGAAATTAGGCCATTGTATCTAGATTGATTATTTGTAGATGTCCTGAATAGATTTCATTGAAAACTAATTCACCCAGTATTTTATTGGTACCTGAGATACTTTGATCCTGTGACAATGCTTTCAAATCATCTCAAACTCTTGCTTTTTGCTCACCTTTTCCAGCCCTACAACCACGTGAACCTGGAATTTCCCAAACTTTTTTACCTCCCTGCATCTTCCTCCACTTTTAAGACACTAATGCAAACTTTGATCAAGTTTCTCTCTGTTTAGTTCAGTGCCAGATTTGTTTGAGATCCTTGCTAGTGTTCTTTTTAAATACGTATGAAAGATATTTAGACAACGTCAAATGTAACTTTTTGTGGTAGCATAGAGGGGATAATTGCATTTTCTAATTGGTCATATTTCTCTAGTTTATTTGAGTTGATTCCATTTTCAAAAAATGTATTGAATTGATGAACAAACAAGACTTCATTAATTATGTATCAAATAGATTTCAGAAAGAAATTGGCGCCTTTTCCATTTCTTGGACAAATTGTTGTACATTTGTATTTGTAAAGGAAGTGTATTAGGTTCTGTGGGTGACAATATTGGCTTAATAATTGAGTGCTATTCTTCATAATAATTCTTATGCTTGCTTTTCAAGACCATATGCGCAATGATCTGTGGTCGACCGATAGTAAAACCAGAATACTTTGTCGATCTTATTGAAATAATCCGAAATAGAAGACAAATACCCAATCCAGAAAGGTAAGTTGAATGTATCAATCTCCTTAAACATTTGCAAAAATACCTATTTATCTACAAAAGGTGCCAATCATTTGAAATAATGGTAAAAAATTGGGAAACAGAGAACAAAAGAAAATATGCACAGTTGTCCTTTGATTCTTATTACTGTATTCTCTATGAAATTGTTAAATTATTAACTTGAACCGCCAGGGGGCGCCGAACGATGGCTGCCTCGCCAATGGTCCGTCTCATCTTTTTTCTTTGTGTTTTTAGTTTGTTGTAAAACTATGTTTTAGTTTATCTTTAGTTTTGTGTTATGTGTGGGGGGATGGTGGGGGAAACTATTTTTATCTCTTTCCTCGACGAAGATGCAACTTTTTTCGTGTCGTATCTCCGTCTGCACTGGGGCCGAACATCGTGAAGCTGGCGGCCTGTTGCTGGGACCTCTGAGCTCCAACCGTGGGAGCCTGCGGACTTTAACATTGTGGAGCTTGCGGTCCCTGGTTAAGGACCGGCTTCGGGAGTTCCACGTCACGGGAGCTTCGACCGCCCTGACGTGGGTGCTTCGATCGCCGGCTGCGGGAGCTTCAATCGCCCCGACTGCGGCCTGGTACATGTGACTTGAACTCTTGAAATATCTTCTGTTGATAAACATACCCTTAATTGTTTCAATTGGAACTGTGGTGTAAAATCCCATTAATTTACTTTCTCTGCAGTTATTCCCCTCCTATTGATGAACCTAGTTTCAAGCCTGGAGAGCTGGATATTACAGTGAAACCTGAACGAAAATCGACTTTTAGAGGCAAAACATTCTTCTTTTTAATGCAAAACAGGTAATGATGACTTTTAGAAGAGAAAGTAACCCATAACAGTATTGGATTAGTAGTGACCTTCAGCTAAGTGTTTCGTAAAACATTTGCCCTGGTTATCAGCTTCAGCATATGAATTATCCTCAAATGAAATGACACAAATAGAAACAGATAAACAATATCTATATGAAGCTTCTGTTGTAAAGGGGTGGAGAATTATAACGGTTTAAAGCAATCTTTAAGTAGCATAGCATAATCAGGAATATATACCAATATTTTAGTCTATTTATGCACACAGCTTACATAAATTTCTGCAGGGCTTCAATGGACCAAACAGAAATGTAAGAATCAATAAATCCCCAGTATAGTTTTCATGCGGAGACTTGTGTGGATCCCATCAGAAGCATTATCCTTGCCTATACAGTGCTTTGTGTGTATTCCTGATGTGTGTATTCCTGATAGTTCTCAACCATTCTCCCTGAAGTGTGCTCCAACATTTGGTTAGGTCATATACCTCAGTTCTATATATGTAGTTAGCTCCATAATCATGTGATATCCATGGCAAATGAAAAACAAAACACACACTCAGTCTTAAAAGCACAGCGGATCACAGCTACCTTCATCATCCTCCAGAGAGGATTGCAGCACATCCTTGGATTTATCCAGTCACCTGAAGCAACTCTTTAGCCACTTAAATATATTCAATCACTCCATGATAACTAAATGACTAGATGCACTATTCTAGACTTTTATACTTTAGATTTTAGAGATGCAGCGTTGAAACAGGCCCTTTGGCCCGCCTACTCCTCAACGACCAGCGATCACCCCATACACTAGTTCTATCCTACACACTAGAGACAATTTACAATTTTACCAAAGCCAATTAGTCTACAAACCTGTACTACTTTGGAACATGGGAGAAAACCGGAGCACCCGGGGGCAAACCCACACGATCACGTGGAGAATGTACAAACTCCATACAGACAGCACTTGCAGTCAGGGTTGGACCCAGATCTCTGGCCCCAAGGCAGTAACTCTTCCTCTGCGCCACTGTGCTGCCCCTATTGCTGCATTTTGTTAGTGCCCATTGCTAAGATCAACTTTTGGCTGGCTGTTCAATGTCATCAGAGATTCACATAATTCATGTTGGTTCTCTTATCCATAAAAGTGTTTGAGATAAATTCTTCATCGTAGCTTCCTGTGTTCTGGGTGGAGAAGGGCACTTGAACATTGAATGAAGGGCTACCTTTGCTACTGATATAAATTTTCAGTGTTCTTGTTCATGTGATTGATATTTGCGCATCATAAAACTAGTAAATCGGTAAAGGCACATTCTTGTCATTGCAAATGTGCTTGATGAGCTTCAGTTTGTATAACAGAGCATCAATAAATTGCCAAATATAATTCTCCCTCTTCCCTGAATTAAAACAAATAATCATGAGTACCTGCGGGTGTACTAGGGTCAGTGTACCTGGGGCCTGTATAATTGACTACTGCTGTTTCAAGGCAAGTTGAGTTCATTATCACATGTGCAAATACACTGAGGTAAAGTACAATGACAGGCACGTGGACTCAGACAAACAAACAAACAAAAACACTCATCACTCATAAGTCATACATAATGTACACAAAATCTCTAAAAGATTAAAATGTACACAAAATCTCTAAAAGGCGGTGCAGCAGAAGAGTTGCTGCTTTACAGCACCAGAGACCTGGGTTTGATTCTGATTGTGGCTGTTTGTCTGTACGGAGTTTGTACGGTCTCACCGTGACCTGCTTGGGTTTTCTCCGGCATCTCTGGTTTCTTCCCACACTCAAAAGACTATACAGACTTGTAGGTTAATTGGCTTAGTATAATTATAAATTGTCCCTAGTATGTGTGGGATAGTGTTAGTGTGCGGGATTCACTGGTCAGTGCAGACTCAATTGGTCGAAGGGCCTGTTTCTGGGCTGCATCTCTAAATTAAACTAAACTAATAAGAGTACAAAAATAAAAGATGTTAGTGCAAAAACATCTTTAGAAAGAAACTTATGTGGTAGTGCAAGACATTGTAGTGCTCCTTTATTGAGAAGGGATTAGTGTTATGTAGGTTGATTCAGATTATTGTAAAAAAGTATCTGTTCCTGGACCTGGTAGTGAGACGTCTGTGTCTCCTGCCCAATGGTAGCAATGAGAAAAGACAACCCCCATTGGCTCTACTTGTCATTGGAAAGAACTTGAGCGATCTGTTAGTCCCAGGTATTTAAATTGAAAATTCCCATTTGCTCTTGGCTCGATTGCTCCATTCGGGTTACTAGATTATTCACTTAGTTAGCACATCTCATTAAGCATTTGTTACTACCATATATTTCTGATTATTGTTAACTAAACACGTAACTTGTCTTGCAGTACAAGAGGCTGAGCACTTCTATAACATTTGGTGGAGGAGAAGCTAAAGTTTTGGAGAGTAGTGGCTCAAATATTTCATCCATTGAAGCAACAGGAAGTTGTATCGTTGAGGTTGGTGTGTCAGATTCTCAGAACTTGTCAAATGCAACAGAAAAATGGATTGAGTCAGTCATGAAAACCCTGCAACGGTATGAAATGTATTTTTATGCAGAATATAAGTAATTATTTATATTAACGGGTATTAATTCAGTTTAACTCATCATATGCGACAGTCACATTGTGGGCCGAAGGGTCTGCTCCTGTGCTATACTGTTCTGTATATTGAGATTTGTTGAATAATGTAGATATCCTTATTACACTATTTTCTAGGAAAAAATCGATGTTAGGCACATTACAGAAAAAATCTGTTATATTAATTCATTCTTTTCCTGTATAAAAATTGGCAGTCGACTAGCATTACAGGAGCATGTTTAAATCAAGTTTAAAGGCCAGATCTGATTTAAGTAAATAATTACTTGTTAAACTTCTTTAATTTTTTTAAAATACCAGAACAAAAATAAGTAATACAAAATTAACCTGTATTTCCCTTGGTTTTGCACCAATTGAAGGATATGAAAGCATTATAGAGGTTTTAGAAAAGATTTACAAGAATCGAGGGCCTGAGCTATAGGGGGAGGTTGGGCAGGCTGGAACTTTATTCCTTGGAGCAGAGGAAAATGAGGGATGAAATTATAGAGGTGTATAAGATAATGGGGGGAATAGAGAGAGTAAATGCACAGTCTTTTACTCAGATTGGGGGAATCAAAAACCAAGGACCATAGATTTAGGTGAGAAAGGTCCCTGGTTTTTGATAGGAATAGGTACAGGATTCCTAAAGGAATAGGAATTTAATAGGAACTTGAGGGGCAACATTTTCACACACAGAGGATGGTGGGTTTCTGAAATGAGCGGCCAGAGGAGGTAGTTGAGCCAGGCACTATAACAACATTTAAAGGTTAATTGGACAGGTACATGGATAGGAAAGATTTAGAGGGATATGGGCCAAACATGGACTGGTGGGAACAAGTGTAGATGGGGCATCTTGGTTGGAATGGGCAAGTTGGCCCCAAGGGTCTGTTTCTGTGCTGTATGACTCTATGAATGTTTCCTGTAACACGTGATTCGCCACCCTTTGTGTAAAAAAAAACTAACTTGCCCCGCACATCTCCTTTAAACTTTGCCCCGCTCACCTCAACGCAAAGCCCTCTAGCATTTGATTTTTTCCAGCTTGGGAAAAAAATTCTCAATATCTAGTAATTAAATTTCATCAGTTGCATTTAAAGGCAGTTGCATTTATCCAGACAGATAAATCTTGGTCACCCTAAGTGAAAAAAAATCACAAAGGTTAGGTTACAATAAATTGTTCATTATTGTTGTTTAATGGTTAATCCACTATGGATGGGTTCAAGCAATGTTGTTCTGATATTGTACAGGCATTTTTAGAATCACAAATATCCACCTAGTAGTGCACAAGGGTGGATTTCTATATAGCTTGTCTCTTTAAAGTACTTTTGTTTGTTCACCATTTGGTTGTTTTTTGATGGATCATACTTAAACCAGAATGTTTTCTGTTTGACTAGAAAAGAATTACGTGCTATACCCGAGGCAGAAATTGGTTTAGCCGTTATCCACAATTCAACAGATAATTATTGTAACCCTCACAGAAAGCCTATTCCTGGTAAGTGTAAAAAGTATGCTTTAGGATAATAATATGACCTCAACTGGATAGAAAAGAATGCATGTTCGAGAGTGCAGTATGTTCCAACGTTATTCTTTCTGAGTCGATAAATGCAAACATTTGCATCATCATCATAGTGTTGGTCCCAGAGTCAACAGTCTGAGATTCCAAACTTAGAGTCATGCTATGTGTAGCGGCAGATTATTATATCGTTCTAGAGATCGCTCCATTATCTCTCCAGCCACTTAGGAGACATGGTTTTAGGAGAATGTCGTATCGTTACGCATGTGAGCTCTTCAGAGACTTTCAGAGCTTCTCGAAAAATAAATCTTCATAACACAGTCTTTTGATTAATAGTTTTGTTATTGTTGAAGAAAATCAGTAAGATATTCATCCAACCTTCTTCTCTGACTGGTACACTTTAATCTTCATCAAACTCCAGCATATCGCTTTTAAAAGTTGGAAAACTCCTCATGTCTCGGCATAACTCCACATGGTCGAAGGGTATTCCTTCTAGCCATGTTGAGCTCTAGAATTAAACGAACTAGCAAACTAAGCTTCTACTAACCTTCTGGATGTATAGCTAGACATGAACGATGCATATTTTCTTTTATTTTTACTGTATTTTTGTCTCACTTGAAAGTGAATCTCTCTGAGCATACATGTGGAATATAGAACAGTACAGCACAGGAACGGGCTCCTCGGCCCATGCTGAATATGATACCAAGCCAAACCGATCTCAATTGCCTACAAATGATCTACATCCCAGCACCTCCATGTGCCCATCCAAAAGCCTCCCAAAGGTCACCATCACATCTGCCTCCACCACCACCCCCTGCGGGACACTCCAGGCTCTCGCCACTTTACATTGAATAAATTTGCCCTGCACATCTCTACCAAATGTTACTGAAACTCCAATCCAGACAGCATTCTTGGAAACTCCTCTGCACTCTCCAAAGCCCCCTATCCCTCCTGCAATGAGGTGGCCAGAACTGCACGCCATACTCCAAACGTATCCCAACAAAGTCCCATAGAGCTGCATTATGAGATCAACTCGCACATTCAGTGTCCCAGCAATGAAGGCAAGCATACTATACATCTTCTTCACCACCCTATCCATCTGTGCCACTACGAACCAGGCAGCACGGTGGCACAGTGGTAGAGCTACTGCCAACCGTGCTAGAGACCCGGGTTCAATTCTGACTACGGGTGCTGTTTGTACGGAGTTTGATCGTCGTCCCTGTGACTGTGGGTATTATTTGGATGCTACGGTTTCCTCCCACAATCCAAATGCATACAGGTTTGTAGGTTAATTGGCTTCGGTAAAGATTGTAAATTGTCCCTAGTATATAGTATAGCTCGAATGTGCGGGGTGGACTTGATGGGCCGAAGGTCCTGTTTCCACGCTGTATCTCTAAACTAAACTAATCCTGGAAGTGAGCAATGAACTTGGATGGAGAGGATGTATTTATTGTTACCTACTGTTTTTCCAATGGGGAAAAGACATGGTGGGTTTTCATGAATCGTGGTAGTTTCTTTGCTGCTAGCTCTTGCAAGGTGGGGGGGGGGGGGGGGTTTGCGCGTAGAGTGGAGGAGGCCTGACTCTTGTGTTTTGTTTGTAGGAAGTACATGTATGCAAGGCATTTTTGGGCTTGGTTTACTTTCTTTATGAATCATATTCTTTTCTTAACTTTATAGACACTTGTTCAAGAACAACGATTCCAGGTTCTACGCTTTCTCAAAGTATGTACATGAGTGACATGACAGCTCCAGGCCTTTCACAAATTATTCCATGTGTTCCAGATACTCAGGCGTCACAGAAACACAGTACTAGGTAAATGAACACATACTTTGTAGTCGAGATGTGCAAACTAATTGAATGATTTTGCTTGGTATATTCAGTCTTGTTCAATCTTTGTAAATTTATGTTTTCTGTATTAGTATAATCTAACCATTTTAAAACATTTTTATTATTTTAAAGATAATGATCAAGTTTTGTAGATAACTTGATCTGATTGATCTCTGCTTGACTTGTGAGATTTACAGTGCTCTCCATAATGTTTGGGACAAAGACCCATCATTTATTTATTTTCCTCTGTACTCCACAATTTGAGATTTGTAATAGAAAAATTCACATGTGGTTAAAGTGATCATTGTCAGATTTTAATAAAGGCTATTTTTACACATTTTGGTTTCACCATATAGAAATTACAGCAGTGTTTATACATAGTCCCCCCATTTCTGGGCACCATAATGTTTGGGACACAGCAATGTCATATAAATGAAAGTTATCTTGTTTAGTATTTTGTTGCATATCCTTTGCATTCAATGACTGCTTGAAGTTTGCGATTCATGGACTTCTGGGTGTCATCTCTGGTGATGCTCTGCCAGGCCTGTATTGCAGCCATATTTAGCTTATGCTTGTTTTGGGGGCTAGTCCCCTTCAGTTTTCTCTTCAGCATATAAAAGGCATGCTCAATTGGGTTCCGATCGGGTGATTGACTTGGCCACTCAAGAATTTACCATTTTTTAGCTTTGAAAAACTCCTTTGTTGCTTTAGCTGTATGTTTGGGATCATTGTCTTGCTGTAGAATGAACCGCCGGCCAATGAGTTTTGAGGTATTTGTTTGAACTTGAGCAGATAGGATGTGTCTATACACTTCAGAATTCAATATGCTACTACCATCAGCAGTTGTATCATCAATGAAGATAAGTGAGCCAGTACCTTCAGCAGCCATACATGCCCAGGCCATAACACCCCCACCACCGTGTTTCACAGATGAGGTTGTATGCTTTGGATCTTGGGCAGTCTCTTCTCTCCTCCATACTTTGCTCTTGCCATCACTCTGATATAAGTTAATCTTTGTCTCATCTGTCCACAAGACCTTTTTTCCAGAACTGTGGTTGCTCTTTTAAGTACTTCTTGGCAAACTAACCTGGCCATTCTATTTGCAGCTAACCAGTGTAAAAATTGGAATTCCAATTTTTTTGTTTTCCTAGCAATGAATCTGATTTTTTAATTTTTTGTGCTGCCAGAGCTCACCTGAGCGCCGCTCCGGCACCTCTAAAAAAAAAAGCCAAGATAAACAGCGGGGAATTTTAACTAGCGGGTGTGTGGTCGGGGAAGACCCATCACTACTGAGGTTCCCTGTAGGATGGGTAGAGCACTAGGACCCAGCAGAGGCACGTTATCGTGAAGGTTGTGGGCCGAGTGCTGCGCCTGGAACTCTGGTGAGCTCTGGCCTGCTGGTGTGTGTGTGTGTGTGTGTGCATGCACGCGCTAGGCAAAGAGACATTTCAGGTAACATTTTTTGTAAAGATTTATTTAGCTGTATGAAGTCATTTATTACATGAAATATTTATCTTTTGGGGGTTATTTTACTGGTTGTGAGTTAGAAATTTTCTAAGCTTCTGTTATGTAAACTACCAGCAGAAAGCTTGGGAATCACTTTCAATTTAATGAAAATGCAGGAGCTTTTTCTTTATTATAGAGCAGGCATGATATTTGTCTTCATTATAGAGAGAATTCTTCTGTCATCAACTGTGGAGGTCTTCCTTGGCCTGCCAGTCCCTTTGAAATTAGTAAGCTCACCAGTGCTTCTTAATGTTTGGGATCATCTTTCTTCTTAATGATGTTCCAAACAGTTGATTTTGGTAAGCCTAAGGTTTGGCTGATGTCTCTATAACAGTTTTATTCTTGTTTCTCAGTCTCATAATTGCTTCTTTGCCTTTCATTGGCATAACTTTGGTCCTCATGTTGATAAACAGCAATAAAAGTTTCCAACGGTGATGAAGATTGGAGGAAAGACTAGGTGCTGAGAGCTCTCTTATACCTGCATTAAGGAGGCAATTAAACACACCTGAGCATCTACAAACACCTGTGAAGCCATGTGTCCCAAACATTATGGTGCCCTGAAATGGGGAGACTATGTATAAACACAGCTGTAATTTCTACATGGTGAAACCAAAATGTATACAAATTGCCTTTAACAAAATCTGACAATGTGCACTTTAACCACATGTGTTTTTTTTTCTATTACAAATCTCAAATTGTGGAGTACAGAGACAAATAAATACATGATGGGACTTTGTCCCAAACATTATGGAGGGCACTGCATCTGTTTAACACCTTCTTCACATTACCTAGTACTTAAAATAGCTGATCAACCTGTTCTTCAGAATCCTTTACCATTTTACCTCTGTTGGTAGAGACCATGTTCTGTAGTTGTTTGTTCACTTTCTGTACAGTTCCGTAAAAAGCTGTTTGCCGCTTTTGATTGATTGAGTGCATCACATCTTCTTGTGGTCTCAGTCACGTGCTCAAAACTTCAGAAGGCATCCGGACTTTGAGCTTTGGAAAAAATGCAAAATAGATTTACTAGGGTATTGCATTCATTACAGAAAATAGTTTCAAAATGTTTGCAAATCTAAAACTTAATTGGCGCAGAGAAAAATGGACCTATTTGATAATCTGAAGGAATATGAGGGAAAATAGTGACAAATATTTGTCATAGTCATAGAGTGTGGAAACAGGCCCTTCGGCCCAACTTGCCCACACCGGCCAACCTGTCCTATTTATGTTGAATGTTCCATTGGTAAAAAGGGAACGTAAACCTTGGTTTAACGTTAGAACAATACGGGTCCCATCATAAACAACTATTGAAATGAACTTGCATCACAGTATTTAAACGGGATTTTGAATTAAAATATTGTAATATAGAAGGAAGGAGAAAACTACTGTTAAATTTGTTGTGTGGATTGACTGTTAATGGATCAAAATGTTCCGTTGCTATCTATTATTTTACAGTGGTGTCCTTGGTGGCACAGTTTTCTCCCCCCGCAGATTTGTAGTAATGGGCATCTTGGTCAGCATGGGGAAATTGGGCAGAAGGGCCGTTTCATGCTGTATCACTCCATGACCTGAAATGTTGACACAAAGTGTTGGAGTAATTCGGTGGGTCAGGCGGCATCTCTGGAGAACAGGGATAGGTGACATTTTGGGTCGAGACCCTTCTTCAGATTGATTCTAGTGGGTGGGAGGGGTGTGAGGAGAAAGCTGGAATAGAGGTGGGGAAGGACAAAGCTTGGCAAGTAATAGGTGGATAAGTAAGTAAGAGGGGGGGGGGGGTTGATAGGCAGATGGTTGGACAACAGCCAAAACTAAAAACTCAATAGGTGAGATAAGGAGAGGTGTGAATTGCTTAAGGAACATAGCTAGAAGAGGAGGAGGATGGAGATGGCCCAGAGGAGAAAGGTCAGAATTGGAAATGGGATGGTGAGTTACAATGGCTAGCAACTGGGAGATCCAGCAGGCCTTGGCGGACCGCGAGCAAGTGTTCGGTATAATAGCTGCTGAGTCTACGCTTGGTCTCGCCGATGTAAAATGGACAAGGGAGAGCCAGTGGATGTAGTGTACCTGGACTTTCAGAAAGCATTTGATAAGGTCCCACATAGGAGATTAGTGGGCAAAATTAGGGCACATGGTATTGGGGGTAGAGTGCTGACATGGATAGAAAATTGGTTGGCAGACAGGAAACAAAGAGTAGGGATTAACGGGTCCCTTTCAGAATGGCAGGTAGTGACTAATGGGGTACAGCAAGGCTCGGTGCTGGGACCGCAGCTATTTACAATATACATCAATGATTTGGATGAAGGGATTCAAAGTAACATTGGCAAATTTGCAGATGACACAAATCTGGATGACTGTGAACTGTGAGGAGGATGCTATGAGAATGCAAGGTGACTTGGACAGGTTGGGTGAGTGGGCAGATGCATGGCAGATGCAGTTTAATGTGGATAAATGTGAGGTTATCCACTTTGGTAGCAAAAACAGGGAGGCAGATTACTATCTAAATGGTGTCAAGTTGGGAAAGGGGGAAGTACAATGGGATCTGGAGGTCCTTGTTCATCAGTCAATGAAAGTAAGCATGCAGGTACAGCAGGCAGTGAAGAAAGCGAATGGCATTTTGGCCTTCATAACAAGAGGAATTGAGTTTAGGAACAAAGAGGTCCTTCTGCAGAGGCCCTAGTGAGACCACACCTGGAGTATTGTGTGCAGTTTTGGTCCCCTAATTTGAGGAAGGACATTCTTGCTATTGAGGGAGTGCAGCGTAGGTTCACAAGGTTAATTCCTGGGATGGCGGGACTGTCATATGCTGTGAGAATGGAGCAGCTGGGCTTGTATACATCCCGGGAATTAACCTCGTGAACCTACGCTGCACACCCTCAATAGCATGAATGTCCTTCCTCAAGTTTGAAGACCAAAACTGCACACAATACTCCTGGTGTGGTCTCACTAGGGCCCTGTACAACTGCAGGAGGACCTCTTTGCTCCTATACTGAACTCCTCTTGTTATGAAGGTCAACATGCCATTCGATTTCTTCACTGCCTGCTGTACCTGCATGCTTATTTTCAGTGACTGATGAACAAGGACCCCCAGATCCCGTTGTACTAACCCTTTTCCCAACTTGACACCATTTCGATAGTAATCTGCCTTCCTGTTTTTGCCACCAAAGTGGATAACCTCACATTTATCCACATTAAACTGCATCTGCCCACTCACCCAACCTGCATCCTCATAGCATCCTCCTCACAGTTCACACTGCCACCCAGCTTTGTGTCATCTGCAAATTTGCTAATGTTACTTTTAATCCCTTCATCCAAATCATTAATATAAATTGTAACTAGCACCGGGCCTTGCGGTACCACACTAGTCACTGCCTGCCATTCTGAAAATGACCTGTTAATTCCTATCCTTTGTTTCCTGTCTGCCAACCACTTCTCTATCCATGTCAGTACCCTACCCCCAATACCATGTGCTCTAATTTTGCCCACTAATCTCTTATGTGTGACCTTATCAAACCTTCTGAAAGTCCAGCTACACTACATCCACTTGCTCTCCCTTGTCCATTATCCTGGTTAATGATTTCCCCTTCGAAATCCATGCTGACTCAGACCGATCCTGTGCTGGTATTTCATCTTTTATTATTGACTCCAGCATCTTCCCCACCACCAATGTCAGGCTAACTGGTCTATAATTCCCTGTTTTCTCTCTGCCGCCCTTCTTAACAAGTGGGAGAACATTAGCTACCCTCCAATCCACAGGAACAGATCCTGAATCTATAGAACATTGGAAAATGATCACCAATGCGTCCACGATTTCTAGAGCCACTTCCTGGGATGCAGACCATCAGGCCCCAGGGATTTATCAGTCTTCAGTCCCATCAGTCTACCCAACACCATTTCCTCTCTAATATGAATCTCCTTCAGTACCTCCGATACCCTAGATCCTTTGGCCACTAGTACAACAGGAAGATTGTTTGTGTCCTCCTTAGTGAAGACGGATCCAAAATACCTGTTCAACTCCTCTGCCATTTCCTTGTTCCCCATCATAAATTCACCCTTTTCAGTCTTCAAGGGTCCAACATTGCAAATCAAATGATATTTTGGAAGCATTGTTAACACTGATTGTGAATAAACTTTGGCCTTAACTAGTTTTTTCCTTTTCACATACCTAAAGAATCTTTTACTATCCTCCTTTATATTCTTGGCTAGCTTACCTTTGTACCTCATCTTTTCTCCCCGTATTGCCTTTTTAGTTATCTTCTGTTTGTTCTATCTATGCTGGCAATCTGATCAGTTATTCACAATTTAAAATCATATTAAAATCACTGCGAGATTGAGACTGCAAACCTCACATTTATCTCCTTTTCTAGATTGTTTCCTTTTCCGATCCATTTTCCAAAAGCCAGCTTTCCTAACCTGCACAGGCTGAAATTGTACAATTGTACAACTGGCTTCATCTACCAGGTTATATTTTGTCCTTGCAGCAACTTCTCTCACTTTACCCACTGCAGTCCCATCTATATTTTCCACTTCTAATTGCTTATGTTTCGGTTCCCATGAAAGGAGCCATCATATACCAAAAATGTAATGTGTAGCAAGCACGGAAATCGCTGTCAAAACATGTGGGGGGACACAATTTCTTGGCGGCCACGCGCGCGCAAGGCCTTCGGCGGTGGGCTTGAATCGGCCTGTTCGCGGGGCTTTTCATCGGCCTGCGGCAGCTTCAACATCGGGAGCCTTGAACGCCTCGATGCAGCAGTTTGATTTTAAGCAGTGATGGGCGCTGAAAGGCCCCGCGAATGGGCCGATTCAGCCCTTAGAAAGCGGCTGATAAAGTCCGGATGACAAAACACGGGGGGGGGGGGGGGAATCGTCCCCCACCTCTCAAAGCAGGGGGGGGAACGTGTCCCCTCTGTACCCCCCAGGATTTCCGCCCCTGATGTGTAGGAAGGAACTGCAGATGCTGGTTTAAACCAAAGATAGACACAAAATGCTGGAGCAACTCAGCAGGACAGACAGTATCTCTGGAGAGAAGGAATGGGTCGAGACCCTTCAAACATTTAATACATTTTAAAGGAACAGTCAATTTGATATGAAAGTAATTTGATAAGTTAGCTGTAGCTAAACTTATCAAGTGTTGTCAAATTCTCTTACAGAACAAGCACAAGCGCACTGCACGTGATAGAAGAAACACTGGATATGGAAGAGCACAGCAAAGTGCTTACACAAGACATTTCTGCGGAAAATGAAACATCCAGCATGAGGCCATTAAATTCTACAGAAGTAAAATATGCAAACAAAGAAAAGAGTCAAACGTTTGCCATTTTTAATAACAAAACATCCTCACCAACAAAATTCAAGAGTGCTCAGAGGAAAAGCAACTCCTGTTCGCAAAATCAATCCCTTTCTATCCGCAACTTTTTTCATCCAGTGGGAAAAAAAAGGTGAAAGTTCATAATATAAGAAAGTTACCAATTGAAACTGGCTAGAGGTTTTTTCTCTTCATCAGCGAGGTTATGCAATTTTAGTTTTATTCCATTCCATTTAGTTGTGTATAGTTTGATTGTGTACACACTAATTATAACAAAGGTTCATTATTTGTTTTAGCATGCTCAGTTTGATAATCACATGTTTTAACATGCTACTTGCAAACTCAGATAACCAATTGTAAATTGCATTCTGATGGTCTCAAGATCAAAGTATACAGGGCTCGTACGGTCCTTGAAAGTCCTGGAACTTGAAACTCTGTTTTTCAAGGCCTTGAACGACCATGGATGTATCATAGGTCCTTGAAAGTCCTTGAAATTTTTTATGGTAAAAGTATTCATTCATGCAGAGTAATGTGGCGTTTTTTAATCAAGCTTATAATGCGTATTTTTTATTAAAAGTCAGGAAACATTGTTAGATATATTTGCTAACAACGTTCCCTGCAGGAGGGAGGGGAGCCGCACTAGGACCCAGCAGATTCGTGGGCCTGGTGCTGAGCCTGGAACTCTGGTGAGGTGACGACGACTCTGGCACGCTGGTGGCCACTGCAGAGTTAGTCTGTGAGTGGGTGCGTGTGGATGTGTGGGCATGTGCGTGGGTGTGTGTGCGTGGGTATGTGTGTGTGAGAGTGCGAGTGTATGTGTGGCCCCAGAGCTGCGGGAGAGTCAGGTCGAGTTGGTGCCGGGCCAGCACCTCTGTAAAAATACATGATCACCGTCTTTTTCTCTACTTGCTTGATAATTATATTTTATGATAATTAGTGAGTGCAACCGTGCAATATTTTGTCATGTTATTAAATTAAGTATTATATGCTTTATTGTACTAGTTATACACTGGGATGTAGTGATCGGCTATAAACTTGTTTGACCCTCTTGGGAGACTAGCTTGCCCTCCCCCCAAGCAAAACCTGAAATGACGCCCCTGTTTCTCAGCTCCGGCACCTAAAAAATTAGCACTGCAACACTGGGTAGCGTGAGAACTTACACGTCGGTTTGCTGTAGGCTATCAAGTTGAGGGTTTCAATGGAATTTTGAAATAAAAAAAGCAGTTCCATCCTTCGCAGATTTCAACGGAGACACTGTCTCCAACTCTTCCTTTCTTCTTCCTGCCCCCCCCCACCCTCACATCACTGAAGAAGGGTCTCGACCCGAAACGTTGCCTATTTTCTTTGCTCCATAGATGCTGCCTCACCAGCTGAGTTTCTCCAGCATTTTTGTCTACCTTCGATTTTCCAGCATCTGCAGTTCCTTCTTAAACACTGAATCTGGAGGGGGTACATTTGCAATACCTCTTGCCTGATGGGAGAGTGGAGAAAAGGGTAGGTCGGGAGTGAGACTCATCCTTGATTATGCTGGTGACCTTCAACGCCTTTTTGGGCAGAATTACTTTTAGTAAGGCGAGAAAGGAAAGTAAGAGATTTTAACGTATACTTTTATACATATAATAAATGCAGGGAAAGAGAGGAAACAGAATTATCCCAGGCGAAATTTGCAAGAATGGAGGACCCAGATCTACTTGATGATCATCATCTGCACGTCGATCCTTCGTTGGAGAAGAAAGATTCTGAGTTTACTAGTCAGAACACGCAGAACAAATATATTTCCGAAAGCCTCAAAACAGAGACCTCTGCTGAGTGTTCAAAAGGGAACGCTGGACCATTAAAGGAACAAAAAACATCAGGAGAAAAGTTCCCCGAGAATACTGACATGGTTTGTGAATTTAAAACACAAAAAGGAAAGCAAGACGAAAGCCCGGCAGATGATGTGATGTTTTCCAGACATGAACAGCTGGGAGTGAGTAAAAGGAGGAAGTTGGAAGCTGAGGTTTTGAAGTGCAAGGTTAAAGATGAGCTCAAGACAGAGAATGGGACCAAAGCACCTGTGAGTAAAGTTTGGTTTAAACTGATAGCTTTATTGTGTGGATATGCAAAAAATCCTTTTAAATACTAGACTAGTTTTTTCTTCTATTCTATTATAATATGTTACTCTACACTGTAATATGTTTGCTTCTAATAAAAATTCATATCACAAATAAATACTAGACTGATGCTGCACAAGAACAAATTTCTTCCTTGGTGCCACAAGAGACTACGGAAACTTGAAAAAACTGTTTAAATCCAGTCTTGTTCCTTGTCATTATGTTTAAGAAATTGCCACCAAACCTCCCAAATAGTAACTAAAGAGTAACTGGTCTGAAGAAGGGTCTCGATCCGAAACATCACCCCATTCCTTCTCTCCAGAGATGCTGCCAGTCCCGCTGAGTTACTCCAGCTTTTTGGGTCTAAAGAGAATCCTCAGCAGCTTTTCCTTGAAAATATGAGGGGAAAATATACAATTAATGGGAAGACCAATAGCATTGACGTACAGTGGGATCTTGGCATCCAAGTCAGAGAATATTGGCAGGAGATTGGAGGTGGGGCTGCCTCACTTTATAAGTTCATAAGTTCTAGGAGCAGAATTAGGCCATTTGGTCCATCAACTCTACTCCGCCATTCAATCATGGCTGATTTATCGTTCCCTGAGAGGCTACTTTTTCACACTGAGGGTGGTGGGTACATGGAATGAGCTGCCAGAGGAGATAGTTGAAGCGGGTAGTATAGCTTTTAAAAGACAATCGGACAGGTACATGGATAGGAAAGGTTTACAGGGATATGGGCCAAACGCGATAGGACTTGCATAGATGGGGCATCTTAGTCAGCATGGACGACTTAGGCCAATGGACCTGTTTCTGTGGTATATGACTCTAGATCTAAAATAAAGTGAGGAATGGATAGGGTAGACACTTGGAACCTTTTCCCAAGGAAGGAAATATCAAATCCTGGGATGCACATTTTAAAGAGAAATGGGCAAAGTTTAAAGGACCTGTGCGAGGCAAGTTTTTTACACAGGGTGGTGAGCTCCTGGAATGCGCTGACGGGTGCTGGTGGATACTATAGTGGCATTTAAGAGACTTTTTGATGGGGACAAGGATATTCAGGGAATGGAGGAATATGAATTATTTGCAGGCTGATAAGAGTCAATAGACAATAGGTGCAGGAGTAGGCCGTTCGAGCCAGCACCGCCATTCAATGTGATCATGGCTGATCATCCCCAATCAGTGCCCCGTTCCTGCCTTATCCCCCCCATATCCCCTAACTCCGCTATCTTTAAGAGCCCTATCTAGCTCTGTCTTGAAAGTGTCCGGAGAACTGGCCTCCAATGCCCTCTGAGGCAGAGAATACCACAGACTCACAATGCTCTGTGAGAAAAAGTGTTTCCACGTCTCCATTCTAAATGGCTTACCCCTTATTCTTAAACTGGCCCCAGGTTCTGGACTCCCCCAACATTGGGAACATGTTTCCTGCCTCTAGTGTGTCCAAACCCTTAATAATCTTATGTTTCAATAAGATTCCCTCTCATCCTTCTAAACTCCAGAGTATATTCCGTGTATTCCGGAAGTGGCGGCACTGTTGAACAGCACCGGCTCGCCTGCAGTCCGTCTGTTTTTACTTTTTGTTGTTGTTTTCTTTTGTCCTGTTTTAGTTAAATTTTAGTTTATTGGTGTATGTGTGGGGGGGGGGTGAAACATGATTTTTGTCTCTTCCTTCGGGGGAATGCGACTTTTTCCTGTCTGCCTCCGTCCGCGCTGAGGCCTAATGGCGGAGCTGACGGCCTCCAACTGCGACCAACCGACCTCGAGGCTCCGGAGGCAGAGCCAGGACTTGCCAACGCGAGGCTGACCAACTTCGGGGCTGCGTTGGAGTTCCGGCGGTGGCGACCAAGGACACTGGTGGCGACCTGGGTCCGGAGGCTCGGCCGCGGACCCAGTGGACGACATCGTCGGGAGCTCGCAGGTCACAGGTGGGTGACCTGTTTTTCTGGAGCTCCCGCAACTACAGCTGCGTCCGCTGGACTGGAGGGTGGCAGCTTCAACCACCCCGGGCCGCGGAGTTTGAACCGGCCCGTCGAGGAGCACGGATTCAGCCGCGGGACTGACTTAACATCACCCGGCGGGGCCACAACATCAGAAGCCTGGATCGCCTCAGCGCAGAGGAAGAACAAAGAGGGAAGAGACAGAGACTTTAAGACTTTTGCCTCCATCACAGTGAGGAGGTGCCTGGTGAACTCACTGTGGTGGATGTTAATTTGTGTTTATTGTGTGTTTTGTTATTTATTATTATATGTATGACTGCAGGCAACGAAATTTTGTTCAGACCGAAAGGTCTGAATGACAAATAAAGGAATCTCTAATCTCTCTCTAATCTCGAAGTATATAAGCCCACCGCTCCATTCTCTCAGCATATGACAGTCCTGCCATCCCGGGAATTAACCTTGTAAACCTATGCTGCACTCCCTCAATAGCTAGAATGTCCTTCCTCAAATTAGGGGACCAAAACTGCACACAATACCCCATGTGTGGTCTTACTAGGGCTCTAAACAACTGCAGAAGGACCTCTTTGCTCCTATACTCCTCTTGTTATAAAGGCCATTCGCTTTCGTCACTGCCTGCAGGACCTGCATGCTTACTTTCAATGACTGTTGAACAAGGACCCCCAGATCCCGTTGTACTTCCCCTTTTCCCAACTTGACACCATTTAGATAATAAGCTGTCTTCCTGTTTTTGCTACCAAAGTGGATAACCTCACATTTATCCACATTAAACTGCATCTGCCATGCATCTGCCCACTCACCCAACCTGTCCAAGTCACCCTGCATTCTCATAGCACAGTTCTCCTCACAGTTCAAACTGCCACCCAGCTTTGTGTTATCTGCAAATTTGATCATGTTATTTTGAATCCCTTCATCTAAATGTCGAGGTTGGGGTAGGCCACGGTCAAGGTAGGTCTTGTCATTGGCCTTGATGGTCGGATCCATTTGGATGGCAAATCACCAAACCTGAAAGCAGATTTAAGAGAATGTTGTTAGTAATTCCACTGGTTTGGGAATTGAGATTTAAAGTGGTAGAATGGTTGTTATAGATGTTAGTTTTAGTTTAGAACGGTTTAGATGTATAGCGCGGAAACAGGCCCTTCGGCCCTCCGAGTTCGCGCCAACCACGATCCCCGCATATTAACACTATCCTGCACACACCAGGGACAATTTACATTTATACCAAACCAATTGCACTTCTTTGGAGTGCAGGAGGAAACCGAAGATCTCAGAAAACATATGCAGGTCATGGAGAGAACGTACAAACTCTGTACAGACAGCACCTGCAGTCAGGATCGAACCCGGGTTTCTGGCGCTGTAAGATAGCAATTCTACCAATGTGCCGCCCGTAGTAGATTTTCCGAATGCAGCATGTGAAGAGTCATCATGCTTCAATCATCTTGTATTTTGCTATTTTACTATGTCTATTCCATTATTTATACCACCAAAAAAACTGTCCATATCAAATGATGTTAGGAATACTGTTTTGTAATTTCAAGTATAGCAATTTTATGAAAAGAATCCTTGAAATAAAGTGTTCATTGGTTGCTTTAATATTTAATATTTTCTTTGTTTTATAGCATATGGAATTACTTCTTCAATCTGAAAATGATGAGACTATTCCAAGCAAACTTTTGTTAACAGTGTTCAAGTCACTTGTTTGCCAGACTGGAAAAGAGACACAGATTACCTCTGCTGTTAATGCCAAGGACACTCAACTGAAGAACTTTAAAAATTTTAGAAAGGTTAATATTTATTTTATATGCTCTATTTTCATAGTAGAAGGTAAATAGGTTTTGGAATTGCAGTTTCCCAAATAATTAGTACACTTAAAAAATGCAAATCCATTTATAATGCCACACTATCCCATTATGGGGAATATCCCATTAGAAAAATATCAACATGTTAAAAACACACAATGTTATCAATGTTAAAGGCGATAGTAAAACTGCTCCCTCACAACGCCAGAGACCCGGGATTGATCCTGACCTCTGATGCTGTCTGTGTGGAGTTTGCACCTTCTTCCTCTGACAGCGTGGGTTTCTTACGGGTGCTTCGGTTTCTTCTCACGTCCCAAAGACTCGCGGGTTTGTAGGTTAATTGGCCTCTGTAATTGCCCTTAGTTTGTAGGGGGTGGATGCAAAAGTGGGATAACATAGAAGTACCATGAATGGGTGGTCTGCGTGGACTCAGTGGGCTGAAGGGCAAGTTTCCATTTCCATTCAATCTATCAATGTGAAAATTGGTCAGAAACATAAAAGGTTAAAAGATTCATGCGAGTTGTGAATTATCTGAATTTGATTGTCAGAAATGACAATATTTCTTGAACCTTCCTGTTTTTTAAATAATGTCTTTGATTAGCATATTAAATTCCCTTTACACCCATAACATCACAGAAATTGTTAATTCAATATTACGTACTTATCCAAAGATGAAATTGCTGATAAGTACTAATGAAGCTCAGGTCCTAAATTAAAATAATTTATTTTCTTGTCTCTCAGTTCCCTATTTATCTTTTATTTATTAACTATAGCTCTGCCTTCAGTACCATAATCCATCCATACTCAGATGCAAACTTGGAATCAGCTTCCCCCCTCTCCCCTGGATTCTCCACTTTCTGACCCACAGAGCTCAAGACCTCACAGACATGTACAAGTCATGACACCTCCTCCACAATAACTCTCAACACCTGTGCCATGCAAGGATGCATTCTATATCCTATATTATACTCACACTCGCCACTGTACGGCCAAATTCGGCTCTAATTCCATCCTCCGGCTTACAGGCGACACAACTGTGGTGGACCGAATCACGAATAATGACATGATGAAGTACAGGATAACTTAGTAAAATGTTGTCAATGACCTCTCACTAAATGTCAGCAATATGAAGAAGCTAGTTATTGAATTCAGGAAGCACGGTGGAGTACATGCCTCAATCAGCATTAATGCCGAGGACGTGGAAATGGTCCAGAGCTTCAGGTTCCTTGGTATTAATATTACCGTTATCCATTAATCCATTAGTATTAATGCATAGCATGTAAAACAAAGCTTTTCACTGTACCTCTGTACATGTGACAATAATAAATATAAACCTAAGATTTTTAGGGGTTTAAAGTCTTTATTACAGATTTAAAACTTTTTATATTAAAAGGCTATGCTTTTCCTCTTTTTTATTCCCACCTTTTGTTTCTTCTATTTCTCTTATTGCACTGTCTTGTTCATTATTATTTTATTTCTTTTGCCATTATTAGCTCTCGTTAGTTAAAAATGTAAACCTTTGATTCTGCGAAGAACCAGTTGCTTCTTTGTAATACCAATAGCAAATGATGATGCTTGCTTTTCTAACTGCAGTTAATGGGGCATGTCCCACAAGATAATCCAACAATTCTGTCTTCAGCCAAAACAAAATAGTCTTGAGTTTAAATGCAGCTGGTGGCGTGAAACGTATTTAAGCTGTGCAGGTGAATCAGCGAGGAAATGTCATTAAGTCTGATGAAAGTTTCCGACCTGAAACGTCGTCTGTCCATTCCACTCTGTAGCTGCTGCTTGGCTTGTTGGGTTCCTCCATTACTTTGATTATTATTTTTTGCTTAGGATTCCAGCACCTGCTGCATTATGTCTCCTGTTTTCATTCAATGTTGTTTAATTGATTGTTTGTGAACCTTTTTAGTTTTGTTTGAACAATTAAATATTAATTAAAGTGCTGTTTCGATAGTATCTTTATAACACCTATTTATGTTATGGTAGATGTTGTATCCTGGAGCAAAGGCACTTCCTAAAATTATTGGGGGCACGGATCTGAAGGCTTACCAAACTAAAAAGAGCTCAGAAATGGAGGAGTGGTTAAGACAAGAAGTGGAGGTATGATTTCTATTAACATGCTTCTCTCATGATATGCCTACAATTCTGTTTTTAATTTAAATGTATGAAAGACCTGAGCTCTTATATCATAAGAACAGAAAACTATGGTCGGAGAATTAAGTTGTTACACAAAATATCAAACTCCGAAGTAACATATTCAAAACTTTCTTTCATTCAGGAACAGAGCCAGAAAGCTAAGGAAGAGAATCTTGCTGATGATTTGTTCAGGTAGGGGATTAACCTTTATTTTTGAAGCACAGATCTAATTAAAATGCATATGGTCAAAATGTTTGCATCATTGACATAATTTTTCTATGATGTTTGAGCTACCATTCTGTAAATTAAAAGAGAAAGTTGAACTACAATGGGCACATTAAAATAGCAGGTTGCTGGTGCTGGAAATCTGAAAGAAGAGCTGAAAATACTGGAAGTACTCAGTCAGGCGGTGTTTATGGAAGGAGAAACAACTAATGTTTCACCAAGAAAGACAGAGCTGGAGTAACTCAGCGGGTGAAGTTCTCCAGCAAATGTTTCGGGTTTCTGACCTGTATCAGAGCTAGCACAAGTTGGAAATCAGGGTGCTCAACAAGGTATTACCAACATTGAATGCAGTACACTAGTTCAGAGGAAGAGCAGGTTAGCAAGTTAAAGGTCCAGAGGAGGTTTACGAGAATGATTCCAGGAATGAAAGGGTTAACATATGATGAGTGTTTGAAGGCACTGGGCCTGTACCCCCGCGACACGTATGGTCGTGAGTAGTTGCCAAAGAGTCGTACCTTTTTCTGGTCGCCGCTGGATTTTCAACGTTGAAAATTTTCGGAGACCTGCTGCGACTATGACGGGTGCCGGCAAGTCGCCGAAAAAATCGCATAAGTGGGACAGGCCCTTCACTCTGTTTAGTAACCTGTTTCTGGAATAGGTTCAGAAGATAAATGCTTCAGTTTAGTTTATTTAGTTTATAGTCACGTGTACTGGGGTACAGTGAAAAGCTTTTGTTGCATTCTATCCAGTCAGCAGAAAGACAATACACGATTGCAATCGAGCCATTTACAGTGTATAGATACATGATAAAGAAATCACGTTAAGTGCAAGGTAAAGCCAGCAAAGTCCGATCAAGGATAGCCCGAGGGTCACCAATGAGGTAGATAGTAGTTCCGCACTGCTCTCTGGTTGTTTTAGGATGATTCAATAGACAATAGGTGCAGGAGTAGGCCATTTGGCCCTTCGAGCCAGCCATTTGGCCATTCAACGTGATCATGGCTAATCATCCCCAATCAGTACCCCATTCCTGCCTTCTCCCCATATCCCCTGATTCCGCTATTTTTAAGAGCCCTTTCTAGCTCTCTCTTGAAAGCATCCAGAGAACTTGCCTCCACCGCCCTCTGAGGCAGAGAATTCCACAGACTCACCACTCTCTGTGAGAAAAAGTGTTTCCTCGTCTCCGTTCTAAATGGCTTACTCCTTATTCTTAAACTGTGGCCCCTGGTTCTGGACTCCCCCAACATCGGGAACATGTTTCCTGCCTCTAGCGTGTCCAAGCCCTTAACGATCTTATATGTTTCAATGAGATATCCTCTCATCCTGCTAAACTCCAGAGTGTACAAGCCCAGCTGCTCCATTCTCTCAGCATATGACAGTCCCGCCATCCCGGGAATTAACCTTGTAAACCTATGCTGTACTCCCTCAATAGCAAGAATGTCCTTCCTCAAATTAGGGGACCAAAACTGCACACAATACTCCAGGTGTGGTCTCACTAGGGCTCTGTACAACTGCAGAAGGTAACTTCAGTTACCTGATAACAGCTGGGTAGAAACTGTCCCTGAATCTGGTGGTGTGTGTTTTCACACTTCTATACCTTTTGCCTGATGGGAGAAGAGGGAGTGGCCAGGTTGCAACTCATCCTTGATTATGCCACTGGCCTTGCGGAGGCAGCGTGAAGAATACTTACTGTATTGATTTTTTGCGAAAGGACAGCAGTAACTATGTTAGTAGAACTATGGAACACAGAACTGGCCACTGCTACGTTTTTTCCCATGTACTTGCAGCTCTGCGAAGAAGTATTGACATAGATTACACAAATGAATGCAATCTTTGCACATTGCAAGGCAATGAGCAAATGTTGCCTAGAAACTATGTGTGCCTACAAACACAGATGTAGCAAAATGGTGATGTAATTCACATCAGTTATGGGGATATTTTCCTGTCTAAGCAAAAAATTGGTTGCTGAGAGATAACATAACGATAAAAACTGTTTGCCAAATTCTGAGGCTCAAATTATTTATGCATGTATCCAATCATCACATGATACTAATGAAGAGAAATTACCAATTTTGCTTTCATGACTACTCAAACCTCAATTGATTTGTGCTCTAGAGATATACTGCCGCCCCCCCCCCCCCCCCCCCCCCCGAGGATGAGAAAGATAAATTATTGAGATTTTCCATTATTAGAATGTAATTCATAGAAAACAGAGCAATACAGCACAGGAACAGGTACTTCAGCCCACAAAGTTTGTGCTAAACATGATGCCAAGACCAACTCTTACCTGCCTGCACATAACCCATATCCCTCCATTCCCTGCATGTCCACTGATCAGTCAAAAGTCTCCTAAATGTACCTCCCACCACCACCCCTAGCAGCACTTCCAGGCACTCGGCACCCTCTGTTTAACCAAAAAACTTCCACCGTACATCTCCTTTAAACTTTGTTCCTCTCACCTTAAAGCTATATCCTCTAGTATTGGATATTTCCATCCTGGAAAAAAGGTTTTGACTGTCTACCCTATTTCTCCATCTCATAATTATATATACTTTTATCGAGTCTCCAATATTAGAATTGGGGGTTGGAGGAGAGTTGATGGGAAAATGGGAAGAATAAAATGGAGCAGGGCAGGATTAATGTAAACATGCATGCTTGGTGGCTGTAATAGACTCTGGGCTGAAGGCCCTGTTTCTGTGCTGTATCTCTCTGAAACTGAAAATTCTTCCCACCCATCTGCCTTCCTATTCTCAAATTATGTACTCAAATACCCCAACATTTCCCCGCCACCATCTGCCGACATCCCTCCTCTTGTCCAATCCTCCCTCCAGCTCCACCTTTCACCCAGCCCAGTTCCTTGGGTTTCAATCACTCTGTGGTAGGTCACATACTCTCTGAAAATCATGCTCCCTTCCTATATTAGCTCAGTTTCTTTTTCGCTTGCACTGACCTCAATGTGTATCCCTTAGTTCCCATTATTATTGCAATACTTTGTTCATATACTTGTTATAGTTGCTTTAATTTCTTTGAATATGGCTTCTTAAAATTATATTGTCGACTTGTTTGCGCGCAGTTTTTTTTTTAGACTGCCAAAATTAAACAGAACTTGTTTATTTTGTGATTTACTCTTCAAGGATGCAGCACTTTTTATTTTCTGTGTTTTGTCAAGACCAGTAGTGAATAACTGGTGATGATGAAGCCTTTCCTTCAACATTTTTCTGGTGCACATGACTTTGAACAACTTGTGTGTACATGTCAAATAGTTGAAAACCATTTGTGTTTTCCAAGTTAATATTTTGTTGATTGCAGTTTCCCAGTTATCATATCTTCTTACAAAATCATGAGGGAAACCGATGGCGCAAAACATTTCGCCGTTTGTCACGCAGGATACCTTTGAGTCGCACCAGAAATTCCTTATCTTGCCCCTGATACCATCTGTAGAAATAAGGAACTGCAGATGCTGGTTTACCAAGGAAAGACACAAAATGCTGGAGTAACACAGCGCCCTAGACGTGGGTGGGCGGCGCGACTCACGTCGCAGCGGCCTCTGCAGTCCGTCTGTCTTTTTTTTTTTTTTTTCGTTTGAGTTTTGTTTATAGTGTTTTTTTAACTGGGTATGTGTGGGGGGCGGGGGGTGGGGGAAACTTTTAAAATCTTTTCCCTGCACGGGACACCAGACCTTTCTCAGTCAGGTTTCTGTTGTCGTTGGGGCCTAGCACCGTGGAGCGGCCTCCAACCGGAACGACCTGGGGCTCCAGTCGTGGAGCCGGCGGACTTACTCACCATCGCGGAGCTGGCCGAGTTCGGAACGGGAGGAGCTGTGGTGGCGCGCTGCTGCGGCCTGACCCCGGAGATTCGGAGGCTCCAGCCGCAGGCCTGGAGGACGGTGACATCGGGAGCTCGCATGTCCCTGGTGGGAGACCGCTTTTCGGGGCTCCCGCAACGGCGACTTCTCCCGCCCGAGTTGCGGGGTTGAAGATAACCTGGAGCGGGGTCTTACATCGCCGGCGCGGCTTTAAATGGCCGCTGGAATTGCTAGCGCCCGCCGGGGGCTCCAACATCAAGACCTGGAGCGTGGCCTTGCATCGCCCGGCGTGGCATTAATGGCCCAGGGACATATTTACCATCGCCCGCCGGGGGCTTTGACTTTGACATCGGGAGGAGAATGTGGAGTGCAGGGGAGAGATAAGACTTTGCCTTCCCTCACAGTGAGGAGGAGATTCACTGTGATGGATGTTTGTGTAAATTGTGTTGTGTCTTGGTTCTTTTTACTTGTTTGTATGACTGCAGAAACCAAATTTCGTTTGAACTTCATTTGAGGTTCAAATGACAATAAACGGTATTGTAAGAAGGGTCCCGATATGAAACGTTACCTATACATGTTCTCCAGGTGTGCTGCCTGACCTTCTGAGTTGCTCCAGCATTTTGTCTTTCCCTGATACCATCAAGTTGTTCGGAGATTAATGAGAAAGACTATATTCTCCACTATATTATCTACAACTTTCTAAAAACATGTTCTTTTCAAGCATTTTTCCAATGTTGGACAATTATAAAAATTGACATTTAACTGCATGTATTCTGTATCAATCCAGAATCCCATAGATTAGTTTGAGCTGGATACAGTAATGCATCACTGAATTCTGTTAAGCAAGCTAGGCTCAGGCCTCACTAATGGATATTCCATTTGACAGCAGTATATTGCAGTTTTCTCCCTTTTCTCGTGCTGCTTGGCAACACTTGTTTTCTCACCCTCCTGAAGCTTCTTTGAAACCAGCCAGTAAAGCCAGTTTTCAAGTTTGGTTTCAAAGTAAATTCTCAGTTTTTGCAGTAATGCCAATCTTCTGTTTAAATTCAATGAGATATGTTGGATACAAAGGATGTAGCATACTTAAAATATATTCATTTAAATTCAAGTCCAGTTTGTTGGTGTGTTCCCAATCTCAACTATCCTTTGAATAACTAGTGAATGTAGAATGAATCATCTATAGGTACAATATTACAGTTTGGTTTAATTTATAGTTAAGAGATACAGCACAGAAACAGGCCCTTCAGCCCACACCGACCAGTGATCCCCGCACATTTAACACTATCCTACACACACTAGGAACATTTATACCAAGCCAATTAATCTACAAACCTGTACATTTTGGGAGTGTGGGAGGAAACCAAAGATCTCGGAGAAAACCCACGTGGAGAATGTACAAACTCCGTATAGACAGCATCAGTAGTCAGGATCGAACCCGGGTCTCTCGCGCTGTAAGGCAGCAACTCTACCACTGCTCCACCATGCCGCCCATGTTTAGTTTACTAAACATGATAGAGATTTACCACTTTGGAGTATAAATTATAGTTCCAGTTTAGTTCGGGACCAAAACTCCAGTTAAATGGAGGAGTCACCGAAAATGTTAAATAAAAATGCATACTGTATGCTAGTTATGTCTAGTATCAAGTATTCAGTGTTGTGCACTTACCTTGCAAGGGATTAACTTGATAGAAGGGAAGATATCCCATTTTAAAGAATTTATAGGACTGAAACAAGTCAACACAAAATGTCCATGTTTTAATATGACTGCATGTGTAAGTTGATAAGCAAAGCTTTGTCTTGGCAGTATAATTATATTAAATAATAGTTGCTTGGAGCCAGAAATTTAACAGTAATGTTCTTGTAAAAGCTGATTAAGATCAATTTGTTTCTGGACTGCTTGTACTTGGGTATGTGTTTATCTATATGTGTGTACCTTCTGCATATTCAGGGATGCAGAAGGAGATCATGTGATAGTAGCAGAATTAGACCATTCGGCACATCAAGTCACCTCCACCATTCAATCATGGCTGATCTATCTCACCCTTCTAATCCCATCTTCCTGCCTTCTCCCCATAACCCCTGACACCCGTACTCATCAAGAATCTATCTATCTCTGCCTAAAATATATCTACTGACACAGCCTTCTGTGGCAAAGAATTCCACAGATTCACCACCCTCTGACTAATGAAATTCCTCCTCATCTCGCTGAAGTTTATAAGGATGAGGGGGAACCTCATTGAAACTTACTGAATAGTGAAAGGCTTTGATCAAGTGGATGTGCAAAGGATGTTTCCATGTGGGAGAGTCTAGGACTAGAGGTCATAGCCTCAGAATTAAAAGACATGCCTTTAGGAAGGAGATGAGGAGTTTCTTTAGTCAGAGGTTAGTAAATTCTTCAAAATGCTTCAAAATAATTTCACACCGTGAATATATTGCACCAGAACACTAAAGGGTTTAAGATAAAGGTGCTTACTGCAAGTCTTATTCTTATTTTATTCTGATTTATCACCTATAAAAATTAACCTGTATTGTATTTTTACTTTACTGACAATTCTACCTGATTTTTCAGATATGACCCAAAATCCATCAAAAGAAGATGATGCTATTGGGGAAAATGATTACTGTAGCAACAAGCAAACCTTGTCTTGAGCTTCAGAGACCTGTTGTATGTAGCTGGACATGACACCCAAAAGTCTGAAAGATTTCCTATTGTAATGTTTACAGCTATTTCTAATTGTGTTTAGCTGTGTTCTAATTTTAAAAGTCAGGATCTGATTATTTTTTTGTGTGTGTTTTTTCTGTTGACCACTTCAATGGGCTACGTGTGTAGGAAAGAACTGCAGATGCTGGTTTAAATCGAAGGTCGACACAACATGCAGGAGTAACTCAGCGGGACAGGCAGCATCTCTGGAGAGAAGGTATGGGTGACGGTTCGGTCGAGACCCTTCTTCAGTCTGAGTTACTCCAGCATTTTGTGTCTACCTTCAATGGGCTACGTGACGTTCTGTGAGGAATCGGAGTAAGTTGCTGAAAGCCACAAAGCAGAATTGACGGACAAATGAATGTATTCACATGGGAATTGTCATTATGCAATGTAAATATACTAAATATCTGATTCACAATAAGTGTTGATATTGTTTAAAATAATGCAAGAACTTAACCTTCTTTACATGCATTAAACTTCCCGAATATATGCCACAAATTGGTGTTTTACTGCAACTGTGCTTGAGTCAGATTTGTAAAGAAAGAATTATGTGAGTTTTTGTGACCTCCATGCTTCTGAACTAAAGTGCATTAATAACCTAAGTAGGGCGGCATAGTGGCACCGCTTTAGATTGGCTGCTTTACACCTCCAGAGATCCAGCTTCGATCCTGACTGCGGGTGCTGTCTGTACAGACGTTGTATGTTCTCCCCGTGACCTGCGTGGGTTTTTCCCCTGGAACTCCGGTTTCCTCCCACATTCCAAAGACTTAGAGGTAAAAATTGTAAATTGTCTCTAGTAGGATAGTGCAAGCGTACGAGGATCGCTGGTCGGTGTGGACTCAGCGGGCCGAAGGGCTTGTTTCCGCACTATATCTCTAAACTAAACCTAAATTATCTGCATGAAGGAAATCTGACCTGTTTCATTTGCATATTAGTTTATCTTTGATCCAAAATTTCTTTTGTACAATACATTTTATCATCCAATTGAAGATTCTGCAATAAAAGATATAACTTGGATGTGTCAAGCAACCTATCATGTTGAGACATGTTAAATTAATGTTTCTCTTACCTTTCAAATGCTTTGGCAATTCTGCATTATTAGAGTAAATCTTTGTGCAATTTGCAGTAAAATCATAAAACATTCTATGAACGAGTTGTCTATGACATTTATCTACCTTTTTTACATAATTATTTCACATATTAACATGGAAAATTTACACAAAGCTTAAAAGATTTTACAGTTACCAAGTGGTAATCAAAATCAACGTTTAAGGGTTAAGAGAATTGTAATTTGAAAATAGCCAAGGTGTGGCTGCAACTAACAAAAGAGAAAGGATATTCTGAGATCATCAAATTATTCCAATCATTTTGAAAATCCCAGTGCTTTTTACTTTATGAATTGTTTTGGGTGACACAGTAATGCTGCTGGTAGAGCTGCTGCCTCATAGCACGAGACCTGGGTTCGATCCTGGCCTTGGGTGCTGTCTGTGTGGAGTTTTCATGTTTCTTCCTGTGACCGTGTGGGTTTCCTGGCACATTCCAAAGGAGCAAATTTGCAAGTTAATTGGCTTCTGTAAATTTCCCAGGGTGTGTACAGAGCGGATTTGAAAGTGTGATCATCTGCGTGCACTCAGTCGGGCGAAGGGCCTGTTTTCATGCTGTATCTTCTTAAACTTAAATTAATTAAACTTTGAAGTTTCTTTGCAATGATAAAAAAAAATTTGAAGAGACAATTGGCATATTTGATAGGTGACCAAAGTGAGTTGCCAAAATCATTCCTGGAATAAATTTTGAAGAAGTTTTAACAAAGGGAGGAAACCAGATGATATTTAGTTATACCATGATATTTATTTTCTCTCTGGATTCTTTAAGGCATTGAGCAGGGAACATGTAAGCATGGAGCTGCTTCAGTAAATACTATTATCTCCCAAGAGAGTTGTGGAGGGAAGAGGCAGGGATAATGTCAATACCTTTTTAAATCAATTTGCTGTTTGAGCACTTGACAAATGTAGGTTAGGAATAAAAGTTTGGGCTGTCCATTCAAAATTCAAAATGGTTGACCTTTAAGGACGCATTCTGTAAACTTCTAAGTATTCTTATCTATACCTGGTCAGATATTATTAGGCTTGGCTTTGCTCAGATTAAATGCTGCCACAGTTCTACAGCAAAGCCAACCCCATTTCTCAGATTGCTAGTTTGAGTTACGTCATTCCACACACTGTTTTACTCGCATCCAGCAGAGCTATGTTAATTTAATTTCAATTTAATTTAATTCTTATTTCGAACAGAATAAAAGAATAAAAAGCAAGTGTGAAACAGCATACAAAAACAAAAAACAAAACAAGAATATTTATAAAGTGTCATAAACAATATCTATAAATAAATGAAATCGTATGTGTCCGCAAAGGAGCAGGAAGAAGCCAAAGCTTATTAATTCCCACCCCTTATTCAACTGCTTATAATTATCTTATACAAATTTAGCAGCTATATGTACACCATATGTACACCAGCAGCTATATGTACACCAAATTATTTACATTTATACACTAATCAAATATTTACAGCCATACAAAAAAAGAGAGAAAAAAGAAAAAAGAAAGAAAAAACCCTCATATACTGTACAGTATCTCTTAGTCATATGTATGCTGATGTCTTAATCATAAATTATGAACCATACTTTGAGTTAAGTTTATTGTCAAGTGTACCGAGGTACAGTGAAAAGCTTTTGTTGCTTTTGGCCAGGGGAAAGACAAAATACGTAATTACAATCGAGCCATTGTGGTGCCATCCCATGGTTAGGCCGCTTACTATGTGAGCAGTCGGGGGTAGGGGTCATGTGACTGGGTTAATGGCAGGAAGGAGTTGTCACGAGGTTTCGGGGTGTGCCCTAGTATAAGTATGAGCCCCGGGTCAGCCTTCCCCCATTGGCGTTGTTCTCTTTACTTCAACAATAAAGATCTCTGATTCACCACACGTGGCTTGCTTATTCGCCCGGCGTACCATCCACCGTGTAGGCATGAAGTCTTATTCTTCTAATGCAGCATAGAAACATAGAAAATAGGTGCAGGAGTAGGCCATTCGGCCCTTCGAGCCTGCACCGCCATTTGATATGATCATGGCTGATCATCCAACTCAGTATCCCATCCCTGCCTTCTCTCCATACCCCCTGATCCCTTTAGCCACAAGGGCCACATCTAACTCCCTCTTAAATATAGCCAATGAACTGGCCTCAACTACCTTCTGTGGCAGAGAATTCCACAGATTCACCACTCTCTGTGTAAAAAATGATTTCCTCATCTCGGTCCTAAAAGTCTTCCCTCTTATCCTTAAACTGTGACCCCTAGTTCTGGACTTCCCCAACATCGGGAATAATCTTCCTGCATCTAACCTGTCCAACCCCTTAAGAATTTTGTAAGTTTCTATAAGATCCCCCCTCAGTCTTCTGAATTCCAACGTGTACGTGTAGCATGATCTGGTTAGTGGCTGTGCATCCTCTGTACTCCTGCTCCATGCATAATAATGTAGGTAAAATATGAAAACTACTCCCTCCAATAACACTCTTGCTAAAGAGGTATGTCTTAAAAATGTGTAACAGTAAATAATGCCTCCACTTTGCGAAAGAAGCTGAAATTTTAGCATCACCCACTCCTGCACCTTTGCGGTTGCAGGCTCGAAGGGCCAAATGGCCTCCTCCTGCACCTATTTTCTATGTTTTCTATGTCCTCTTAGTAGACATTGAACTGGCCTTGTTTACTTAGGCCAACAATGTGCAAACTCCCTTTATTTGCAAGACACATGCTTCTGTCAGTGACCTTAGAGGGAGACACAAACTCAAGCAGGGCACAGGAATCAGAGCAAATGTAACCAGTTTCTGATGATAGCATTACAATCCAGCCTTTGCGGATTGCAAGATATGCTATTATCCAGCTGGGCAAGATAAATCCCCTTCATTAATTCTTGATATTTCTATGATTTTGACTTTCTTTGTAATGATTCTAGCTAATCGCACCTGACGCTTAGAAGACGTGGGGAGAATCCCCAGAGTAGGGGAATTGAGAACCAGAGGACGTAGGTTTAAGGTGAAGGGGGAAAGATTTAATAGGAATCTGAGGAGTGACTTGTTCACGCAATGGGTGGTTAAAGGGCTGTCTCACTGTGCGAGTTGACCCACGAGTGACCCAGAGTGAAAGACTCGTGGTTGCGTACGATACTACAAGTTTATGATCCCGAGTTTAACCGAGTTCCCACGGGTATGTCTAAGTTTCCCGTTCACTTCTCATTTCTGCGATGTTCCAAGTTCGTCTCCCGAGTGTACCAAGTTCCTCTCCCGTTAATCTTGAGGCAACAATGTATATCGAAGTGTTTAAAAATCATCACATGTTAAAAAAATGATGTCATGCTTTTTTTTTACATACTATAAAAAGCCTGCCTTGTTTAAATTGGCTCATTTGGAGAAAATGTTTGCAAGAAGGCTATTGGAGTCCAGGTTGGAGCTTCGACTCTGACTCCGCGGTTTTTTCGACCCAGCGCCGCCCGCCCGCGGCGGGACGCCCTCAGACCGCAGACCACGGACCACAAACCGCTGCTTGATGTTGGTGGTCGGCGGTCACAGCACTCCGGAGCGGCGACCCGGCAAGGCATCGCCCGCTCCGTGCATCAGAGGGATAACGGAACTAATCTCCCAGGTCTGTCCCTTCATCAAATGGTGAATCTGCTCCACTAAGACGGCCGTCTCCATATTCAGATTGCAAAGCAGCTAACGCAGCAGGCTGCAGCTCTGTATAACTGAGTGGTGATGGGTGGTGTAAAAGATTGTGATTATGGTAATGTTAAGAATTAAAAGTCATAAAATCAATGTGTGAAATGTGATTCTTATTTTTCAAAGTCTCATAGGAAACAATGAGCGTATAGAGCCCAGGGAGAGGGGGAGAAAGGGACGTACACTCACAGAGGCAGAGTCTCTCAGCCTGTGTGAGAGGGAGGGAGGGAGAGAGAGACACACACACAAGGTGGATGTGAAATCTCACCTACCTGTTTCAGTGACAGGCACCCGCAGCCAGTGAATGAAGCCACCCCCATCTGTCTCCCCTCCTCTCCCTCCACTCTCCACCCTCTCTCCTCCTCACCCCCCCTCCCCCAATTTGGAAATGTCATCCCATCACCCATTCCTTCTCTCCAGAGATGCTGCCTGCCCTCTGAGTTAAAGAGTTCCCACTTGCAGCAGCAAAACAGGCCAGTAAACACAAAACTCATAGATAATATACTAAACAAAGAAAATATATATTAAAAAATCCAGTATTATTGAAAAAATCCCAAAGTCCTTAGTGCAAACAAGGCAGTTTGTAGTTCATAGTTTAGTTAGCATTTGTTGCGTTCAAAAGCCCGATGGTTGTTGGGAAGAAGCTGTTCTTGAACCTGGAGGTCATGGTTTTCAGATTCTTATACCTTCTGCTCAGCAGGAATGAAATGAGAGCATGGCCAGGGTAGTGTGGGTCCATGACAATGCTGGCTGCCTTTTTGAGGCAGCACCTCCTATAGAACCCTTTGATTCAGTAAAGTTCAGTAAAGAGATCGGGAATCTAGCATCATGGCTTGACAATAAAACCCAGCCTTTAACATCCGCATAATGAAAGAGTTGGTGTTGTCCTACGGAACAGGGGTGCAGGAGAGGTGAACACAACCCTGTCTTCTTCAACAGCACTGGTAGAGATGGCTTCTGGATGTGACTGGCAAACCTCAGATTAGGCTGCCATGAAGTGTCATAAAATGTTCTCACGCTGTTCCTCAATACTGGTTTGTCTTAAGGTTGTGAGCTCAGTCCCAAATACACAAAATTTATATATAAACTTCAAGCAATTTTTTATTTTCTACCCGCTCTGTCACCTTATCAATAACTTACTTAACTTTGTTAAGCAGAATTTGTCTTTAAAAAGTCTAAGTAGCTGATATTTCTGTCCCTGATTATTGTTTCTAAAAAGAGTTCCCACGGTAGACGCACGGGCCACAAAGTTAAACGCACGGGCCACTACGTTCTTACAACGAGTTTAAAATGTTTCAAATTTTAACCTCAAGAGTACATTTTACTCGTGGAAAAGTACAAACATGTTTGAACTTTTGCAAGAGTTAACAAGTTTCACGTGTACCTCCCGTTAGCGCCAAGAGTCACTAAGTTGCGTCCACGAGTTCCGACGTTCCCGCTACGTTAATTGTACGTGATTACCACGAGTTAAATTTGTTTTAAACTCGGGGTCACTCGTGGGTCAACTCGCACAGTGAGACAGACCTTTTAGTGTATGGAACAAACTGCCAGAGGAGGTAGTTGAGGTGATTAGACAGGTACATAGATAGGACAGGTTTAGAGGGAGATGGGCCAATCGCAGGCAAGTGGGACTAGTGTAGACAGGGCATGGACAAGTTGGGCTGAAGGGCCTGTTTCCATACTGTATGACTGTGACACGTAGTCAGGAATAATATAGTAATTGAAGAACACATGTCTTGAAAAGGCTCTCAACCTCTCCCAGAAATAAGTCCCTTTTGTCCAATTTATCTTGTTCACCCTCCCTCACTGGTTTCAATTTCATTTGTTTTCTTGTAGAGTGTTGAACAAGCTCACTTAAACTGCCACATCCCTTCCCTTGAGCAGGAATCTGACATTTCTCGGTCTGAAGCATTATCTATCCATTTCCCTCCACAGATGATGCCTGGCCTGCTGAGTTCCAGCATTTTGCTGGTGCAGGCATTTTGTGGATTTTGTCTCCATCTGATCTTGGAGATGTCCATCTCCATCTTGGATTCCAATTGAAATTCCATCTTCACTCTTTGGATCCAGTTATGATCATGCCTATGTTCAAGATATTCGGTTTTTCTTGAAACGTGTTTTGTTGCATTGTTAAATCCAGCACGTTGGCTTTGGACCGATGACGTTTTCTCAACAGTACAATACACAACATTTCTCAATACTACAATCAATGGCATGACCCTTAACATCATTGATGGACAGAGGGATCTTGGGCTCCAAGACCATAACTCCCTGAAAGTGACAACACAAGTAGATAGAGTGGTAAAGAAGGCATGGTGTAGCTTTATAGGACTAGGACTTGATAGATCGATTTTTGATTAGTACAGGTGTCAGAGGTTATGGGGAAAAGGCAGGAGAATGGATGAGGAGGAATAGATAGATCAGCCATGATTGAATGGTGGAGTAGACTTGATGGGCCAAATGGCCTAATCCTATGACTTATGATTTTGTCTGTATTTGGAGTGGTGTGTGCAGTTCTGCTTGCCCTATTGCAGGAAGGATGTGTAGGGTTTGGAAATGGTGCAGAGGAGGTTTACCAAAATGATGCCTGGGTTTGAGGTTTTAGCTGCAGGGAGAGGTTGGATAGAGGTGGATTGATTTGTGGAGGTCGTGGAGAGACCTGGTAGAAGTATATACAATATGAGAGGCATAGATAGGATAGACAGCTCAAACCTTTTTCTCAGGGTAGAAAAAATATAATACTGGAGGTATAGTTTTAAAGTGAGATGGGCAAAGTATGTTTGGCACAGAGGGTGGTGAGTGCCTGGAACACACTGTCAGGATGGTTGTTGAGACAGATACGATAGTAAGCATGCAGGTACAGCAGGCAGTGAAGAAAGCCTTCATAACAAGATGAGCTGAGTATAGGAGCAAAGAAGTTCTTCTAGGTGTACAGGGCCCTGGTGAGACCACACCTGGAGTATTATGTGCAGTTTTGGTCTCCAAATTTTAGGAAGGACATTCTTGCTATTGAGGGAGTGCAGTGTAGGGTCACAAGGTTAATTCCCGGGATGGCGGGACTGTAATATGTTGAAAGAATGTAGCGACTGGGCTTGAATTTAGAAGGATGAGGGGATCTTATTGAAACATATAAGATTATTAAGGGATTGGACACGCTAGAGGCAGGAAACATGTTTCTGATGTTGGGGAAGTCCAGAACCAGGGACCAGTTTAAAAATAAGGGGTAGACCATTTAGAACGGAGTTGAGGACAAACTTTTTCACAGAGTTGTGAATCTGTGGAATTCTCTGCTACACAAGGCAGTGGAGGCCAATTCTCTGGATGCTTTCATAAGAAAGTTAGATAGAGCGCTTAAAGATAGCAGAGTCAAGGGATATGGGGAGAAGGCAGGAACGGGGTAATGATTGTGGATGATCAGCCATGATCACGGTGATTGGCAGTGCTGGCTCGAAGGGCCGAATGGCCTCCTCCTGCACCTATTGTTTATTGATAGTGGCATTTAAGTGTGGAGTGTGGGAGGAAACCAGAGCACCCGGAGAAAATGTTCTAACCACCATGGGTAGAACGTACAAACTCCATACAGACTGCACCCGTAGTTAATATTGAACCCGGGTCTCTGGCGCTGTAAGTCTGGCAGCAAGTCTACCGCTGCACCACTGGAAATAGAAAATCTGAATTGGACCAAGCAATACTTTCCTCTGTGGAATAGTCCAGTTTCAATCCCACTGAGAGGTGGAAGATTGTAACCTTCATGTGATCCGCCCTGTTTCGACGAATGCAATCAACCCGGCGAGCACAATCAAATAAAACAAGTTGTCCTACAACTTTAGGCTGCACGCCATACGCAAGAAGACTCCCAGAGGATCACTTTCAGACCTCTTTTTATCATTACGTAGATGACTGTATTGGTTTATCTTCCTCACATTTGCTGCCAAGCTCCACCTTGCTTTCACTTCTTTCATGTGGTCTTCCTCTGATTTAGGGGCGGCAGGGTAGGGTAGTGGTAGAGCTACCGGCTTACAGCGGCAGATACCTGGTTTCAATGTCAGGTGCTTGTCTGTACCGAGCTTGTACGTTCTCCCTGTGACCTGCGTGGGTTTTCTCCGAGATCTTCGGTTTCTTTCCACACTCCAAAGACGTACAGGTTTGTAGGTTAATTGGCTTGGTATGAAATGTAAAATGTCCCTAGAGTGTGCAGGCTAGTGTAAGTGTGCGGGGATCGCTGGTCGGTGCAAACTCAGTGGGCCGAAGGGCCTGTTTCCGTGCTGTATCCCTAAACTAAACTAGTTATTTTCTTGACCTTTTCATATCAGAATAGGCTAGCGACCATCATCTTCTACATACCACAGATTCATACAGCTGCCTTGATTACACCTCCTCTCCTGCTTCCTGTAAGACCTACATTCCTTTCTCCCAGTTTCTCCAGCTTTATGGCATCTACTCTGTTGGTGGACATTTAGAAACATAGAAAATAGGTGCAGAAGGAGGCCATTCGGCCCTTCGAGCCAGCACCGCCATTCATTGTGATCATGGCTGATCGTCCCCAATCAATAACCCGTACCTGCCTTCTCCCCATATCCCTTGATTCCACTACCCCCTAGAGCTCTATCTAACTCATTCTTGAATCCATCCAGTGATTTGGCCTCCACTGCCCTCTGTGGCAGGGAATTCCACAAATTCACAACTCTGGGAGGAAAGGTTTTTTCTCACATCAGTCCTAAATGGCCTCCCCTTTATTCTAAGACTGCGGCCCCTGGTTCTGGACTCACCCAACATTGGGAACATTTTTCCTGCATCTTGCTTGTCCATTCCTTTTATAATTTTATGTTTCTATAAGATCCCCCCCTCATCCTTCTAAACTCCAGTGAATACAAGCCTAGTCTTTTCAATCTTTCCTCATATGACAGTCCCGCTATCCCCATTTGTTTCATTTCATTTGTCTGAAGAAGGGTGAAGAAGGGTCTCAACCCAGTGTCATCTATCCATGTTCTCCAGAGATGCTGCCTGACCTGCTGAGTTACTCCAGCACTTTGTGTCCTTTTGTTTCATTCCCTTGCACTTCTGCTCTCATTCCCCCCATTCTGCATTGTCCATGATTTCCACCAGCTTCAATAGGAAGCCAGCACCAGTCATTTATTTCTCCCCTTCCAGTTCAGCATTCTAAACCAACTGCTTTCTTTCCAATGGTCTGACTCACACATCCGCCTCCACCAGTACCCATATCCTCCTCAAGGCACCTTCTCATGCAACGCTACCCCTTTTATCCCTTCCCACCATCCATGGACCTTGTCCATTACTTGTATTCTTCTAATGTAGCGTGCTACATATGGTGCTCACTCTGGGGATTTCACTTCATCAGAGGAACCAAATACAGAATGCTCTTTTGTTGAAATACCTCTTGTCAATTCATAACGATAAGCCTGAACTTTCAGTTATATTTGTCGGATATTGTTACGGCAGAGATAGATAGATTCTTGATTAGTACGGGTGTCAGGGGTTACGGGGAGAAGGCAGGAGAATGGAGTTAGGAGGGAAAGATAAATCATCCATGATTGAATGGCAGCGTCGACTTGATGGGCTGAATGGCCTAATTCTGCTCGTCATTTATGAACCTTTCACTTTAATTCTCCATTGCATTCCCATTCTCACCTCAGTCGTAGACCTTTTACACTGCCCCAAGGAAGGCTAGTCTGAAGAAGGCTCCGGACCCAAAACTTCATCCATCGACGTTCTCCAGAGATCCCGCCTGAGACGCTGAGTTAATCCAGCAATTTGTTTATCTATGTTTTGTAAACCAACATTCGCAGTTCCTTGTTTCTACAAGGCTAGTGTAATATCAGTTCAGTTTGTCACGTGTACCGAGGTACAGTGAAAAGCCTTTGCTGCGTGCTATGCAGTCAGCAGAAAGACAATATATGATTACAATCGAGCCATTCACAGTGTACAGATACACCATAAGGGAATAACGTTTAGTGCAAAGTAAAGCAAGCAAAGTCCAATCGAATAAAATCCAAGGATCACCAAAGAGGTAGATAGTAGTTCAGCACTGCTCTCTGGTTATTGTAGGATGATTCAATTGCCTGATAACAGCTGGGAATATAGTGTTCCTGAATCTGGAGGTGTGAGTTCTCACACAACTATACCTTTTGCCTGATGGGAGAGGGGAGAAGAGGGAGTGGCCAAGGTACTACTCGTCATTTATTATGTTGCTGGCCTTGCCGAGGCAGCGTAAGGTATAAAGAGAGTCGATGAACCCGGGCATGTTCTCACCTGGCACATACTGTACCACTCTGCAGGACTCAGCATTGCTTATCTGAAACGGCTGAAATCAACCTTTCCATTTTCATCGACCCAAAAGGATAATCCAGTTTGTTTTCTTCATTGATGATGCCTGACATAATGAGTATTTCCAGTTTTTTAATTTTTTTTTCCAGATTTCCAGCATCTGCTTCTCCGGTGTGTATCTCACAGAACCAGAAATTTCCCATTGAACTATTTTTCCTGTTTACATTCATCTCCTTCTCTTTACTTCTCCAGTTATCAAAGAGCCTGCAATCAACAAGCTTTCACCATCCCATCTTAGTTGACACCAAGATCACTCCATAGATGCTGCTGCACCCGCTGAGTTTCTCCAGCCCTTTTGTCTACCTTAGTTGACACCAATACCAATTGTCATTCGGTCTGTCTCGGTCTTCACCTTTCTCTGCACTGCCTCCCGTCCATTTAACATGAAATATGTTTGATTTCTCTTGGTTCTGATGAAAAGTCAACAAGTTGAGAGATTGCCCCCCATTTTCCTCAACACAGTTATTGCCGGACTTGCTCAATAGTTCCACCATTTTCTGTTTTTATTTCGGGCTCAATTTTACACACAAAAAAAGATTAAATTGTTGCAGGATGATAACTAGGCAAACACATTTTGGGAAGGTGAGAAGGGTGGCGAGGGAAAGAGGGATATTGTTGTTTACCAGTGTGATTAAAACAATAATTAAATTTGGGGCTATCAAGTGCTTTATCAGTTATGGTGATAATACAGTTTCTGGATTCTCCCCATAGTGTATAAGTAACTTCTCAGAATGGAAATCTGCATTCCTGAAGAAGGGTCCCCGGCCCAAAACATCGCCTATCCCGTTCCCTCCACGGATGCTGCCTGACCTGCTGAGTTGCTCAAGCACTTTGTGTTTTGCTGAAGATTCCAGCATCCTCGTGTCTCTGACGCGCATTCTTTGCCTGATCTTCCTTGCTCGTTTCTTCAATTGTGTACTGAAACGTCCGAGCAAGTCAGCTGTATCAAGCCCATTGTCAAAAGATAGGAATAAAACCCGGCAGGTCATCCGCCACAACTTAAGGCACCAGTTTTAGACCAAGCTCCCAGCCCCAGCAGCCTGGCATTGTCTTTCCCATAAATATTTGTGATCTTGTGCCCAATTAGGGAAAGTTTTCCCACAAACCAGCCCAGAGCAGGCTGGCGCAGTCTACATCCCTTCTTCATTTCAATGCAATGTTGGGATAATTACCTCTGTGAACATGAACTGGTCATCTCCCTCTTGGTACGGCCGTGTCAAGCACGGAAATCTGGCTTCGATTCTCACACCGCTCCCAGCTCCATTATAATATTTCAAGATAAAAGTCTCTGGAGCTCTCAATATAATTTCTCACTAGGTAAATAAACTCTGTGTACTATCAAAACGCTTTGAGATGTTTGTTAGTTGGAGGTGTATATAAATGCTCGAGGAATGTCCAAAAGCAACTCTACTAGTAGTCTTATAAAATTGTCCTAACCAGCATAATTGTGGTTGAAAGGATACTTATGGAACAATCTACCTTTTTGATACCCGCGGGACCAAATATGCAAAGAAATATTTGGCTCACTGAACCTAATGGACCGTGAAACTGTGTGGAGGATGAAAACAGATGGGCAGAAGGTCAAAGCACTGAGTGATTCTCACATTAGATGTTGTGACCAATTGAGTCCGATTATATTCTGATATCCAATTTTAAAGATGGACTTTTCCCACAACTGCTTACCCATCGCTTGCTAAGCTTGTCGGCCCTTCTTGCGGAAAGAACTGAGCATTTCACAAAGTACAAAAATGTGCATGTTACTGCTGAGCACACTAACAATTAACTAAACTATTTCCCCCACTTCCGGCATCCGAAGGTGAACAGGGCACTGACTGATTCTTTTCCATCCAGAATCTGTTTCTTCAAGACAGTTGTTTGGCGACTTTTGGTCGAAAGTAGAATAGTTCTAAATTAACCGTCTATGACTTTTGCTACCCGTCATCACTTCCAGTTTCGGAAATTAATTGTCCCTTTTCCTTCAGACGTTTCACTAAACAACTTGTGATCCCCAGAGCGCCGCCTTTGAGGAAGCGGACAAAGTTATCCCCGATTAGCGGACCCATAGCAAAAATGTTATCCTCTTTGGTGCACTCAAATGTGTAGGGATTAATGTCAATGGGATTTTGCTTACAGGAAATGGGTTTACTTGGATCTAATCCCAGGTGCTTCCCATGCTCTTTAAGAAAGGACAAATTAGGGTAGGTACCTATCAGCACCAGGGCCATTGAGATACTTAGAACGATGTTCCTTCCTGAAGTTGGTTGAAGAGTGCATTTCATATCTGGTAGGAATGAGACGATGCGTGTCTCGGGAAAGCTCGTGTAGTTAGAGTGGGGGGTGTTGATGTAGCCCTGCTTGCACATCTTGTGATAGACCTTGTGATACTCGGGATAAAGCTTCTTTGGAAGCTGCTTGAAGATCAGGGCTGGGTCGGTGACGCTTTTCCGGAAGGCGTGAACGACGGGGACGCTGTGGTGGTGCGCGCACAAGACCGCGTCGGCTGCGGTCAGCCCGGCCCCCACGACGAGAACGGGATCCGACGCCTGACCCACTTTGCAGCTTTGGACGGCCAACTCGAAGGCCGAGACGCTGTGAAAGACAAAGGGCAGGTCTTCACCCTCCACCCCGAGTCTAGCTGGTAAGTCGTATGTGCCGGTGGCCAAGACAACATTTTCAGCATAAAGGCAAAAAGGCACATGTGATCCATCTCCAATTCTCTGATATCCTCGGACTTCCCAAAGGCTGGGAGGCAACCCATTGTCAGTCGTAAACAGCTGCGGTGTGGTGGAATCTAGTTTGCTCTTCGGCAGTTTGCCCTTTGCACACTTCTGATCTTGCTGAAGCTTTGAGACAGAAGTGACACAGGTATTGTCAATAAAGTTTTTCTGCAGACCCATAATCTTAACATAGTCTTTATAATATGAAGCCACTTCTTCTGTTGTTGCTCTATCGTTCATCAGGTTCCTGTGGAAAACATATTGATATCAAATAAAAACTGTTATTAGATCGTCAAACATTAATGCTTGACATAGTTGCTGCTACAATTAGTCTATCAATTGGTATGCTGTTGCGAAGAAATTATGTCTGTGATTCTTGAGGGATTAATGAGGTGCAAATCATTCATTTCTTGTCATTACTGGAATCATTAATTCATTAATTTTATGGTCATTACTGGATCCACATGTGTGGAACACATGGCAATGTACATCTATATCGGGATGATTTAGACTTTAAACTTTACTTTAGAGATACAGCACGGAAACAGACCATTCTGCCCACCGAGTCTGTGCCGACCAGTGATCACTCCGTACACTAGCACTATCCTACACACACTAGGGACAATTTACAATGTTTTAACCGAACCCAATTAACCTACAAACCTGTATGTCTTTGGAGTGTGTGAGGAAACCGGAAGTAGCTGGAGAAAACTCATGTGCTCACAGGGAGAACGCACAAACTCTAAGGTAGAAACTCAGCGGGTACGGCAGCATCTATGGAGCAAAGGAAATAGGCAACGTTTCGGACCGAAACCCTTCTTCAGACCCGAAACGTTGCCTATTTCCTTCGCTCCATAGATGCTGCCGTACCCACTGAGTTTCTCCAGCAATTTTGTCTACCTTCGATTTTCCAGCATCTGCAGTTCCTTCTTGAACGCACAAACTCTATACAGATGGCACCTGTAGTCGGGATCGAACACAGGACTCTGGCGCCCTAAGACAGCAACTCTACCGCTGTGCCACTGTGCTGCCCTTGTGCAAGTTGAGGAGGGAACTACGAGGTGAAATGTACCAAATGCTCTTGGCCTTCAAATATTGGGGGATACTTCTGATGAAAGACATCAATGGACCTTGCAGAAGGGACACATCACAGCAATGAGGCTCTGGTGGAGGAAAGAGTGAATTTTCTCAAAACGTCAAATGGAAATGTCAAAGACTAGAGGACATATCGTTAAGGTGAGAGGGGCAAAGTTTAAAGGAGATGTGCGGAGCAAGTAGAGAGTTGTGTGTGCCTGGAACGCACTGCCAGGAATGGTGGTGAAGGCAGATACCATAGGGGCATGTAGGAGACTTTTAGATAGGCACATGGATATACAGGAAATGGAACGATACGGATCACGTGCAGGCAGTGCAAATTAGTCTAAATTGGCATCATATTCAGCATGGACATCGTGGGATAAGGGGCCTGTTCCGAAGCTTTCTCAAAAGTTTAGTTTAGTTTAGAGATACAGCATGGAAATAGGCCCTTCAGCTCACCGAGTCCATGTTGACCATTGATTACCCGTTCACACTAATTCTACGTTACCCCACTTTCTCATTCACTCCCTACACAGTTAGGGCAATTTATAAAAGCCATTGAGGCCTACATGCCCACACATCTTTGCACTGTAATAGGAAACCCATGCGGTCACAGGGAGAATGGGATGCAAGCAGAAGCCTCCACGTGGCGCATCCCGGGCAATGCTGACGGCAGAAACTGTACCACAGTGACTGACCGAAGTAGCCAATTCTGCAACCACCGACCGTCAACCATCACTGACCGTGATATAGAAGATGGCCGGACATGAGGAAGAAGACAGGGAGAATGTGCAAACTCCACACAGACAGCACCCATGATCAGAATCAAACCCAGGTCTGTGGCATTGTGAGGCAGCAGTTCTACCCGCTGCACCACTATGATTTCCTCAACTTGCACGTCAACACAATTTAAACATATACTGCTATATACCGTCGTATACTGCTTGTCTAGAACTACTATCTACCTCATTGGTGACCCTCGGACTATCTTTGATCGGACTTTACTGGCTTTAACATGCACTAAACATGATTCCCTTATCATGTATCTGTACACTGTGAAAGGCTTGTAATCATGTATTGTCTTTCCGCTGACTGGTTAGCACGCAACAAAAGCTTTTCACTGTACCTCAGTACATGTGACAATAAATTAAACTGAAATTGGGTCTATGCATCCTATACATTTGGATTGGATAAAGCTGCACTGTTGCTTATGTTCTATATACAATTGTATCACTTATTTTTGCCTTCTTTTTCAAAATGAAGTTCGAAATAATGTCCGTGTACTTTCAGCCTTATGTGAAAGATGATGTCATTTACGAAATTGATTAATTCTGTCGACAAATTCACGTAATCTTTTCTGTCGACAAATTCACGCCTCCGACATGCCCCTATGGTATCTGCGTTCATCCCCATTCCTGGCAGTGCATTCCAGGCACACACAACTCTCTACAAAGAAAACTTGCTCCGCACATCTCCTTTAAACTTTGCCCCTCTCACCTTAAAGATGTTCTAAGCAGGCATGGTAGAAAGTCTATACGTCCGTAAACATTCCCTGGCACATTGCACAAAGGAGCACCTGATCAATATTTCCCCCAGACATAATGAATTCTTAACATCAAGTTGGACTAAGCTTTAGGCCAGGAAGTACAAAGCCATTAGTTGCTTTGGAGCTATTTGGAACAATTTAGATAACATTTCACAAACAAAGGATTTGTAAGATTAGTAATGGAATCTAATTATTTCCACCTGCAAAACCAGTTGGATGTGGGAGGAGAATATCAAACTAATACATTTCACATAATGGTTTGAAATATTATCTACTCTCCAGGAGCATTGGTGAGCCAAGGTCATCACAAGATTATTGGAAAGAATATATGTTTTTTTTTTTAATGGCACAGCTACCATTAAATGAACCAATAATTAGATGTCATTTGACCTGGGTTTTTTAACATTCAAATTTCCTCTACCCTCAGCGATGAAGGTGTTATTTGGCACACTTGCTTTCCTCTGTCAGGGCACTGAGTAGAAGATAGACACAAAATGCTGGAGTAACTCAGTGGGACAGGCAGCATCTCTGGAGAGAAGAGTGGGTGACGTTTCGGGTCAAGACGCTTCGTCATTAAGCTGGAAGGGCGGCAGAAAAGATTCACAAGGATGTTACTGGAACTGGAGGGCTTAGGTTGGAAAAGAGAGGCTGAGTAGGCTGGAACATTTTTCCCTTGAGCACAGGAGGCTGAGGGGTGATATTATAGAGGTAATCAAATCATGAGGGGCAAAGATAGTTATCTTTGTCAGTTAGTTATCCAGGATTAGGAAGTCTGAAACTAGAGGCCATTGTTTTAAGGTGAGGAAAAAGATTTGAAAAGTACCAGAGGGACAACTTACTCGCAAGGTGAATGTGGAATACGCTGTCAGAAGAGGCAACAGAGGTGGATAAAACTAGCTATGTGGGAAAGGTTTAAAGGACATTAAGGAAAGGGTTCGAGGCATATGGGTCAAATTAAGGCAAATGGGCCCAGCTCAGGTATACAATTCAGGTAGACAAGCTTGGTTTAATTTAGTTTAGCATAGTTTAGTTTAGTTTAGAGATACTGCGCGTAAACAGGCCCTTCGGCCCACTGAGTCCGCGCCGACATGCGATCCCCGCACACCAATACTATCCTACACACACACACACACTAGGGACAATTTACAATTTTACCGGCCAATTAACCTGCAAACCTTTGGAGTGTGGGAGGAAACCCTAGCACCCGGAGAAAGCCCACGCAGGTCACGGGCAGAACGTACAAACTCCGAACAGACAGCGCTCGTGGGCAAGAATCGAACCCAGGTCCCTGGCGCTTTAAGGCAGCAACTCTACCGCTGCTCCACCGTGCCGTCACATTGGTCTTGCACTTACGGTCCTGTTCCCATGCTATACAAATCTTCCAATATTTTTCAATCCTTAATTGTCACTACTTTGGGCTATAATATAATTGGATGTCTTTTTAAAACTGCAGCTTTATTTCGATCTATATTTTACTTTTGAATAATTTACTTTTTACTCCACGGATGCTGCCTGACCCGCTGAGTTACCCCAGCACTTTGTGTTTTGCTCTCAAGACTCCAGCATCTGCAGTTCCTCGTGTCGACAAGACTATCGGGTTTGATTGTTAACTTTCTTTCAGTCTCATCAAGGTGATGTTGACTTACTGAGTATTTCAGGCATTCCGTGTTTTCATTTCAAATTTCAAACATTCGGAGTAATTTGCTCTGATATTAGCTTTTCTCAGCAAATATTTTACAATTTATTTGTACCTCCATTTACCATTGGTCCAGTCTTTTAGCTTCAAGCCTGGTAGCTCCATCCAATTGTTCAGACTAATTGTTAGCATGGACCCTTCCATCATCTAAAAACACAGATTATTTTTCCATTATTGAGAGATTAAGTAAAGGGGTCCACAGCACTGATAGAATTTACGGTTGAAAGAGTAAAATATCTTATGTTATACAGATAGCCATTGTGGATAGATTTGTGCATAGTTCATACGACTTAGGAGCAGAATTATGCTATTCGGCCCATCGGGTAATCTATTTTTCCCCTCTCAACCCCATTCTCCCCGTAACCTTTGACACCCTTACTAATCAAAAGAAGCTGGAAGGTAGATGGTAATCAAGAAGGTTTATAGAGGGTGGCAGAGTTGCGCAACGGAAGAGCTACTGCCTTACACTGCTAGAGAGCCGAGTTCGATCCTGACTAGTGGTGCTGTCTGTACAGAATTTGTACATGGTTCCTGTGACCATATGGGTTTTCTCCGGGTGTTCCAGTTTACTCCCACACTCCAAAGACGTACAGGTTTGTAGGATAATTGTACATTGTCCCTCGTATGTGGGGTAAGTGCTAGTGTAGGGGGATCGCTGGTTGGCGCAGACTCAGTGGGCCGAAGGGCCTATTTCCGTGCTGTATCTCTAAAGTCTAAAGTAAAGTCCACTCAAGACTCAAGACGTACTTTCTTTGGCTCAGGCTTTGGGTTATCCTGAGGGTCTGAAAGGCTCATTATCAGAAGAAGTCCTTTACCCAGAGTCTTTTACCCAAGGGCGGGGGAAACGAGAACCAGAGGACATAGGTTTAAGGTGAGAGGGGCAAGATTTAATACGAACACGAGGGGCAACTTTTTCACTCAGATAATAATAATAATTCATTTTATTTACTGGCGCCTTTCTAAAACCCAAGGACACCTTACAAGGCATAGAATCATAAAAATACAAAACACATAATCGGAATAAATTAAATATAAAAACACCACAGTACACAAATCAAGGACAGAATTCAATTTCAAAAGCACAAAAAGAAAATAAGAAACACAATTTGAAGATGGTGGTGAGTATATGGAACGAGCTGCCAGGGGAGGTAGTTGAGGCACGTACAGACAGCAACATTTGGACACTTGGACAGCTACATGGATAGGAAAGGTTTCGAAGGGATTTGGGACCAATGCGGGGAAAATAGGACGCGTATATGATGCGTCTTGATCAGCATGGACAAGTCGGGATATAGGGTCTGTTTCCATCACCTATCCATTTTCTCCAGAGATGCTGCCTGTCCCGCTGAGTTACTCCAGCACCTTGTGTCTATCGTTAAATGTCCTTTCGTATTCCATGTGCCCACCCCAGCCCAGGCAGTATCTCGTGTGGGAAGGAACAGCAGCTGCTGGTTTACACCGAAGATAGACACAAAACTCAGTGGAGTCATTCAGCGGGAAAGGCAGCATCTGTGGAGAGAAGGAATGGATGACGTTTCAGGTCGAGACGAAACATCACCTACACCTTCTCTCCAGAGATGCTGTCTGTCCCCGCTGAGTTACTCAAGCATTTTGTGTCTATCCAAGCAATTTCTTCCTCGTTCACATTAATAACATCAATACATCTACCTATCTTTGCTGAGCTACAGAGCATTATGCTGCCTGGAACAGATACCTACATGCCATGCACCACCAGGCAGTCCTTTCCCCAGCACAACGTGAGGAATGCCGTTGTGTTTCTCTAGTTTCCACTGTAGGACTGAAGGATAATCAAACCGAAAGTCTGCTTCAGGATGAAGGAGGGTATCAAAGAGCAGTGCCACTGGGTTCGAAGACCTGCCTTCAAGCCCTTCCGAAAGGTATTCCAAATCCTGAAAAAGATAAATATATCAATAATATGCAAGGATTCTTCTTGCAATAATAGTATCTTAGACTTTAGAATTTAGAGATACAGCATTGAATTAGCAAATTTGCAGATGACACAAAGCTGGGTGGCAGTGTGAACTGTGAGGAGGATGCTATGAGGATGCAGGGTGACTTGGACAGGTTGGGTGAGTGGGCAGATACATGGCAGATGCAGGCTAATGTGGATAAATGTGAGGTTATCCACTTTGGGGGCAAAAACAGGAAGGCAGATTATTATTATCCAAATGGTGTCAAGTTGGGAAAAGGGGAAGTACAACGAGACCTGGGGCTCCTTGTTCATCAGTCACTGAACGTAAGCATGCAGGTGCAGCAGGCAGTGAAGAAAGCGAATGGCATGTTGGCCTTCATAACAAGAGGAATTGAATATAGGAGCTGAGAGGTCCTTCTGCAGTTGTACAGAGCCCTAGTGAGACCACACCAGGAGTATTGTGTGCAGTTTTGGTCTCCAAATTTGTGGAAGGACATTCTTGCTATTGAGGGAGTGCAGCGTAGGTTCACAAGGTTAATTCCCGGGATGGCGGGACTGTCATATGGAGCAGCTGGGCTTGTATACTCTGGAATTTCTGGAATTGTGAACCTGTGAAATTCTCTGCCAGAGAGGCCAATTCTCGGGATGCTTTCAAGAGACTTAGATAGAGCTCTTAGAGACAGCAGAGTCAGGGGATATAGGGAGAAGGCAGGAACGGGGTACTGATTGTGGATGATCAGCCATGATCACAGTGAATGGCGGTGCTGGCTCGAAGGGCCGAATGGCCTACTACTGCACCTATTGTCTATTGAAACTGTAGATACAGGGCGGAAACAGGCCCTCCGGCCCACCGAGTCGGCGCCGAGCAGCAATCACCCCGTGCACTAGCACTATCCTATACACTGGTGACAATATACAGTTTCACCAAAGCCAAATAACCGAGGCCCTATGTATTTTCAGTAAGATTAAAAGCTCTTCTAACAGAGCCAACATACCAATTGACATTCCGAAACACTCGCTACACCTGTATATAGGAAATCGTCGTCATGGATATGCCGGGCCCTCTGAATATAAACAAATGCTAATCGCACACTTTAAAAAAAAACCAATATGATAACTACCAATCATTATACTATAAATAGTTCATACCAATGTTTTCTGCCTTTTGTTTCTTCTTATCTCGACCTGAATATATAGAACATAGAACAGTACAGCTGAGGAATAGGCTCTTTGGCCCACAATCTCCGCACCGAATGTGATGCCAGATTAAACCAATCTCTTCAGCCTGCACGTGACCAATACCCCTCGATTTCCAACATATCCATGTCCCTATCCAAAAGCCTCTTAGATGCCACCGTAATATCAGCCTCCACCACCACCCCTGGCAGAGCGTTTGAGGCACCCACCACTCTCTCTGCAAAAAAACATGCCCACTCATATTAAAGCTATGCCCTCGAGTCTCTTTAGACTTTAGAGATACTGCGACATTGTGACTCCAAGTCCATATCGTAATCTGCAAAGCCATGATAATTTTTCAACACTGAATACAGAGAGAAATGTGAGATGTTGCATTTTGGGATGTCGAACAAGGGCAGGACCTACACAGTAAATGGTAGGCCTCTGGGTAGTGTTGTAGAGCAGAGCGATCTAGGAGTACAGGTGCATGGTTCCTTGAAGGTCGAGTCGCAGGTAGATAATGTGGTCAAAAAGGCGTCTGGCACTTTGGCCTTCATCAGTCAGAGTATTGACAATGGACAATAGGTGCAGGAGTAGGCCATTCGGAGTATATAAGTTGGGAGGTCATTTGTAGTTGTATAAGACGTTGGTGAGACCGCATTTAGATTATTGTGTTCAGTTCTGGGCACCATGTTATAGGAAAGATATTGTCAAGCTTGAAAGGGTACAGAAAATAATTACGAGGATGTTGCCAGGACTAGAGGGTGTGAGGTATAGGGAGAGGTTGAGTAGGCTGGGTCTCTATTCCATGGAGCGCAGAAGGAGGATGGGAGATCTTATAGAGGTGTACAAAATCATGAGAGGAATAGATCGGGTAGATGCAGTCTCTTGCCCAGAGTAGGGGAATCGAGGACCAGAGGACATATGTTCAAGGTGAAGGGGAAAAGATTTAATAGGAATCATATTAATACCCATACACCAACCACACAGAGGGTGGTGGGTGTATGGAACAAGCTGCCAGAGGAGGTAGTTGAGGCTGGAACTATAATCGTTTAAGCAACAGTTAGGCAGGTACATGGATAGGACAGGTTTGGAGAGATATGGACCAAGCGCAGGCAAGTGGGACCAGTTTAGCTGGGACATGTTGGCCGATGTGGGCGAGTTGGGCCGAAGGGCCTGTTTCCACACTGTATCACTCTATGAACAGTAGCTCAGCAATAGAGTCGCTGTCTTACAGCACCAGAGACCCGAGGATTGATCCTGACTACAGATGCTGTCTGTACGGTGTTTGTACGTTCTCCCCGTGACTGCTTTTCTCCAGGTGCTCCGGTTTCCTCCCACAATCCAAAGACGAACAGGTTTGTAGGTTAATTGGCTCCAGTAAAATTGTAACTTGTCCCAAGTGTGTAAGATAGTATTAGTGTATGGGATGGTTGGTGGTCGGAGCGGACCTGGTGGGCCGAGGAGCTTGTTTATGCACTTTATTTCTAAAGTCTAAATCTTGTAATGCCATGCTTAACAAATTTAACTTACAGGTGGCAGAGTGAATGCTTAAAATATTCAATTTTTTAAGACCACACCTGGAGTATTGTGTGCAGTTTTGGTCCCCTAATTTGAAGAAGGACATTCTTGCTATTGAGGGAGTGCAGCGTAGGTTTACAAGGTTAATTTCTGGGATGGCGGGACTCTCATATGCTGAGAGAATGGAGCAGCTGGGCTTGTACACTCTGGAGTTTAGAAGGATGAGAGGGAATCTCATTGAAACATATAAGATTGTTAAGGGCTTGGACACGCTAGAGGCAGGAAACATGTTCCCAATGTTGGGGGAGTCCAGAACCAGGGGCCACAGTTTAAGAATAAGGAGTAAGCCATTTAGAACGGAGACGAGGAAACACTTTTTCTCACAGAGAGTGGTGAGTCTGTGGAATTCTCTGCCTCAGAGGGCGGTGGAGGCAGGTTCTCTGGATGCTTTCAAGAGTGAGCTAGATAGGGCTCTTAAAAATACCGGAGTCAGGGAATAGGGGGAGAAGGCAGGAACGGGGCACTGATTGGGGATGATCAGCCCATTGAATGGCGGTGCTGGATCGAAGGGCCGAATGGCCTACTCCTGCACCTATTGTCTATTCCACATTGAACGTGTTTAATTTCTGACATCATAAATTTTGTATGTAACCTTTATTGTCCACACTGCTAAACTGTCATCTTTTTAATGTAATTTAAAATAGAAAATAAACTTGCTTTGAAAGATTATCGTTTAGTAGCCTGAAAAATTAATAGAAAATACAAAATAAACTTGCATTGAAAAATTAAAGTTTGGTAGTTTGAAAAATTAATGTGAAATAAAAAATAAAAACATATTAGAAAGATTAAAGGTTAGTATAGTTTTGCATATTTCAAAATTGCTCAATATTAATAGAAACTAAAAAGGAAATAAAAATGAATGCATAAATGGACGAAACATTAGTAGTACAACCAACCTGATCTACAACTGAAAAATTAATTCCTTCTTCCAATTTGTTGTGAAGGATTGGGTTTGGATGTACTGCTCCAGATGCCATGTACGGTCTGTATCCAGACAGCAGGTAGGAAAGACATATTCCAGAGGGACCATTTCCTGCAATGGGAAAGTTTTGCAAAATTGTTATATGAAAGTTCTTAGACAAATTTAAACCAAAATGTGACATTGACTTCAACTTTCCTGCAGATCAATGTGGGGAAACATGTTTTTCATATTTCATGTCATTTTATTCACCGTTGATTGTAAAATCATGCCAACCATATAAGGGAGCTGGGGAAGGGGCAAACAATACAGGTTCCATCCCTCAAAAAAAGGAATTGGTGACGTTTTGGGTCTGAAGAAGGGCCACGACCCAAAATGTTACCTATTCCTTCTCTCCTGACCCGCTAAGTTACTCCGGCATTTTGTGTTTATCTCCGGTGTAAACCAGCATCTGCAGTTCCTTCCTACACAACCATTCAAGTTTGTTTGCTATAGAGGCCAAGTTAAAATAGTCACCTACAACTTTTCACTTAACGTTAAGATTCACCTTTTCTTTAAAATCTCAAAAATGAAATTGCAAAATAATGAAGAATATAAAACTTGAATATTTCTACGTTGGCGTAAGTGACAAAATAATGAAGCATTCATACATAGCTATCCCAAATTAGTTTGTGAAACTATTTCCAAGTGATTAAATTAAATGCTTAATTACTGTTATCACTTGTGCAAAAGTAGAAAAAAATGTATTAGTCTGAAGAAGGGTCTCGACCCGAAACGTCACCCATTCCTTCTCTCCAGAGATGCTGCCTGATCCGGAGATACTCCAGTATTTTGTGTCTCTCTTCGGTGTAAACCAGCATCTGCGGTTCCTTCCTGCGCTTTATATTTTTATTTGTGTTTTGAAATAGTAATAATAAAACAATTTTGGGCAGGTTTCAGGTTTGTACGAATGTGATCTGTCCACAACACAGGACAATCAGAGTGAGATGATGACTAGTGAGTAATGTGTGGTTCCCATACAAAGCTGCTGACAACCTTCTGTCCTTCATTTCATAGCTGGCCTGCCTGCAAATGGTGCAGGCTCTATAGGCTACCCAGGTCTTTGGGCAAGCAATTCCAATGCAAATCCAGCAGCCTTTGACAGCTCATAATCAGAGACATTTAAAAAACAATTGGAATTGACTGAGGTAAACACAATCTATTTTAAAAAGTTAAAAAATAAAAAGTTAAAACAATTTAAAATCTCTAATTTATTCAATGATAAATAGATAGAGAAAAAAAATGTTTAGAATTAGGAGCTTATTATTATCATGTGTATCACAGGGTGGATTGAAAAGCTTTGTTTTGCATGCTCCAATCAAGTTAGATAATACACAAGTGCTGGGATACCACAGTGGGTCAGGCAGCGTCTCTGGAGGACATGGATGGGTGACCTTTCAGGTCAGGACCCTTCTTCACACTTTTCCGGGTCCGAAATGTTGCCCAACCATGTCCCCCAGAGATGCTGCCAAAAGGGCCTGTCCTGCTTTCCCGAGTTACTCACGAATTCTCCCGAGTTTTCCCCCTGATTCAAACTCGGAGATGCCAGCCGTAGGTATTCGGGGCTATTTTTTTTACTCGTGGACATTTTTCAACATGCTGAAAAAACGTCCCGACTTACCTGATGCCCCGAGTACCCACGGCTGGCATTACGAGCCGCTACGAAATATCTATGGACTCCTACGGCCTCGCTACGGACATTCCCCGAGTTTGAATCAAGGGGAAAACTCGGGAGAATTTGTGAGTAACTCGGGAAAGTGGGACAGGGGCTTGACCTGCTGAGTTACTCCAGCACTTTGTGTTATGTTGGTAAACCAGCACCTGCAGTTCCTTGTGTCTCCAAGTCAGACAATGCCATACAAAAATACAATCAAGCCAAACTCACGTTCAATAGATGGAGCAAAGGGGAAGATACAGAGTGTGGACTACAGTTCTCAGCATTGTAGTACAACCGTTCCAGAGATGACGTCCAATGCCCACAATGAGATTGAGGAGAATCAGACTGAACCTTAGCTAATGGACGGACTGTTCAGAAGTCTGATAACAAGGGACAGAAATATTCCCAAGTTTGGTGGTAGTGAATAATACCTTCGTGGTTAAGGTAAGCAATCCAACTTAAAGGAACCAGGCTGTGCTAAATATACTGGTTAAGTCTGTTGGAATGTTGGGAGCCTGTTGGGAGCATATCTAGTCCAATAAGTTGGAGTTATTAACTTGGGTAAGTTATTACTGACCTTAGTAAGTCCATGTCTGAGTAAGAAAGTGCAACAATTCACACATCTGACTTTGAAACATTCCCTATTTCTGCACTGTACCCCTTGGCCCAGTGCTTAAAGCTCTGTAGATTGGAATAATATGTTTTGACTGGTAGATAAATAGGAATGGCTACATTGAGCCAAGGCCAACTAGGTCTCAGCACACTGATGCAATTAGTAGAGGCACATCAGCGCCTCTACTTCCTGAGAAGATTACGGAAGGTCGGTATGTCAAAGAGGACTCTCTCGAACTTCTACAGGTGCACAATAGAGTGAATACTGACTAGCTGCATCGTGGCCTGGTATGGCAATTGGAATGTCCAGGAGCGGTAAAGACTGCAGAAAGTTGTGACCACTACCCAGTCCATCACCGGCTCTGACCTCCCCACCATCGAAGGGATCTATTGCAGTCGCTGCCTCAAAAAGGCTGCCAACATCATCAAAGACCCACACCATCCTGGTCACACACTCATCACACCGTTGCCATTGGGAAGAAGGTACAGGAGGCTGAAATCTGTAACATCCAGGTTCAGGAACAGCTTCTTCCCCACAGCCATCAGGCTATTAAACACGACATCAAATAAGCTCTGAACAATAACAGTCTATTATTATTATTGCACTACATCTGTTTATTTATTATGTATATATGGTCTATGGTCTATAGAAACACTGAACTTTTAGCTTCCGTTTTGTATTATGTTTACTGCAACAAGTAAGAATTTCATTGTCCTATCTGGGACACATGACAATAAAACTGACCGACATCCACTATAAACTTACTGACTCCATGGCTATCTGGACTACACTTCTTCCCACCCTGCTTCCTGTAAGGACACCATCTCCTACTCCCAATTCCTCCGTCTACGCCGCATCTGCTCCCACTATGAGGCGTTCCACACCAGGGCATCTGAAATGTCCTCATTCTTCAGGGAACGGGGTTCCCCTCCTCCACCATAGATGAGGCTTGCACCAGGGTCTCTTCCATACCCCGCAACACTGCTCTCTCTCCCCATCCCCCCACTCACAACAAGGCAGAGTCCCCGTAGTCCTCACCTTTCACCCCACCAGCCGTCACATACAACAAGTAATCCTCCGTCAGTTTCGCCACCTCCAACGTGACCCCACCACTCGCCACATCTTCCCATCTCCCCCCATGTCTGCCTTCCGCAAAGACCGCTCCCTCCGTAACTCCCTTGTCAATTCTTCCTTCCCTCTCGTACCACCCCCTCCCCGGGCACTTTCCCTTGCAACCGCAAGAGATGCAACACTTGTCCCTTCACCTCCCCCCTTGACTCCATTCAAGGACCCAAGCAGTCATTCCAGGTGCGACAGAGGTGCACCTGCATCTCCTCCAACCTCATCTATTGCATCCGCTGCTCTAGATGTCAGCTGATCTACGTCGGTGAGACCAAGCGGAGGCTTGGCGATCATTTCGCCGAACACCTCCACTCGGTCCACAATAACCAACCTGACCTCCCGGTGGCTCAGCACTTCAACTCCCCCTCCCATTCCGTATCCAACCTCTCTGTCCTGGGTCTCCTCCATGGCCAAAGCGAGCAACACCGGAAATTGGAGGAACAGCACCTCATATTCCGCTTGGGGAGTCTGCATCCTGGGGGCATGAACATTGAATTCTCCCAATTTTGTTAACCCTTGCTGTCTCCTCCCCTTCCTCAGCCCTCAGGCTGTCTCCTCCCATCCCTCAGCCCTCGGGCTCCTCCTCCGCCTTTTTCCTTTCTTCTCCCCACCCCCCATCAGTCTGAAGAAGGGTTTCGGCCCGAAACGTTGCCTATTTCCTTCGCTCCATAGATGCTGCTGCACCCGCTGAGTTTCACCAGCATTTTTGTGTACCACTGACAATAAAATTCTCTTGACTCTTGAGAGTGTGTGCATTCAGACAGCATTCACACTTTTATAAGATTCATAGCTAGTGAATTATTTTTACATGGAGAGGAGTGAAATGCAACATGGAACTATATCTCACAAGTAACACGTGGAATTCTTTGCCACAGAAGGCTGTGGAGGCAATGTCAGTGGATATATTTAAGGCAGAGATAGATGGATTATTGATTAGTACGGTTTGTCAGGGGTTATGGGGAGCAGGCAGGAGAATGGGGTTAGGAGGGAGAGATAGATCAGCTATGATTGAATGGCGGAGTAGACTTGATGGGCCGAATGGCCTAATTCTTCTCCTATCTCTTATGATCTTATGAACAGAGAGATAAATATCTCGGCAATCTTTCACAATTGGGAAATTTGCCCTTGAGAACATTTTGTTTCAACTAAATGTCACAACTGACAAACTGTAAACCAACTATCTATCCGTAGCCCTTAGATTAGCGGACCTCAATATGGCGATCATGAAACTGATAAGAATGAAACTTTTTAATTAAACAAATCTCTTAATATGAAAGACAAAGAGAAAACTGTAGGCGGAGGGAGAGGTTGGATAGACTTGGATTGTTTTCTCTGGAACGTCAGAGGTTGAGGCGAGGCATGATAGAAGACTATAAAATGATGAGAGGCATAGATAGGGTAGAAAGTCAGAACCTTCTTCCCCCCAGGGTGGTAATGACCAACACCAGAGGGCACTGCTATAAGGCGATAGGGGGGGGGGGGTTAATGGAGATGTGCTGGACAGAGACTACTGGGGCCAGGAATGAATTGTCAGGGGTGGTGTTGGAGTAAGATATGATAGTGTTTTTTAAGAGGTTTTTAGATAGGTACATGGAGGTGCAGGGAATAGAGGGATGTAGATCACGTTCGGCACTATCATTGTGTACCATTACGATGGATGTGGAGAGGATGTTTCCACTAGTGGGAGAGTCTAGGACCAGAGGTCACAGCCTCACAATTAAAGGGCGTTCCTTTAGGAAGGAGATGAGGAGGATTTTTTCTTTACACATAGAGGGTGGTGAATCTGTGGAATTCAATGCCATAGAAGGCCGAGGAGGCCAAGTCAATGGATATTTTTAAGGCAGAGATGGATAGATTCTTGATTAGTATGGATGTTAGGGGTTATGGGGAGAAGGGAGAGAGAATTAAATTTAAGAGAGAGTTAGATAGAGCTCTAGGGGCTAGTGGAGTCAAGGGATATGGGGAGAAGGCAGGCACGGGTTATTGATAGGGGATGATCAGCCATGATCACAATGAATGGCGGTGCTGGCTCGAAGGGCCGAATGGCCTCCTCCTGCACCTATTTTCTATGTTTCTAAGGCAGGAGAATGGGGTTAGGAGGGAGAAATAGATCAGCCATGATTGAATGGCAGAATAGACTTGATGGGCCGAATGTCCTAATTCTGCTCCAATCACTTATGAACATTGTCGGCCGAAGGATCTGTTCCTGTGCTGCACTGTTCTATGTTCTATGTGAGCATTGCTGCCTGCATTTATTTTTCTGTCTCTCACCGATCTGGAGTTGGCATTAATGGGCAAATCCTCCTCTCCTTTACAAACGTCAGCACCTGTATCTGCTTGCTTGCGAACAATGCTACTGCTAGGATCAAAATAATCATATGTGGGGGAGAAAGGCAGAGAGAGAGAGAGAGAGAGAGAGAGAACATACCGATAACGACGACAGGGACATTTAATGAGAGGTCTCCCAGGAGAGTGGCTTCTTCCAGTAGCGGCATCGTGGCCTTGTTGGGTCCGTAACAGAGCAGAGACTCTTCTGTCACTGAATTTTCACACTCAATCTTCACAAGTCACAAGTCTGCAGTCGATCAAATCAGCTGAAGATAAACAAGGTGAGTTAATTGCCGTGATTTTTTATTTCTTAGAAACATAGAAACATAGAAAACAGGTGCAGGAGGAGGCCATTCAGCCCTTCGAGCCAGCACCGCCATTCATTGTGATCATGGCTGATCGTCCCCTATCAATAACCCGTGCCTGCCTTCTCCCCATATCCCTTGACTCCACTAGCCCCTTGAGCTCTATCTAACTCTCTCTTAAATCCATCCAGTGATTTGGCCTCCACTGCCCTCTGTGGCAGGGAATTCCACAAATTCACAACTCTCTGGGTGAAAATGTTTTTTTCTCACCTCAGTCTTAAATGACCTCCCCTTTATTCTAAGACTGTGGCCCCTGGTTCTGGACTCGCCCAACATTGGATTCTTGAATTATAAACTGTTAAACACACGTGCAAACTTCGTGTCAAAATGTGCAAACATAGCACAGCGGTAGAGTTGCTGCCCTGCAGCGCCAGAGACCAGGGTTCGATCTGAACGGAGTCTGTACGTTCTCCCCGTGACCGCGTGGCTTTACCCCGGGTGCTCCGGTTTCCTCCCACATTGCAAAGACGTACAGGTTTGTAGGTTAATGGGCTTCTGTATCATTGCCGCTAGTGTGTAGGGAATGGATGCGAAAGTGATTTAATGTAGAACTAGAACTGGTAGAGCTACTGCCACCCGGCGCCAGAGACCGCGTGGGTTTTCTCCGGGTGCACCAGTTCCTCCCACATTCCGACGGCGTGCAGGTTTGTAGGCTAATTAGCTTCTGTAAGTTGTCCCTATTATGTAGGACAAGAACTAGTGTGAACCGGTGATCGCTGGTCGGCGTGGACTCGGTGGGCCGAAGGGCTTTTTCCACGCTGTATCCCCAAACTAAACTAAATTAAACTAAAACCCTTGCAAGTCTTTTTCGTACCCTTTCTCGATTAATGCCACCCTTTTTACCGAGTGATCAAAAATGCAGACCATTCTCCAAGTGTGGTCTCACTAATGATTTGTACAGTAGTAACACAATGTCCCAACTCCTGTACTTAGTGCTTTGTGTCAAAATGTCCAAACAGTGCAGGTGAAAGGAGTACATATTTACAACATAACTTTCCACAAAGGTTATTACTTTTGGTGATCCAAGGGAGCTGAGTAAATTGTAATCTGCTGAATAGTGAAGGAGCTACATGTTAGTGTAGCTTTAGCTTTTCAACCTGTGTCAAAATAAAATCCTGCCATTTTCACACAAAGGGTGGCGGGTGTATGGAGCAAGCTGCCAGAGGAGGTAGTTGAGGCTGGGACTATCCCAACGTTTAATAAACAGTTAGACAGGTATATTGATAGGACAAGTTTGGAGGGATATGGACCAAGCACAGGCAGGTGGGACTAGTGCAGCTGGGACATGTTGGACAGTGTGGGCAAGTTGGGCCGAAGAGCCTGTTTCCACACTGTATCACTCTATGACTCTATTTGATTTTTCTTAGTACATAGCTTTATTTTAGCATGGTGGCGCAGCTGGTAGAGCTGCTGTCTCACAGCGCCAGAGACCCGGGTTCGATCCTGACCTCAGGTACTGTCCGTGCAGAGTTTGTGCGTTCTCCCTGTGGCCGTGTGGGTCCAGGTGCTCCGCTTTCCTCCCACATCCCAAAGACATACAGGTTTGTAGGTTAATTGGCCCTCTGTAAATTGCCCCTAATGTGTCAGGAGTGGGTGAGAAAGTGGGGTAACATAGAACTAGTGTGAACGGGTGATCAACGATTGTTATCAATGGTGGGTTGAAGGGCCTGTTTCCATGCTGTATCTCTAAACTAATCAGCTTCAGCCATTTAGCCATTTATATTTGCGGTTTCTTTAGACTTTTGAGATGTGGTGTGGAAGCAGGAGATAGTTGCGGCAGATACTTCTTCTTCTTGCGTATGGCGTGCACATCCTAACGTTGTAGGTGAACTTGTTCTGTTTGATCAATTGTTTGTGCACGTCGGGTTGTTTGCATTAGTGGAAACAGGGAGGACCACATGAAGGTTGCAATCTCCCACCCCGAGGCAGCTACTATCGAAACGTTTAAGGAATGTTTGCACATGTGTAAATGTTTAAATTTAAACATTTAAATAGATAGGACAAGTTTAGAGGGATATTGGTCAAATGCAGCCAGGTGGGATGGGACATGTTGATGGGACATGTTGGTCAATGTCTCTCACACACACACAAGATAAATTGACTTGCTTATTTGCCAACTCAGACCAATAGTTGGCACAGTAGAGGAAACTCTTGGAGACACAAGAAACTGCAAGATGATTGAATCTTGAGCTCAACACTTGAGGGGAGACTTAATAGAAGTGTATAACATTATGAGAGGCGTAAATAGGGTTGACAGTCAGAACCTTTTTCCCAGGGTGGAAATGTCCAACCATTTAGTTTTGTGTTCAGTTTAGTGATACAGCACAGAAACAGTGATCCACGCCAACCAGCGATCCCTGTATACTAGCACTATCCTACCACTAGGGACAATTTACAATTTTTAACCAAGGCCAAATTAACCTACAAACCTGAGGAAACCGGAGCACCCGGTGAAAACCCACGTAGTCACAGGGAGAACGTACAAACTCCACACAGACAGCACCCTTAGACAGAATCGAACCTGGGTCTCTGGCGTTGTAAGGCAGCAACTCTACCGCTGCGCCACTGTGCCGCCCCAAAATGTTTAAACTACCTATAATCCAAGTTTTCGAGGGAAAGTACTATCAGGATTAATAGACCGAAACATTTGAAAAATTCCCAAATAGTTCCCAGGTCCAATATTGGACTTTTCTCACCATTAATTTCCTGCGTAATGTTATTTTGGCCAACGTAATAACTCAGAGGGCGTCAGGGGTTATGGGGAGAAGGCAGGAGAATGGGGTGAGGAGGGAGAGATAGATCAGCCATGATTGAATGGCGGAGTAGACTAGATGGGCCGAATGGCCTAATTCTGCTCCGATCACTTATGATTATTTGATAATAATGAAAATGAACAATAACATTCTGCCCAGGCAAGCAGTATTCACAGCTGTCAGAATATTAGGGGATATAAACAATGTCCATGTCCCTGTCTGAGTCTCGCCATGCCTCAGGTATAAGTCAGCCATTTGATTGTCTGGGTCTGCATACAATGCTGAGGCTCACATATTTCGGATGATTAATCGTCGTACGAAAACGGATTGGAAGTATTTAGCACAGTATAATCCGTCTGGGCTTCAGTTATTTGTGTCATTGCTTAAACATACACAGTTTGGCGTTTCTAGCTCCCATTGTTCACTCACAATAAACCATTATTTGTGCTCAGCAATTCTTTTATCTGTGTTACCAATTATCTTGTGCGGTCCTGCATGGCAGCACTTGGCAAAATACTGTTCTCTGGCTCCCACTTTAAAAGATAAATGCTTCACTTTCTCACTGGACGTCCACCTAACTTTGTTTGCTGTTGAGGGCGAGATGATCGCTATGCTATTTTGTCAGGTGGTGATTCGAACCCAAGGTACTCACCCCGAACACACCTTCCCTCTGGCAAGAAGTGTACAAAAGCGTGAAAACGCACACCTTCAGATTCAGGGACTGTTTCTTCCCAGCTGTTATCAGGCAACTGAACCATCCTATCACCAACTACAGAGCACTCCTGAGCTACCATCTACCTCATTGGAGACCCTCGGACTATCTTTAATAGGACTTTATACTTTATCTAGTTATTCCCTTTACCCTGTACCTGCACACTGTGGACGGCTCGACTGTAATCTTGTGCAGCCTTTTCGCTGACTGGATAGAAGGCAACAAAAAGCTTTTCACTGTACCTTGGTGCTCGTGGCAATAAACCAAACTAAACTTTATTAAAAGCCCAGTATCTTTCGGTCCGGGCCATCTTAAACTGTGCACAAATTAACCCTTTCATGACTGTACTAGAAAAACAATATATCCAAGATATAAAATGTAATAATTGAGAAGTATTTTCATTGAACAATTTTTTCACTTCCTTTGAGGGTGTGAATCTCGGCCAGATGAAAACTGACCATTAACAATGAAGAGAGTTTCACAGCTCACAGGTCAGTTCTTGCTTAGCGGCAATATTAATGAACCAACTGGTGGTAGATATTAACAGTTTCTTTGCAGTCATTCAAATTTTTTTTTTCCTTTCGCGAAACTGAAAGGCTCTGGTTGAACAGACAAAATACCTTAGGTTAGATTCGGGGGGAAAACAAAATAAGGTAAACATGTGCTCCAAATAGAGCATTATGGAAAGGAGGTAAATAAAAGCACAGCACAGTGGCGCAGCTGGTAGAGCTGCTGCCTCACAGCGTCAGAGACCTGGGTTCGATTCTGACCTTGGGTACTCTCTGCGTTGAATTTGCACGTTCTCCCAGTGACCAAGACGCCGCAGCGAGACTCCTGACGGGCACCCGAAAAAGGGACCACATCACCCTGATTCTGGCCTCTCTCCACTGGCTCCCTGTGCGGTTCCCAATAAATTTCAAGATCTTTATGTTTACAAAGCTCTTAACGGGCTTGCCCCCACCTACATCAAAAGTCTGCTTACCCACCCACACCACCTCCAGGTCCCTCAGATCGGCCGACTTGGGGTTACTGAACATCCCGCGGTCTAGGCATAAGCTCAGGGGCGACCGCGCCTTTGCGGTTGCAGCTCCTAGACTGTGGAACAGCATCCCTCCTCCCATCAGAACTGCCCCCTCCATCGACTCCTTTAAGTCGAGACTTAAAACTCATCTTTACTCTCAAGCCTTTCTTGACGTCCTCTGAGGGAGGGAGAACCAACCTTCATGTTGTGTTTTCTGAATTTTGTTGTTGTCTTTTTTTGGATCAAATTTCTGTCTTTAATTTATGTATTGGTGATGTCTTTATAACTTATTTTACTCTGATTATATGTTTATATGTTTCTTAAATTGTAAGGTGTCCTAGAGACCTCGGTATTAGGCGCCCTTAAAATAAAATCTATTATTATTATTATTATTATATGTATGTATTTATGTATGTACTTAATCCATGAACCAACGTTGTATAACGTTAGTACCTCCACCAATGTAAAGCACTTTGGTCAACGAGAGTTCTTTTTAAAATGTGCTATAGAAATAAAAGTGACTTGATTTGACCGCGTGGGTTTTCACCGAGTGCTCCGGTTCCCTCCTACATCCCAAAGACGTGTGGGGTTTGTAGGTTAATTGTCGTCTGTGCAGGGAATGGATGCGAAAGTGGGATAACGTGGAATGTTATCATGGAATTGGTGATAGGTGGTGAAATTGGTGAAAGTGTGACAAGATGGAATTCGGGTGACCATTCCGATCGACGGTCAGCGTGGACTGGGTAGGTTGAAGGGCCTGATTCCATGCTGTATCTTGAAACCAAACTCAAATGAGAAAAGAGTATTGTGTTCTTTTTATTCGTATGGCTGTATGGTAACTCAAATCTCACTGTACCATGTGACAATAAATGTGAACTTGAACTTGAAATCTATTCCTGTTTATTTTAGTGTATATCCCATATTAATAATTAGAAATTAGCAGAAGGGGGTTATCTAAAAGTATAGAGCGCAGGAGGATGAGGGATGATCTTGTCATGAGAAATCATGAGAGGAATAGAAAGGATATTGCCAGGACCTGATGCCTTGAGCTATGGGGAGAGGTTGAGCAGGCCAGGACTCTATTCATTGGAGCACAGGAGGATGAGGAGTGAATGTGTAAGATCATGAGAAGAATAGATAGGGTGAATGCACAGAGTATTTCGCCCAGAGTAGAGGAATCCAGAACCAGAGGACATAGATTTAAGGTGAGGCAATGGGAAAGATTTAATAGGAACCTGAGGGGTAACACAAAGGGCGGTGGGTGTATGGAATGAGCTGCCGGAGGGGGTGGTTGAGGCAGTTATTATCGCAACGTTTTCAGATAGTTACTTGGATAGAATAGGTTTAGAGGGATATGGGCCAAACGCATACTCATGTTGATGGGACATGTTGGGTCGGCGTGGACAAGTTGGGCCGAATGGCCTGTTTCCGCACTCCACGACTCTAACTCTATAACTGCACAGAATTCAAACAGTTAAAAGGTGAACCTACATCCTTTTTGGATAAGTAATCAATGTATTTTCAGAAAGATGGTGCAAGTTTAGAGTACCCTCGTCTGCCCGGGTGGTTTGGGCGGAGTGTCTACTTGTTCTAGCCCAGTGGCAAAATTCACCTGTTTTTCACTCAAGATGTCCCATCTGGGCAGAAACGCAAGCTGGCAGCAGCACCCCGAGTGTAGCCTTTTTCCTTCTCCACATCCCACTCTATACGACCCAGGGGGAGAGAAAAAAAAAAGCAGGCTGATTTTTGTTTGAAAATGCATGAACTAAAATCACACACAAGACGCAGACACGTACAAACGGCAGAACAGTTAATAGCCGGAAAACATCTGCCGTGCAAACTAGTCCATGGCAGCGTTTAAATAAATGTAACACAAAAAAAAATCAAATCTAGAAACAGCTCAGGCAGCGAGAAATTGCAAGTTTGCAACGAGGTAATGAAACTGACCCGCTCCGGTAGATTTCACACACACTCACTGCTCTATCTACAGCGTACAGCGAACAGCGAACAGCGAACAGCGACCCACGCCACGGCACCGCTCTCTGCGACAGTCAGTGCTTGTAAGGTCCAGACACAAGGATTGCCCCCTCAGGCGAGTCTGCAGTTTTATTCTTTATTCTGCCTGCCGGCGAAGAGATGGCCTGAGCGGCTAGATCGGGGGGCAGGGGAGAAGAACCATGAAACATTGCTCACCAATTTCTCTGCTTCTCTGCTTCTCTCTTCTCTCCCACCACCCCGGCAGCGTGACACTGCAAGAGGCGGAGCTCTGATGTAAATCTCGCCAGTCCCACTGTTTAAAATATCAAGAAACTTCGCGAACATCACTGGCCCAAATCGACCAATAAGACAATTCCGACCAACCTTCAACCTGGACCAACATTTGGAGTAGAATGTAATATTTTATTGGGATCTTTGACCAATGCAGGTCTTTTTTTTTTCTGAAAAGCAATCTGAATAAGATTCGATGTACCATATAGAACTTTATGTATCCCAGGAGGGAAATTGATCTGCCAACAGTCATAAAAACACAAAAATACATGAAATGTTAAATTAAAGTGACGAGTGGAAAAGATTGGGGATGTGCAAAGATTGGGGAGGGGAGGGGAGGGGAGTCAGTCTCAGTCTACCCCACGACAGAAGGGGGAGGAGTTGTACAGTTTGATAGCAACAGGGAAGAAGGATTTCCTGTGGCATTCTGTCCTGCATCTTGGTGGAACCAGTACAGGGGCTCATAATTGCACAAGCAGCTCCCATTTGAGGAAGTGTTATGGTTCTGGGAAGTGTATCAATAATCTATGCTCCAAACCCGCTAGGGTTGCCAACTGTCCCGTATTAGCCGGGACATCCCGTATATTGGGCTAAATTGGTTTGTCCCGTACGGGACCGCCCTTGTCCCATATTTGACTGCTACTCCTCGGGTTGAGGGGACTGTCGGGTCGGAGCGCCGCGTCCGGCCCCGCCTCACCCGTCCCGACGTGGTGCAGCACATGGAGTGCAGCAGCAGCGCCTCGCCCGTGGCCCTGTTGGCCGGCAGCCCGGCCAACTGTCCGACCTTCGGATGTTCACTTACCGCCGACACCACCACCCTCCTTCTCATGGCCGATCATCGGTTCATGAGTTGGTTGGGGTGCCGGACTTTGCACGGGACGTCGTGCGGGCCAAAACTCCTCAGCTGGCCCGCCGGCTGGGCTTTGTGTGCAGTCCAGCACCCGGGCCAACTCATCATTCACCCAGCCACGGCCGAGTCGGTCAACAAATTGCCGTCGGGAATTTGTCCCTTATTTTGACCCTTATTTGGGAGTGAGAAAGTTGTTAACCCTAAAACCCGCACAGACAACAATTTACAGATTCTTGATGGGCAACTGAACCATCCTATCACAACTAGAGAGCAGTCCTGAACTACTATCTACCTCGGCACACATGGCAGTATACTTGTGATGTTTGGTGGACTGTGTGGGGTGGGAGGACCCGTTGCTCCTCCCGTGCAGCAGGTGGCGCTGCACAGGACAAAGGGAGATGTTTTGTATATAGTTGATCCTGCAGGCAACCATTGCTGCCAGCATTGAGTGAAACATTAAAGACTTCTGTTGTAAACTAAAGACTCTCAAGTTTTTGTGCAGACCTAGAAAACCAACACGAAAATACTAAACTGAACTGAATTAGTGCGGGTGTCAGGGGTTATGGAGAGAAGGCAAGAGAATGGGATTGAGAGGGAAAGAAAGATCAGCCATGATTGAATGGCGGCGTAGCATCGATGGGCCGAATGAGCCTAATTTTGCTCCTAGAACTTATGAACATTGGGCATTTATACAGCGCTTTCAAAGTAAGATGAACCCCAGGAATATTCCATTCACGTGGAGGACGATTAATGAAGACTAATGTACGGAAAAACAATTTAAATTTAATTGCTGCCTCTCCAGTTCTTGTTGGTGTTATCAGGCTTTTGAAGATGGGTCTCGACCTGAAACGTCGCCTATTCCTTCGCTCCATAGATGCTGCCTCACCCACTGAGTTTCTCCAGCATTTTTGTCTACCTTCAGGTTTTCGAACGATCCATCTATCAAGCTAGGGTACTGTTTGATTCACCACTACCCCAATGAGGACTGGCCTTTGTCTAAGAAATTGATTTAGTTTAGTTTAGTTTAGAGATACAGCGCGGAAACAAGCCCTTCGACCCACTGGGTCCGTGCCGACCAGCGATCCCCGCACATTAACACTATCCTACACCCACTAGGGACAATTTTTACATTTACCAAACCAATTAACCTACAAACCTGTACATCTTTGGAGTGTGGAAGGAAGCCGAAGATCTCGGCGAAAATCTACGCAGGTCACGGGGAGGACGAACAAACTCCAGACAGACAGCACCCATAGTCGGGATCGAACCCGGGTCCCTGCCGCTGCATTTCCTGTAAGGCAGCGACTCTACCGTTGCGCCACCGTGACTGCCCTACAATGTGCTACAATGCTGAGAACTATACTCTGAGAACTGCACTCTGTATCTTCCCTTTGCAGCAAAGGCTTTGCTCTATCTATTGTACTTGAGTTTGAACTGATTGTATTTATGATAGTGTTAGAAAGAACTGCAGATGCTGGAAAAATCGAAGGTAGGCAAAAAAGTTGGAGAAACTCAGCGGGTGAGGCAGCTTCTATGGAGCGAAGTAATAGGTGACGTTTTGGGTCGACACCCTTCTTATCTTCTTCTTGCATATGGCGTGCACAGCCTAAAGTTGTAAGACAACTTGTTCTGTTTGATCTTCTGTTTGTGCACGCCAGGTTGATTGCATTCGTCGAAACAGGGTGGACCACGCGAAGGTTGCAATCTCCCATCCCCTTTCTTATCTGATCTGATTGGATAGCATGCAAAGTGGGCCTGAGCTATAGGGAGAGATTGAGCAGGCTACGAATTTATTCCTTGCAGTGTCGGAGTATGGGGTGGCGCAGTGGTAGAGCTGCTGCCTTGCAACGCCAGAGACCCGGGTTTGATCCTGACTTCGGGTGTTGTCTGTGTGGAGTTTGTACGTTCTCCCTTTAACTGCATGGGCAAACCTCCGGGAGCTCTGGTTTCTTCTCACATGTGGGTTTGTTGGTTAATTGACCTCTGTAAATTGTTCCGAGTGGGGGGGAGGGAGTCGATGCTAAAGTGGAATAACATGCATAATTGTAGAGATTTTTCTTAAATTCATTTTAAAGGCATAGAAAATTGGCAGGTGTATTGTTACTTGTCATTGGTATCTTTGATCTAATAAAAAAGCCATATAATCTGAAAAATCAGTATTTAGCAATAAGGCAGGCTGCAATTTTCTCAATGACTTGGACAACCCAGGGTGAAACAAAATGGAAGCAGTGGGGCTGCCGCCCTCCTCCAGTCCTGTAATTATTTCCATTGACTTCTCCATCATCCCCTTTCATAGGTAGATGGTAGTGTGAATACTAAGGACAATGTGATAAAACCCGTACATCAATGGGGAACCTTCCTGAAGGTCCGAGGCCTTCCGATATAGGAAGGATTTTGTGGACACATAGATCAGACATAGGCCGAATGTCCTAACTCTGCTTCTATGTCTTCTGGTCTTATGATCTTGTGGCAACCTTGTCTCCCTCACATCGCGACCCCCAGCATTTACCTGGTCTCTGTTAAGGAATTCAATGATCCAGATGATCTATTCATTGGAGGGTATTTTTTTTAGACTCCTTATCCAGCTTTTCCAGTGAAAAGAAAAAGAGCCAAGCTCATTCTGGGATACTGTCTCTTGGCCATAGAGTCACACAGCATGGAAACAGGCCCAACTTGACCATGCCGACTGTGATGCCCCATCTACACTAGTCCCACCACCCTGCGTTTGGCCCATGTCTCTCCAAACCTTTACTATCCTGATTGTTGAATCCGCCTGAGGGTCCCATGCACTAACCACAGGGTACGCACACACAGGGGCGGCACGGTGGCGCAGCGGTGGAGTTGCTGCCTTACAATGCCAGAGACCCGTGTTCGATCCTGACTAAGGGTGCTGCCTGTACGGAGTTTGTACCTTCTCCCTGTGCCCACGTGGGTTTCCCCCGGGTGATCCGTTTTCCTACTGCATCCCAAAGACGTGCAGGTTTGTACGTTATTTGGCCTGTGTAAATTGTGTGTAGGATAGAACTAGTGTATGGGGATGTGTCGGAAGGAAAGCAGACGAAATGTGTAGGAAGGTCGCTGGTCGGCGCCGACTTGGTGGGCCGAAGGGCCTGTTTCCACGCCGCATCTCTAAGCCAAACTAAAGTACAGAAAAAAAATCATAAATATACTTTCTCTCACAAGACGCATTGAACCTCAGCAGCAGTATCCAAACACATGGTTAGGTGTAGGTGTACTGAAGTCAGTCATCGCCCACTGAACAGTAATATGAATGGACAGCACAATCAGCATTTATATCAGCATCACAACTAAAAATACACAAGATTCATTGGCCAGTGGCACTCTGAGCATCATAATCATATGACAATCCAATTAATGCAACACGGCCAGAGTGATATCTATTTGATCACTGCATCTCACTCGGTTACAGCAGATTTAAAACCTTACAAAACCCGTGCAGATGTATTCTTCCAATTCGCCATCTGCGAGGATACCTTTTGCTGATTTCTGCAACAATAAACCTTGTTCGATAACATAGTAATGACCAGCCAGTTAAAAGAAAACCTGAGCTTTAAAGCGGTTTGCAGATTTGACTTTTTATATTCAGAGGTATCAGTACTTAGATTGTTTAAAATCCGTTGGTATATTGCGCAAAATTCCAAAGCAACGTCTACCAGTGGTTTAGTATGAATGGACGAATGGAACTCAGATACAATGGGCGGCACGGTGGCGCAGCGGTAGAGTTGCTGCCTTACAGCGCCACAGACCCAGGTTCGCTCCTGACGGCGGGTGCTGCCTGTATGGAGTATGCACATCCCCCCTGTGACCGACAGTGGATCTTCTCCGGGTGCTCCAGTTTCCTCCCCACATTCCAAAGACGTAGGGCTTCTGTAAATTGCAGAATAGTGTTAGTGTACAGGTAGGTACGGAATGGTGGGCCGAAGGGCCTGTTTCCATGCTGTATCTTAAAGCTAAACTATATTAAACTAAACTAAGATATGTTATATGCCCTGGCATTAGATTCTTTCTCTTGTAAATCACAAAAGTTGTCCATTTAACATTCCATAATCTCCCAATGAGTTATGTTGCAGGGTTCAGCTGCATGCATACATTCCATGGACTATTTTTATTTGTATGGATCAGATAGCACAAATGTATCCAGTGCTGTCATGCATTCATAGCATATTATATTTCGCATGTAAATGTATTAAAGAGCCAGTTGAACATATAGGAAACAAAAAAATACTATCCAAAATCTTTTCTTATCAGAGTCAGAGTGATTAAAAAAAAGAAAGTAAAGATTTAAGCAGTGCCTTTTACATCTTCAGCTCACTTCAAAAGAATGTTTAAAAGGGGCGTTGTACGAATCATATGAATTACTTTGCAGGTATCAAACTCGATAAACACCATGGCCCAAAGTCCCCTGACTTCCTCAGTCAGAGGGAGGTGAATCTGTGGAATTCATTGCCACAAACGGCTGTGGAGGCCAAGTCAATGGATATTTTTAAGGCGGAGATTGGCAGATTCTTCATTAGTACGGGTGTCAGGGGTTATGGGGAGAAGGCAGGAGAACGGGGTTGAGAGGGAAAGGTAGATCCGCCATGGTTGAATGGCGTGAAACATAGACGCGATGGGCCGAATGGCCTAATTCTGCTCCTAGATCTTATCAACATGAATATCCTTCAATTAATTCCTCTTTTTGCAGAAATATGGAAACCTTCATTCTCACGCTGATCAGGATTCCATCAATCTCAATTAGCCTATGGTCAGCAGCTCTTTGGAGGAAACCTCCCCCCATCTAAGAGGGAGAGGTTTTGGATGTCATCCCCTGAAATGCTAGTTTTAATTTAAAGAATATTCTCTTCTTCTACACTCTCAAACCAACAAAAAAACCCCACTCTTTTCCAAAGTAACGTGCATCTTCTTGATCACACAATTATCTTCAGTATTCATAGAAACATAGACAATAGGTACAGGAGTAGGCCCACGAGCCAGCACCGCCATTCAATGTGATCATGGCTGATCATCCACAATCAGTACCCCGTACCTTCCTTCTCCCCATACCCCTTGATTCCGCTAGCCCTAAGAGCTCTATCTAACTCTCTTTTGAATGCATCCAGTGAATTGGCCTCCACTGCCTTCTGAGGCAGAGAATTCCACAGATTCACAACTCTCTATGGGTGAAAATGTTTTTCCTCATCTCAGTTCTAAATGGCCTACCCCTTATTTTTAAACTGTGGCCCTTGGTTCTGGACTCCCCCAACATCGGGAACATGTTTCCTGCATCTAGCGTCTTCAATCCTTTAATATTCAAGGGATTACACACTCAGTCTGAGTGACCCTGTCTGATATTTTTACCATTTAGACCCATGTATGATTCTAATGCTGTGTCTCTTCCCAGGCCAATTAAATCTCCCTTCCATCTACATTCCTTCATCCGGCTTCACAATTCGCAACTCTTCGATCTTTTTGTCTCACAGTTTCTGGCTTTTCATCTCTGGCCTATGTCCAACCGTATGCCTATCAAAAAGCCCCCCTCACTTGTATTAACTTATTACTGAAGATAGACACATAAAGCTGGAGTAATTCAGCGGGTCAGGTGGCATCTCCAGAGAAAAGCAATAGGTGACGTTTCGGTCAAGACCTTTCTTCAGACCGAGAGTCATGGAAAAGGGAAACGAGAGATACAGACGGTGACCTGTCAGGCTTTGTCCTGTCCCTCCTCTCTTCCAGCTTTCTCCCCCTTCCCCCCCTCCCCCCACCCACCATAATCAGTCCAAAGCTTAGCAAAAACTTCACCTATCCATGTTTTCCACAGATGCCGCCTGACCCGCTGAGTGACTCCAGCATTTGTGCTCAGAAATGGATATAGTTATGCAGATGGGTTCCTAACAGTGTGTAGTGTAACACAGGTTCTTTACAAAGGGTAGAATCTATTCCTACCCCTCTCCTGTACACTCACCCTTGCTCCCACCTCAGCTAGGCAATCTTTTAAAAGCAGCGACTCTGTGATTAGAAATATCTGATTTTTAACAAATCTCTACAAACCTGTTATGATGAAATAAATGCGACAGAGGTTCACCTGCATCTCCTCCAACCTCATCTATTGCATCCGCTGCTCTAGATGTCAGCAGCTCTACATCGGTTAGAGACCAAGCGTAGGCTTGGCGATCGTTTCGCCGAACACCTCCGCTCGGTCCGCATTAACCAACCTGATCTCCCTGTGGCTCAGCACTTCAACTCCCCCTCCCATTCCGAATCCGACCTTTCTGTCCTGGGCCTCCTCCATGGCCAGAGTGAGGACCACCGGAAATTGGAGGAGCAGCAACTCATATTCCGCTTGGGCAGTTTGCACCCTAGCGGCATAAACATTGACTTCTCCAATTTCCGGTAGCACTAGCTGTCTCCTCCCCTTCTCAGCTCTCCCTCAGCCCTCGGGCTCCTCCTCTTCCTTTCTCCTTTCTTCTCCCCCCCCCCCCCACCCTACATCAGTCTGAAGAAGGGTTTCAGTCCGAAACGTTGCCTATTTCCTTCGCTCCATAGATGCTGCCGCACCCGCTGAGTTTCTCCAGCACTTTTGTCTACCTTTGATGAAATAAACACAGCTTTCAAGCATATGTATACAATTAGATGAAATTAAATACATAAGAAAAAAGCTTATGGATAGCATTCTTCAGTGTTCGATAATAATATATATGATTGTTGAATTTAAGAGAAACATACAAAATTGAATGAATGAATGAAACTTTATTGTCACATGTGTAGGAAGGAACTGCAGATGCTGGTTTAGGTCAAAGATAGAGACACAATGCTGGAGTAACTCAACAGGACAGGCAGTATCTCTGGATAGAATGAGTGATATTTCAGGTTGAGACATGTGGCTCAGTCTGAAGAAGGGTCTTGACCCAAAACGTCACCCATTCCTTTTCTCCAGAGATGCTGCCTGTCCCGCTGAGTTACTCCAGCATTTTATATCTATCTTTATTGTCATGTGTACCTTGGTACAGTGAAATGCTTTGTTTTGCAAACAACCGAGGCAGTACGCATGTGTCTGGTGCCGACATTGCTACAAACGTGATACTAGTGTGTCTACTTTGCTATTAATCAACCAACCGTTGTCCTTGACATATAAACCTGTGACCAAACAGACAGACTAATAAAGTTCTTCTGTTTAAGCTTTGTTACAAATACTAACTGAGAATACTAACCTCAGGCTCCAACAATATTATGAGTCTTATTATCTTAAGCACCAAATTTATAGTTGTGCAGAATTGGAAGATATTTATTGTGCCTACTTTCCTTAATCAGAATTCTTTGCTATCACTTTCTATTCTGTTACTAGATATCATGCAACAATCCAAACAAGACAGAAGGCTAGAGAACTCAAGGCTTTTTGGAAAAAGCAGTAATGGCAGTTTCACTTCTTCAAAGCCAAACATTTCTTATAAAGAAAATTGTCGGTTAAAAGGAGTTTTGATATTCAGGTAACTGAGCGGATACTTATTTTCTTCCAAAGAAGGATCCCGATCTGAAACATCACCTAAACACGTTCTCCAGAGATGCTGCCTGACCTGCTAAGTTACTCCGACACTTTGTGTCATTTAAAAAAAACGGATATACTTTGATCATAAAGGGAAGTTAGGAATCATTGATTTGAATGTGGAAGTGGAATTCCAAGGAACCTTATCTGGGAAGCGGAAGGCTCTAACACCAATGCTAAAAGTGGAACAACACTTGCCACAGAAGACCGTGGAGGCCAAGTCAATGGATATTTTCAAGGTGTGGATTCTTGATTAATAATGGTGTCAAGGGTCAGGGGGAGACGCAAGAGAATGGGGTTCAGGGGAAATGATAGATAAACCATGATTGAATGGCGGAGTCGACTTGATGGACTGAATGGCCTAATTCAGCTCCTACAACCTATGAACTTCTTCTTGCGTATGGCGTGCACAGCCTAAAGTTGGAGGTCAAGTAGCATGAAAAACTACATCTATTTGTTTGTGCACGTCAGGTTGATTGCATTAGTCGAAACAGGGTGGACCACGTGAAGGTTGCAATCTCCCACCCCAACCTATGAACTTATGAACATGAACATATTAGTTCATTTTAAGAATGAGGAGCAGCAGGACAAAAGGATATCCAATTCAGTGTCCATTTTAAATGGCAATAATAATATAATATAATATAATATAATATAATATAATAATTATTATATTATAAATAAGATTGTATAATAATTATACTATATTATATTATATTATATTAGATTGCATGATAATAATAATAATAATAATATGAATTATTAATTAATACATATGAATTATTATTATTAAACAATAATAACCAATATTAATGAAATGTTACTCTTATTAATATTAATATAATTAATTATTAATTATTAATATCCATAAGATATATTGATATTCTCATTATCTCTCAATATTGAGAATATAGAGCTGATTCTCAATAACCTGGTTATTGAGAATAACCAGCTTTCTCAACCAGTTGTAAGCTTGTAACCAGCCCAACTACAAGCTTGTAACCAGCTTCACGTAACTTTGTGGTCTTCCTTGGTTGAGTACATTTCCCAGCACGATGCACAGCTCTGTGCTGTGCTGCCTTCAGTTTCAGTGTCAAATTATATCTTATCTGTCAGTCCGGGGCAGGAGTGTTGCTATGGCTACCAAATATTATATGAGTATTATAATACTAAACGAAGAGCATTGTGATGCTAACTGAAACAATAAAACCTTGAAAGAAACTCCTATATGGATTTTAATTTCTAGTTTTGATTTAAAAAAATAGTCCCAGTTGTAACAGAGAAGTTGGCTTGCAGATCTAAACAGCCACCTAATTACATTTTAACCCAGTAAGTTAGTATATTACAAACAAACAAAAAGCGTTTCACTGTACATCGATTCATGTGACAATAATGAACTAAACAAAAAGAACATGCTTCTTAATACAAAGTAGCAATTAATTGTTACCTTTGTCCTGAGTAAGTATTTCATTGTTCCATGATTAAACAGTGCATTGTTCAGTTTAGTTTACAGATAGTACCCTGTAAACTAAACCGGGGTCTCTGGCTGTGACCAAACAGCCAGACTAATAAAGTTCTCTGTTTAAGCTTTGTTACAAATACTAACAGAATATTACCTCAGGCTCCAACAATATTATGAGTCTTATTATCTTAAGCACCAAATTTATAGTTGTGCAGAATTGGAAGATATTTATTGTGCCTACTTTCCTTAATCAGAATTCTTTGCTATCACTTTCTATTCTGTTACTAGATATCATGCAACAATCCAAACAAGACAGAAGGCTAGAGAACTCAAGGCTTTTTGGAAAAAGCAGTAGTGGCAGTTTCACTTCTTCAAAGCCAAACATTTCTTATAAAGAAAATTGTAGGTTAAAAGGAGTTTTGATATTCAGGTAACTGAGCGGATACTTATTTTCTTCCAAAGAAAGATCCCGATCTGAAACATCGCCTAAACACGTTCTCCAGAGATGCTGCCTGACCTGCTAAGTTACTCCGACACTTTGTGTCATTAAAAAAAAACGGATTTACTTTGATCATAAAGGGAAGTTAGGAATCATTGATTTGAATGTGGAAGTGGAATTCCAAGGAACCTTATCTGGGAAGCGGAAGGCTCTAACACCAATGCTACAAGTGGAACAACACTTGCCACAGAAGACCGTGGAGGCCAAGTCAATAGATATTTTCAAGGTGTGGATTCTTGATTAGTAATGGTGTCAAGGGTTAGGGGGAGACGCAAGAGAATGGGGTTCAGGGGAAAAGATAGATAAACCATGATTGAATGGCGGAGTCGACTTGATGGGCTGAATGGCCTAATTCAGCTCCTACAACCTATGAACTTCTTCTTGCGTATGGCGTGCACAGCCTAAAGTTGTAGGTCAAGTAGCATGAAAAACTACATCTATTTGTTTGTGCACGTCAGGTTGATTGCATTAGTCGAAACAGGGTGGACCACGTGAAGGTTGCAATCTCCCACCCCAACCTATGAACTTATGAACATGAACATATTAGTTCATTTTAAGAATGAGGAGCAGCAGGACAAAAGGATATCCAATTCAGTGTCCATTTTAAATGGCAATAATAATATAATATAATATAATATAATATAATATAATATAATAATTATTACATTATAAATAAGATTGTATAATAATTATACTATATTATATTATATTATATTAGATTGCATAATAATAATAATAATAATAATAACATGAATAATTAATTGATACATATGAATTATTATTATTAAACAATAATAACCAATATTAATGAAATGTTATGCTGATTAATATTAATATAATTAATTATTAATTATTAATATCCATAAGGTATATTGATATTCTCATTATCTCTGAATATTGAGAGTATAGAGCTGATTCTCAATAACCTGGTTATTGAGAATAACCAGCTTTCTCAACCAGTTGTAAGCTTGTAACCAGCCCAACTACAAGCTTGTAACCAGCTTAACGTAACTTTGGGGTCTTCCTTGGTTGAGTGCATTTCCCAGCACGATGCACAGCTCTGTGCTGTGCTGCCTTCAGTTTCAGTGTCAAATTATATCTTATCTGTCAGTCCGGGGCAAGAGTGTTGCTATGGCTACCAAACATTATATGAGTATTATAATACTAAACGAAGAGCTTTGTGATGCTAACTGAAACAATAAAACCTTGAAAGAAACTCCTATATGGATTTTAATTTCTAGTTTTGATTTTAAAAAATAGTCCCAGTTGTAAAAGCTGGCTTGCAGATCTAAACAGCCACCTAATTACATTTTAGCCCAGTAAGTTAGTATATTACAAACAAAAAAAAGCTTTTCACTGTACATCGATTCATGTGACAATAATGAACTAAACAAAAAGAACATGCTTCTTAATACAAAGTAGCAATTAATTGTTACCTTTGTCCTGAGTAAGTATTTCACTGTTCCATGATTAAACAGTGCATTGTTCAGTTTAGTTAACAGATAGTACCCTGTAAACTAAACCGGGGTCTCTGGCATTGTAAGGCAGCAACTCCACCGCTGCGTAACTGGACTTTATCTTGCACTAAACGTTATACCACTTATCCTGCATCTGTACCCTGTGGACGGCTTGATTGCAATCATGTATGGTCTTTTCAATGACTGGATAGCGATCAACAAAAAAGCTTTTCACTGTACCTCGGTACACACACAATAATAAACAAAACTAAACTAAAATGGGGCTAGCGTTGATGGGATGGATGATGTCAGGCAAAGAGCCTCCTTTCATACTGATTCTCTGACTTAATATCCTGTGAGTAATCTTTATGAGATGTGGGGGAACCGTCACATTGGAAACCACTATCCCAATGCGTGAACTGCTTTGAGTCAAATGCTCTGGGAGCCAAGTGGGGTTCTTATGTCCCATTATAAGATACATGTATTGAAGTTTTCACTGATGAGCAACACTCATGAGCAATACAGTCACAAGATTCATCTCCATTGTGTATTAAAACATAAAACAGTACAGCACGAGAACAGGCCCTTCAGCCCACAATGTCTGTGCTGAACATAATGCCAAGACCATCACTTATCTACTCGCACATAACCCATATCCCTCCATTCCCTGCATATTTATTATATTTATTTATCTATTTATTTGTCCATTTTTGTTCTTTTATATAAAAGAACAGAAATGGACAAATAAATAGATAAATAATTACAATAAATGGAGGGATATGGGGTGATATATATATATATATCAGTATTTATATATAATATATATTCGTATCAAGTTTCTTCACATTTGATGTTATATTTTACAAAACATCACTGGTCGGTGCCGACTCAGTGGGCCGAAGGACCTGTTTCTGATCTGTATCTCGAAACAAAACTAAACAAAAAAATGCAAAAATTAGCAATCTTTTATTATGACGAAGGCCTTGGACTTCGCTTTATGAATTAACATTTGCTGCACTGGTGAAATGGCCAAAATCATCTTTTCTCACCACTTCTGCATCAATTCAATGCAAGCTGTGGAAGAGAATAGGATTCTGACCAAAACTGAGTTTCCATCTGCAGTAAATAATGAAGCTGCTCGACTGACTTGGGAAGTCCCAGAAACTTGAGGAAAATGTTGTGGTGTTAGAACCTCAAGAACGTGGGCATCCATTTCCTCTTTCTTGCCCCTGGGAACTGAGTACTTCCCAACATCCAAACGATGATGAAAATCTGCATCATGTTAACTTGTGACCCTTGTTTGATGCGGAAAAGTGAAGTTTTTTGTTTAGAGATTCAGCACAGAAACAGGCCCTTCGGCGCACCTTGTCCACGTTGACCAGCGATCCCCACATATTAACACTATCCTACACCCACTAGGGACAATTTTTACATTTACCAGGCCAATTAACCTACAAACCTGTACGTCTTTGGAGTGTGGGAGGAAACTGAAAGTCTCGGAGAAAACCCACACATGTCACGGGGAGAACGTACAAACTCCGTACAGACAGCATCCGTCGTCGGAATCAAACTCGGGTCTCCAGTGCTGCAAGCAATGTAAGGCAGCAACTCTACCGCTGTGCCACCGTGCCGACAGGAGCAGAATTAGGCCATTCGGCCCATCAGGTTTACTCCGCCATTCAATCATGGCTGTTCTACCTCTCCCTCCTAACCCCATTCTCCTGCCTTCACCCCATAACCCCTGTTTGAACCCTGTCAAAAAATAGCTGTCGTGTAAAGCACTGTTGATCCCTGATATTATAATCTTCACCTCCATTACGCGCTGAAGAATTAATTTGCCATGAACGATTAATGGTGATTTAATAATCCAGCAGGATCTAATGGTGTCAGATTCAGCAGCATTAGACAAACACATGAACAGGCACATCAGGCAAGCTAACTTTTCAATTCTTTCATTCATAAAATAACATAATGAAGTCATTAACGCTTCACCAAATCCTGTCAAGTCAATGTTGATAATTTACATCATCACTTAAGAGCTTTTTTGTCTCCAAGTTAAACATATGAGAGGGTGTTAATTTTAATGAAGGCATATTCTTGTCATTCACAAAACAAGTAATTATAACTTGAGGGATGATTCATAATCTGTATTGTTGTTTTTTCATTTTGCATTCTTGCAAATCTTTGGGCCGGATTGATGCTGGTGCGCGTCCATCAGTTGCAGTGACCTCTTTCCCGAACTAAACCAATCTCTACGCAGAGGCCCAATCTTGTTCAGATGAAACACGAAACTGAGGCCCATTCTGCTCTCCAAAATGGAGGTCATAGCTCGAGATACCTCCATACCATGCAAGATTCTCGAACATATAATCCTCCGACATATTATGGACCATATTGACTTCCACAAGGTACTAACAAACCACCAACATGGTTTTCGACATGTGAAACCCAACTGGCGGGACTCATCAATGGTCTAGCCAGGTCACTCGATAACAAGGGTCAGACTGACCTGATTATATTAGACTTCAGTAAGGCTTTTGATAAGGTTCCCCACAAGCGGCTCCTGTACAAGCTCAACCATAGATGGCAACCTCTTAAAATGGATTGAGATCTTTTTGACAAGGAGACACCAGCGAGTTCTCTTGGAGAGAGAGACATCTATTGAAACATCTGTGACATCAGGTGTAACACAGGGAACTGTCATGGGTCCATTGCTCTTCCTACTGTATATCATGACATTCCAAATGCAGTTTCGTCCAGAGTTCGACTCTTCGCAGATGATGCCATCATTTATAGAGAGATTAAAACACCAGAAGACAGCTTGTCCTTACAGAAGGATCTGGATGCCCTCTGTGTGGGGAAAAACCTGGCAGATGCCATTCAATACAACCAAATGTCATACCATGCATGTCTCACTCAAGATTAAACCACTTTTATCGGAATACAACATGGGTAGCCATACATTGTTTTCTGTCGACCATCACCCATATCTAGGAGTCAATTAAGCAAAGATTTAAGTTGGGCGACGCATATTAGTCAAGTTTCTAACAAAGCAAATAGGACTGAGGAAGGACATTCTGAGGAAGGACATTCTTGCCATAGAGGGAGTACAGAGAAGGTTCACCAGACTGATTCCTGGGATGTCAGGATTTTCATATGAGGAAAGACTGGATAGACTCAGCTTGTACTCACTGGAATTTAGAAGATTGAGGGTGGATCTTATAGAAACTTACAAAATTCTTAAGGGGTTGGACAGGCTAGATGCAGGAAGATTGTTCCCGATGTTGGGGAAGTCCAGAACAAGGGGTCACAGTTTAAGGATAAAGGGGAAATCTTTTAGGACTGAGATGAGAAAAACATTTTTCACACAGAGAGTGGTGAATCTCTGGAACTCCCTGCCACAGAGGGTAGTTGAGGCCAGTTCATTGGCTATATTTAAGAGGGAGTTAGATGTGGCCCTTGTGGCTAAAGGGATCAGGGGGTATGGAGAGAAGGCAGGTACAGGATACTGAGTTGGATGATCAGCCATGATCATATTGATTGGCGGTGCAGGCTCGAAGGGCCGAATGGCCTACTCCTGCACCTATTTTCATGTTTCTATGTTTCTAACTCTCGGTCTTCTTAAAAGAAATTTTCATGCATGTAGTACATCCAACAAAGAGAATGCGTACAGGTCCTTGGTCAGACCCAAAATGGAGTATTGTGGAGTCATATGGGATCCTTTCAACAACAACAACAAGATCACCCTGGAGAAAGTTCAATGTCGAGCAGTCCGCTTTGCATCAAGCGCAAATCAAGCGTGAATAATATGCTTACTTCTCTCGGATGGGATACCCTAGAGCTCCACAGAATCAGGCTAAGACTTATTGCAATTTACAAGGAGATTTATAAAATCACGCCATCAAATCTCCCGTCATCCCAGAGCACCAACTGCCATGAAACAAGACAAAATAACGGTCCCTACATCATCAACTCGCTAAATTGCAGTAAACTTTGCTACCAATATTCCCTTTACTCAAGGACGATAAGGGAATGGAATATGTTACCACCCAACACATGTGCTGCTCCCGATGTGAAGTCATTTAAAAAGGGGATTGAGCAACTAGATCTCCTCAACTTGGTCAAAAAGGCCCACTTCAAAATGTAATCATTCCGACCTGCGCGAGATAACCACTGATGAGGTGTTTGCGCAGTAATCAACCAGAACCAGAACCAGATGTACCATGCTGAAGAGGAGCATGGAAGTTAAGAAAGAAAGAGTGAAGAGTCAAGAGAGCCAAAACAATGAGATTCCTACTTGCAGCAGCACAACACAACATGTAAACATAGATACATAGATACATAGAAAATAGGTGCAGGAGTAGGCCATTCGGCCCTTCGAGCCTGCACCGCCATTCAATATGAGCATGGCTGATCATCCAACTCAGTATCCCGTACCTGCCTTCTCTCCATACCCCCTGATCCCTTTAGCCACAAGGGCCACATCTAACTCCCTCTTAAATATAGCCAATGAACTGGCCTCAACTACCCTCTGTGGCAGAGAGTTCCAGAGATTCACCACACTCTGTGTGAAAACGTTTTTCCTCATCTCGGTCTTAAAGGATTTCCCCCTTATCCTTAAGCTGTGACCCCTTGTCCTGGACTTCCCCAACATCGGGAACAATCTTCCTGCATCTAGCCTGTCCAACCCCATAAGAATTTTGTACGTTTCTATAAGATCCCCTCTCAATCTCCTAAATTCTAGCAAGTATAAGCCAAGTCTATCCAGTCTTTCTTCATATGAAAGTCCTGACATCCCAGGAATCAGTCTGGTGAACCTTCTCTGCACTCCCTCTATGGCTATAATGTCCTTCCTCAGATTTGGAGACCAAAACTGTACGCAATACTCCAGGTGTGGTCTCACCAAGACCCTGTACAACTGCAGTAGAACCTCCCTGCTCCTATTCTCAAATCCTCTTGTTATGAAGGCCACCATACCATTCGCTTTCTTCACTGCCTGCTGCACCTGCATGCCTACTTTCAATGACTGGTGTACCATGACACCCAGGTCTCGCTGCATCTCCCCATTTCCTAATCGGCCACCATTTAGATAATAGTCTGCCTTCCCGTTTTTGCCACCAAAGTGGATAACCTCACATTTATCCACATTATACTGCATCTGCCAAACATTTGCCCACTCACCCAGCCTATCCAAGTCACCTTGCAGTCTCCTAGCATCCTCCTCACAGCTAACACTACCCCCCAGCTTAGTGTCATCCGCAAACTTGGAGATGTTGCTTTCAATTCCCTCGTCCAGATCATTAATATAAATTGTAAATAGCTGGGGTCCCAGCACTGAGCCTTGCGGTACCCCACTAGTCACTGCCTGCCATTGTGAAAAGGACCCGTTTACTCCTACTCTTTGCTTCCTGTTTGCCAGCCAGTTCTCTATCCACATCAATACTGAACCCCCAATACCGTGTGATTTAAGTTTGTATCCTAATCTCTTATGTGGTACCTTGTCGAAAGCCTTCTGAAAGTCCAGATACAACACATCCACTGGTTCTCCCCTATCCACTCTACTAGTTACATCCTCGAAAAATTCTATAAGATTCGTCAGACACGATTTACCTTTCGTAAATCCATGCTGACTTTGTCCAATGATTTCACCACTTTACAAATGTGCTGCTATCCCATCTTTAATAACTGACTCTAGCAGTTTCCCCACCACCGATGTTAGACTAACTGGTCTGTAATTCCCCGTTTTCTCTCTCCCTCCCTTCTTAAAAAGTGGGGTTACGTTTGCTACCCTCCAATCCTCAGGAACTACTCCAGAAGCTAAAGAGTTTTGAAAAATTAACACTAATGCATCCACTATTTCTGGAGCTACTTCGTTAAGTACTCTGGGATGCAGCCTATCTGGCCCTGGTGATTTATCGGCCTTTAATCCATTCAATTTACCCAACACCACTTCCCGACTAACCTGGATTTCACTCAGTTCCTCCATCTCCTTTGACCCGCGGCCCCCTGCTATTTCCGGCAGATTATTTATGTCTTCCTTAGTGAAGACGGAACCAAAGTAGTTATTCAATTGGTCCGCCATATCCTTGTTCCCCATGATCAATTCACCTGTTTCTGACTGCAAGGGACCTACATTTGTTTTAACTAATCTCTTTCTCTTCACATATCTATAAAAACTTTTGCAGTCAGTTTTTATGTTCCCTGCCAGTTTCCTTTCATAATCTATTTTCCCTTTCCTAATTAAGCCCTTTGTCCTCCTCTGCTGGTCTCTGAATTTCTCCCAGTCCTCTGGTATGCTGCTTTTACTGGCTAATTTGTACGCATCATCTTTTGCTTTGATACTATCCCTGATTTCCCTTGTTATCCACGGATGCACTACCTTCCCTGATTTATTCTTTTGCCAAACTGGGATGAACAATTTTTGTAGTTCATCCATGCAGTCTTTAAATGCCTTCCATTGCATATCCACCGTCAACCCTTTTAGAACTAATTGCCAGTCAATCTTGGCCAATTCACGTCTCATACCCTCAAAGTTACCTTTCTTTAAGTTCAGAACCGTTGTTTCTGAATTAACAATGTCACTCTCCATCCTAATGAAGAACTCAACCATATTATGGTCACTCTTGCCCAAGGGGGCACGCACAACAAGTCTGCTAACTAACCCTTCCTCATTACTCAATACTCAGTCCAGAATAGCCTGCTCTCTCGTTGGTTCCTCTACATGTTGGTTTAGATAACTATCCCTCATACATTCCAAGAAATCCTCTTCCTCAGCACCCCTGCCAATTTGATTCACCCAATCTATATGTAGATTGAAGTCACCCATTATAACTGTTTTACCTTTGTTGCACGCATTTCTAATTTCCTGTTTGATGCCATCCCCAACTTCACTACTACTGCTAGGTGGCCTGTACACAACACCCACCAGTGAATTGTGTGTATATATACACACTACATTCTATCTTTGGCCCAACCCCTCCCCTGACATCAGTCTGAAGAAGGGTCTCGACCCGAAACGTCGCCCATTCCTTCTCGCCAGAGATGCTGCCTGTTCCGCTGAGTCACTCTTTTGAGCATTTTGTGTCTACATATACTCACAAATACACACACATATATATATAAATACACACACACACACACACACACACACACACACACACACACGCACGCACGCACGCACGCACGCACACACACACACACACACACACACACACACACACACACACACACACACACACACACACACACACACACACACACACACACACACACACACACACACACAGACACACACACACACACACAAACAAACACACATATATATATATATATACACTAGACTAAGTGGGACCGTTGGGTCCCATGTTCACACGGGAGGGCTGGTCCCCCAACACAATATTCCATCTCAAGAATCAAGATTCAAGAGAGTTCCACCAATTCTAATATTGGCGGCCGGGTGGGGGGGGGGGGGGGGGCCCTCTGGAGCGCTAGTATGGGTGTTGTGGGCCAAAGGGACTGGTTTCCAGAGGGCTAGTATGGACATTGTGGGCCGAATGGATTCTTGGGCTGGCAGCTCAGTCACTCAGGCCTGGTGGGCTGGCAGCTCAGAAACTGCCAGAAATTCTGCCCAAAACAGGTGAGAGACTCTGTGAGAGAGAAGGGGGAGAGTATGGAGAATCAATTTTTCATCTTTTTCTGCAGATCACAGCAATGAAGGAGGAAAGTCTATCCTTGCCTGGATCTCACAGGGAGCTAATGAAGGGAGGGAGAAAAATACTGGGTGAGGTTTAATACTTGCAGGGGGAATACCTTACTGATGGGCTGAAGGGACTCCTCCTGGGCTAGTACAGGCCTATTGGGCCGAAGGGGCTCTTTAAAAAAATCTGTGCGAAATCTCAATGAAAGTAAAGTAAAGTAAAGTAAGTTTATTTATATAGCGCCTTTCAATCAGATTACTGAAACCAAAGCGCTTTACAGACAATTAACCATATAAATAAAAAATAAAAAGGTAGAATAAAAAAGACACGACACACTATTTAGAGATTCAACATGAACATCCCCCACAGCAGAGTCGACACTCTCCACCGTGAGGGAAAGGCACCAAAGTGTCCAGTCCTCCTCCTAGTCCAACCCGAGATCGGGGCCAGTCTGAGGGCTCCGCAGCCAGTCGCCGCAACGGCAGCCCGATGTTGTAGACTCACCGCCGGGAAGCTGGAACACCGCATCGGGTGGAAAGTCCTCAACGGCTTGGAAGTGTCTGGAGCGGCCGCTCCTTCCCCCGGAGACTGCGACGCCCGCGGACTTCAGGCCGCGCCGGTTGGAGCTTCGACTCCGCGGTGTTTTTGATCCAGCGCCGCCCGCCCGTGGCGGGATGCCCTCAAACCGCAGACCGCAGACCACGGCTGCTCGATGTTGGTGGTCGGCGGTCACAGCACTCCGGAGCGGCGACCCGACAAGGCATCGCCCGCTCCCCGTTGGTGTCCAGCGCTGTGCCGTCCCGAAGCTGTGGTCCCCGGCAGGAAACGCCGCTCCAGCCCGATGGAAGGCCGCATGGGGAGACCGGAGACGCGATTCGGAGGAAAACCGCATCTCCGACCAGGTAGGACTGGGGTTAAAACAGTCCCCCCCCCCCCCCACATAGAAAGAATAGACTCCAAATAATAAAAAAATAAAAAATATTCAAACAATAAAAGAGTTAGACGACGGACTGCAGGCAGGCTGCATACAAACACACGGCGCCCACTCCTGCACATCCGCCATCTTGAAGGCACTTTTTCTGGACTTTTGCTGGCCTGGCACCGGTCTTTTGGGCCAAAATGCTCCTTTTGGGCTAATAGGGGCATTTTGGGCAAAAGGGACTGGTTTCTCGGCTAATAGGGGCCTTGTGGGCCGAAATTAGTGGTTTCAGGCAGGCCAGTCAATTCATTTCATTTCCATTTCAATTTCAAGCACAGGGCAGGCCAAATAGTTCATTGCATTTTCATTTCATTTCCATCTCCATTGCAGTTTCAAGCACAGGGCTGGCCGAACAGCTTATTGCATTTTCATTTCATTTCCATTGCCATTGCAGTTTCAAGCACAGGGCAGGCAAGCCAAACAGCTCATTGCATTTTCATTTCATTGCCATTGCCATTGCAGTTTCAAGCACAGGGCAGGCCAAGCCAAACAGCTCATTGCATTTTCATTTCATTTCCATTGCCATTGCAGTTTCAAGCACAAGGCATGCCAAGCCAAACAGCTCATTGCATTTTCATTTCATTTCCATTGCAGTTTCAAGCACAGGGCAGGCCAAACAACTCATTTCATTTTCATTAAGGGCTAACAAATCATTTATTGCAAGTATATTGCAGACTCACAGTTCAGTTGATTCACAGCCTAGAATGAGAGTCGTGGCCTCTCCCTCACGATCTTGCAGAGTGACTGTATGATCAGGCATCCGGGGTTTTATAGTCCTGCCCTCCCCCCCCCAGAAGGGGCGTTACCTTCATTGCGGTGATTGACAGGCGAGAGGATCTCAAGCTTTTTTACACACTCATAACTTTTTTATTTTTCAGCGATGGGATAAATTCTCAGGGCCTGCTCAGCGGAGGAGGACATTGAGTAAGATGACCAAAAATCATAGCGATATATGGTCGCGATTTTTCTAAAATCAATATACAGCGCAGACAGGAAGTGGTCAAGATGAGACTTTTAATTATATAGATATACTAGACCAAGTGCAGACCCGTTGGGTCTGGACACTGACCGTGCGTTTGCGGGGGGGGGGGGGAAGTGGCATCACACTAACCACAGTTGGGTCTGTTCCTCCAAAGCACGGTTGCGGGGTGGGAAATCTGGCACCTACAAACACACACACTCATCACACCCCTTGATATTATCTTAATTTTTTAATTGGCTTCTTTTATCCCATCTCCACCCTATCCACTGACGAATAGCCCTCACCTCTCAGGTGTGTCTAGAGGGGGGGGGGCAGAGAAAGAAAATTTATTGTTAGAAAAAAAAAATTGAAAAGGGGGAGCAGGAGGGTGGAGAGGAAGGGGGAGAGGAAGGGTGTGAGAGGAGGGGGAGAGAGGAGGGGGTGGAGAGAGGAAGGAGAGGATGGGGGAGAGAGGTGAAGGGGGGGGTTTGGAGCTGGCGTGCATGAGTCGAGCCGCGGGCTGTGAAGAGAGAAGGGCAGAGAGAGAGAGAGAGAAAGAGAGAGAGAGAGAGAGAGAGAGAGGTGAGAGACAGAGAGACTGGTACACAAAAAAAAGCTGGAGAAACTCAGCGGGTGCAGCAGCATCTATGGAGCAAAGGAAATAAGCAACGCTTTGGTCTGAAACCCATCTTCAGACGTGATTAGTACCGAAACGTTGCATATTTAATTTGATTCATAGATGCTGCTGCACCCGCTGAGTTTATTCAGCTTTTTTGTGTGTACCTTCGAATTTCCAGCATTTGCAGTTCCTTCTTAAAGACAGAGAGACTGTTGGCGGGCAGTTTCCCCAACACGCGTTTGTGGGGGGGCTGCGGCATCACACTCACACTAACCACCCCCCAAACACACAGGCGGGGTGAGGGGGGAGAGGGAGACGGGGTGGGGAGAGAAGAGGGGAGGAGGGGAGAGGGGGAGGGAGGGGAGGGAGGGGAGAGGGGGAGGAGGAAAGGGGAGAGATTGGGGAGGGAGAGGAGAGCAGGGTGGGGGAGAGGGAGGGGGAGGAGAGTGGGGAGTGGGAGGAGAGCGGGGAGGGCAGGAAGGGGGTTGAGGGGTAGGGGGTGGGAGAGGGGGGGGAGGGGATGTTAGAGGTGGAGAGAGGGGATGAGGGAAGGGGAGAGAGGAGTAGGGGGAAGAGAGGGGGAGAGATATGGAGGGGGAGAGAGAGAGGTGGGGGAGGGAGAGGGGAAGAGTGGGCAGTGAGGGGTAGCGGGGAGTGGTGCAAGAGAGAGGGGTAGGGGGTGGGGGGGGATGGGGTGAAGAGGGGTGGTGTAGGGGGGAGGGAGGGGAAGAGGGAGATGGGGTAGGGGAGAGAGGGGGAAGAGTGTGGAGGGAGGGGGAAGAGTGTTGAGGGAGTGGTGGGGGTGGGAGGGGTGGGGGAGAGAGGGATGGGGTGGGAGGAGGAGGGGAGGAGAGGGAGAGGGAGATGGAGAGTGGGAGGAGAGAGGGGTGGGGGAGGGGAGGGATGGGGAGGGGGAGAGAGGTGTGAAGGAGGAGAGGAGGGCGATGGGGTAGGGGGGTGGGGGAGAGGGAAAGGGGGCGGGGAGAGAGTGGGATGGGGGTGGGGGTAGGGGAGTGGGGAGGGAAGCGAGGATGGAGATGGGGTAGGGGGTAGAGGGGGAAGAGTGTGGATGGAGGGGGAAGAGTGGGGAGGGGGAAGGGGGCGGGGAGAGAGGGAAGGGGGTGGGGGAGGGAAGGGGGGTGGGGGAGAGAAGGAAGGGGGAGAGAGGGAAGGGGGTTGGGGAGAGAGGGATGGGGGTTGTAGGAAGATGGGGAGGAGAGGGTGAGGAGAGGGAGATGGAGAGGGGGAGGAGAGAGGGATGGGGGAGGGGGAGAGAGCGATGGGGGAGGGGGAGAGAGGAGTGGGGGTGGGGAGGGATCGGGGAGGGAGGGGAGGAGGGAGATGGGGTAGGGGAGGGAGGGGGAAGAGTGTGAAGGGAGGGGGAGAGGGGTGGGGCGAGAGAGGGGAGATAGTGGGAGTGAGTTGAAGGGGGAGGGGTAGGGATAGTCCATCTGTTCTCCATTCCCTATCACCCCAATCATCTTACTCTATTCCCACACATGTGATGACTCGCTTCGACACAGGCTGCGGGGGTGGGGGGGTGGGGATGGGGCTGGGGCTGCTGCAAAGGCATAAGTAAATGGATCCATTCCGATTGGACATCTGTGAGCATTGGGCATTGTGACATCACACAACGGAGCCTTCGCTAACATTCTATGGCTGAGAGCTGTTCTTTTTAACCTATTGAAATTTCGGGGTGATTGGGTAGAAGGATTTTATTAAAACGTGTACATAAACACGACGAAATTTAATCAGGAGCGGCTATTCGTTAAGAAAAATGAAATCTTTACCAAAATGTAAAAAAATCTCAGCGTTTCCGCGTGCGGTGTCGGCGTAGCGCGGTATCAAAAGGGCTGGCTGGCACAAGTCAAGCAGGCGGACGGCAGGCGGCCGGCAGCCACAGAGTTTTAATATATTACTAGACCAAGTGCAGACCCGTTGGGTCTGGACACCGACGTGCATTTGTGGGGGGGGGGGGGCTGTGGCGACACACTAACCACCCCCTTTCCACCAAAGCACGGAATCTGGCACCCACAAACACACACACTCATCACACCCCTTGATATGATTTTAATTTTTTAATTGGCTTCTTTTATCCCATCTCCAACCTATCCACTGACGAAATAGCCCTCACCTCTCAGGTGCATCTACAGGGTGTGGGGCAGAGAGAGAAAATTTAATTTTATTTTAAAATAAAAGAGGGAGGAGGAGGGTTGAGAGGAAGGGGGTGAGCGGAGGGGAGAGAGGAGGGTGTGGAGAGAGGAAGGAGAGGATGGGGAGAGAGGTGAAGGGGGGGTTTGGAGCGGGTGTGCATGAGTTGAGCTGCGGGCTGTGAAGAGAGAAGGGCAGAGAGAGAGAGAGAGAGGGGAGAGACAGAGAGACTGGTACACAAAAAAAAGCTGGAGAAACACAGCGGGTGCAGCAGCATCTATGGAGCGAAGGAAATAGGCAACGCTTTGGTCCGAAGCCCATCCTCAGATGGGTTTACTCCCGAAACGTTGCCTATTTCCTTTGATCCATAGATGCTGCTGCACCCGCTAAGGTTATACAGCTTTTTTTTTTGTACCTTCGATTTTCCAGCATCTGCAGTTCCTTCTTAAAGACAGAGAGACTGTTGGCGGGCTGTTTCCTCTACGCGCATTTGGGGGGGGGAGTGGGGGGCTGCGGCATCACACTCACACTAACCACCCCCCAAACACACAGGCGGGGGGAGGGGGGAGAGGGAGACAGGGTGGGGAGAGAAGAGGGGAGGGTGGAGGAGAGGGAGGGGAGAGGGGGAGGGAGGGGAGAGGGGGCGGAGGTAAGGGGAGAGATTGGGGAGGGAGAGGAGAGCAGGGTGGGGGAGAGGGAGGGGTTGGAGAGTGGGGAGTGGGAGGAGAGCGGGGAGGGCAGGAAGGGGAGAGGGGTAGGGGGTGGGAGAGGGGGGGAGGGGATGTTAGAGGTGGAGAGAGGGGATGAGGGGAAGGGGAGAGAGGAGTAGGTTGAAGAGAGGGGGAGAGAGAGGGAGGGCAGGGCGAGACGAAGAGTGGGGAGTGAGGGGGAGGGGGAGCGGGTAGTGGTGCAAGAGAGAGGGAAGGGGCTGGGGTGGAGAAGGGGGTGAAGAGGGGTGGGGGAGGGTGGAGGGAGGGGAGGAGGGAGATGGGGTAGGGGAGAGAGGGGGAAGAGTGTGGAGGGAGGGGGAAGAGTGGGGTGGGAGAGAGAGGGATGGGGTGGGTGGAGGAGGGGAGGAGAGGGAGAGGGAGATGGAGAGGGGGAGAGAGAGGCGTAGGGGAGGGGAGGAGAGAGTGATGGGGAGGGGAGAGGTGTGAAGGAGGAGAGGAGGGAGATGGGGTAGGGGGGTGGGGGAGAGAGAAGGAGGTGGGGGAGAGAGGGATAGGGGTGGGGGTAGGGTAGGGAGGGGGAATAGTGTGGAGGGAGAGGGAAGGGAGGCGGGGGGAAAGAGGGGTGGGAGGGAGATGGGGAAGAGTGTTGAGGGGAGGGGAGAGGGGTTGGGGAGAGAGGGGGAAGAGTGGGGACGGAGAGGGAAGGGAGGGGTAGAGGGGTGGGGGAGGGGGTGAGGGAGGGAGATGGGGATGGGATTGGGAGATAAGTGGAAGTATGGGGAGGGAGGGGGAGAGGTGTAGGGGGAGTGGTGGGAAGTGGGAGAGAGGGAGGGGGTGAGGGGTAGGGGGAGTGGTGGGACAGTGGGGTAGGGGGAAGGGGACGGGGGGGAGAGAGGGAAGAAGGTGGGGTAGAGAGGGAAGGGGGATGGGGGAGAGAGTGATGGGGGTGGGAGGAGGAGGGGGAGGAGAGGGAGTGGGGTGAGGAGAGGGGGATGGAGAGGGGGAGGAGAGAGTGGTGTGGGGAGACGGAGGGGAGGGATAGAGAGGTGTGGGGGAGGGTGGAGGGAGGTGAGGAGGGAGATGGGGTAGGGGGTAGAGGGGGAAGAGTGTGGATGGAGGGGGAGAGCGGTGAGGGGGAAGGGGGTGGGGGTGAGAGGGAAGGGGGTGGGGGAGGGGAAGGGGGTGGTGGAGAGAGGGTTGGGGTGGGAGGTGGAGGGGAGGAGAGGGAGATGGTGAGGAGAGGAGATGGAGAGGGGGAGGGAGAGGGATGGGGGAGGGGGAGGAGAGAGGATGGGGATGGAGAGAGAGGTGTGGGGGAGGGGGGAGCGATGTGGGAGGGAGGGAGGAGGGAGATGGGTTAGTGGAGTGAGGGGGAAGAGTGTGGAGGGAGGGTGAGAGGGTGGGGCAGAGAGGAGAAATAGTGGGGAGGGAGAGTGGAAGGGGGAGGGGTAGGGACAGTCCATCTGTTCCCCATTCCCTATCACCCCAATCCTCTTTCTCTATTCCCACACACATGACGACGCCCTTTGACACAGGCTGCGGGGGTGGGGCGGGAGGGGCTGAGGCTGGGGCTGCTGCAAAGGCATATGTAAATGGATCCATTCCCATTGGACATCTGTGAGCATCGGGCATTGTGACATCACACAAGTGAACCATCACTAAACATTCTATGGCTGAGAGCTGTTTTTTTTAAAACATTTTGAAATGTTGGGGGGGGGGGAGAAGTATTTTATTTTTAAAAGTGTACATAAACACGACGAAATTTAATCAGGAGTGTGTATTCGTAAAGAAAAATGAAATCTCTTTAGAAATTGAAAAAAATATCGGTGTTTCCACGTGCGGTGTGGGCGTAGGGCGGTATCAAAGGGGCTGGGTGGCACAAGTCTGTCGGCCGGACGGCCGGATGGCAGCCACAGAGTTTTAATATATTACTAGACCAAGTGCAGACCCGTTGGGTCTGGACACCGAACGTGCGTTTGCGGGGGGGGGGGGGGGGAGGTTGTGGCTGTCACTAACCACCCCCTTTCCTCCAAAGCACGGAATCCGGCACCCACAAACACACACACTCATCACACCCCTTGATATTATTTAAATGTTTTTATTTGCTTCTTTTATCCCATCTCCACCTTATCCACTGACGAATAGCCTTCATCTCTCAGTTGCGTCGAGAGGGGTTTAGGCAGAGGGAAAATTTAATGTTAGAAAAAAAAATTTGAAGAGGGGGAGGAGGAGGGTGGAGAGGAAGTGGGAGAGAGGAGGGGGAGAGAGGAGGGGGGAGAGGAGAGGGGTGGAGAGAGGAAGGAGAGGATGGGAAGAGAGGTGAAGGGGGGGTTTGGAGCGGGCATGCATGAGTCGAGCCGCGGGCTGTGAAGAGAGAAGGGCAGAGAGAGAGAGAGAGTGGAGAGACAGAGAGACTGGTACACAAAAAAAAGCTGGAGAAACACAGCGGGTGCAGCAGCATCTATGGAGCGAAGGAAATCGGCAATGCTTTTGGTCGAAACCCATCCTCAGATGGTTTTGTTCCTAAACGTTGCCTATTTCATTCGATCCATAGATGCTGCTGCACCCTCTGAGGTTATATATCTTTTTTGTGTATCTTCATTTTTCCAGCATCTGCAGTTCTGTCTTAAAGACAGAGAGACTGTTGGCGGACTGTTTCCCCAACGCGCATTTGCGGGAGGAGGGGGGGCTGCGGCATCACACTCACACTAACCACCCCCCAAACACAGGCGGGGGGAGGGGGAGAGGAAGACGGGGTGGGGAGAAAAGAGGGGAGAGGGAGACATCAAAAAACGGAACCTTCATTAACATTCAATGGCTGAGAGCTGTTTTTTTTACATTTTGAAATGTTGGGGGGGATGGGGGGAGAAGTATTTTATTTTAAAAAGTGTACATAAACACGACCAAACTTAATCAGGAGTGGCTATTCGTAAAGATAAATGTAATCTCTTTAGAAATGGTTAAAAATATATGTGTTTCAGCGTGCGGTGTGGGCGTTGGGCGGTATCAATGGGGCTTGGTGGCACAAGTCAGGCGGATGGCAGCCACAAGTCAGGCGGATGGCAGCCACAGAGTTTTAATATAATAGATAGATAGATAGATAGATAGATAGATAGATAGATAGATAGATAGATAGATAGATAGATAGATAGATAGATAGATAGATAGATAGATAGATACATACACGCACGCACCCATATGTACACACAAAAAACAAACAATAATAGTGCAATAATAACAGTAATAGTCTATGTAGCTTGGAGCTTATTTGACGTATTGTTTAATAGCCTAATCGCTGTTGGGAAGAAGCTGTTCCTGAACCTGGACGTTACAGTTTTCAGGCTCCTGTACCTTCTTCCCGATGGCAGGGGTGAAATGAGTGTGTGGCCAGGGTGGTGTGGGTCTCTGATGATGCTGGCTGCCTTTTTGAGGCAGCGACTCCGGTAAATCCCAGAGCCGGTGATGGACTGGGCAGTGTTCACAACTCTTTGCAGTCTTTTTCGCTCCTGGGCATTCAAGTTGCCGAGCCAGGCTGTGATGCAACCAGTCAATACGCTCTCTACTGTACACCTGTGGGAAGTTCAAGAGAATTTTCTCTGACATATCAAATCTCCGTAATCTTCTCTGGAAGTAGAGCGGCTGATGTGCCTTCTTTATAATTGCATCGGTGTGCTGCGTCCAGGAAAGATCTTCAGAAATATGCACGCCCAGGAATTTGACGTTTTTGTCTCTCTCCACCATCGTCCCATTGATATAAGCAGAATTGTGGGTCCTCATCCTTCATAATCACAATCATTTCCTTGGTTTTACTGGCATAGACAATAGACAATAGACAATAGGTGCAGGAGTAGGCCATTTGGCCCTTTGAGCCAGCACCGCCATTCAAGGTGATCATGGCTGATCATCCCCAATCAGTACCCTGTTCCTGCCTTCTCCCCATATCCCCTGACTCCGCTATTTTTAAGAGCCCTATCTAGCTCTCTCTTGAAAGCATCCAGAGAACCTGCCTCCACCGCCCTCTGAGGCAGAGAATTCCACAGACATTGAGAGCCAAGTTGGTGTGCTGGTACCATTTGGTTAGTCGATCGATCTCACTTCTATAATCTGACTCATCACCATCTGTAATTCGTCCCACAACGGTGGTGTAGTCGGCGAACTTAGACTGAGCACGCAGCATTGAGGTGCTCCCGTACTGATTGTTATTGAGGGAGAAGTGTTTCTGCCAATTCGAACAGACTGTGGTCTGTTGATGAGTATGTCAAGGATCCAGTTGCATTGAGATGTGTAGGGACCCAGTTCGGTGAGCTTGGTAACCAGCTTTTTTTTTGTATCAAAAAATAATTAATTTAATTACGAATACGATACAAAAACCCCAAAAAAACAAAACCGTGGTGACACACCCACCACCATATTACACCAAATTATTCAGACACTCAATTTCCAAACAACTATGTTACAAATATACAAAATAACTACTATACAACTATGTCCCTCTCTAACACCACCCGGGCGCGGACGTAACCCCAGTAAAGGGGCAAGCATCTGGCTCGGGCAAGGCCCTCTTCCGCCTGGCGCCATGACTCGCGGATGGCCAGCTTGGCCAGGCCGAGGAGCAACCCAACCAGGATATCTTCAGCCCTGCCCACTCCCTGGATCACGTCACCAGCCCTTCGGTCACTGACAGCAGCCACTCCTCCCCTTGCGGACCCCAGGTGGAGTGGCGTTGCTCCTTGTCCTCCGGACCCTGGCTACAAGGGACGCTCTGCTGGTCCCTCTACCCTCAACAGGAACGACGCTCCTCTAGGTCTTGGCGTCCTTCTCCAGGTCGTCCAAGAAGGACCTGAGCTGACGTTGATTGTTCCCCTTCACCCCCTGCACCTCCTTGCCTCTCCCCCTCCTTTTGAGGAAGAGGTTCAGCGAGCTGGTGAGTCCGTGTAAATTTGGCCACCGGAGGAAGGCTAGTCTGGGCCGATGTTGGGCTCCTTCGGTGGCCCGGATGAACTCACGGATCTCCTCCACTGGAATGAGTGGTGGCGTCAGGGGGAGCGAGAACATCCATTGTCTCATAGCCCGAGGAGTCCCCTTCCACCCGCTCACCGCAGACGGAGTCACCATCCCCATCCCCGGACACACCCTTGGTGCTCGATACACCTGCCCCACCCTGTGCAGCGGTTGCCTCTTCCCCACCCGCTGGTCAATTCTCCACCTCGGTCCCAACCCTGGGGCCAGTAGAAGAGGGGCCTTCCCCAGATGTACCCGGTGCGTCAAGCTCATCGATAGTGTGGGCGTATATCCCTCCCCCAGTTGGGCCCAGAGTGGACTCTGGTGCACCAGACTCAGGGATTCACTCTGCAGCAAGGTCCTGAGGGAGAGAAGGGCTGGTTTCCTCTCTCCCCTCCCCAGCTACAGTCTCTACCTCCAGAGGCCTGCTCTGCGCCTCGTCCTGGGTGGGTTGCTCCTGGGCTTCCTCGGGTTCGTGATGCAAGTCTCCCTCCCCAACTGGAATCTCCTCCTGCTCCATATCACCCGAGTGGTCCCCATCTCTACCCTCCCCAGAATCTCCTCCAGAACATGGGACCAGGGCCCAAACCAGAGGGCGGGAGTCTTCCTACACCACAGTACTCCCCTCCCCCCTGGAGGATAATAATAATAATAATAATAATAATAATAATAATAATAATAATAATAATAATAATAATAATAATAATAATAATATTAATAATGTTAATTATAATAATAAATACTTTATTGATCCCCTCAAGGAAATTCAGATGTCCAGAAGCCCCCAACCAACAAACCCACACATTCAAAACGAACGCAGACAGAAAATACATAAATACAATGTGGACAATACCTGAGAGCAATAAATACTTATAAAGACCAATAATTAACAATTAAAAATGCAAAAAAGCAAAAACGCAAAAACGCATCCCCCTACAGCCTAGCGGGTCCGTATTATAAAATCTAATGGCTGCAGGGGGTGAAGGATCTCCTGAACCGCTCCGTTCTACAGCGCAGGGAGAGGAACCGGTTGTTGTTCCGAGTGCTCTTTTGACTCTCCAGAATTACATGGAGGGGATGCCCGGGGTTTTCCAGGATGACCTGCACCTTGCGCCTCATACGCCTCTCAAGCACATCCATCCCAGAGTCCACTCTCCCCTCCAGCACTGAGCTAGCCCGTTTAACCAGTTTGTCCAGCTTCTTGTTGTTTCTCGCACTAATGCTGTTGCTCCAGCAGACAACAGCGTAGAAAATAACACTTGCAACCACAGTGTTGTAAAACATGTACAGCACATTGAAGGACTTGAGCCTTCTGAGGAAAAAGAGTCTGCTCCGGCCTTTTTTGTAGAGGGCGTCAGAGTTGACAGACCAGTCCAGTTTGTTATCCAGGTGCACTCCGAGGTATTTATATGTCTGCACCACCTCAATGTCAGCCCCTGCAGCGTTGACCGGCTGAAGGGGGAGCTTGGACCTGCCAATTCTGGACCTGGATACCCATTCGTCCCCCTTCCACTCCTCCCTAGAGAGATTCCTCCTTCTCTTTTTCGATGGGGAGGAGCTCACAGACTCTGGGGTTCACCTGAGCAACCTTCCTCTGTGGCACCCCCTCCTCCCGCCCGATCCCCAACTGGATTATGGGGCTTGCAGACTCCCTAACGGGAGGTGTCGGGATGGGTGGATCATTCTTGTCCCTGGGGATTTTGTTCCCCATGTGTTTCAACTTCTTCGCCACCTTGCCCCCCTTCTTTTGACCCTCCCCACCCCCCACCCTGCGCAACCCCAGGATTCCCTAATTCAACTACAGGGGGGTGGGGGGGTGGGAGCGGGTGGGAGGGGGGTTAGTGGCACCGGAGGCGTAGGGCCCCGCCCAGGATTTGGGGCAATTCCTCCGAATATGCTCCACTTCCTTACAGGCATGGCACCTTGGGCGCTCCGATGTCCAGTCACGCCCATCCTGCTGGACACAGAAGCCCCCGTCAACTCCCTCCTCCCGGTCCAGCATCATCGTCAGCTGGCGCCGGAGGGAAAGGACGTGCCGCAGCTCCTTCCTGCGGAACCCCTGGGACATCGGGGTGATAATAATAATAATAGATTTTATTTATATAGCGCTTTTCAGGACTCAAAGTCGCTTGATGTCCGTGAGCACCTTCCCCAGGGTGTGAAGGTGGGGAAGGAGGGCCTCATTTGTGATGCAGGGCGGGAAGTTCGATAGCACCACCCACTGCCAAGGGCTCGACCTGCAGGAATGTTCCCCCCATTGAGATCCCTTTACTCATGGCCACGACCGAGTGTGGACTCGGTGGGCTGATGGGCCTGCTTCCGTGCTGTATCTCCAAATTTAGAAATATAGATTAGGTCATCAGCAATCCTCAGTAAATTACGTTGAGCAATCATAAAGTCTTTAGTAGTTCGTGCTGATAAGGATTGTGGTTAGTAGGGTTGCCAACTTTCTCACTCGCAAAGAAGGGACAAAAGGTCAAAACAAGGGACAAATTCCCGACGGCAATTCGTTGACCGACTCAGCCGTGGCTGGGTGAATGATGAGTTGGCTCGGGTGCTGGACTGCACACAAAGCCCAGCCGGCGGGCCAGCTGAGGAGTTTTGGCCCGGGCCGCACGACGTCGCGCGCAAAGTCTGGCGCCCCATCCAACTCGTGAACCGATGATCGGCCATGGGAAGGAGGGGCGGTGGCGTCGGCGGTAAGCGAAGATCCGAAGGTCAGACAGCTGGCCGGGCTGCCGACCGACGGGGCCACGGGCCAGGCGCTGCTGCTGCTGCTGCTGCTGCACTCCATGTGCTGCACTACATCAGGACGGGTGAGGCGGGGCCGGACGCAGCGCTCCGACCCGACAGTCCCCTCGACCCGAGTAGGTAGCAGTCAAATACGGGACAAGGGCGGTGTCGTATGGGACAAACCAAGTTAGCCCAATATACGGGATGTCCCGGCTAATACGGAACAGTTGGTAACCCTAGTGGTTAGGGTTGTACAGTGTGATTTAAGAGTTGATGGGAAGAAGCTGCTCCTGAGTCCTCAGCGGGTCAGGCAGCATCTCAGGAGAACATGGAGAAGTGGCGTTTCGGGTCGGGACCCTTCTTCAGGTGACTGAAGATGGATCCCAAACTGAAACTGCATCTATCAATGTTCTCCAGTAATGCCCCCTGCCCTGCTGAGTTGCTCCAGGTCAGGGAGCATCCGCAGTTCCTTGTTTCTACATTCATCTGATATTTTGCACTGCTGTTTTGATCCACAAAACATGTTGGTTGCTCCATCTACTGGCCATACTGTGTAATTTCAGATTCTAGTACTGGCACAAGCACGCAATTAATAATAACAATATTTTTTATTGTCATTGCACGGAGGTACAACGAGATCTGGCATGCAGCTTCCATCCGATGTAATAACTTAATTAGCTAAAAATTTAGACACCCAGAGAAACAAGATTAAAAAACCCAGTTAAATCAGTATAAAGTGCAAATAGGTCTGTGCCGGGTCGATGTGCAACGTGACCATTCGAGAGAGACAGTTCATGGGGGGGGGGGCACTCAGCAGGGCCAGTTCAGAGCAGCGATAGCTCTGGGGATGAAGCTGTTCCTAAGTCTGGAGGTACATACATAGATACATAGAAAATAGGTGCAGGAGTAGGCCATTTGGCCCTTCGAGCCTGCACCGCCATTCAATATGATCATGGCTGATCATCCAACTCAGTATCCTGTACCTGCCTTCTCTCCATACCCCCTGATCCCTTTAGCCACAAGGGCCACATCTAACTCCCTCTTAAATATAGCCAATGAACTGGCCTCAACTACCCTCTGTGGCAGAGAGTTCCAGAGATTCACCACTCTCTGTGTAAAAAAGTTTTTCCTCATCTCGGTCTTAAAGGATTTTCCCCCTTATCCTTAAGCTGTGACCCCTTGTCCTGGACTTCCCCAACATCGGGAACAATCTTCCTGCATCTAGCCTGTCCAACCCCATAAGAATTTTGTACGTTTCTATAAGATCCCCTCTCAATCTCCTAAATTCTAGCGAGTATAAGCCAAGTCTATCCAGTCTTTCTTCATATGAAAGTCCTGACATCCCAGGAATCAGTCTGGTGAACCTTCTCTGCACTCCCTCTATGGCTATAATGTCCTTCTCAGATTTGAAGACCAAAACTGTACGCAATACTCCAGGTGTGGTCTCACCAAGACCCTGTACAACTGCAGTAGAACCTCCCTGCTCCTATACTCAAATCCTTTTGCTATGAAAGCTAACATACCATTCGCTTTCTTCACTGCCTGCTGCACCTGCATGCCTACTTTCAATGACTGGTGTACCATGACACCCAGGTCTCGCTGCATCTCCCCATTTCCTAATCGGCCACCATTTAGATAATAGTCTGCTTTCTTGTTTTTGCCACCAAAGTGGATAACCTCACATTTATCCACATTATACTGCATCTGCCAAACATTTGCCCACTCACCCAACCTATCCAAGTCGCCTTGCAGCCTCCTAGCATCCTCCTCACAGCTAACACTGCCCCCCAGCTTAGTGTCATCTGCAAACTTGGAGATGTTGCCTTCAATTCCCTCATCCAGGTCATTAATATAAATTGTAAATAGCTGGGGTCCCAGCACTGAGCCTTGCGGTACCCCACTAGTCACTGCCTGCCATTGTGAAAAGGACCCGTTTACTCCTACTCTTTGCTTCCTGTTTGCCAGCCAGTTCTCTATCCACATCAATACTGAACCTCCAATACCGTGTGCTTTAAGTTTGTATACTAATCTCTTATGTGGTACCTTGTCGAAAGCCTTCTGAAAGTCCAGATACAACACATCCACTGGTTCTCCCCTATCCACTCTACTAGTTACATCCTCGAAAAATTCTATAAGATTCGTCAGACACGATTTACCTTTCGTAAATCCATGCTGAAAATCCCATTAATTTACTTTCTCTGCAGTTATTCCCCTCCTATTGATGAACCTAGTTTCAAGCCTGGAGAGCTGGATATTACAGTGAAACCTGAACGAAAATCGACTTTTAGAAGCAAAACATTCTTCTTTTTAAATGCAAAACAGGTAATGATGACTTTTAGAAGAGAAAGTAACCCATAACAGTATTGGATTTAGTAGTGACCTTCAGCTAAGTGTTTCGTAAAACATTTGCCCTGGTTATCAGCTTCAGCATATGAATTATGCTCAAAGGAAATGACACAAATAGATAAACAATATCAATATGAAGCTTCTGTTGTAAAGGGGTGGAGAATTATAACGGTTTAAAGCAATCTTTAAGTAGCATAGCATAATCAGGAATATATACCAATATTTTAGTCTATTTATGCACAACAGCTTACGTAAATTTCTGCAGGGCCTCAATGGACCAAACAGAAATGTAAGAATCAATAAAATCCCCAGTATAGTTTTCATGCGGAGACTTGTGTGGATCCCATCAGAAGCATTATCCTTGCCTATACAGTGCTTTGTGTGTATTCCTGATGTGTGTATTCCTGATGTGTGTATTCCTGATAGTTCTCAACCATTCTCCCTGAAGTGTGCTCCAACATTTGGTTAGGTCATATACCTCAGTTCTATATATGTAGTTAGCTCCATATCATGTGATATCCATGGCAAATGAAAAACAAAACACACACTCAGTCTTAAAAGCACAGCGGATCACAGCTACCTTCATCATCCTCCAGAGAGGATTGCAGCACATCCTTGGATTTATCCAGTCACCTGAAGCAACTCTTTAGCCACTTAAATATATTCAATCACTCCATGATAACTAAATGACTAGATGCACTATTCTAGACTTTTATACTTTAGATTTTAGAGATGCAGCGTTGAAACGGGCCCTTTGGCCCGCCTACTCCTCAACGACCAGCGATCACCCCATACACTAGTTCTATCCTACACACTAGAGACAATTTACAATTTTACCAAAGCCAATTAATCTACAAACCTGTACTACTTTGGAACATGGGAGAAAACCGGAGCACCCGGGGGCAAACCCACACGATCAAGTGGAGAATGTACAAACTCCGTACAGACAGCACTTGCAGTCAGGGTTGGACCCAGATCTCTGGCCCCAAGGCAGTAACTCTTCCTCTGCGCCACTGTGCTGCCCCTATTGCTGCATTTTGTTAGTGCCCATTGCTAAGATCAACTTTTGGCTGGCTGTTCAATGTCATCAGAGATTCACATAATTCATGTTGGTTCTCTTATCCATAAAAGTGTTTGAGATAAATTCTTCATCGTAGCTTCCTGTGTTCTGGGTGGAGAAGGGCACTTGAACATTGAATGAAGGGCTACCTTTGCTACTGATATAAATTTCAGTGTTCTTGTTCATGTGATTGATATTTGCGCATCATAAAACTAGTAAATCGGTAAAGGCACATTCTTGTCATTGCAAATGTGCTTTTCGTGTCGTATCTCCGTCTGCACTGGGGCCGAACATCGTGAAGCTGGCGGCCTGTTGCTGGGACCTCTGAGCTCCAACCGTGGGAGCCTGCGGACTTTAACATTGTGGAGCTTGCGGTCCCTGGTTAAGGACCGGCTTCGGGAGTTCCACGTCACGGAGCTTCGACCGCCCTGACGTGGGTGCTTTGATCGCCGGCTGCGGGAGCTTCAATCGCCCCGACTGCGGCCTGGTACATGTGACTTGAACTCTTGAAATATCTTCTGTTGATAAACATACCCTTAATTGTTTTCAATCGGAACTGTGGTGTAAAATCCCATTAATTTACTTTCTCTGCAGTTATTCCCCTCCTATTGATGAACCTAGTTTCAAGCCTGGAGAGCTGGATATTACAGTGAAACCTGAACGAAAATCGATTGAAAACAATTAAGGGTATGTTTATCAACAGAAGATATTTCAAGAGTTCAAGTCACATGTACCAGGCCGCAGTCGGGGCGATCGAAGCACCCACGTCAGGGCGGTCGAAGCTCCCGTGACGTGGAACTCCCGAAGCCGGTCCTTAACCAGGGACCGCAAGCTCCACAATGTTAAAGTCCGCAGGCTCCCACGGTTGGAGCTCAGAGGTCCCAGCAACAGGCCGCCAGCTTCACGATGTTCGGCCCCAGTGCAGACGGAGATACGACACGAAAAAAGTTGCATCTCCGTCGAGGAAAGAGATAAAAATAGTTTCCCCCACCATCCCCCCACACATAACACAAAACTAAAGATAAACTAAAACATACGTTTTACAACAAACTAAAAACACAAAGGAAAAAGATGAGATGGACCATTGGCGAGGCAGCCATCGTTCGGCGCCCCCTGGCGGTTCAAGTTAATAATTTAACAATTTCATAGAGAATACAGTAATAAGAATCAAAGGACAACTGTGCATATTTTCTTTTGTTCTCTGTTTCCCAATTTTTTACCATTATTTCAAATGATTGGCACCTTTTGTAGATAAATAGGTATTTTTGCAAATGTTTAAGGAGATTGATACATTCAACTTACCTTTCTGGATTGGGTATTTGTCTTCTATTTCGGATTATTTCAATAAGATCGACAAAGTATTCTGGTTTTACTATCGGTCGACCACAGATCATTGCACATATGGTCTTGAAAAGCAAGCATAAGAATTATTATGAAGAATAGCACTCAATTATTAAGCCAATATTGTCACCCACAGAACCTAATACACTTACATAGATACATAGATACATAGAAAATAGGTGCAGGAGTAGGCCATTCGGCCCTTCGAGCCTGCACCGCCATTCAATATGATCATGGCTGATCATCCAACTCAGTATCCCGTACCTGCCTTCTCTCCATACCCCCTGATCCCTTTAGCCACAAGGGCCACATCTAACTCCCTCTTAAATATAGCCAATGAACTGGCCTCAACTACCCTCTGTGGCAGAGAGTTCCAGAGATTCACCACTCTCTGTGTGAAAACGTTTTTCCTCATCTTGGTCTTAAAGGATTTCCCCCTTATCCTTAAGCTGTGACCCCTTGTCCTGGACTTCCCCAACATCGGGATCAATCTTCCTTCATCTAGCCTGTCCAACCCCATAAGAATTTTGTACGTTTCTATAAGATCCCCCCTCAATCTCCTAAATTCTAGCGAGTATAAGCCAAGTCTATCCAGTCTTTCTTCATATGAAAGTCCTGACATCCCAGGAATCAGTCTGGTGAACCTTCTCTGCACTCCCTCTATGGCTATAATGTCCTTCCTCAGATTTGGAGACCAAAACTGTATGCAATACTCCAGGTGTGGTCTCACCAAGGCCCTGTACAACTGCAGTAGAACCTCCCTGCTCCTATACTCAAATCCTTTTGCTATGAAAGCTAACATACCATTCTCTTTCTTCACTGCCTGCTGCACCTGCATGCCTACTTTCAATGCGGGCGTAGAAGGCCTTGTAACGTCGGCCGGATGGTAGAAGTTCGAACAGACTATTGCAAGGGTGTGAGGAGTCTTTGTGAATGCTGACAGCCTTCCTGAGACACCGTGTATTGTAGATGCCCTCCAAGGCTGGTAGCGGTGTCCCAATTATCACAATTATATTACTTTTATTTTACAGACTTCGACAAAAGTTTCAAGTCATAAACAAAGATACTAGAAGAGCAAGATAGACCACTCCTCCGAAATCCAATGGAGTGACGTGTAGTACGTAACGGAACGTCACGGCCGCCATTTTTTAATGCAAAACGCGACATCTTTGGTAGCGGGGACCGACTCCACAGTTATACAATCTGCGCTTACATCAGGTCGCAGGGAAGAGCAAAGATACTGGAGGCTCCTCTAGTATCTTTGGGGGAAGAGGACGTTTCCTCCACTCCTGAGTTGATCCAGGACTGATTCTCTGTCTCCCCGATACCAGATGAATGCAGCCGGCACCAGGCTCTCTGTCTGGCGGGAGAGCCTCAAGCGTCGGCGCCCCCGAGTCAGCGGGCAATGCTCCTCTTGTATCTTTGGTGTAATCCGTTCCAAAGATTGATCCGCTCTATCATCTTTGGTGTAATCCGTGTTGTAGGGAACAGTGTTGTATATAGCATCTATCACCACATATTTAGTTCATATTATTGTAAATATTACTATTATTATTGAAAATTGCAGTCCGGTAAAATGGTGTCAACACTCACCCATGTCATACTACGCTTTTTTCGCAGAGTGGCGCATCTTGCTCTGCTCTATAATCTTTGGTCATAAAGGCACCAGATTAGCGGGTGTGCAAAATGATGGCCGATGTAGCATGATGAGAGGAAATGAGAGAGAGCAGGTGGTCACACGTTTAAAAAAAGAGGAAGGAAATACCATTATTAGTCAGGGGACTGGTGATGTGGTAACAATGAGTTCACTCATGTCAGATAAGGTCACATGAAATGCTCATAGAAGAATTTAGAAAGGGACATTTTAATTCGGAGTTACACATTCGGTTTGAGTAATCGGAATTCTTTGCCACAGAAGGCCAAGATTGTTAAGGGCTTGGACACGCTAGAGGCAGGAAACATGTTCCCGATGTTGGGGGAGTGCAGAACCAGGGGCCACAGTTTAAGAATAAGGAGTAAGCCATTTAGAACAGAGACGAGGAAACACTTTTCCTCACAGAGAGTGGTGAGTCTGTGGAATTCTCTGCCTCAGAGGGCGGTGGAGGCAGATTCTCTGGATGCTTTCAAGAGAGAGCTAGATAGGGCTCTTAAAAATAGCAGAGTCAGGGGATATGGGGAGAAGGCAGGAACGGGGTACTGATTGGGGATGATCAGCCATGATCACATCGAAGGGCCAAATGGCCTACTCCTGCACCTATTGTCTATTGTCTATTGTCTATAAGGCTGTGGAGGCCAAGCCAGTTTAAGGCAGAGATGGATAGATTCTATGAAGAATTCTATGCAAGAAAGAATATCATTGTCCTATCTGGGACACATGACAATAAACTCTCTTGACTTGACTTGATTCTTAATTAGTACAGGTGTCAGAGGTTGTGGGGCGAAGGCAGGAGAATGGGGTTAGGAGGGAGAGATAGACCAGCCATGATTGAATGGCAGAGCAGACTCGATGGGCTGAATGGGGCTAATTCTACTCCTATCTTTGCCACAGAAGGCTGTGGAGGTAAAGTCAGTGGATCTATTTGAGGCAGAGATAGATTCTTGGTTAGTATGGGTGTCATAGGTTATGGGGAGAAGGCAGGAGAATGGGGTTAGGAGGGAGAGATAGATCAGCCATGAATGGCAAAATAGACTTAAAAGGCCGAATAGCCTAATTCTACTCCTATCACTTATGAACATGAAAATTATAGCAGAAGAACAGGCCCTTCGGCCCACAATGTCACAAGTTCACACGTTCATGTTATAGGAGTAGAATTAGACCATTCGGCCCATGGAGTCTACTCCGCCATTCAATCATGGCTGATCACTGCCTCCTAATCCAATTTTCCTGCCTTCTCCCCATAACCCTTGACACCCGAATGTCTGTGCTGAACTTGATGCCAAGACCAACTCTTAACTGAGTACCTCCCGGCCAGCCTTGACCCACTGCTTACTGTTGCACAGGTCCACAGCAGACGCCATCTCCCTGGCCCTAAACTCACCTCTGCAACACCTAGACAACAAAGACTGCTAATGTTCAGCCATGATTGAATGGCGGAGTGGACTTGATGGGCCGAATGGCCTAATTCTACTCCTATCCCTTATGAACATAACAATGATGAGGCGGAGCACAGGAAGGAGATAGAGAACTTAGTGACATGGTGTCAGGACAATAACATTCCCCTCTATGTCTGGGGCAGCACGGTGGCGCAGCGGTAGAGTTGCTGCCTTACAGCGCCAGAGACCCGGGTTCTATCGTGGCCACGTGTGCTGTCCGTATGGAGGTTGTACGTTCTCCCTGTGTCCCTGTGGGTTGTCTGCGGGTGCTCTGGTTTCCTCCCACACTCCAAAGACGTACAGGTTTGTAGGTTAATTGGTATAACTGTAAAATTATCCCTAGTGTGTGTAGGATAGTGTTAATGTGCGGGGGTCGCTGGTAGTTGCGGACTCGGTGGGCCGAAGGGCCTGCTTCCGCGCTGTATCTCTAAAACAAAAAATAAATAAAACATTGTACATTTCCTTGATCATCGTCAGCTTTGATCTGTCCCTCGTGTATGTAGGATAGTGCTAGTGTGTGGGGTGATTGCTGATTCAGTGCGGACCCGTTGGGCCAAAGGGCCTGTTTTTCTACGCTGTATCTCTAACGTCTAAAGATGAAGGAGCTAGTTATTGACCTCAGGAAACATGGTGGAGTACAGTACATGTCCCAAACAGTATCAGTGGTGAGGAAGTGGAAAAGGCTGGCAGCTTCAAACTCCTTGGGGTTAAATTACCAATGATCTGTCATGGAACAACCACATTGATACAACAGCCAGGAAGGCTAAACTAAATAGTTTAGTTCTAGTTTTGAGATTATAGCACGAAAACAAGCCCTTCGGCCCACCAAGTCCGCATCGACCTGCACTGACACTATCCTACACACATTAGGGACAATTTTACATTCATACCAAGCCAATTAACCTGCACGTCTTTGGAGTGTGGGAGGAAGCTGAAGATCTCGGAGAAAACCCAATGCAGGTCACGGGGAGAACGTACAAACTCCATAAAGACAGCATCGGTAGTCAGGATCTGGCGCTATTAGGCGGCAACTCTACCGCTGCGCCACCATGCCGTCCTCAGCACTTTGGCACATCGGAATGCGGCTGTACAAGTATTGGTGAGACCACACTGGGAGTACAGAGACAGAACACAGAGAGAGAGAGAGAGATGTGTGAGTTGCTGAAAAGGCCTGGAAGGATTGAGACAGTGAGACGTAGCAGAGGACAGCTGGAGAAATAGCTCATACTTGGATATGTTTAGTTTAGATTAGAGATAGAGTGTGGAAACAGGCCCTTCGGCCCACAGAGGCCGAGCCAATCAACGTTCACAGTACACTAGTGCGATGTTATCCAGTTTTACGCCCTACACACTAGGGACAATTTACAGAAGCCAATTAACCTACAAACCTGCACGTCTTTGGAATGTGGGAGGAAACCGGAGCACCCGGAGCACCCTGAGAAATCTCTCCCAGTCACAGGGAGAACATGCAAACAAACTCCGTACAGACAGCACCCATAGTCAAGATTGAACCCGGGTCTATGATGCTGTAAGGCCACAACACAACCGCTGCGCAAGTGTGCCACCATGATGTGTGTGTGTGGTTGTTTGTGTATGTGTATGTACGAGTACGTGTGTGTGTGTGTGTGTAGGTGTGTGTAGGCGTGTGTGTATGTACATGTGTGTGTGTGTGTGTGAGCCTGCATGCATGCGCGCATGCATATATGCATGCATGTGCTTGTGTGCATGAGTGTAGCTATGATCGATGCAGTCAATTGTGGCGAGTCAGGTCTGTGTGATGGACTGGAATACCATAAGACGATAAGACATAGGTGCAAAATTGGGCCATTCGGCCCATCGAGCCTGCTCTGCCATTCGATAATGGCTGATCTACATTTCCCCTCTCAACTCCTTTCTTCTGCCTTCTCCTCGTAACCTTTGATGCCCTTACTAATCAAGAACCTATCAATCTCCACTTTAAAAATACCCAACATGTTTCCTCCCACACGCCATAAGACGTACAGGTTTGTAGGTTAATTGGCTTCTGTAAATTGTAAATTGTCCCTAGTGTGTAGAATAGTGCTCGTGTACGGGGATAATTGGTTGGTGCCGACTCGGTGGGCCGAAGGGCCTGTTTCCGATCTGTATCTCTAAACAAAACTAAACTAAAAAGATGCAAAAATGAGCAATGTATTTTATTATGACGAAGTCCTTGGACTTCTCTTTATGAATTAACATTTGCTGCACTGGTGAAATGGCCAAAATCATCTTTTCTCACCACTTCTGTTAATGCAAGCTGTAAATAGGATTCTGACCAAAACTGAGTTTCTACCTGCAGTAAATAATGAAGCTGCTCGACTGACTTGGGAAGTCCCAGAAATTTGAGGAAAATATTGTGGTTAGAAAACCTCAAGAACTTCGGCATCCATTTCTTCTTTCTTGCCCCTGGGAACTGAGTACTTCCCAACTTCGCAAATTCCAAATAATGACGAAAATCCACATCATGATAACTTGTGACCCTTGTTTGATGGCAGAAAAGTGACGTTTTTTGTTTAGTTTAGTTTAGAGATTCAGCGCGGAAACAGGCCCTTCGGCCCACCTTGTCCATGTTGACCAGCGATCCCCACATATTAACACTATCCAACACACACACACGAGGGACAATTTTTACATTTACCAAGCCAATTAACCTACAAACCTGTACGTCTTTGGAGTGGGAGGAAACCAAAGATCTCGGAGGAAACCCACGCAGGTCACGGGGAGAATGTACAAACTCCGTCCAGACAGCACACCGTAGTCGGGATCGAACCCGGATCTCCGGTGCTGCATTCGCTGTAAGGCAGCAACTCTACCGCTGCGCCAACGTGCCGCCAAGTTGTTCTGCGTCTTTATAATTACTATTGAACCAGAATAAAAACGAGAAATAGTTTTGCCCATTCCACATTGTGGGCTTTGCCCATTGCAAAATTGTTTTATTTTATTGAAAAATTTCCTACTGACTTCTACCAACTTCTACAGATGCACACAGTCAGAGAGAGAGTTATAGAGTCATCCAGCGTGGAAAATCAGGCCCTTCGGCCCAACTTGCCCACATCGACCAACATGTCCATCTATCCATGTACCTGTCTAACTGTTTCTTTAACTTTGGGATAGACCCAGCCTCAACTACCTCCTCTGGCAGCTTGTTCCATCCACCCACCACCCTTGGTGTGAAAAAGTTACCCCTCAGATTCCTATTAAATCTTTTCCCCTTCACCTTAAACTTATGTCTGCTGGCCCTCGATTCACTTACTCTGGGCAAGAGACTCTGTGCATCTACCTGATTTTAAACACCTTTATAAGGTCACCCCTCATCATCGAAAACACCCTATCCGGTTGCACCACAGCTTAGTTTTAGAGTGTGGAATTAGGCCCCTCTGCCGACCGAGTCCGCGCCGAGCAGCGATTACCCATTCACACCAGTTCTATCCAACACGCCAGGAGCAATTTGCAAAAGCCAATCAACCTACAAACCCGCGAGTCTTTGAAATGCGGGAGGAAACCGGAGCACCTGGAGAAAACCCACGCGGACACAGGAAGAACGTGCAAACTCCGTACAGACAGCAACTGTGGTCATGATTGAATCCAGGATCTCTGGTAGTGTGAGGCAGCAGCTCTAGTGTCCGCTACTGTGTAGCCCACAGATGTAGCACGGAATGAACAATATTACACAGGCAATATAAAATATTTTGATGGTGTTAAGGATAAAACACTGAGGTGTTCATTTTACTTCGGAGTCACGTGAGTGACTACGTGAAGAACCCCGCCAGTGCGCCTGCGCGTCATTATGTCAGACGCCTTGACGCAAACGGACGTGAGGAGCAGTGCTCCTCGAGTGGTTTGTAGTTTTTCAACTACAAGGTAAGTAAAAACTTTTTTACAGGTTTTCCAGGTCCGTTTACTGTGGGTCTATGGCGATTTTTTCCACAGACGCCATGGGAAAAAACGGACAGGGGGAAGAGGCGAGCGACATAGCCGACAGAAGTCGGGAAAGTCGGGAGTCCGCGGTTAGAGACCAACCGCCTCTAAACCCCGGTACAGTCGCCAGTGGTGAGCATAGCGACTGTGGACCTGGGGCTGGTGAAAACACAGTCAGTGCCTGTCGGGCAAAAGACAAAGTTTAAATCCCAACGGAGGGAGTCCCAGGCAATGAAGACAGCTCAAACAGCTCCTGGTACAGGGCTAGATACTGCTTTCGAGCGTATTGCCCAAATAGAAGCCTTTTTCATAGGTTGTTGGAGCAAAAGTTCACTCAGGAAGGAGTGTACTGTAATCCAAGCTGCAGGAGCAGCTTAACAGCACCTGGCTCAGGGCTGATGGAATGCACCCTCAGGAATGAGGAGCGTGCTACGGGTCATGAGATTTCAGACCCCGACTCTGACGGTGAGGCTGTACAAGGCGATGAAAGGCAGCTGCCAGATGTTCCACCCCTGGTAGTAGGATTCGCTGCCCCGTCAGGGTCAGGAGAGCCATTAGGAAGAACTGGCCTCCTTTATAAATTACTTGGTTTACCATTAGCTGGAACAGCATGAAATGGATGAGACTGCAAGAGTATCTGGAATCAGTTGCAGAGAATATTAAAGCTGCTGGGTTCTGGAATAACTGCTTTTACCAGAATAGCAGGTAACAACCAAAAGATGACGAAGTTGCATCAGCAAGCACTGGGGTTGCTATGCAGCACCCACTTCGAGAAGTGCTATACGGTCTACTATGAATCCGAAATTCGCAGCACTCTGCAAACCAAGTAATATACAAATTACCCAACTTACTCTTTGGAGAGATCTCGGGAGACGTATTAAAGAGTTGGAAGATGAAGCGAAAACAGGATTGATGAAGACATCAATGGTTGTGAAGTCTGTAAAGAGGAAGTATCCTTTCAGACGTCATACGGATCCTGGACCAAGTCGCTCATCAACGCAGGGACGTAGTTGGCGGCCTGCAGCGGGAGCAAGAACCAGTGGGCGTGCTTCCGGGAGAACCCAGGAATTTCAGGGTACTCAAATGACTCAAGAGGTAGGTGGACCTGGTTCTCATGGGAACATACTAACTGGATTAAGTCCAAAAGTTGGAGGCAGGTTACATTTCTTCTATAATAATTGGAAGAAAATTACTTCAGATGTGGTAATCCTGAATAATATACAAGGATTTCGAATTGAATTCAATCCAAATTATGATTTGCCTGTTCAGCATGTTCCTAGCCGAACTCTGCACTTTGTACAAAAAGAAGTGATGGAGGTTCAGGTTGCAATTGAAACCCTATATAAAAAAGGGGTTATTGAAAAATCAGTCTACCAAAGTCACCAATTTGTGTCAAATATATTCCCTCGATCAAAAAAGGATGGAGGATGTAGGATTCTTGTAGATTTGATAAATCTGAATCCTTTTGTGCAATTTAGACATTTTAAAATGGAAACATTTGTGACTGCCAAACAGCTTATTTCAGAAGCATGTTATATGGGAACTATAGACTTGAAAGATGCATATTATTCAGTGTCTGTTCATTCAGAAGATAGGAAGTATCTCTTAAATTTAAATGGATGAACCAGTTGTGGCAGTTCAAAGCTCTGCCTAATGGGTTAATATCTGCACCCAGAATATTCACAAAAATTGTTAAAACCAATTCTGGGCTTGCTGAGTAGCCAGGGGCATGTACTAATGGCATATTTGGATGATGTCTTGATTATAGGAAAGACCAAAACAGTCAACGAAGTATCTGTTGCAGTTGTGAAATCAACTTTTGAAATTTGGGGTTTCTAATTCATCCACAGAAATCTAGGTTAACACCATGTACCTCTATTAATTATTTGGGGTTCACAATTGATTCAGTCCAAATGAATATTACTTTGCCCAGGGAAAAGGGTGGATTTGATTAAAGATTGCAGTAATCTCCTAAACGAGCAAAAACCTTCAATTAGATAGGTGGCTCGTGTACTGGGAAAATTAGTAGCAGCATTCCCAGCAGTCCAATTGGGACCATTACATTATCAACAGCTGCAGACACTTAAAGAACAGGCACCGAGACTGCATGTTGGTCATTTTGATAGAACCATGCAACTAACAACAAATGCTGTTTCTGATCTGCAGTGGTGGATTCTACATGTCTCAAGCAGTTCCAGCAAAGTGCTGATTGAACAACCTTCCATGATATTACAAACTGATGCCAGTGCACCAGGATGGGGTGCAACTGACTTAACATCTAGCTGAGGAGGCAGATGGAATCAGGAAGAGTCATTGTTACTGAAGACCATGGGGAATTAACTATTTGGAGCTTCTAGGATGTTTCTATGGGCTCCAAGCTTATTGTTCTAACACAACTAATAAGCATGTTCAAGTTCAAATTGATAACACAACAGTAGTTGTTTATATTAATGATATGGAATTAAGTCGGTGTCTTGTGACAAAATGGTTAATCAACTTTGGGCTTGGTGTATTGAAAAGAACATTTGGATTTCAGCTATCTATCTACCAGGTAGAGTGAACGATAGCAGACACCTGGTCAAGAAAAGTTCCATGATAATAAAGAATGGATGTTGAATCAAGAGGTATTCAATGATATAGTCATCAGATTTGGAATGACCGACATCGACTTGAATCATCAGCTATCGAGATATGTCTCATGGAAACCAGATCCAGGAGCAGTGGCGATTGATGCTTTCTCGCTACATTGGGGCGGTATGTTTTCATATATATTTCCACCTTTCTGCCTCATAAGCCAATGTTTGCTTAAAATCAGGCAAGATGCTGCTTCAAGGGTATTGGTAGTACCAGATTGGCCTATACAGCCATGGTATCCGTTGATATTAGAATTAACAACACAAATGTTGATGAAAGTCCCAAAAAAGAGTAATTTATTGCTGCACCCTGTACAGGGGAACAACATCCATTATATGATCGTTTGGATTTGTTGATTTGCAGGTTTTAAGAATGCCTTTTCTGGGACGAGGACTGTCTGAGCATACTGTGGACATGCTTACGGCAGCCTGGAGGAAGAGCACTCAAAAACAGTACCTTTCTTATATTAAGAAATGGGAAGAGTTCTGGGTACAAAAGAATGTGCAATAAAGTACTGCAGATATTTCAAATGTTTAGAATTTCTGTCAAAACTTTATTATGATGAAGGTCTGAGTTGTAGTGCAATTAATTCAGCCAGAAGTGCATTGTCCTCATATTTGGTTCTGGATTCAGAAAGAAACTCAATTGGGTCACACCCAATTGTTTCCAGACTAATGAAAGGAATCTTTAATTCCAAACCACCGAAACCTAGGTATGTGACAATCTGGGATGTAAGTGTGGTACTGAAACTACTTCGTGATGGTCATCAAGTGTGTCTTTACCTTTGGTCAAGCTCAGTATGAAAGTATTCATGCTTATGGCATGAGTGACAGCACAACGAGTGCAAACACTTGGAAAATTACAAATAGACAGTATGGAAGTAACTGAAGACAAGGTTACATTCTATATCTATGACCTAATAAAGCAAATTAGGCCAGGTGTGACAGGATTTAAAATTATGCTGGCAGCATATCCAAATGACCCATGTCTCTGTATTAAGACATATTTATTACAATACATTGAGGTCACAAAGAATTTGAGAATACGGAAACTGGGTTTTTGATCACACACAAGAAACCACACAAGAGAGTTTCAATACAGACTATTTCCAGATGGATAAAAGAAGTCTTAACAGCTGCTGGTATTAACACTTATGTTTTTACGTCTCACTCGCGTAGGGCAGCAGAAATGTCGGCGGCCAGGGCAAAAGACGGCCCCGTCGACCATATCCTCGCAGCCGCCGGGTGGTCCAATGAGTTGATGTTTCAACATTTTTACCATCGGCCTATTGTTAATGCGGGGTTGTTTGCAGAAACTATTTTAAGTTCTGTGTAAATTCCTCTGGTTTAAAGGGGATCTGATTCATTTCATTCTTGAAATGAATTACTGCATTTGTGGTACAAATGTTATTATGAATGCATGATTGATTATTCTCGTTCCGAGTCAATCTATGCAGTGAGAAGCCGGGATTGATCCACGGCATGAAATCACAAAGCTTTAAAATCTTCACGTAGTCACTCACGTGACTCCGAAGTAAAATAGTAAGATTAAACGAGAACTTACCTAAGTTTGAAGTTTGATCTTTATTTTATGTAGGTGATTACGTGCCCACCACGACCCTACCCTCTATCATAAAGGTCAGATGGAAGTTCTTGTATTACTTGTTTTAGTATGAGACTATATTACTTCGGTTGTTGTTTTTTGTGATTTCACACCGCTGCTTTGAAGATTGACGCGCAGGCGCACTGGCGGGGTTCTTCACGTAATCACCTACGTAACTCCTCATAAAATAAAGATCAAACTTCAAACTTAGGTAAGTTCTCGTTTAATCTTACTATTCTTGCTTGGTGCGGCAGCGAGGTGCATTTCTACCTCTGTAATCAATTACCCAGAGATTCCTCAGCACTTGCAATAGTTTAGTTTAGTGTAGAGATACATCGCAGAGATGGGCCAATTGGCCTAATTCCACTCCTGTCACTTGTGAACTTACAAAGGGTGCTCTCTCGCTGGTCTCCGAGGTTGACATCGCAGGAACAAGACCTTGTTGTCCAAGGAGCGCCAATGCTGACCATGCCCAGTAAAATATTGCCTCATTAGAAACATAGAAACATAGAAAATCGATGCAGGAGTAGGCCTTTTAACCCTTCGAGCCAGCACCGCCATTCAATGTAATCATAGCTTTTTTTTTTTTATTTTAAATTTGTATTTTATTAGAAGTACATTACATTACAACCGCATACATTAGTACTTGTCATTTATATCTTCTTACAATTAATGTACTCCATTTATTTTTTGCACTAGAAAAGGAAAAGATTGAAAGAAAGAAGAAATTGAAGGAAAAAGTGGAAGTGTAGGAAATGTGACAACAAAAAAGGACGAAGACTCTATAAGAGCAAAATTAAAAACAAAAGAAAAAGAGTTAAGAAATAGACCCTAGGAAAGAAAGAAAGAGAGAAAGAGGAAAAAGAGAGAAACAAATATTTTTATGAGCATTACGTAAATGGGACATACCAACTCTTCAACTATCATCCCCCCTTACCTGACCTTAATTTTTTTTTTTTTTAAGTACTTTTGCACCCTATGTTTGTAGTAATTCTATAAATGCAGACCACGTCAGGTGGAAATGATCTGGTTTACCTGCTAGGAGGAGTCTTATCTCTTCTAGGTGTAATGTTTCAAACATATTTGAAATCCACATATTTATAGTTGGTATTGGAGCCTTCTTCCAAAATTTTAGAATTAGCTTTTTTCCAGTTATTAACCCATAGTCCATTAGTTTCTTTTGAAACACATTTAGATCTGGACCATCTTCCGTTATACCGAAGATAATCCATTCTGCTTTGGGTATCAGTCTTGTTTTAAATAACTTTGTAAAGATTTCAAAAATTTCATTCCAAAATTTTTGAATTTTTGTACAAGAAACGAATGAGTGCGCTATAGTAGCTTCTTGGGATTGACATTTATCACAAATAGATGATACATTTGGGAAAATTTTATGAATTTTAGTTTTCGAATAATATAATCTATGTAAAATTTTAAATTGTATTAAAGTGTGTCTTACATTAATCGAGCATTTATGCACGTTCAATAAGTATTCATTCCAACTTTCCTTTGAAATTTTAATAGCTAACTCTTGTTCCCAGTCTCTTCTGATACCCTCCGTAGGTGGTATTTGTACATTTAAAATAATATTATACAAATATGATATTAAGTTTGCTGATTCCGCTTTTATCTGCATTGCCTCGTCCAGTACATCTGCTGGGTTATTATGATGATCTTTTGTATATTTTTTCAAATAGTCGCATATTTGAAAGTATTTAAAATATTGATTATTTCCGAGTTTATATTTTATTTGTAATTGTTGAAATGAAAGTAATTTTCCAGTTTCATACAAGTCACCAAGCGTTTTAATTCCTAATCTATCCCATTGTGTATAAGCTTTATCTATAATAGAAGGATTAAACGAAGGGTTATTGACTATAGGTAATAAAAGTGATAAATTTCTTAATTTTAAATTTTGTTTTATTTGTTTCCAAATTCGGATTGTACTATGAATAATTGGGTTCTTATTATAATTTATGTTATTCAATTTCATTGGAGAGAGGAGGATCGCTCCAATGTTTCTAGAGGAGCAATCCTCTTTCTCCATTGCAATACAATCATTAGAAACATAGAAACATAGAAAATCGAGTAGGCCTTTTAACTCTTCGAGCCAGCACCGCCATTCAATGTAATCATAGCTGATCATCCAAAATCAGTACCCAATTCCTGCTTTTTCCCCATATCCCTTGATTCTGTTAGCCCGAAGAGCAAAATCTAACTCTTTCTTGAAAACTTGAAATATAAGTCTTAACAACTTATTGTAAAAACCTGATCTGCTGTATGAAGGGTGACAAGTCCTCCTTTAAGTCTTTTTTGAGGCCATGCTTCAATGACGTGTTGCATTGTTTGCTGCTCTCCACAAGCACACTGTGGGGTTGGGCTGCTGCCCCATTTGTGAAGGCTGGCCAAGCAGGGGCCATGTCCAGTCCTGAATCTATTCAGCGTCGTCCACTGCTACCTTGGGAGATTGGTGCCAGGGACCGGTAGGGTTGGGTCTGACACCAGATGTTTATTTGGGACGTCCTTGGACTCCCATTCCTTTTTCCAAGCTGATTGGGTGGTGAAATCAGCTGGTGGTGGGTTCTTCCAAATTGGTCGTCTAGATGGAAGTCGAGCAGTGGGTGGGTTGAAGATGTCCATGTGAATTGGCAGATGAGGGGAGTTTTTGGTCTTTTGGAGCATCCTTTGAGTGAGGGCTACTCGCCGGATGTGTGGAGGGGCTATATTGGATAGGACAGGGAGCCAGGGGAGTGGTGTTGAGCGGATTGTTCCTGTGATGATCCTCATTGTTGAGTTCAATTGGGTGTCCACATGGTGTGTGTGGGATGACCTGGACCAAACAGGGGGCGCAATATTCGGCTGAAGAAAATGCAAGGGCTAGTGCGGAAATGCGCAGTGTGGGGGCTGCTGCCCCCCACTTTGAGCCAACAAGCTTACTGAGGAGATTGTTTCTGGACTTCACCTTAGCTGCTGTTCTTTTGAGATGTTCCTTGAAGGATAGGGTCCTGTCAAGGGTCACTCCGAGGTAGGTTGGAGTGGGGGCATACTTCAGTTTGGTCCTGCTCAGATAGATGTTTGGTTCTCTTGTGGCTTCTGCATTATGGAGGTGGAACCCACTGGAGACCGTTTTTTCTGGGCTTGGTTTTAGGCGCCAGGTTTTGCAGTACTCGTCTAGTTTAGCAAGGTCTTCATTGAGCACCTGTTCCAGTGTAGCTATGATCGATGCAGTCAATTGTGGCGTCAGGTCTGTGTGATGGACTGGAATACCATAAGACGATAAGACATAGGTGCAAAATTGGGCCATTCGGCCCATCGAGCCTGCCATTCGATAATGGCTGATCTACATTTCCCCTCTCAACTCCTTTCTTCTGCCTTCTCCTCGTAACCTTTGACGTAGGTATGTTACAAAACTTACCTTCAGTCGCGCTGTAATTCTGCCACTGGCCGTGTGCGCGATTTTGGCGCCTTTAAGGGGGGGGCGGGGTTAAAACGCGGGTTTCTCCCTTGTCCTGGAAATATTTTGTTGGAGTACAAAACTTCGCTGACAAAATCGTTCCTACCGGCGATTTGTGAATTTTTTTTTTAAATTAAATCATCAATGTCAGCGCTACAGTCATTTTAAAAGCAGCTCCTGAAGCGTCAACGCCAATAACGGGGACGGATTTCACACAATGGATAGGTAAACAAAAGTGCTTTCTTTAAATGTATAAAAGTGCTTCTTAAGAAGCCTTTAATTCACATTTTGTCATGCGACACGGTGATTTTATTCCCCGAATTAACGGCAGTATTTTTCATGCCAATACGGGGTTAAATTCACCGCAAATGAACGTTCCAAAAGATCGCGTTCCAGTAATTCTCACTCGCAAGATGAATTAAATCCCCATTAATTTACAGGTATTAAACATTCAATTCCTTCCATTTGGCCTGTAAATTCATGAAAATTAGATTTAAAAATTATGTTATATTGTGAATTATTGTGTGAATGTTATTTGGACACTTAGGCTATTTAAAAATGTTAATCTATTCTTAAGAAATTGATAGATGTTTAGATCTAGTAATTGAATTTTGTAATTAGCTACAATTAGGTAACTAACTAATTATATGCTTTACTTTCATGTCTTCGAAGTAAGATTGTTTCATATTTGTTTCAGAATGCTTCAATCTATAATACCTGAAAATTTCTTTCAGTTACCATAATTTTTAAGAAAGTTATGGGCTTTTAACTGTCCGCGATCACAGCTTTTGTGTTAAGTCAATGGAAAAGCAATAGGGAACTAGATGCTAATTTCTGAGTATGATAATGGCCATAACTTTTTTAATACTGAAGATATGAAAGTGAATTAAGTGTCAAATTAAACTTCTTTTTATGCTTTATCTGATGGGATAAATTGCAGACTTTATTTTTTAAATCTCAAAATTTTGTAACATTGCTACTTTGACGCCCTTACTAATCAAGAACCTATCAATCTCCACTTTAAAAATACCCAACAAGTTCCTCCCACACGCCATAAGACGTACAGGTTTGTAGGTTAATTGGCCTCTGTAAATTGTAAATTGTCCCTAGTGTGTAGAATAGTGCTTGTGTACGGGGATCACTGGTTGGTGCCGAGTTGGTGGGCCGAAGGGCCTGTTTCCGATCTGTATCTCTAAACAAAACAAAACTAAAAAGATGCAAAAATGAGCAATGTATTTTATTATGACGAAGGCCTTGGACTTCTCTTTATGAATTAACATTTGCTGCACTGGTGAAATGGCCAAAATCATCTTTTCTCACCACTTCTGCTAATGCAAGCTGTGGAGGAGAATAGGATTCTGACCAAAACTGAGTTTCTACCTGCAGTAAATAATGAAGCTGCTCGACTGACTTGGGAAGTCCCAGAAATTTGAGGAAAATATTGTGGTGTTAGAAAACCTCAAGAACTTCGGCATCCATTTCTTCTTTCTTGCCCCTGGGAACTGAGTACTTCCCAACTTCGCAAATTCCAAATAATGACGAAAATCCACATCATGATAACTTGTGACCCTTGTTTGATGGCAGAAAAGTGACGTTTTTGGTTTAGTTTAGTTTAGAGATTCAGCGTGGAAACAGGCCCTTCGGCCCACCTTGTCCACATCGACCAACATGTCCCATCTATCCATGTACCTGTCTAACTGTTTCTTTAACTTTGGGATAGTCCCAGCCTCAACTACCTCCTCTGGCAGCTTGTTCCATACACCCACCACCCTTGGTGTGAAAAAGTTACCCCTCAGTTTCCTATTAAATCTTTTCCCCTTCACCTTAAACTTATGTCTGCTGGCCCTCGATTCACTTACTCTGGGCAAGAGACTCTGTGCATCTACCTGATTTTAAACACCTTTATAAGGTCACCCCTCATCATCGAAAACACCCTATTTTTTTTTTTCAATTCAATTCAATTCAACTTTAATGTCATTGCACAAATACTGAGTATGGGTACAACGAAATGCAGTTTTGCGTCAGTCCGTAGTAGTAGTGCAATATAGAATTTTTTTAAAAAAGAGGATACAGAATAATCAAAAATACAGAATAATTAACAATGGGGACGGAGGGACCGGAGGAATCTATCGGCGGGACTCCGAGTTCAGCAATGCGACGGTATAATTGTAGAAGCTGTTCCTCATCCTACTGGTACGAGACCTGAGGCTCCTGTACCGCCTCCCTGATGGGAGGAGGGCAAACAGTCCATGATTGGGGTGGGAGGGGTCTTTGATGATCTTCCCAGCCCGTTTCAGACACCGTTTTTGGTGGAGGGCATCGATGGCAGGGAGCGGGGCACCGATGATGTGCTGCGCGGTTTTCACCACCCGTTGTAGTGCCTTCCTGTCCGCAACAGTGCAGCTGCTGTACCATACCGTGAAGCAGGTGGTCAGGATGCTCTCGATGGTACAGCGGTAGAAGTTGGTCAGGATCTGGGGGGACAGGTGGGCTTTCTTGAGCCTCCTCAGGAAGTAAAGGCGCTGCTGTGCCTTTTTGATCAGCTTGGAGGTGTTGAGGGACCAGGACAAATCCTCAGAGATGTGTACCCCGAGGAATTTGTAGCTGGAGACGCGCTCCACCTCAGTCCCGTTTATATGGATGGGGGTATGTCTGCCCCCTCTGACCTTCCTGAAGTCGACAATAATTTCCTTCGTCTTCTTGGAGTTGAGGACGAGGTTATTGTTGGCACACCAGGTTGTCAGGTGCTGGACCTCCTCTCTGTAGGCTGACTCATCGTTGTCACTGATCAGTCCTACCACCGTGGTGTCGTCAGCAAACTTAATGATGGCGTTGGATCCGTACTTAGGGATGCAGTCGTGGGTGAAGAGGGAGTAGAGGAGAGGGCTGAGCACATAGTGTTATAGTGGAGGAGGTGAGGTTGTTGACCCTAACAGACTGTGGTCTGTTGGTGAGGAAATCCAGTGTCCAGTTGCAGAGGGAGGTGGAGATGCCAAGCCCGCTGAGTTTGGTGATCAAGCTGGCGGGGATGACAGTGTTAAAGGCGGAGCTGAAATCAATGAATAGGAGTTGTTGTTGTCCAGGTGGGTCAGGGCAGAGTGTAGGGCCGCCGATATGGCGTCCTCTGTAGACCTGTTGGCCCGGTAGGCAAACTGATGGGGGTCCAGTGTGGGGGGGAGGCTGGCTTTGAGGTGAGCCAAGATCAGCCGCTCAAAGCACGTAGCAATGACAGGGGTGAGTGCCACTGGGCGGAAATCGTTGAGGCTCCCTGTGGCTGACTGTTTGGGCACTGGCACGATGGTTGATGTCTTGAGGCAAGTGGGGACAACACCCTGGGCCAGTGAGAGATTGAAAATGTCGGTAAAGACTGGGGATAGTTGTCCAGCACATGCCCTAAGCACCCGGCCAGGGATGCCATCGGGGCCGGCAGCTTTGCGCTCATTCACCTTGCTCAGTGCATCTTGTACAGCAGAGGTGGAGAGACTGAGGGGTTGTTCATTTGGGGGTGGAGCAACTTTGATGGCTGGGGTTTTGTTATCCCGGTCAAAGCGAGCATAGAAATGGTTTAGTTCGTCAGGAAGGGTGGCGTTGTCTGGGGGAGGGGTGTTAACTTTCTGGTAATCGGCAAGGGATTTGATTCCTTGCCACATGCGCCTGGGGTCAGAGTTGTTTTGGAAGTGCTCCTCAATCCGCCGTTTGTGATTGAGTTTGGCATTCCTAATTCCCATTTTCAGATTGGCCCTGGATGAGCTGTATCCCTCAGCGTCGCCAGATCTGAAAGCGGCATCGCGAGCCTTCAGTAGGAGTCTGACCTCCCTGCTCATCCACGGCTTCTGGTTAGGGAAGGTCTTTATTTCTTTTTGGGTAGTGACATTATCGATGCAGAATTTTATATAGTCCATAACTGTTGAGGTGTATGATTTGATGTCCACTTGTGAATTGAAGGTGGACTGAGTAGCAAACAGACTCCAGTCTGTCTGCTGAAACTGCTGCTGTAAAACAGAGACAGCCCCCTCAGGCCAAACCTTCACTGTCCTCGTGGTAGGTTTCACACGTCTGATCAGAGGTGTGTATTTGGGGAGCAGGGACAGAGAGAGGTGGTCAGACTGACCAAGGTGGGGGAGGGGGAGGGCTTTGTAGGCTTCAGTAATATTAGTGTAAACTAAGTCCAGAATATTGTTTCCTCTGGTTGGGCAGGAAACATGCTGATGGAACCTGGGGAGTACAGTTTTAAGGTCGGAGTGGTTGAAATCACCCGCAACAATAAAAGCCCCCTCAGGGTGAGCAGATAGATGTTTGCTGATAGCAGCTTGCAGCTCTTCCATTGCTAGCCTGGCATTAGCGTCCGGGGTACATAGACTGCCATGATAACAGTCGATGTGAATTCTCTGGGCAAATAGAAGGGCCTGCACTTTAACATCAGGTATTCCAGGTCAGCAGAGCAGTGACTACCAATCCTAACAACGTCCGTGCACCATGTGTTATTCACATAGATGCACAGTCCGCCACCCTTGGTCTTACCGGAGTCCTCCGCTGTTCTGTCGGCCCTGAAGACAGTGCGCCCCTCCAGCTCGATGGCGTTGTCCGGGATGTTGCCGTTGAGCCATGTTTCAGTAAAGACCATGGCGTTGCAGTCGGCGATCCGTCTGTGTGTGGTGATCCGCAGCCTTAGTTCATCGATTTTACTCACCAGGGACCGGACATTCGCGAGGAAAATGCTGGGCAGAGCTGGCTGGTGAGGATTTAATTTCAGCCTAGCTAGATGTCCTCCCCGCTTCCCACGTCTTTGTTTGCGGTCCCTGCACCGCCTCCGGGCACTTCCTGTCGGGGGAGCTGGCCCGCTAGACCACGGTGTCCTGGCGATCTCCGGCGGCAGTTGAAAGTCGCTTCTGGGGCTCGTTACGCAGAGACGGCCGAGCTCTAATAGCTCCTGACGGCCGTATAGAGTCTTCGCTCGGGTGCTCTGGGCGAAAACGAAGGTAATTATTAACAGAAAAATAACTAAATTACAAAAACTACGGAGACGCAGAGCCTCGCGTTGTGCACGCGACGCTATCTGGTTGCACCACAGCTTAGTTTTAGAGTGTGGAATAAGGCCCCTCTGCCGACCGAGTCCGCGCCGAGCAGCGATTACCCATTCACACCAGTTCTATCCAACACGCCAGGAGCAATTTGCAAATGCCAATCAACCTACAAACCTGCGAGTCTTTGAAATACGGGAGGAAACCGGAGCACCCGGAGAAAACCCACGCGGACACAGGGAGAACGTGCAAACTCCGTACAGACAGCAACCGTGGTCATGATTGAATCCAGGATCTCTGGTAGTGTGAGGCAGCAGCTCTAGTGTCCGCCACTGCGTCGCCCACAGATGTAGCACGGAATGAACAATATTACACAGGCAATATAAAATATTTTGATGGTGTTAAGGATAAAAACACTGAGGTGTTCATTCTTGCTTGGTGCGGCAGCGAGGTGCATTTCTACCTCTGTAATCAATTACCCAGAGATTCCTCAGCACTTGCAATAGTTTAGTTTAGTGTAGAGATACATCGCAGAGATGGGCCAATTGGCCTAATTCCACTCCTGTCACTTGTGAACTTACGAAGGGTGCTCTCTCGCTGGTCTCCGAGGTTGACATCGCAGGAACAAGACTTTGTTGTCCAAGGAGCGCCAATGCTGACCATGCCCAGTAAAATATTGCCTCATTAGAAACATAGAAACATAGAAAATCGATGCAGGAGTAGGCCTTTTAACCCTTCGAGCCAGCACCGCCATTCAATGTAATCATAGCTGATCATCCAAAATCAGTATCACATTCCTGCTTTTTCCCCATATCCCTTGATTCTGTTAGCCCGAAGAGCAAAATCTAACTCTTTCTTGAAAACTTGAAATATAAGTCTTAACAACTTATTGTAAAAACCTGTTGCTGCATGGAAAAAGATGATAGACACAAAAAGATGGAGTAACTCAGCGGGACAGGCAGCATCTCTGGAGATAAGGAATGGGTGACGTTTGGGGTCGAGACCCTTTATCTGCAGTTCTTTCCTACACCCATTCCTTCTCTCCAGAGATGCTGCCTGTCCCGCTGAGTTACTCCAGCTTTTTGTGTCTATCTTCGGTTTAAACCAGCATTTGCAGATTCATCTTCCGCATGGAAACAAGATGTTGTAACACAGGTCCCTGGCATGGAAATCACATCAAGATTATTATTAACAGTGACACAGCATGAAATGTCTGGTCACATTTTCCACATGACACAAAACGACTTCCAATTGACTGCTTTTGTGTTTCAAAACTTTCAATCGTTCTATGCTGAGAATGAGTTACATGGTTTAGTTTAGAGATACAGCGTGGAAACAGGCCTTTCGGCCCACCGAGTCTGCATCGACTAGCGTTCCCCGCACATTAACGCTATCCTGCACACACAACCTACACAAATACCAAGCCAATTAACCTACAAACCTCTATGTCTTTGAAGTGTGGGAGGAAACCGGAGCACCCGTAGAAAACTCACGCAGGTCACGGGGAGAACGTACAAACTCCATACAGACAAGCACCCATAGTCTGGATCAAACACGGGTCTCTGGCGCTGTAAGGCAGCAACTCTACCGCTGTGCCTCCGTGTCACCTATTTGAATTGTGAGGAATTAAAGGATGTTCATAAGCTCATAAGTAATAGGAGCAGAATTAGGCCCATAATGTCTATTCTGTCATTCAATCACGGCTGATCTACCTCTCCCGACTAACCCCATTCTCCGGCCTTAGACAATAGACAATAGGTGCAGGAGTAGGCCATTCGGCCCTTCGAGCCTGCTGCGTCATTCAATGTGATCATGGCTGATCATCCACAATCAGTACCCTGTTCCTGCCTTCTCCCCATATCCCCTGACTCCGCTATTTTTAAGAGCCCTATCTAGCTCTCTCTTGAAAGCATCCAGAGAACCTGCCTCCACCCTCTGAGGCAGAGAATTCCACAGACTCACCACTCTCTGAGAAAAAGTGTTTCCTCGTCTCCGTTCTAAATGGCTTACTCCTTATTCTTAAACTGTGGCCCCTGGTTCTGGACTCCCTCAACATCGCGAACATGTTTCCTACCTCTAGTGTGTCCAAGCCCTTAATAATCTTATATGTTTCAATAAGATCCTCTCTCATCCTTCTAAACTGCAGAGTGTACAAGCCCTATAACCCCTGACACCCGTACTAATCAAATGTAAATGAGCGGGTGTTGAATGGATACTGATTCGCTCCGAGACGTCCTCTTGACGAACCTACTCATTTGTCCAAAGATATTTTCAAAAATATAATCTGGTTATGCTGATTAAAGTGAAATTTTGGTTGGCATGCTTGCCTGAAGGGGATCTCTTTAATATCCTGTTATTTTCCCCACACAGTTACAGGACACAGATATCACTCTCAAAACTAGTATTTATTTTCTGTGCATCATTGCCCCTGGATATTGCTGGTTTGCTGAGCCTATTTATTAAGCAGGAGCTCAGCAGTGTGTCTGACAGCAGTACAGTGGTCCGAAGAAGGGTCCCGACCTCTAGTGCACAAAACCATGTGAGGAATAGATTGTGTGGACGCACAGTCTCTAGCCCAGAGTAAGGGAATCGAGGACATAGGTTTATGGTGAGTGGGGGGGGGGAAGGGGTGGAATAGATTTAAACCAGAGGGCTTGAACCTCGGGCCATCCGTAGCGGCGACTAAGGAGGGTCAGGGCCCCGACCACGGGTGAACAAGGGAGGAGGAGGAGGAGGACTGTCTGAACTGTATTGCTTCCACCACAGTGAAGAATGCTGTGGTGGATGTCTGTGTTGAATTATGTTGTGCATGTTGTCCTTTTTTAATTGTAACGCTGCATGTTAAATGACAGTTCACTGCACCTTATGGTGCATGGGACAAATAAATTTGAACTTGAACGTGAACTGGAACCTGAGGGGTAACTTTTTCACACAAAGGGCAGTGGGTGTATGGAACAAATGCTGGTGGGTGTATGGAACGAGCTGCCGGAGGAGGTCGTTGAGGCAGGGACTATCGCAACTTTTAAGAAACATTTAGAGAGGTACATGTATAGGACAGGCTCAGAGAGATATGGACCAAACAAAGGCAGGTGGGACTAATGTAGAGGGAACATTGTGGACGATGTTGGGCTGAAGGGCTTGTTTCCATGCTATGATTCTCGATGACCTGAAATGTCACCTGTCCATTATCTCCGGTGATGCTGCCTAAACCCGCTGAGTTACTCCAGCACTTTGTGCCTATCTTTGGTGAACACCAGCACCTGCAGTTCTTTGCTTCTACAGCGGTCTATGTACTGCACGAATAACTCAAGTGGTCTGGAATATTGTGCGAGAGATCTGAGTTTGAATCCCAATACTGTAGTCGTGGAATTTAAATCCAGATTAACCATCTGGAATTTTGAAGAAAACAGCAGGTTTAAGCAATGACTCTTCACCCTCACAGGGGAAAATGAGTAATCTTTCCCTTGTGAGTCAGGGACCCATGATGTTGTGATTGATTGTTAATTGGCCAGTGGCCAAGGGGAATCGAGGCTGGACGGACAATGTCCGTGATGTCACATCCTGGAACAGGAAGTCAGCTACGTGCTGGATTTAATTTCTCCCAAAATAAACTTTTATTCGAAATAAAGACGTAAGGTTTGTAGGTTAATTGACTTGGTATAATAAAAATGTAAATGGTCCCTAGTGGGTGTAGGATAGTGTTGGTCCACGACAGCAGGGATCGCTGGTCGGCGCGGACCCGATGGGCCGAAGGGCTGTATCTCTAAACTATTTCCGCGCTGTATCTCGAAACTAAACTAAACTAAAAAAATGTCTACAAAATGAAAACTGCGCTAAACCTCTTCAGGCAGGGCAGCACGGTGACGCAGCAAGTTTCAGGGCAGTCCAAAGAGCGTCTGTTACCGAGTTGATGATCTTTGAACAACACGTGATGACCGTCTCCGAATGTGTCTCTGTGAACAGCCTGTGAACATAGAAACATAGAAAATAGGTGCGGGAGTAGGCCATTCAGCCCTTCGAGCCATTCAATATGATCATGGCTGATCATGCAGAATCAGTACCCCGTTCCTGCTTTCTCCACATATCCCTTGATTCCATTAGCCCGAAGAGCTAAATCTAACTCTCTCTTGAATACACCCAGTGAATGTGGCAGAGAATTCCACAGAGTCACAACTCTCTGGGTGAAAACGTTGTTCCTCATCTCAGTCTAAATGGCCTACTACCTTATTCTTAAACTGTGACCCCTGCTTCTGTACTCCGCCAACATCGGGAACGGTAAATCAAGAAGGTCCTCCATTACTGAGCTGTTTGGGATAAACCATGACGGGAGGGGAGGGGGCCTTGCATCATTCTCCAGACCATCTTCGCAAATCCACGCCCTGCAAAGAGTTGGGCAACCATCTGCTCTCCGTAGCAGCCATCCCGAGAACAGTATGCATTGGTAGTAAGTCTCTGGTAGTTCACGAAGGATCTGACTGGAGGACCCTTCCCACTGCTAGCACCTGTAGATCAGATGGGATAAGGGCGGGAGATTCACTTCCCTAAAGGACATGGGTCTTTACAACTTTCTGTCGCTTCTTGGCTGCTGTTACCAATATCAGGTTCAAACGAAAATCTCTCATTGGATTTATTATATTAACTGGTCTATAATCCATATCTTTAGGTTTGGGTTTATTATTGACATGTGTACTGAGGTACAGTGAAAAGCTTTGTTTCGCAAGCTATCCAGTTAAATCAGATTATACCGTATATAAATACAATCAAACCAAACTCAAGTACAATAAGTAGGGAGAAGGGGAAGACTTACGAGGATGTTGGCAGGACTCGAGGGTCTGAGCTACAGGGAGAGGTTGAGCAGGCTGGGACTCTATTCCTTGGAGCGCAGGAGGATGAGGGGGTGATCCTATGGAAGTGTTATAAAATCCTGAGAGGAATAGATCGGGCAGACGCACAGAGTCTCTTACCCAGAGTAGGGGAATCGAGGACCGGAGGTCCTAGGTTTAAGGGGAAGGGGGAAAGACTTAATAGGAATCTGAAGGGTAACGTTTTCACACAAAGGGTGGTGGTGGATGGAATGAGCTGCCAGAGGAGGTAGTTGAGGCAGGGACTATTGCAACATTTAAGAAACAATTAGACAGGTACATGGATTGGACAAGTTTGGGGGATATGAGCCAAACGCAGGCAGGTGGGACGAGTGTAGATGGAACATGTTGGTCAGTGTGGGCAGGTTTGGGCCGAAGGGCCTGTTTGCACACTGTATAACTCTATGACTCGAATACAAGGCTCTAATGCCCCTGTTGACTGCTCAGTTCATTGAAGGCTGCAGTTGTAAAACAGTTCCAAAGAGTACGCAGAGTGTGGTGACTCAGGCAAATAACATAGAAACATAGAAACATAGAAAATAGGTGCAGGAGTAGGCCATTCGGCCCTTCGAGCCTGTACCGCCATTTGATATGATCATGGCTGATCATCCAACTCAGTATCCCATCCCTGCCTTCTCTCCATACCCCCTGATCCCTTTAGCCACAAGGGCCACATCTAACTCCCTCTTAAATATAGCCAATGAACTGGCCTCAACTACCTTCTGTGGCAGAGAATTCCACAGATTCACCACTCTCTGTGTAAAAAATGATTTCCTCATCTCGGTCCTAAAGGTCTTCCCTCTTATCCTTAAACTGTGACCCCTAGTTCTGGACTTCCCCAACATCGGGAATAATCTTCCTGCATCTAGCCTGCCCAACCCCTTAAGAATTTTGTACGTTTCTGTAAGATCCCCCCTCAGTCTTCTGAATTCCAACATGTACAAGCCGAGTCTATCCAGTCTTTCCTCATATGAAAGTCCTGACATCCCAGGAATCAGTCTAGTGAACCTTCTCTGTACTCCCTCTATGGCAAGAATGTCTTTCCTCAGATTAGGAGACCAAAACAGTACGCAATACTCCAGGTGTGGTCTCACCAAGACCCTGTACAACTGCAGTAGAACCTTCCTGCTCTTATATTCAAATCCTGTCAAATAACATTTGGCAGCTTCTAACCTCACAGTGGCAGCACACATCCATGTTTCGTAACTAACTGGAAGGGTTAGCAAAGGACATGGAGAATCTTACTATGGTTCATAAATTATAGGAGCAGAATTAGGCCATTCAGCCCATCAGGGACACTCCGCCATTCAATCATGGCTGATCTATCTTTCCCTTTCAACCCCATTCTCCTGACCTCCCCATAATCCCTGATACCCTAACATATGGTCTTATATTCAATTTTGACATTCGTTTGTTACCTTTCATAGTCTGATGCAGTGGGGCAGCACTCTGGCCAGCTGGCAGAGCTGCTTCCTGTCAGTGCCAAAGACCCGGATTCGATTCTGACCTTGGGTGCTGTCTGCGTGGAGTTTTCACGTTCTCCCCGAGTCCACATGGGTTTCCTCCGGATCCTCCCGTTTCCTCCCGCATCCCAAAGACGTGTGGATTTTTAGGTTAATTGGCCTCTGTAAAATTGCCTCCGGTGTGTGGGGAGTAGATGAGGAAGTGGGATACAGGACAAACCTTGAGGAAGGAGATGAGGAGGAATTTCTTTAGTCAGAGGGTGGTGAATCTGTGGAATTCTTTCCCACAGACGGTTGTGGAGGTCAAGTCAATGGATATTTCTAAGGCGGAGATTGACAGATTCTTGATTAGTACGGGTGTCAGGGGTTATGTGGAGAAGGCAGGAGAACGGGGCTGAGAGGGAAAGATAGATCAGCCATGATTGAATGGTGGAGTAAACTTGATGAGCAGAAATGCCTAATTCTGCTCCTATAACTTATGAACTTACCAAATAGAACTTGTGGTGAATGGGTGATCAATGGCCCTCGTGGATTCTCCGTGGATTGTCACCTTGTCGTGGCGGAGAAGCATGTGTGGTCCTGAGATCCTGAGAGCGATGCCGTCTGGAGCTATGCTCCTGGTAGGGCCACCCATGGCGGTAAGGTCGAGGGGGAGGTCTCTGACAAAGAGCAATCCAACCAAGACCTCAACGGTGGAACAGGCAGAGGACGATGGCTGACCTTAGTGGAGCATCACAACGGCTGGGAAGGCGGATGAAGGCTGCAGCAGAAAAGGGTCTCCGGTCGTCTTGGACTCCATGCCACTGGATCCTGACCCAGATCTGTCAAGGACCGTGGGGTGGCTGTCTGTGCACCAGTCGCCCCACGTTAAATAAAGTCACGCACAGGCGTCCTCCATATAGGGAATAGCAACCTGGAGACACCCTATAGGGAAAGCACCCTGGAGACACCCATGGTCAGCCATGACCAAAGGGGGCCTAAGAAGGAAAAAAAGGCCCGCATGGACTCAGTGAGCCAAAAGGCCTGTTTCCATGCTGTGTCTCTAAACTAATCAGCATCAGCCACTTATATATTTTTATTATTCATATTTTTCTTTTGTGGGGTATCTGGCAAAGATTATGTAGCTCAGCATTTGCCATGATACTCCCTGCTAAACATGATAAGACATTGAAGTATATGAAAGTGTATCAAAGTGTATGGGCATCACGGTGGCGCAGCAGTAGAGTTGCTGCCTTACAGCGCTTAGAGCCAGAGACCCCGGTTCGATCCTGACCACGGGTGCTGTCTGTACTGAGTTTGTACGTTCTCCCTGTGACCGTGTGGGTTTTCTCCGAGATCTATGGTTTCCTCCCACACTCCAAAGACGTACGGGTTTGTAGGTTAATTGGCTTTGAATAAATGTAAATTGTCCCTAGTGTGCATAGTAGGATAGTGTTAATGTGCGGGGATCGCTGGTTGGTGTGGACTCGGTGGGCCGAAGGGGCGCTGTATCTCTAAACTAAACAAATGCAGCAACAAGGAACTACCAGAGGAAATGATGTTCGTAGAGTAAGACGATTTGAGGAACTTAGACTATCATTGTGGAAACAGATGTTGTTAGCTAAGGGTTAGGAAGCCCACGCACTTTAGGCAAATGTTATGAGGTGTAGGAACAGCCAACGTTGCACAGCTTGTGGGTAGAGCTGGGTTAGTCAGACATAGTTTTACTTTCCAAGTCACTGCAATAATTGCATGAGCTATTTTCACAGTGGAGAAGAAGAAAGGTTTCGACCCGAAACGTCACCCATCCTTTTTGTCCAGAGATGCTGCCTGACCTGCTGAGTTCCTCCAGCACTTTGTCTCTATCTTCGCAGTGGAGATATGGGTTGAAGTGTTTAGGAGTGAATCTATATCCTAGATCACTCTGACATTATCTTTAAATGTACTTTGCTCAATGTGTTCCTTTTTGCTCACGGTCCTATAGGAAAAATGGCATTCAGGGAAGGTTTAGAAGGATGAGAGGGTATCTTATTGAAACATATAAGATTGTTAAGGGTTTGGACACGCTAGAGGCAGGAAACATGTTCCCCATGTTGGGGAGTCCAGAACCAGGGGCCACAGTTTAAGAATAAGGGGTAAGCCATTTAGAACGGAGACGAGGAAACACTTTTTCTCACAGAGAGTTGTGAGTCTGTGGAATTCTCTGCCTCAGAGGGCGGTGCAGGCCGGTTCTCTGGATACTTTCAAGAGAGAGCTAGATAGGGCTCTTAAAGAAAGCGGTCAGGGGATATAGGGAGAAGGCAGGAACAGGGTACTGATTGGGGATGATCAGCCATGATCACATTGAATGGTGGTGCTGGCTCGAAGGGCCGAATGGCCTACTCCTGCACCTATTGTCTATTGTCTATTGTCTGATGTCAGGACACGAGAGCCTGAGCTATAGGGAGACGATGAACAAGCTGGGACTTTATTCTTTAGACTTTACTTTAGATTTTAGAGATACAATTTGGTAAGAGGCCCTTTGGCCCACCAAGTCACTGCCAACCAGCGATCGCCCCGTACACTAGCACTATCCTGCACACTAGCTACAATTCACACAGAAGCCAATTAACCTACGAATGTAAAGATGGACACAAAATGCTGGAGTAACTCAGCGGGACAGGCAGCATCTCTGGAGAGAAGGAATGGGTGAAGTTTCGGATCGAGACCCTTCTTCAGACTGGTCAGGGATAAGAGAAACGAGAGATATAGACGATGATGTGGAGAGATAAAGAGCAATGAATGAAAGATGTGCAAAAAAGTAAAGATGATAAAGGAAACAGGCCATTGTTAACTGTTTGTAGGGTGAAAATGAGAAGCTAGTGCGACTTGGGTGGGGGGGGGGGATAGAGAGAGGGAAGGCCGGGGCTACCTGAAGTGAGAGAAATCAATATTCATACCACTGGGCTGTAAGCTGCCCAAGCAAAATATGAGATGCTGTTCCTCCAATTTGCATTTAGCCTCACTCTGACAATGGAGGAGGCCTAGGACAGAAAGGTCAGTGTGGGAATGGGAAGGTGAATTAAAGTGTTTAGCAACCGGGAGATCAGGTAGGTCCAGACAGACTGAACGAAGAAGAAACGATCACCCAGTCTACGTTTGGTCTTGTCGATGTATAAGAGTCCACATCGTGAACAACGAATGCAGTAGATGAGGTTGGAGGAGGTGCAAGCGAATCCTCTGCCAAACCTGAAAGGACTGTCGGGGTCCCTGGACAGAGTCGAGGGAGGAGGTATAGTGACTGGTGTTGCATCTTCTGCGGTTGCAGGGCAAGGTACCTGGGGAGGGGGTGGTTTGGATGGGAAGGGATGTTACCCATGGAATTGCGGAGGGAACGGTCTCTGCGGAAGGCGGAAAGGGGTGGGGATGGGAAAATATGGCTAGTGGTGGGATCCCGTTGGGGGTGGCAAGAATTTTGGAGGATTATGTGTTGTATGCGATGGCTGATGGGGTGGAAGGTAAGGACTATGGGGACTGTCTCTGTTGTGACTAGGGGGAGGGGGTGCAAGGGCGGAGCTGCGGGGTACTGAGGAGACACGAGTGAGGGCCTCATCTATGATGGGAGAGGGGAAGCCCCATTCCCTAAAGAATGAGGACATCTCAGACACTCTATTATGGAACACCTCATCTTGGGCGCAAATGCGGCATAGACGGAGGAATTGGGAGTAGGGGATAGAGTCTCTGCAGGAAGCAGGGTGGGAAGAAGTGTAGTCGAGATAGTTGTGGGAGTCAGTGAGTTTGTAATAGATGTCAGTCAATAGTCTATTTCCTGTGATGGAGACTGAGAGATCAAGAAAGTGGAGGGAGGTGTCGGAGATGGTCCAAGTGAATTTGAGTGTACGATGAAAATTGGTGGTGAAGTTGATGAGGTCCATGAGTTCTGCATGGGTGCAAGAGGTAGCACTGATTCAATGCAGATAGAGTTTGGGGATAGGACCAGTGTACGCCTGGAACAGGGATTTTTCAACGTACCCTACAAAGATGCAGGCATAGTTGGGGCCCATGCGGATACCCATAGCTAAGCCTTGGACTTGGAGGAAATGGGAGGAGACGAAGGAGAATTTGTTGAGGGTGAGGACCAGCTCCGCAAGGCGGAGTAGTGTGTTAGCAGAGGAAAATTGGATGGTTCGGTGGTCGAGGGCTTCAAGGCCTTCCTGGTGGGGGATAGAGGTGTAACCTAAAAAACCTTTGGAGTGTGTGAGGTAACCGGAGCACACGGAGATAACCCACGCGGTCACAGGGAGAATGTACATACTCCGTACAGACAGCACCCGCAGTCAGGATCGAACCTACATCTCTGGCGCTGTAAGGCACCTTACAGCTGTGCCACGCTGCAATCCTCGGAGCATAGGAGGCTGTGGGGTGATCTTATAGAGGTGTATAAAATCATGAGGGGAAAAGATAGTGTGAATGCATAGCGTCTTTTTTCCAGAGTAGGCGTCTCACGAATTAGAGTAGATAGACAATAGACAATAGACAATAGACAATAGGTGCAGGAGTAGGCCATTTGGCCCTTCGAGCCAGCACCACCATTCAATGTGATCATGGCTGATCATCCACAATCAGTACCCCGTTCCTGCCTTCTCCCCATATCCCCTGACTCCGCTATCTTTAAGAGCTCTATATAGCTCTCTCTTGAAAGTATCCAGAGAACCGGCCACCACTGCCCTCTGAGGCAGAGAATTAAGGTGAGAAGGGAAAGATTTAATAGGAACCTAAGTGGCAACTAAGGGGCAACCTTGATGAGGGGGGACCCGGCAGGGGGGGCCGCCTGGTGTCATGTTAATCATGTATGGTCTTTCTGCTGGCTGGTTAGCACGCAACAACCGTGGGTGTGGCGGCGCCTAATGGCAGCGGCTCGACTACAGTCGTCCGTCTTTTTTTTAAATTTTTGTCTTGTTAAATGTATGTCTTGAGCTTAGTTTATATTATTTTTTAGCTGTGTATATGTGGGGGTGGAGGGGTGGATGTGGGGGAAACCGTTGGTCTCTTCCCTGTACAGGGAACTGACTTTTTCCCTGTTGGGTCTCCGATGTCGTTGGGCCTAACATCGTGGAGCCGGCGGCGGCCTCCGGCCGGGACTCTCCTGGGGCTCCAGTCGCGGAGCCTGGGACCTGACATCGTGGAGCTGGCCGGCTTCGGAGCGGGGAGAGCTGTGGTGGCGCTCGGCTGCGACCTGACTTTGGAGCTTCGGAAGCTCCGGCTGCAGGACCGGTGGACAGGAACATCGGGAGCTCCAGGTCCCTGATGGGAAACGGCTTTTTTCGGAGCTCCCGCAACGGCAACTTCTCCCGCTGGAATCGCGAGGTTTAAAGGACAAGGAGCGAGGCCTAACATCGCCCGGCGCGGGTTAGCGGCCACGGGACTTACCGTCGTCCGCCGGGGGCTTTAACATCGGAGCCCCAGTTCGCCTAGACGCTGCAGTTGGACTGCGGGTTGGACTGCTTGAACCGCGGGGTTTAAAGGACACGGAGCCGGGGGCCTGGCATCGCCCGGCATGGCTAAATGGCCACAGGACTTACCATCGTCCACCAGGGGCTTTAACACCGGAGCCCCAGTTCGCCTCGACGCTGCAGTTGGACTGCTGGACCGCGGGTGAAGAATAAAGGGAAGAGATAAGACTTTGCCTTCCATCACAGTGAGGAGGTGTTGGAGACTCACTGTGATGGATGTTTATGTAAACTGTGTTAAGTGTGGGTCTTGGGTTTTTTTGTAATGTAAAAAACTGTAGTAATGACATTTCGTTCAAGCCTAGGTTCGAACGACAATAAATAGCATTCAATTCAATTCAATTCAATTCAAAGGCTTTTCATGCAACAAAAGTGAGGAGTCATGGATTTTGCTAGTAGGAATAAAGGTGTAGACTATTTTCTTGATGGGGAGAGAATCCTGAAATGGGATTGCTGGTGCAGGATTCCCCAAAAGTTAATCTGCAAGTCGAATCGGGAGTAAAGAAAGCAAACTCAATGCTGGCATTTATTTGAAGAGGGCTTGTATACATAAACAGGCATGTAACGCTGAGGCTCTATAAGGCGCTGGTAGGGCTACATTTGGAATATTGTGAGCAGTTCAGTGCCCCATATCTGAGGAAGGATGTGCTGGCTCTGGAGAGGTTCCAGCGGAGGTTTACAAGAATGATCCCAGGAATGGGTAGGTTAACCTATGTTTGTCGGCACTGGGCCTGTACTTGCTGGAGTTTGGAAGAATGAGGGAGGACCTCATTGAAACACACAGAATAGTGAAAGGCTTGGAAAGAGTGGATGTGAAGAGGATGTTTCCATTAGTGGGAGAGTCTAAGACCAGAGGTCATAGCCTCAGAATTAAAGGACGTTCTTTTAGGAAGGAGATGAAGAGAAATTTCTTAAGTCAGAGGGTGGTGAATCTGTGGAATTCATTGCCACAGAAGGCTGTGGAGGCCGTCGGTGAATATTTTGAAGGTAGAGACAGATAGATTCTTGATTAGTACAGGTGTCAGAAGTTAGGAGAATGGGGTTAGGAGGGAGAGATTGAATGGGGGAGTAGACTTGATGGGCCGAATGGCCTAATTCAACTGCTATCACATGACCTTATGACCTTCACTGTACCTCGGTACACGTGACAATAAACTAAACTGAACTGAACTGGTCGGCCGCTGTGGGCAGGAGATCAAACTGTTCAATTAACTTTTTGTGCCTTTGTCAGCGCCAGAAACGTGGCGATTCTTCTGTACTGCCTAGGTGAGGCTTGTTGTATGATGATATCTGGTTGCATGCAGAACAAGGCATTTCATTGTAGCTCGGTACATTTGACAATAAAGTATCATTGAATCGTTGAATTCAATTCTCACAGAGGATAGGATCCCCGAGCTACAATGAAATGCTTTGTTCTGCAAGGATCCTCGACTTCCTCATCCACAGACCACAGTCTGTTCGAATTGGCGGAACCACTTCATCCTCAGTAACAATCAGCACGGGAGCACCTCAAGGCTGCGTGCTCAGCCCCCTGCTCTACTCACTCTATACCCATGACTGCGTAGACGGACATAGTGCGAACTCCATCATCAAGTTTGCTGACGACACCACTGTTGTGGGACGAATCACAGATGGGGACGAGTCAGAGTATAGAAGTGAGATCGACCGATTGACCAAATGGTGCCAGCACAACAACCTGGCTCTCAACATCAGTAAGATCAAGGAACTGATTGTGGACTTTAGAAGGGGAAGGATTAGGACTCACAATCCTGTTCACATCAACGGGACGATGGTGGAGAGGGTCAAAAACGTCAGATTCCTGGGCGTGCATATTTCCAAAGATCTTTCCTGGACCCAGCACACTGATGCAATTATAAAGAAGGCACATCAGCGACTCTACTTCCTGAGAAGATTACGGAGATTCGGCATGTCGAAGAGGATTCTTCTAAACTTCTACAGGTGCACGGTAGAGAGCATTCTGACTGGTTGCATCGTGGCCCGGTTCGGCAACTTGAACGTCCAGGAGCGAAAAAGACAACAAAAAGTTGTGACCATTGCCCGGTCCATCACCGGCTTTGACCTCCCCACCGTCGAAGGGATCTATCGTAGTCGCTGCCTCAAAAAGGCAGCCAAAATCATCAAGGACCCACACCATCCGGGCCACACACTCATCTCACCATTGCCATCAGGAAGAAGGTACAGGAGCCTGAAGACTGTAACGTCCAGGTTCAGGAACAGCTTCTTCCCTACAGCCATCAGGCTATTAAACACAACAACGAATAAGCTCTGAACTCTGAACTGCAAAAGACTATATTATTATTGCATTATATTTGTTATTTATTGAACTTTTTCTTTTTTTTCTCTTCGCCCATTATGTACTATGTTTACATATTCACATATTCTGTTGTGCTGCAGCAAGTAAGAATTTCATGGTCCCATCCGGGACAAATGGCAATAAAACACTCTTGACTCTTGGATGGTGGTTAAATGGAAGGAGCTGTCTGAGGAAGTAGTTTGTCAGCATGTAGCTGATCAGTATCTTGGTTGTCATGAACGGGTTGGACCAACGGGCTTGTTTCCGTGCTCTGTCACCTATGACTAGCGGGTGGCGCCAGCAATGGCTGCCTCGCCAACAGTCTGTCTGAGCCTTCCTTCTTTTGTTGTTTGTTTGTATGTGTTAAATGTATGTTTTTAATGTTCTTTATCTTGTTTTATGTGGGGTGTGGGGGGTGGGGTGGGGGATGGGGGAATCTTTTTCTAATCTCTTTCCTCGGCGGAGATGCGATTTCTTCCCGTATCGTATCTCTGTCCGCACTGCGGCCTGACATCGAGGAGTTGCCGGCCTTGGGTGGAGACCGACTTCGAGAGCTCCACCGCAGGTGCCTGCGGACTTAACATCACGTAGCCCACGATCCCTGTGCCAGGGATCGACCTTTGAGCTCTACCGCGGGAGCCTACGGACTTTAACATTGCGGAGCTCGTGGTCTCTGGACGGAGGCCGACTTCGGGAGCCCCAAGCCGCAGGAGATTTGACTGCGGGTGCTTCTATCGCCCTGACGTGGGGGCTTCGATCGTCCCAACGCGGGGGCTTCAACCACCAACTGCGGCAGCTTCGATCGCACCGACTGCGGATGGTTCGATTGCCCCGACCGAGGGAGAAAAATAGAGGAAGAAGATTAGACTTTATTGCCTTCCATCACTGTGAGGAATGTGGGGAATCCACTGTGGTGGATGTTTATGGTAACTTTTATGTAGTTGTGTGTCTTGTTGCTTTTTTTTTAGTCTGGCTGCATGGCAATTCAAATCTCACTGAACCTTATTTGGTACATGTGACAATAAACTGACCTTGGAATCTTGAAAACCTTGACTCATGAAGGAATAATGAAGTTCAGCTTTAAAATGACAATGTAATAAAAGGGCATTGAAAAGAGTTGTGCGTGTGCCTGTTAGTTAATTCAGTTTATTGTCATGTGTACTGAGGTACAGTGAAAAGCTTTTGTCGGGTGCTAACCAGTCAGTGGAAAGACAATACATGATTGCAGTCAAGCCGTCCACACTGTACAGATACATGATAAAGGGAATAACATGAGTAACGTTTAGTGCAAGATAAAGCCAGTAAAGTTGGATTAAAGATAGTCTGAAGGTCTCCAATGAGGTAGATGGTAAATCAGGACCGCTCTCTAGTTGATGGTAGGATGGTTCAGTTGCCTAATAACAGCTGGGAAGAAACTGTCCCTGAATCTGGAGTTGTGCATTTTCACACTTCTGTACCTTTTGCCCGATGGGAGAGAGGAGAAGAGGGAGTGGCCAGGTGCGACTCATCCTTGATTATGCTGCTGGCCTTGCCGAGGCAGCGCGAGGTTATAAATGGAGTCAATGGAGGGGAGGTTGGTTTATGTGATGGTCATACACATGTTCGTGTGCGTGTGCGTGTGCATGTGTGGAGGTTGCATGTTATCTTGCTGACCAGGTGATCTGGTGTCCCCCGATATCTTAAGGATGTGTTAATTGTAGTTTAATTGGCCACGGTAAATCATCCCTAATATGGGTGCTGGGGTGAATTGGGATGAAGTTAATACGCAAGTGAGACAAAATAGGTTGCAGGGAACTAGTTGAAGGAATACAAACGATAGGATTATTCTGAGAGTTGGCATGTACTGAAAGGCTTAGTATGTGCTATGAAATGTGAGCTTTAAAACTGGATGAGATACATATTTCATGCACAATGAGGAATTGTTACACCACTTTTAATCCAATCTATTGTTGAATTGGTGGTTCTGCTTAACTATGTTTTGTGTTTCCTCTGTACCAATGGTGGTGAGGCCATATTAGTTTTGTTACATGTTTTTAGTATGGCTGCATGGTAATTCAAATCTCACTGTACCTTAATTAGTACATTGACAATAAACTGACCTTGGAACCTTGAAAACCTTGACTCATGAAGGAATAATGTAGGAAGGGTGTCAATAAGCTGGAAAGAGTGCAAAGACGATTTGAGAGGATAATGTTAGGACTTGAGGGGCTGAGGTTGGACAGGGAACAACTTTATTTCTTGGGAATGCAGGAGGCTGAGGGATGATCTTATAGGGGTGCATAAAATCATGAGGGGAATGGATAAGGTGAATGCACAGTCTTTTACCAAAGGGTAGAGGCATTAAAAACCAGAAGACATAGTTTAGTTTAATTTAGTTTAGTTGAATTTAGAGATTCTATGCCGACCAATGATCTCCCATACACTAGTTCTATGTTATTCCAATTTTGCATCCGGCACAAGAGGGACAATTTTTATTGACAGGAGTAAGATATAATACAAACCTGAGGCACAACTTTTTTACTCAGAGGGTGGTACTCAGATGGAATGAACTGACAGGGGAGGTAGTTGAGGCAAGTACTATCACAATGTTTAAAATATATATAACTAGGGACATGGATAGGAAAGTTTGAGAGAGATATGGAACAAACGCGGGCAAAGGGAACTAACTTAGATAGGTCATCTTGGTCAGCATGGACGTGTTGGGCCGAAGGGCCTGTTTCCAAGTTATGTGACTCTATGACTCTATAGCTCTATGTCCTTATTTTCTCCTGTCATCCAAACACCCGACGTTTAATCTTATTGTCCTTCTGCTGCTTTCAATTTTCTTCCCCCATTTTGTTTCTGAAATTATTTGAAAATGATTCGGTGTTCCATATTACGAGCTGAAATTATCTTATTGCATGATCGCGGTGAGGCTTTCTTTGTTTTTGACAAGAATGCATGTCAGAGAGCTTCCTGCGAAAACCTATAATGTTCTCTAGGGCAACATTAAGTCTCATTTACAAAAGGCAGTGAAGCAGTGAAACCTGTTTGAAATCAACAGAAGCGATCAGACTGCGTTCGGCAGTTCTAAACAACAAAAAGGGGATGTGATACAAAATATGAAGGAGTTGAGTGTTTCAGGTCAACTGAAAGAATTATTAACTAAAGGATAATTAACTAAGGATTATTAACTAATGACTCTTTCCCTGTGATCATATTTCTGGTCGGACTGCATTTTGTCTTTGAGCACCTTTAATTTAGTTTAGTTTAGAGATACAGTGTGGAAACAGGCCCTTCGGCCCACCAAATCCACGCCGACCAGCGATCACCCCGTACACCAGCACTATCCTACCCCAGGGACAATTTACAATCTATACTAAGGCCAATTAACAAACAAATCTGGATGTCTTTGGAGTGTGGGAGGAAATTGGAGCACTTGGGGAAAACCCACGTGGTCACGGGGAGAACGTACAAACTCCGTACAGATAGCACCGGTAGTCAGGATCGAACCTGGGTCTCCGGCGCTGTGAGGCAGCAACTCTACCTCTGGGCCACCATGCCGCCCTGTCCACCTGTCCAATATACATAAAAAGAGAGACTGTATCGGATATAGTACTGGATCAGGAAGGAATTGATAGTTACTGGAATATATTGGTGGGGTTTAACATTTCAGACGTCATGAAATATAAAAAGTGCAGAACAAAGCAACTGATTGAAGGGATTATCAGATGTAATTGACACAGTGTGTAAAAAGTGTAACTCATTCACTTAGTGTAAGTATAACTCCTCCCTGTAAGTGTCGTCACCTGTAGACAGGGTGATAAAGAGACTTTTAGCATGCTGGCTTTCATCAGTCAGGGAACTGAGTATAGAAGCTAGACACAAAGTGCTGTAGTAACTCAGCAGGTCAGGCAGCATCTCTGGAGGAAAAGGATAGGTGTGGTTTTGGGTCGGAACTCTTCTTCAGATAGTCTTCCACTGACTGGATAGCACGCATCAACAAAAGCTCTTCACAGTACATGTCAATCAGTTTGAAGAAGGGTCTCATCCCAATATCTATATTAGTAAAAGTCTGATCTTGACCACTTCCTGTTGTTCTGTATATTGATTTTAGAAAAAACGCTGCCACTTATGGCTGTGATTTTTGGCCATCTTACTCAGTCCCCCTCCGCTGCGCAGGACGAGGATTTTTCCCATCGATGAAAAATAAAAGAGTTATTAGTGTTTAAAAAATGTTGAGATTCTCTCTCCTGAAGGCCACGCCCCTTCCGGAGGGACTATAAAACCCGGAAGTGTTGAGTGCCTCAGTCAGTCTCTGCAAGATGGGGGACGAGAGGGTCACGTCTCTCAGTCTGAGCTATGAATAACACTGAACACATGTCTACTAAACTGTGAGTGGTTTTACTAACCTGTCAGTGCCCTTAATGTGGTTTGAAAATATAGTTTGGAAATGCTAAAGCTGTGTTGCCTTTGGTTTTGAAATGCTAAAGCTGTGTTGCCTTTGGTTTGGAAATGCTAAAGCTGTGTTGCCTTTGGTTTGGAAATGCTAAAGCTGTGTTGCCTAATTAAAGTTGCCTTGCCTAATTAAAGTTGCCTTGCCCAATTAAAGTTGCCTTGCCTAATTAAAGTTGCCTTGCCTAATTAAAGTTGCCTTGCCTTCTATATAATTAAAAGTCTAATCTTGACCACTTCCTGTTTGCGCTTTATATTGATTTTAGAAAAAACGCTACCACGTACGGCTGTGATTTTTGGCCATCTTACTCAAAGTCCCCCTCCGCTTATCAGGTGCCGAGGATTTTTCCCATTGATGAAAAATAAAAGAGTTATTAGTGTTAAAAAATGTTGAGATTCTCTCTCCTGTCAATCACGCCATGAAGGCCATGCCCCTTCTGGTGGGAGGGACTATAAAACCCAGAAGTGTGGGCGTAGCTCAGTCTCTGCAAGATGGAGAGAGATGTCGCTGTCTTTAGTGGCCTTGCACCCTGCTTGAAATGGTATGAAACTGCACTTGAATTTGGTGGCCTTGCACCAAATGGAATTTCAAGGAATAGCCGTGAGTCAACTGCCAGCCCACCAGCCGTGAGTGAGTGAGTTTGCCAGCACAACAGGCTTGAGTGACTGAGCCGCCAGCCCAAGAAACCATTCGGCCCACAATGTCCATACTAGCCCTCTGGAAACCAGTCCCTTCAGCCCACAACACCCATTCTAGCGCTCCAGAAAGCCCCCCCCCCTTTGCGTCTATCTTGGGTATAAACCAGCATCATCAGTTGAGTCTTTGTCATTGTCTGTAACCGGTTTTCACCTAAGCCACAGCTAACAATGGCCTGTTTCCTTTATCATCATTACTAATTTGCATATCTTTAATTCATTTGTTCTATATCTCTCTACATCACCGTCTATATCTCTCGTTTCCCTTTCCCGAGTCTCAGTCTGAAGAAGGGTCTTGCCCCGAAACGTCACCTATTCCTTTCCTTCTGAGATGCTGTCTGACCCGCTGAGTTACTCCAGCTTTTTGTGTTTATCTTTGGTTTAAACCAGCATCTGCAGTTCCTTCCTGCATATCATCAGTTCTTTGATTTTAATAATTGAGTATAGAAGTTGGGGACGTTATGTTACAGTTTAGTTTAGAGATACAGCATGGAAACAGGCCCTTCGGCCCACAGAATCTGCACCGACCAGCGATCCCCGCACATTAACACCCACTAGGAACAATTTTTACATTTACCAAGCCAATTAACCTACAAACCTGTACGTCTCTGGAGTGTGGTAGGAAACCAAAGATCTCTGAGAAAACCACGCAGGTCACAGGGAGAACATACAAACTCCGTACAGACAGAACCCGTAGTTGGGATTGAACCCGGGTCTCCAGTGCTGCGTTCGCTCTAAGGCAGCAACTCTACCGCTGCGCCACCTTGACCGCCACCGTGACTTCTGTAGCAAAAGAGGGGATAGCCCAATATAATAACGACATGGAAGGGACGGCACGGTGGCGCAGCATTAGAGTTGCTGCCTTACAGCGCCAGAGACCCAGGTTCGATCCTGGCCATGGGTGCTGTCTGTACGGAATTTGTATGTTCTCCCCGTGACCGCGTGGGTTTTCTCCGGGTGCTCCGGTTTCTTCCCACACACCAAAGACATACAGGTATGTAGATTAATTGGCTATTGTAAATTGTCCCTAGTGCGAGTAGGATATTGCTGGTGTACGGGCTGATCGCTGGACGGTGGGCTGAAGGGCCCGTTACCGTGACCACCCGCATTGGTATGTACGGCATGTACAAAATGGTGGTGAGGACGCCTTTGGAGTATTGTACTCAGTTTTGGTCACCCTGCTGCAGGAAAGATGCCATTAAACTGAAAAGACTGCAGAGGAGATTTACAAGGATGTTGCCAGGATTCAAGGGTCTGAGCCAAACGGAGAGGTAAGGCAGGCTTCTATTTTAAAAACAATAATAATGCACTTTTAATGTCATTGTAAATACATACAATAAAATGTATTCCTTGGAGCGCAGGACGCTGAGGGATGATCTTACAGAGATGTACAAAAACTGAGGGAATAGACAGGGTGAATGCAGAGAGTAATTTTCCCGGGGTGGGGGAATTACTGATTGGGATGATCAGCCATGAACACATTGAATGGCGGTGCTGGCTCGAAGGGCCGAATGGCCTACTCCTGCACCTATTGTCTATTGTCTATTAAGAACTTGAGGACAATGATTTAAAACCACATAAACTTTAGGAGAGAGGAGGAAGATTTAATGAGAGGGATCTGCCAGAGGAAGTAGTTTGTAGGTTAATTGGCTTCAGTAATATTGTAAATTATCCCTAGTGTACGATAGTGCTAGTGTAGGGGGTCGGCCTGGACTCGGTGGGCCGAAGGGTCTGTTTCCCTGCTGCATCTCTAAAGTTTAAAGTCTCGTTCAGGCAGGTACAATAACAATACTTAAAAGACACATGGATAACTGCAGGAATAGGAAAGATTTGGAGGGATATGGATCAAATGCAGGCAAATGTAACTATGGACGAGTCAGCATGGACGAGTTGGGCCAAAGGGCCTGTTTCAATGCTGTATGAATCTATGACTCTGTGACTCTCTGTGCTTCACCCATGGTGATCAGGATTTCAGGCACTCTCACCTTCCTAGTCTCACTGAGTCCTCGCCAACCTGCGATCCCCGTACACTAACACTCTCCAACACTATACACTAACACACTGGGGACAACGTACAATTATACACAAGCCAATTAGCCTACAAACCTGTACGTCATTGGGAGTGTGGGAGGAAATCAGAGATCCTGGAGAAAACCCACTGCTTATGTCATTACTAGACTAAGTGGGACCCGTTGGGTCTCAGTCACCACGGGGGGTGTGTGGTTGGGGGGGGGGGGGGGAGTGTGCATGTGGGTGGGAGGGGTCTGCAAAGGGGGGAGGAGGAGGGATGTGGGGGAAGAGGATGTGGGAGAGGGTGGTTTGGGGAGGGGTGTGTGTGAGCGGGGGGGTGTAGAGGGGAGGGACGTGTGTGTGGGCGGGAGGTATGTGTGGGAGGGGGGTTGTGGAGGATGTGGAAGGGAGGGGTGTGGGGGGGAGGGGTGTGTGGGGGGAGGGGTGTGGGGGGAGGGGTGTGGGGGTGGGGAGGGAGGGCTGTGGGGGGAGGAGGGGTGTGGGGGCAGGGGGGGAGAGCTCGGAGAAAAGACGGGGAAGAGCCATGGGGAAGAGTGTGGTATCACAGGGGAGGGGGGCAGGAGCCAGCGGGGGGGGACAAGAGGGGAAGGGGTTGGGGGTGCGATGGGGACGCACAGCGGCGCTGGTCGCTGGTCGCTTCGCCGGTCGCTGGTCGTTCTCCTCCGCCGGGATCAGAGTCTCCGCTTTCCATTTGGCAACATCGGCGCCATCTCCGCGCTGGCTGGGCTGGGCTGGGCTGTGCTGGGTTGGGTCGGGCCGTTTCCAGTCCCTCCCTCCGAAAATTGTGTCCAGTTGGAGACCTCCGCCAGCCATCCAGAGCCTCCCGCAGCTGCAGCAAAGATGCAATGGCGCAGGAAGGGGCGGGCCGTCCCGCGGAGTGACAGTAGAAGGGACCAATCCGAGCGGCGTTGAATGGCAGGAGAGGCAATCGATCTGCACACTTGCGGTTTTAAAGATATTTAAACCTCTATAACTCTTACCAGCTTCCACCGATCGGAACGAATCTTGGTGCAATCGCAGCATAGGAGAAGGGTGAGTAAGCTGGAGAAAAATCGTAGCACTATCGCGTACCGTTTTTGCACAAATAGAATGATCACTAAACCGGAAGATAACAAGATCAGAGTTTTAGTTATGTACAGATCCCAACATTTCTTTATATTGGATCTGACATTCCTGACTGACTCTATTTAATGTCTGTCCTTAGTTGACCCAAGTCTGAGTGAATCGATTTCCTTTCAAGTACAGTTAACCACATTTCTGTAAATGTAGAGTCACAGATAGGCCAGATTAATGGTCATAGATTTCCTTCCCTGGATTAAATAAATTACGACATTTCAGTACAGCCAAGTCTTTACTGTTGAGCGACCTTTTGAATTAGGCAATATGCTGAGTCAGACAGTACATGAACAAGCAGAAGAGATATAATTTATTTTAAAATGTTACTTTAATTCCACAACACATTGTCTGAAGAAGACTTCCTTCTCCTTTTCTCCAGACTTGCACTAAATGTTATTCATGTTCATGTGATAGGAGCAGAATTAGGCCATTCGGCCCATCGAGTCTACTCCGCTGTTCAATCATGGCTGATCAATCTTTTCCTCTTAACCTCATTCTCCCTCCTTCTTCCCATAACATCTCATACCTATACTAATCAAGAATCTATCTATCTCCACCTTAAAACTATCCATTGGCCTCCACAGCCTCCTGTGGCAATGAATTCCACAGATTCACCACCCTTTCCTTCCGTTATTCACTTTGTCATGTATCTATACACTGTGGGTGGCTCGATTGTAATCATGTATTGTCTTCCCACTGACTGGTTAGAACACAACAAAATGCTTTTCATTGTACCTCAGTACACGTGAGAATAAACTAAATTCAAACTCAGATGCTGCCTAACCCGTTGAGTTACACCATCACTTTGTGTCTGTCTGCAGCTCATTGGAGCTTTGCAATATTTACATTTTGTACTTTAACGGAGAAAACAAAATCTCAATTCTTTGTCAAGATGTTGTTCTATTAACTGCAGCAAAGCACAAAGGTGGATCAGGCACATCTCTGTAGAACATGGATAGGTGACGTTTCGGTTGAGAAATGCAGGCAACTGGGGATTAGTGTAGATAGGCATGGATGACGCTCGCAGTCCCGGGTAGAGACCGTAGATGTCGGGAGCTCCAACGACGCAGAAGGTTTCGACCAGCTCCGACCCGGGGTCCGATCTCCCGGCGAGGGGGAGCTGAGATCCCCCCCGAAGCAGGAGCTTGATCGCCCTGATGCGGAGGACCCAAACGTCATCGGCTACGGGAGCCAAGAACATCCCATCAATGGAAGGCTTGAGGCCCCCGACCGCAGGAGAACAAAGAAGGGAAGAGATTGAACTTTTTTTCGCCTTCCATCACAGTGAGGAATGTGGAGGAGTCACTGTGGTGGATGTTTATGTTAAAATGTATTTTGTGTGTCCTGTTGCTTTTGATTGGTATGACTGTATGGCAGATGAAATTCCTCGTATGTTGCAAAACATACTTGGCCAATAAAGTATTATTATGATTATGATTATGAAATCTATCAGGCATGGATGAGTTGGGTTAAAGGGGCGGTTTCTGTGCTGTATTATATGAATTTTCAGCTCGGCCATGAGTGATCTGCACTTTAACTCCATTTATCCTCTTTTGCTGAATGTTCCTTTATGCCTTTACCTAAGAATAGTTTTATTGATCCCAGCCTTGAGAGCCCAGCACCTAGGATCTCCATTGTGTAACCAAAAATATGTATTTTCTAGTGTGGAACAAAATTAATGATTATTTCTGGCTTGTATTGCACACATCTTTTAAAATTCCCTTTTAAAATAGCTACAGAAAAATTTAAATATTTGGGAATCGAAATTACCAGAACATATCAAGGTATGCTCAGGGCAAATTTTGATCCCCTACTTAATAAACTGAATACATTAATTAAATTCTGGAAAACGCTTCCGATGTCTTTAATAGGCCGAATAAACGCAATAAAAATGATCTTTTTACCACAAATTTTATACCTATTTCAATCAATTCCTATATACTTACCTAAGAAGTTTTTTAAAAAACTCGACTCAGATATCACTAATTTTATATGGGACTATAAATCACATAGAATACAAAAAACCCATCTGAATAAATCTAAAGTATTGGGGGGTCTAGCACTACCCAATTTTATGTATTATTATTGGTCAGTAAATATTAAAAACATGATTCAACTGATGGATAACTCCGCCCAGCAAGTAGACTGGATTGTAATGGAGAAAGAGGATTGCTCCTCTAGAAACATTGGAGCGATCCTCCTCTCTCCAATGAAATTGAATAACATAAACTATAATAAGAACCCAATTATTCATAGTACAATCCGTATTTGGAAACAAATAAAACAAAATTTAAAATTAAGAAACTTATCACTTTTATTACCTATAGTCAATAACCCTTCGTTTAGTCCTTCTATTATAGATAAAGCTTATACACAATGGGATAGACTAGGAATTAAAACGCTTGGTGACTTGTATGAAACTGGAAAATTACTTTCATTTCAACAATTACAAATAAAATATAAACTCGGAAATAATCAATATTTTAAATACTTTCAAATATGCGACTATTTGAAAAAATATACAAAAGATCATCATAATAACCCAGCAGATGTACTGGACGAGGCAATGCAGATAAAAGCGGAATCAGCAAACTTAATATCATATTTGTACAATATTATCTTAAATGTACAAATACCACCTACGGAGGGTATCAGAAGAGACTGGGAACAAGAGTTAGCTATTAAAATTTCAAAGGAAAGTTGGAATGAATACTTATTAAAAGTGCATAAATGCTCGATTAATGTAAGACACACTTTAATACAATTTAAAATTTTACATAGATTATATTATTCGAAAACTAAAATTCATAAAATTTTCCCAAACGTATCATCTATTTGTGATAAATGTCAATCCCAAGAAGCAACTATAGCGCACTCATTTGTCTTCTGTACAAAAATTCAAAAATTTTGGAATGAAATTTTTGAAATCTTTACAAAGTTATTTAAAACAAGACTGATACCCAAAGCAGAATGGATTATCTTTGGAATAACGGAAGATGATCCAGAACTAAATGTGTTTCAAAAGAAATTAATGGATTATGGGTTAATAACTGGAAAAAAGCTAATTCTAAAATTTTGGAAGAAGGCTCCAATACCAACTATAAATATGTGGATTTCAAATATGTTTGAAACATTACACCTTGAAGAGATAAGACTCCTCCTAGCAGGTAAACCAGATCACTTCCACCTGACGTGGTCTGCATTTATAGAATTATTACAAACATAGGGTGCAAAAGTACTTTAAAAAAATAAAAAATTGAGGTCGGGTAAGGGGGGATGATAGTTGAAGAGTTGGTATGTCCTATTTACGTGATGCTCAAAAAAAAACATTTGTTTTTCTTTTTTTCTCTTTCTCTTTTCTTTTCTTAGGGCTTATTTCTTAACTCTTTTTCTTTTTGTTTTTAATTTCGCTCTTATAGGGTCTTCGTCCTTTTTTGTTGTTACATTTTCTACACTTTTCTACACTTGCACTTTTTCCTTCACTTTCTTCTCTCTTTCAATCTTTTCTTTCTCTAGTGTAAAAAAATAAATAAAGGGAGTACATTAATTGTAAGAAGATATAAATGACGAGTATTAATGTATGTGGTTGTAATGTAATGTACTTCTAATAAATAAAAATTAAAAAAAAAAAAAAAAAAAAAAAAAAAGTATTGCAGCAACCAGTATTTTGAACAGTAGGGAGGAGATAAAAACAATCACCTATACCATTGAAAAGTACTAAGCAATCTAATGGAATGCCAGGCGACACAATGGAGTTGCAGCACGACGGCGCCAGAGGCCCAAGTTCATCCCGGCTATGGGTGATGTCTGTACAGAGTTTGTACCATCTCCCTGTGACCTCGTGGGTTTTCTCCGGGTGCTCCGTATCTATGAAAAAACGTTTTCACCCAGAGAGTTGTGAATCTGTGGAATTCTCTGCCACAGAAGGCAGTGGAGGCCATTTCACTGGATGTATTCAAGAGTGAGTTGGGTATAGCTCTTAAGGCTAACGGAATCAAGGGATATGGGGAGAAAGCAGGAACGGGGGGTACTGATTCTGGATGATCAGCCATGATCATATTGAATGGCAGTGCTGGCTCGAAGAGCCGAATGGTCTACTCCTGCACCTATTTTCTATGTTTCTATGGTTCTCTCACACTCCAAAGACATGCAGGTTTGTAGGTCAATTGGGTTCTGTTAAGTGCCCCTAGTGTGTAGGATAGTGCTAGTGTATGGGCCTGTTGCCACGCTGCATCTTTAAAATAAAGTTCCAAATAAAGTCTAAAGGGCCTGTGCCACTTGGGCGATTTTTTTCGGCGACTGTCGGCGTCTGGACCCCCCCCTATGACAATGTCTACGACAAGCTACGACAACCTACCACATAGTCAACGTCAAGCTACAGCAAGCTACTGACAACCAGCGACCCATTAGGACGTCCACCTACGACCACACCTACGACAACCTACGACCACACAGGCGACAACCAAAGTCAACCTACATCCACCCGCGACAAGCTACGACAAGCAACGACCCTGTTGGCGACAACTGAAGACAATTCGGTCGCCGGTACCTGTCGCCGATTGACGGTGGTTGACGTAGGTAGCCGCCAATGGAATTCACTGAAGTCAGCACCCGGCAACAACCAACGTCACCTGGCAACAACCTGCGTCATCCTGGCGACAACCTACGACAGCACCTACGACAGAAGGACAAGCTACGTCAAGCCCACAGTCGCCGAAGTTTTGAACATTTCAAAATCCAGCGGCGAGCTGAGAAATCTTATGACTTTTTAGGCGACTTGAGGAGACTACTCACGACCATACAGGCGTCACCCTGCAACCATGTGGCGACAGCTTAGTCGCCTGTAGTTGCAGAAAAATCGGTTACGTGGGACAGGGGCTTTAAGAAATGCCCAAGGAGCCCCTTTCATGTGAAAACCTGCACCCAAAGATCCTAAAAGAAGTGGTCGCTGATATAATGTACTCCTTCGTTGAGATCTTCTAAAGTCCCATCAGGAGGGAACAATCCCAACGAAATATAATGTCCAAATTCTAGCAGGGGGGGAGAAAGTGAGCTGAATTTTTAGGCCAAATATCTATAATTGGGAATTATTATTAATGACATCGTCGCTGAGCTTTAAAAACAAATCATCATAAAACCCAACAGTTTATGAAAGCAAAATCTTGAATGATAGATTTCATAGAGTTCGTTGAGAGTGTGATGAGCTAGAGGGAGACTTGGGCCAAAGCACTGGGTCAGGCAGCATTGTCTCATTTTTTTTGTACATCAGCAAAGCAGGATGTTTCCATTTGTGGGAGAGGTTGGAACTAGAGGTCATAACCTCAGAATTAAAGGACGTTCTTTTAGGAAGGAGATGAGGAGACATTTCTTTAGTCAGAGGGTGGTGAATCTGTGGAATTCTTTGCCACAGAAGGCTGTGGAGGCCAAGTCAGTGGATATTTTTAAGGCAGAGATAGATCGATTCTTGATTAGTACAGGTGTCAGAAGTTATGGGGAGAAGGGCAGGAGAATGGGGTTAGGAGGGAGAGATAGGACCTTATGACCTTATGACCTTATGACCACCTGCACTTCATTGTGACCCTATGGTAAAATGGGAACTGGCAGGTAAAGTACTTATATTTCCATATGGAATTAATTAAGGCAGTCATATGAAAGATTACTGCCCATGTTAAGAGCTCAGGTAATTAGTAGTAATAGATATTAGCATTGAGAATAGGCTAATTAACAGAAAATGATATTAGGATAAATGGGTTATTTTCTGGATAGTTAGCTACTGAGGTTTCTTGTCACGTGTACCGAGGGACGGCGTGAAGCTTTTTTGTTATGAGGGTGGCGCAGTGGCGCAGTGGCTAGAGTTGCTGCCTTACAGCACTTACAGCGCCAGAGACCCAGGTTCGATCCCGACTACGGGTGCTGTCTGTACGGAGTTTGTACGTTCTCCCCGTGACCGCATGGGTTTTCCATAGATCTTCGGTTTCCTCCCACACTCCAAAGACGTACAGGTTTTCTTAGATTATGTAGGAAGGAACTGCAGATGCTGGCTTAAATCGGAGATAGACACAAAATGCTGGAGTAACTCAGTGGGAAAGGCAGCATCTCTGGAGAGAAGCAATGGGTGACATTTTGGGTCGAGACCCTTCTTCAGACACTCACACAAGAACATAGAACAGCAGAGCACATGGACAGGCTCTTCAGCCCACAATGTTTGTACCGAACATGATGACAACTAATATTAGTCTCCTCTGCCTGCACGTGATCCATATCCCTCCATTCCCTGCGTATCCATGCGCCCATCCAAAAGCCTTTTAGATGCCAACCTCGTAGAGGCCTCCACCACCACCCCTGACAACATTTTCCTGGCACCCACCATCTTTGTGTGGGAAAAAAACAACATGCCTGCACATCTCTTTTAATCTTTGGCCCACTCACCTTAAAGCCATGCCCTCTGGTCTTTGACAATTCCACATTGCAAAAAAGGTTCTGACCTTTCAAAGCAGTTTGCCTGAAAAGTTCTACTTCATCAATGCCTTTCATAAGTTCAGGGAGCAGAATTAGGCCATTTGGCCCATCAAGTCCACTCCGCCATTCAATCATGGCTAATGTATCTTTCCCTCTCAACACCATTCTCCTGCCTTCTCCCCACAACCCTTGACACCCTTAATTCATAATGTTATATACTTCTATCAGGTCTCCCCTCAGCCTCTGATGCTCCAGAGAAAACAAATCCAAGTCTGTCCAACCACTGGTTATAGCACGGCGTCACAGCGGTAGAGCTGCTGCCTTACAGCGCCGGAGACCCGGGTTCGAGCCTGAATACAGGGGCTGTCTGGACGAAGTTTGCACGTTCTCCTCGCGACCTGCGTGGGTTGTCTTTGGGTGCTCCGGTTTCCTCTCACAATCCAAAGACGTGCAGGTTTGTAGGGTAACTGGCCTCTGTAAATTGTCCCTAGAGTGTGGCATGGAAGTGGTGTACAAGTGATTGTTGGTCGACGCAGATTCGGTGGGCCGAAGTGCCTGTTTCCACGCTGTGGCTCTAAAACTAAAGCTAATCGTCAAGTGAAAAGTCAAGTGAAGAGTGTTTTATTGTCATATGTCCCAGAGAGAACAATGAAATCCTTACTTGCTGCAGCACAACAGAAAATGTAAACATAGTACACTGTAAACTATATTATAAACGCGAAAATAGTTCAGTGTGTGTTTATATACACACACCCACATATACATATATACACACACATACACCTACACATACACACAAACATATATATACTGTATATACACATATATATACTCATATATACACACACACACACACACACACACACACACACACACACACACACACACACACACACACACACACACACACACAAACTTCGCTGAGTTTCTCCAGCATTTTTGTGTACCTATACATAGGTACACAAAAATGCTGGAGAAACTCAGCGGGTGCAGCAGCATCTATGGAGCGAAGGAAATAGGCAACGTTTCAGGCCGAAACCCTTCTTCAGACACATATATATACACATATACATATATACACATATACACATATATACGCACACACACACACATATATATATATACACACACATATACACACACACATATATATATATACACATACAGTATACACGTATATACACACACGCATACATGCACACACACACACGCACACAATTATATATATATTCAGTCTGAAGTCTTAACCCGATACGTCACCCATTCCTCCTTTCCAGAGATGCTGCTTGTGTATTGAGTTTTTCCAGCATTTTGTGTCTATCTTCAATTAAAACCAGCATCTGCAGTTCCTTCTTATACACATATATATATAAATATATATATATGTATATAAATAAATACATTCACACAGGCACATGTAAGCACACATAAAAAACAAACAATAATAGTGCAATAATAACAAATATTATTGCTAATATATATAACTAATAATATAACTAATAATAAGAAGCATATCAGGAGCCTGAACTGTAAGAACTGGCATTATGATTCATCTGTTTGAATTTTATTTCATGTGTTTAAGGTCAGGTATCGCAATCTACAGTTTGTTTGAATGGTATTTTATTAAACAGATCGCAGACAATAGATAGTTAACTAGTGACCTATTAGTTGGCACTGAGCATGTTTAAGACATTTTCCCTGTGCATTCCCAGGCTGCTTAATCGTACATGATTTATTGCTGTGCTGCAAATGCATTTTGTCTGTTTGTATTAATTCTATCTTTAGAATGCGGTTTTACTGACTTCTGACACAATTTTACTCACAGTGGCAAAAATGCAAAGAATTTGTGTTGTCTCTAATGGCGTTTTGTGCGTGACTTCAGTCACGGCCTACATCAGTTGAGGAGTCGAAAGTGAATATCCTGCTCAGATACGTGCCACGCTTTGTCCTTCCCCTCCTCTCTTCAAGCTTCCTTCCTCACCCTACCCCCAACAATCAGTCTGAAGAAGAGTCCCGACTAGGGTTGCCAACTGTCCCGTATTAGCCGGGACATCCGGTTTATTGGACTAAATTGGTTTGTCGTGTACGGGACAATTTGAGGAAGGACATTCTTGCTATTGAGGGAGTGCAGCGTAGGTTCACTATGTTAATTCCCGGGATGGCGGGACTGTCATATACTGGGAGAAATGAGCAGCTGCGCTTGTACACTCTGGAATTTAGAAGGATGAGAGGGAATCTTATTGAAACATATAAGATTATTAAGGGTTTGGACACGGTAGAGGCAGGAAACATGTTCCCGATGTTGGGGGAGTCCAGAACCATGGGCCACAGTTTAAGAATAAGGGGTAAGGCATTTAGAACGGAGATGAGGAAACACTTTTTTACACAGAGAGTTGTGTGTCTGTGGAATTCTCTGCCTCAGAAGGCAGTGGAGGCCAGTTCGCTGGATACTTTCAAGAGAGAGCTTGATAGGGCTCAAAGATAGTGGAGTCAGGGGATATGGGGAGAAGGCAGGAAGGGGTACTGATTGGGGATGATCAGTCATGATCACATTGAATGGCGGTGCTGGCTCGAAGGGCCGAATGGCCTACTCCTGCACCTATTTTCTATGGTCTATTGTCTATTAGGACCGCCCTTGTCCCGTATTTGACTGCTACTACTCGGGTCGAGGGGACTGTCGGGTCGGAGCGCCGCATCCGGCCGCACCTCACCCGTCCCGATGTAGCGCAGCCCATGGAGTGCAGCAGCAGCAGCAGCGCCTCGCCCGTGGCCCCGTCGGTCGGCAGCCCGGCCAGCTGTCCGACTATTGGACCTTCGCTTACCATCGACACCACCGCCCCTCCTTCTCATGGCCGATCATCGGTTCCTGAATTGGATGGGCTGTCGTATCGTCCCGTATTTTGACCTTTTGTCCCTTATTTGGGAGTGAGAAAGTTGGCAACGCTAGTCCCGACCCAAAGAGTCAAGGGCCTGTCCCACCAGCATGCGGCAAGCGCGACCTAACGTGGTCGCTTGAGTCATACGGCCTCGCGGGGCCGGTCCCACTTCGATCGCCGGAGCCGTATGGAGTTGTGCGGGGCTGGTCCCGACATCGCGCGGGGCTCCGAAAAACTGACACTGTCCAAATATTCCGTGCGGCAACGGCCTGTCGGCCCGCAGCCGCATTGAGGCCGTACGCAGCGTCCCGACGGGCGTACGCAGCGTCTTGACGCCGTACGCCTAGCGCGTGGCATTGCGCGATTACGTCACCACCCGACGCCGCGCTCGCCACATGCAGTCGCATGCTGGTGGGGCAGGCCCTTCACCAATCTATTTTTCCAGAGATGCTGCCTGACCTGTTGAGATACTCCAGCACTTTGTTTCCTTTTCTGTAAACCGGCACCTGCAGTTCCTTGTTTCTACATCCTACTCAGTGTTTAGTTTAGTTTAATTTAGTTTAGAGATTTAGTGTGGAAACAGGCCCTTCGGCCCACCGAGTCTGTGCCGACCAGCGATCACCCCGCACACTAAAACTATCCTACACACACTCGGGACAATTTACCATTATATCAAGCCAATTCGCCTACGTATGTAGGCTGCACGTCTTTGGAGTGTGGGAGGAATCCGGAGATCCCGGAGAAAGCCCGCGCGGTCACGGGGAGAACGTACAAACTCCATACAGACAAGCACCCGTAGTCAGGATCGAACCCGGGTCTCTGGCGCTGTAAGGCAGCAACTCTACCGCTGCGCCACTGTGCCACCCCTGGCCAGAGTTCTCCAGCACGCTGCCACTAGCCTTTCAATGGGAGTGGATAATGAGGGAATTTACTACAGAAACTGCAGGAGATACAGGACCCAGCGTGGGGGTACCGCCGTGGGGGAGGGGTAAGAACAATGGAGGATTCACCGAGGGGGAACTGCTGTGAGGTGGGGAAGGGGGAGAACAGGGGGGAATGGGAGGAGGGACAAAGGGGGATCTTTGTAATTTTGCCAGCGTATGTGGCGACTACTTGCATACCCTGCGTATGCAAACAAAGCATTTCACTGTGACAATAAAGTAGTCATTCATTCATTGGGCAACAGTGGGGTTACCGTGCACTAGTCTGGTCAATGATCTGCTCACTGGAAGAATGTTATAGTGCAGGAGAACTAAAACTAGTTATAGTTTTACAGATGCCACATGAAAACTGGCCATTCGACCCACCAAGTCCATGCTGACCACCCGTTCACACTACTGATTGATTTGATGGATTGGTACTTTATTATCATGTGTAACACGTCACAGTGAAATTCTTTGTTTTGCTTCCCGTACACAAGGTATGCAAAGAGTCACCACCTATAGGGTGCCAACAAGTGACAATGTTCATGGTAGTCCCCAATGGTGCTTCTTTGTTAAGGAAGGGGTAAGGCATTTAGAACGGAGATGAGGAAATACTTTTCACACAGAGAGTTGTGAGTCTGTGGAATTCTCTGCCTCAGAAGGAGGTGCAGACCGGTTCTCTGGATATGCTGGTTGAAACCTATTCCTTCTCTCCAGAGATGCTGTCTGTCCCGCTGAGTTACTCCAGCACTTTGTGTCTATCTTCGGTCCTTCTTTGTTCTTGGTGGCACATCCTTGTCCGACCTCCGGCACCCACCACACGCCTGGCCAGCACCCACCACACCCACCACACGCCCGGCCAGCAACCCACCGCGGACCGGTCCAACCTCCGACATTCATGCAGGCCCGTCCTCAGCCGCTCGCCGCTGGGTCCTCCCTTGTACGGCTCGGCGGCATTCGTCAGGAGCTTCCGAGGGCCCCCCTCACTCTCCAACGTCCCCCCTTGCTCTCTGACGCCCCCCCCTCGCTCTCTCACGGCCCACTACTATGGGTGTGTACTATGGCCCACACTACTACGGGTGCTGTGTGTTCGGAGTTTGTACGTTCTCCCCGTGACCGTGTGGGTTTTCTCCGAGATCTTCGGTTTCCTCCCACACTCCAAAGACGTACAGGTTTGTAGGTTAATTGGCTTGGTATAAATGTAAATTGTCCCCAGTGTGTGTAGGATAGTGTTACTGTGCGGGGATCGCTGGTCAGTGCAGACTCGGTGGGCCGAAGGGCCTGTTTCCGCGCTGTATCTCTAAACTTAACCTCATCTCTGATGGCCTTCCTCGCTCTTGCGGGTCCTTCCTCGCTCTCGAGGTGCGGGTCCCATCCACGTCCGCGGTGGGAGAGCCGGGCCTACTGGAGGCTTGGCCCCGCTCACCGAGAGCAGATCCATGGCATGAACGGTTCGGCGTGGACTTGGTGAGCCGAAGAGTCTGTTTCCAAGCCGTATCTTTCAATTCATCAATCAATCAATTTCACCTTGAATTAAAAGCAAGATGATTTAAGGACGATAAAACGTGAGACGTGGTAAATGGTCGCTTTTTGGTCTCGTGGACAGTTGTGTTCCAGAAGGATCAGGGCCAGGGCCACTAACGAGACCTGGGTGTCCTTGTACATTAGTCACTGAAAGTAAGCATGCAGGTACAGCAGGCAGTGAATAAAGCTAATGGCATGCTGGCCTTTATGGCAAGAGGATTTGAGGTTAGGAGCAAGTAGGTCCTACTCCAGATGTACAGGGCCCCAGTGAGACCACACCTGGAGTATTGTGTACGGTTTTGGTCTCCTAATTTGAGGAAGGACATTCTTGCTATTGAGGGAGTGCAGTGTAGGTTCACCAGGGTAATTCCTGGGATGGCGGGACTGAAATATGATGAAAGAATGGGTCGACTGGGCTTGTATACACTGGAATTTAGAAGGATGAGAGGGGATCTTATGGAAACATATAAAATTCTTAAGGGATTGGACAGACTAGATGCATGTAAAATGTTCCCCATGTTTGGGGAGTCCACAACCAGGGGTCACAGTTTTAGAATAAAGGGGAGGGCATTTCGGACTGAGATGAGGAAAAACATTTTCACCCAGAGAGTTGTGAAACTGTGGAATTCTCTGCCACGGAAGGTAGTGGAGGCCAATTCACTGGATGTTTTCAAGAGAGAGTTAGATAGAGCTCTTTGGGCTAACAGAATCAAGGGATTTAGGGAATAAAAGCTGAACCGGGTACTGATTTTGGATGATCAGCCATGATCATATTGAATGGCGGTGCTGGCTCGAAGGGCTGAATGGCTTACTCCTGCATCTATTTTCCACGTTTCTATGTTAATGTCCTGGATATTGGAATATGGTGTAAACGTTCAAAATGGAGGAGCGACAACCAAAGAGGAAGATACCAATTGAGTGATGTAACTGGATTCATGTAATGAATGGGCAAGTGGGAGACAGAATTTAATATTAGGAAATGCAAGATGATACATTTTGGCTGAACTCCCGAAGTCCAGACCGTCACGCAAACCAACCTCCCTTCCATTGACGCCATCTACACTTCACACTGCTTCTGCAAGGCCAGCAGCATAATCAAGGACCAGCCCCACCCTGGTCACTCCCTAGTCTCCCCTCTCCCATCAGGCAAGAGGTATAGAAGGTTAGAAACGCATACCTCCAGATTCAGGGAAAGTTGCTTCCCGGCTGTTATCAGGCAACTGAACTGTCCCATCACCAACCAGAGAACGGTCCTGGCCAAAGATACTAGAGGAGCAAGATAGACCACTCCTCCGAAATCCAATGGAGTGACGTGTAGTACGTAACGGAACGTCACGGCCGCCATTTTCTAATGCAAAACGCGACATCTTTGGTAGCGGGGACCGACTCCACAGTTATACAATCTGCTCTTACATCAGGTCGCAGGGAAGAGCAAAGATACTGGAGGCTCCTCTAGTATCTTTGGGGGAAGAGGACGTTTCCTCCACTCCTGAGTTGATCCAGGACTGATTCCCGGTCCCCCCGATACCAGATGAATGCAGCCGGCACCAGGCTCTCTGTCTGGCGGGAGAGCCTCAAGCGTCGGCGCTCCCGAGGCAGCGGGCAATGCTCCTCTTGTATCTTTGGTGTAATCCGTTCCAAAGATTGATCCGCTCTATCATCTTTGGTGTAATCCGTGTTGTAGGGAACAGTGTTGTATATAGCATCTATCACCACATATTTAGTTCATATTATTGTAAATATTATTATTATTATTGTAAATTGCAGTCCGGTAAAATGGCGTCAACGCTCACCCATGTCATACTACGCTTTTTTCGCAGAGTGGCGCATCTTGCTCTGCTCTATAATCTTTGGTCCTGACCTCCCATCTACCTCTTACCATTTTACACCAAGCCAATTAGCCTACAAACCTGTACGTCTTTGGAGTGCGGGAGGAAACCGGAGATCGCAGAGAAAACCCACGCAGGTCACGGGGAGAACGTACAAACTCCGTACAGACAAGGATCAGTAGTCAGGATCGGACTCGGGTCTCTGGCGCTGTAAAGCTGCACCACCGCGCTGCCCTAAACAAGACTGTAGGAAGAGAAGATCTTGGAGGTTTACAGCTTTTTGCTTGAGCCACAAATGGACTACAGTGTTCCATTCTGCTTAACGTGGGAATGTTGTAAAGACCCTTGGGTGGGTGCAATGGACCTTTACCAGAATGCTTTCAGGGATGAAAGATCTTAGGTCCAAAAAGGTCCATTCTGTCCATTGTTCTCACATGGACAAAGGGAAATGAGAGCGATTTTGATGGCAGTAGACATGTTTATTAGTAATAATAATAATAATAATAATGGATGGGATTTATATAGCGCCTTTCTAATACTCAAGGCGCTTTACATCGCATTATTCATTCACTCCTCAGTCACACTCGGTGGTGGTGAGCTACTTCTGTAGCCACAGCTGCCCTGGGGCAGACTGACGGAAGCGTGGCTGCTAATTTGCGCCTACGGCCCCTCCGACCACCACCAATCACTCACACACATTCACACACATTCACACGCAGGCAAAGGTGGGTGAAGTGTCTTGCCCAAGGACACAACGACAGTATGCACTCCAAGCGGGATTCGAACCGGCTACCTTCCGGTTGCCAGCCGAACACTTAGCCCATTGCGCCATCTGTCGTCCCCGAAGTAGCCATTATTAGTTGATTGGTACAACAATTAAGGGACAATAATATCACGGTTTTCGGTCAGATCTATGTGTGGCACGGTGGCGCAGCGGTAGAGTTGCTGCCATCCAGCACCAGAGACCCGTGTTCGATCCTGATTACGGGTGCTGCCTATATGGAGTTTGCACGTTCTCCCCATGACCGATTGAGTTTTCTCCGGGATTTCAGATTTCCTCCCACACCCCAAAGACATACAGGTTTGTAGGTTAATTGGTTTGGTATAATTGTAAATTGTCCCATGTGTGTGTATAGTGCTAGTGTATGGGGATCGCCTGACTGAGGGCCTGTTTCCGCACTGTATCTTTAAACTAAAGTAAAAAATCTCCAAGATTTAGAAAGGGTCATATATATCAACCAAATAGCATGCGACCTGCTGTGTATGATGGGAGTGGATCGATCCTTGATTTCAAGAAGAATTTGGATACTCACTGGACGGAAATAAATATGTTGGACTACAGGATGGCTCATGAGAATCGAACTGACTAAATTGTTTTACAGAGAGGCAACATGGATTAGATGGACGTAACATTCTCTTTTTGTGCTCTTAAGACTCAATTGGTTCTCTGCAGATATTCCACAGCCATCCTGATGTCCCATAACTGGAATCATAGAGGCATAGTTGTACAGCACACAAACGGGCCCTCTGGGCCAACTTGCCCATACCAACCAAGATGCCCCATCTACACTAGACCCACCTGGCTGCATTTGGCCCATATCCCTCTAAACATGTCCTATTCATGTACCAGTCCATATTTTTTAACGTTGTGATAGTACCTGCCTCAACTATCTCCTCTGGCAGCTCATAGATACATAGATACATAGAAAATAGGTGCAGGAGTAGGCCATTCGGCCCTTCGAGCCAGCACCGCCATTCAATATAATCATGGCTGATCATCCAACTCAGTATCCCGTACCTGCCTTCTCTCCATACCCCCTGATCCCTTTAGCCACAAGGGCCACATCTAACTCCCTCTTAAATATAGCCAATGAACTGGCCTCAACTACCCTCTGTGGCAGAGAGTTCCACAGATTCACCACTCTCTGTGTGAAAAAGTTTTTCCTCATCTCGGTCTTAAAGGATTTCCCCCTTATCATTAAGCTGTGACCCCTTGTCCTGGACTTCCCCAACATCGGGAACAATCTTCCTGCATCTAGCCTGTCCAACCCCATAAGAATTTTGTACGTTTCTATAAGATCCCCCCTCAATCTCCTAAATTCTAGCGAGTATAAGCCAAGTGCAATACCCTCTGTGCAAAAAGGTTGCCTCTCAGTTTCCTATTAAATCTTTCCCCTCTCACCCCCAACTCTGGTTCTTGAGTCCCTTACTCTGGGTAAAAGATACTGTGCATATACCCTATCTAATCCCCCCCAAGATCATATACACCCCCTAGAAGATCCTCCTGCACTTCAAAGAATAAAGTCCCAGCCTACCCATCCTCTCCTTACAGCTCAGGCCCTCAAGTCCTGGCAACATCCCTCGTAAATCTACTCTGCACTCTTCCCAGTTTTAACGACATATTTCTAATGTTGGAATGTTGCAAGGTGACCAAAGCTGACCAAAAATCTCCAATTGTGGCCTCACCAATGTCTTCTACAACTGGAACATAATGCAGATACTGTAGACACCCAAAGCTGGAGTAACTCAGCAGTTCAGGCAGCGTCTCCGGAGAAAAGGAATAAATGATGTTTTGGGTCGGAACCATTCTTCAGATGAAGAACTCTTCAGGGGAAGAAGGGTCCTGACCCGAGACGTCGCCTATTCCTTTTCTCCAGAGATGCTGCCTGTCCCGCTGAGGAGTTACTCCAGCATTTTGTGTCTATCTTCGGTATAAGCCAGCATCTGCAGTTCCTTCCTTTACCTGGAACATAACGTCACAGAGCTTAGACAACCGGAGTTGATATCTTTAATCGTTCTTCAATTAAATTATCAATTGGAGAATTGCCCACGTTGCATATCATCGTGGCACAGCGGTAGAGTTGCTGCCTTACAGCGCCAGAGACCCGGATTCAATCCTGCGTGTACAGAATTTGTACGTTCTCCCCATGACCTGCATGGATTTTTTTCTCCGAGATCTTTGGTTTCTACCACACTCCAAAGATCAGTGTGAGGAAGGGTCTCAACCAGAAATGTCACCCATTCTTTCTCTCCAGAGATGCTGCCTGTCCCGCTGAGTTACTCCAGCATTTTGTGCCTACCTCCAAAGACGTACAGCTTTGTAGGGTTAATTGGCTTGGTGCAAATGTTAAATTGTCCCTAGTGGGTGGAAGGGTAGTGTTACCCTACGGGGATCGCTGGTCGGCACGGACTCGATGGGCCGAAGGGCCTGTTTCCGCATTGTATCTCTAAACTAAAAACTAAAAACAAAAGTAAACTAGTATGTTCTCATCGCAGTGACACCTCAGGGTTTGTCATCAGCAGTCCTTTCCTGTAACTTCCCCGAGCTCAGACAAGGCGGACAATCCGTGAAACTGAGACAGTCGGCTTCTCCGGAGGGAAAATGCTTTCCAGCTCTAGTTACAAAGTAGTGCAGAAAATATCCCGACATGACCTCATGTTTCCAGCTCAGCTTTCCCCACCCACACGCCTGCATTTATCATTTCCCAACCAACTCGTGATTTCCCTGCCAATTTAAAAAAAAAAGCCATAACCTATTGGGATGACTTCAGGCTGTAGGCCAAACAGTAGAAACAAAGAAGTGCAGATGGTTTAGTTTAGTTTATCACATGTAGCGATGCACAGAGAAAAGCTTTTGTTGCGTGCTAACCAACCAGCGGAAAGACAATACATGATTACAATCGAGCCATCCAGAGTGTACAGATACATGATAAAGAGGTTAACGTGAATGATGTTTAGAGCATGATAAAGCCAGCAAAGTCCAATCAAAGATAGTCCAAGGGTCTCCCTTGAGGTAGATAGTAGTTCGGGACCGCTCTCTAGTTGTGGTTGGATGATGCAGTTGTCTGACAACAGCTGGGAAGAAACTGTGCCTGAATCTGGAGATGTTGATTATACCAAAGATTGACACAAAATGCTGGAGTAATAATAAGAGATTTATTTTTATATATCGCTAGTAGTTCAGCGGCTCAGGCAGCTTCTTTGGAGAAAGGGAATAAGCAGTGTTTCGGGTCAGAACACTTCTTCAGATGAAGAACCCTTCAGGTGAAGAAGGGTTCTGAGCCGAAAGGATCTCTTCTCTCCAGAGAGGCTGACTGTCCCACTGTGTTACTCCAGCACTTGCTGTCTATCTGTAAGCTGTCCTATCCATGTACCTGTCTAACTGCTTCTGGGATAGTCCCTGCCTCAACTACCTTCATTAATTTGTTCTATATCTCTCAAGATTACCATCTGTACACCTCGTTTCCCTTTTCCCCGAGTGTCACCCACCACCCTCTGTGTGAACTGATGGATTGAAAGATACAGCGTGGGAACAGGCCTTTCAAGCCACAGAGTCCATGCCGACCATCGATCACCCGTTCTATGTTATCCCACCATCGCCCCCCACTCATAACACATCGGGACCAATTTTTCAGAGGCCAATTGACCTGCAAACCTGCACGTCCTTCGGATGTGGGAGGAAACCGGAGCACCAGGAGGTAACCCACGTGGTCACAGGGAGAATAATAATAATAATAATAACAATAATACATTTTATTTATGGGCGCCTTTCAAATCTCAAGGACACCTTACAAGATTTAACAAGATTTTACAGTAGAAACATGTAAGCGGAATTAAATAAATAGTAAAGACATCACAAGTACACAAATTAAAAACAGAATTCAATCCGAACACAAAAATCAAAAACACAGAGAGTGTGCAAACTCCATACAGACAGCACTTGAGGTCAGGATCGAACCCGGGTCTCTGGTGCTCTGCTGCAGCAGCTCGATGAGCCTCATCACTGTGCCGTCCTGAGAAATGAACATTTCTGAGTTGTCTTGTGCTATTTATCTTCATACTTCCTGGTTTCAGTTGCAATAGTTGTTAAAAGGCTCTGGAACAGGAGGGCCCACGTTTTTGTCTTTAGTTTTTTAGCTTTAGAGACACAGCACAGAAACAGGTCCTTTAACTCACCAAGTCCGCACCATCCAACGATCCCCTCACACTAACGCTGTCCTACATACACTCGGGACAATTTACAATTTTACCAGGCCAATTAACCTACAAGCCTGCATGTCTTTTTGGAATGTGGGAGGAAACCCAGGCAGTCATGTGGAAAACGTGCAAAGCCTGTACAGACAGCACCCGCAGATGGGATCGAACCCAGGACATTGGCGCTGTAAGGCAGCAACTCTACCACCACGCCATCATGCCGACTCCTTGGTGGATGGTTTGCAGGAGTTAGAAAAGGCATTGAGCTAATGCTGACCTCTGCCAGCAAGTCCGAGGAGACCACCTTCTTCCAACGTAGCTATAATAAGTTCATAGGTTCTAGGAGCAGAATTAGGCCATTCAGCCCATCAAGTCTACTCCACCATTCAATCATGACTGATCTACCTTTCCCTCTCAACCTCATTCTCCTGCCTTCTCCCCGACACCCGTACTAATCATAACATGCATTTCCAGTGTCAGGCTGGCATGGGGAGTGGGGTTTGTTTTTGCTGGTTGATGCTCTTCCTTGATCGCCGCACAGCTAATTGGCATTATTTATTGTCTGAAGAAGGGTCTCCACACGAAACGTCACCCATTCCTTCTCTCCAGAGTTTCTGCCTGTCCCGCTGGGTTACTGCTCCAGCATTTTGTGTCTATCTTCGCTAATTGGCATTAGCTGCGGTCAATTGAATGGACTCAACTTGGGAACAACACAGGCCTTGAGTTTGGCGGACATTACCAGCTGTAAATCCCCCGTAACACCGTTTTAAATTTTTTCCCGGGCAGTTCTGCCATCTGGATGAAACCCAGTTTCCAGCCTAATGTTTATGTTTATAATCCATTGGAAATAGGCTTGCTGCTAAGACCATTTATATTAGAATATTGCGTTAATGCAGGTTTACCCGGGACTCGAGGCAAGTTTGACTTTTCCTGCAGGAATCACCATCCACGTTAAAATCAGAAAAGATCAGGTCTTCGGGCATCAATGAGGATTGTAATGTCGATGAGTTTCAATAGACAATAGGTGCAGGCGCTTTGAGTCAGCACCGCCATTCACTGTGATCGAGGCTGATCATCCACAATCAGTATCACATTCCTACCTTCTCCCAATATCCCTCGACACAGCTATCTTTAAGAGCCCTATCTAGCTCTCTCTTGAAAGCATCCAGAGAATTCCACAGATTCACAACTCTGGGTGAAAATGTTTTTCCTCATCTCCGTTCTGAATGGCCTACCCTTTATTCTTAAAGTGTGACCCCTGGTTCTGGACTCCCCCAACATCGGGAACATTTTTCCTGCCTCCAGCGTGTCCAATCCCTTAATAATCTTATATGTTTCAATAAGATGCCCTCTCATCCGTCTAAATTCCAATGTATACAAGACCAGTCATTCCATTCTTTCAACATATGACAGTCCCACCATCCCTGGAATTAACCTTGTAAACCTACGCTGCACTCCCTCAATAGCAAGAATGTCCTTCCTCAAATTTGGAGACCAAAACTGCACACAATACTCCAGGTGTGGTCTCACGAGGGCCCTGTACAACTGCAGAAGGACCTCTTTGCGCCTATACTCAACTCCTGTTATGAAGGCCAACATGTCGTCAGCTTTCTTCACTGCCTGCTGTACCTGCATGCTTACTTTCAGTGACTGATGAACAAGGACACCCAGATCTCGTTTTCCTTCTTTTGCTAACTTGACACCATCCAGATAATAATCTGCCTTCCTGTTCTTGCCACCAAAGTGGATAACCTCACATTTATCCACATTAAACTGCATCTACCATGCATGTGTCCACTCACCCAACCTGTCCAAGTCACCCTGCATTCTCATAGCATCCTCCTCATAGTTCACACTGCCACCCAGCTTTGTGTCATCTGCAAATTTGCTAATGCTACTTTAAATCCCCTCATCTAAATCATTGGTGTATATTGTAAATAGTTGTGGTCCCAGCACCAAGCCTTGTGGTACCCCACTAGTCACTGCCTGCCATTCTGAAAGGGACCCGTTAATCCCTAATCTTTGTTTCCTGTCTGCCAACCAATTTTCGATCCATGTCACTACCCTATCCCCAATACCCTGTGCTCTAATTTTGCCCACTAATCTCCCATGTGGGAACTTATCAAAGACTTTCTGAAAGTCCAGGTATATGACATCCACTGGCTCGCCCATGTCTATCTTCCTAGTTACAGTGCATTCAGATTCAGACCCGTTCACTTTTTCCACATTTTGTTACGTTACAGCCTTAAAAAATAATTAATCGTTTAAAATATCATCCACACACAATACCCCAGAATGAAGAAGCGAAAACGGGTGTTTAGTAATTAAAAATAAATAACTGAAATATCACATTACATAAGTATTCAGACCCTTTGCTATGACACACAAAATTGAGCTTTGGTTCATCCTGTTTCCATTGATTATCCTTGAGATGTTTTTACAACTTGATTGGAGTCCACCAGTGGTAAATTACATTGATATCATGATTAGAAAAGGCACACACCTGTCTATATCAGGTCCCACAGTTGACAGTGCATGTCAGAGCAAAAACCAAGCCATGAAGACAAAGGAATTGTCCGTGGACCTCGGAGACAGGATTGTGTCGAGACACAGATCTGGGGAAGGGTATAAAACAATTGCTGCAGCATTGCAGGTCCCGAGGAGCACAGTGGCCTCCTTCATTCTTAAATGAAAGAATTTTGGATCCACCAGGACTCTTCATAGAGCTGGCCGCCCGGCCAAACTGAGCAATCGGGGAAGAAGAGCCTTGGTCAGGGAGGTAACTAAGAACCCGATGGTCACTCTGACAGAGCTCCTCTGTGGAGATGGGAGAACCTTCCAGAAGGACAACTATATCTGCAGCACTGCACCAATCAGGCCTTTACAGTAGAGTGGCCAGACAGAAGCTACTCCTCAGTAAAAGGCACATGAAAGCCTGCTTGGAGTTTGCCAAAAGGCATGAAAAACAAGATTCTCTGGTCTGATGAAACCAAGATTGAACTCTTTGGCCTGAATGCCAAGCATCACGTCTGGAGTAAACCAGGCACCGCTCATCACCTGGCCAATACCATACCTAGGTGAAGCATGGTGGTGGCAGCATCATGCTGTGGGGATGTTTTTCAGTGGCAGGAACTGGGAGAACAGTCAGGATCAAGGGAAAGATGAACGGAGCAAAGTACGGAGAGATCCTTGATGAAAACCTGCTCCAGAGCATTCTAGACCTCAGACTGGGGTGGAGGTTCACCTTCCAACAGGCCAACGACCCTAAGCACACAGCCAAGACAACGCAGGAGTGGCTTTGTGACAAGTCTGTGAATGTCCTTGAGTGGCCCAGCCAGAGCCCGGACTTGAACCTGATCGAACATCTCTGGAGGGACCTGAAAATAGCTGTGCATCCCATCCAACCTGACAGAGCTTGAGAGGATCTGCAGAGAAGAATGGGAGAAATTACCCAAATACAGGTTTGCCAAGACTGTAGTGTCATACCCAAGAAAACTTGAGGCTGTAATTGCTGCCAAAGGTGCTTCAACAAAGTACTGAGTAAAGGGTCTGAATACTTATGAAAACGTGATATTTCCATATAACCATATAACAATTACAGCACGGAAACAGGCCATCTCGGCCCTTCTAGTCCGTGCTGAACACTTACTCTCACCTAGTCCAATTTCAGTTATTTATTTTTAATTACTTTGCAAAAAATTCAAAACACTCGTTTTCCCTTCTTCATTCTGGGATATTGTGTGGATTGATAATAAAAAAAAATGAATTTAATTTAAAAATAAGGCTGTAACGTAACAAAATGTAACATAACACAATTAAATGTGCCACCATTTCATCTTTTATAATTGACTCCAGCATCTTCCCCAGCACTGATGTCAGGCTAACTGGTCTATAATTCCCTGTTATCTCTCTTGCTCCTTTCTTAAAAAGTAGGATAACATTAGCGACCCTCCAATCCACAGGAACTGATCCTGAATCTATAGAACATTGGAAAATGATCACCAATGCGTCCACAATTTCTAGAGCCACTTCCTGGGGTGGAAGATTGCAACCTTCACGTGGTCCGCCCTGTTTCGACTAATGCAATCAACTTGACGTGCACAAACGGAAGATCAAATAGAACAAGTTATACAACAACTTTAGGCTGTGCACGCCACACGAAAAAAGAAGAGCCACTTCCTTAAGTACCCTAGGATGCAGACCATCAGGCCCTGGGGATTTATCAGCCTTCAGTCCCATCAGTTTATACAACACCATTTCCTGACTAATGTAAATTTCCTTCAGTGGTCCTCTGGCCACTAGCACATCTGGGAGATTGTTTGTCTTCTTTAGTGACAACAGATCCAAAGTGCCTGTTCAACTCATCTGCTATTTCCTTTGTCCCCATAATAAATTCACCTGCTTCTGTCTTCAAGGGACCCACATTTGTCTTAACTATTTTGTTTTCCCCTTCACATACCTAAAAAAGCTTTTACAATCCTCCTTTATATTCTTGGTTAGTTTATATTCGTATCTCATCTTTTCTGACTTTTTAGTTATCTTCTGTTGCTCTTTAAAAGGTTCCCAATCCTCTGGCTTCCCGCTCATCTTTGCTCTGTAATACTTCTCTTCTATTTTTATACTGACCTTGACTTCCCTTGTCAGCCACGGTCACCTCTTACTCGCCTTAGATTTACTCTTCCTCTTTGTAATGAACTGCTCCTGCACCTTCTGTTCCCAGAAATACCTGCCATTGTTGTTCCACTGTCATCCCTGCTAGGGTATCTTTCCAGTCAACTTTGGCCAGCTCCTCCCTCATGCCTCCATAAATCCCCTTTGCTGAACTGCAATACTGACACTTCCGATTTTCCCTTCTCCCTCTCAAATTGTAAGTTAAAACTTGTCATATTATGGTCCTAATGGCTCCTTTACCTCGAGTTCATATTTAACGTTTTCTAATAAACGTCTGTTTTCACTTCCTTAATTTTGACCAAATTTGAACATTCACACAACAGAATGTTTCAAAGGAATTTTATTGTCACATGTGTTATATCTGGACTTTCAGAAGGCTTTCGACAAGGTCCCACATAAGAGATTAGTATACAAACTTAAAGCACACGGTATTGGGGGTTCAGTATTGATGTGGATAGAGAACTGGCTGGCAAACAGGAAGCAAAGGGTAGGAGTAAACGGGTCCTTTTCAGAATGGCAGGCAGTGACTAGTGGGGTACCGCAAGGCTCAGTGCTGGGACCCCAGCTATTTACAATATATATTAATGATTTGGACGAGGGAATTGAATGCAACATCTCAAAGTTTGCGGATGACACGAAGCTGGGGGGCAGTGTTAGCTGTGAGGAGGATGCTAGGAGGCTGCAAGGTGACTTGGATAGGCTGGGTGAGTGGGCAAGTGCATGGCAGTATAATGTGGATAAATTTGAGGTTATCCACTTTGGTGGCAAAAACAGGAAAGTAGACTATTATCTGAATGGTGGCCGATTAGGAAAAGGGGAGATGCAGCGATACCTGGGTGTCATGGTACACCAGTCATTGAAAGTAGGCATGCAGGTGCAGCAGGCAGTGAAGAAAGCGAATGGTATGTTAGTATTCATATCAAAAGGATTTGAGTATAGGAGCAGGGAGGTTCTACTGCAGTTGTACAGGGTCTTGGTGAGACCACACCTGGAGTATTGCGTACAGTTTTGGTCTCCAAATCTGAGGAAGGACATTCTTGCCATAGAAGGGGTATAGAGAAGGTTCACCAGACTGATTCCTGGGATGTCAGGACTTTCATATGAAGAAAGGCTGGATAGACTCGGCTTGTACTCGCTGGAATTTAGATGATTGAGGGGGGATCTTATAGAAACTTACAAAATTCCTAAGGGGTTGGACAGGCTAGATGCAGGAAGATTGTTCCCGATGTTGGGGAAGTCCAGGACTAGGGGTCACAGTTTAAGGATAAAGGGGAAATCTTTTAGGACCGAGATGAGAAAAACATTTTTCACACAGAGAGTGGTGAATCTCTGGAATTCTCTGCCACAGAAGGTAGTTGAGGCCAGTTCATTGGCTATATTTAAGAGGGAGTTAGATGTGGCCCTTGTGGCTAAAGGGATCAGGGGGTATGGAGAGATGGCAGGTACAGGATACTGAGTTGGATGATCAGCCATGATCATATTGAATGGCGGTGCAGGCTCGAAGGGCCGAATGGCCTACTCCTGCACCTATTTTCTATGTTTCTATGTTTCTATGTGCCAATTAAGGTACAGTGATATGTGAATTGCCATGCAGCCATACCCAAAAAAGCAACAAGACACACAACTACATACAAGTTAACATAAACATCCACCACAGCGGATTCCCCACATTCCTCACTGTGATGGAAGGCAAAAAAGTCTAATCTTCTTCCCTAATTCACAGTTACATTTCTGGCAGTGAGGAAACGCTACATTAATATTTTACTTTCATTTCTATATTGGACCACAATTAAATATCATAAAGTAAGTGGAGACTCTTGAAAACTGAAGAACTTTAACCATTGTGATTTTGGGGAAGGGAACTCCACCAGTTCCCTTCCCCAAAGGGAAGTATAAGAAGTAAAGTAGATGAGCTTGAGGCTCAGTTAGAGGTTGGTAGATATGATATTGTGGGGATTACTGAGACGTGGCTGCAGGAGGATCGGGCCTGGGAGCTTAATATTCAGGGTTATACATCCTATAGAAAGGACAGGCAGGTGGGCAGAGGAGGGGGGGTAGCTCTGCTGGTGAGGGATGGAATTCAGTCCCTTGCGAAGGAAGACATAGGGACTGACGAGGTAGAGTCACTGTGGATTGAGTTGAGGAATTGTAAAGGCAAGAAGACACTAATTGGTGTTATTTACAGACCCCCAAATAGTAGCCCGGATGTAGGGTGTAAGTTGCAGCAGGAGTTAAAACTGGCATGTAACAAAGGTAATGCCACTGTGGTGATGGGGGATTTCAATATGCAGGTAGACTGGGAAAATCAGGTTGGTTCAGGACCCCAAGAAAGAGAGTTTGTAAAGTGCCTCCAAGATGGATTCCTAGAGCAGCTTATAATGGAGCCGACCAGAGACCTACTCTGGGCATCTACCCAATCTATTCCTCTCGTGGTTTTATACACTAGATACTCATTTTTATACACTTTTATACACATGGTTTTATAACTTGGATATACCAAAATTCTTAGCACCACAAGGATAACTCCTTCACCTCAAGAAACGTTGCCTGGTTAGATCGTTCGATCTTGCTTATCTGAAGAAGGCTCTTCAACCCGAAACATCACCCATCCTTTTTCTCCAGAGATGTAGACTGACCCATCGAGTTACTCCAGTTAGGCAGGAGGATGGGGTTAGGAGGGAGAGATAGAGCAGCCATGATTGAATGGCAGATTTGCAGGGTCAAATGGCCTATTTTGGCTCCGGTCACTTGTGATCTTATCATTTTATACACCTTTATAAGCCCAACCCTCAGACTCTAGCACTCTGTGGAATAAAGTTCTGAAAGTCCATAGCTAAATTTGAATGTTCAGTTTGGAAGACCCATTTGATTTTGTTGTTGAAGATACACAATCTGGTATTTTGATTTCATATGCATTCAATTTTATCCATCACTTCACAGTTAGTTTTAGTTAATTGTCACATGTACCGAGGTACAGTGAAAGCCTGTGTTGCGTGCCATCCAGTCAACTGTAAGACAATACGTGATTACAATCGAGCCATTTACAGTGTATAGATACATGATAAGGGAATACGGTTTAGTGCAAGGCAAAGCCAGAAGAGTGTGGAGCGATTGTAATATGTAATTGTAGATCTGCTTCTGTGGCCAGCGCGCAAATAGTCGCCTGGGTTGAGCACCATCTTGGAAGCATCTCCCTTTTAAGCTTTGGGAGAGTTGTAAATGGATTGAAGTGCCTTTTCAGCAATTCGAAAACCCCAAATCTGCAATTGGAGTTTTGCAAACCGAGCGAAAACAACATTTCCATTTCAGCCCTGCTAAAAATGTATTCTAAAATTCAGATGTAGACATCACTTATGTCATAAACGAGGCAGAAAACGAGGCAGAAAACAGAAATGCACAATGACATCCAGTCTCAAGTCTCTTAAAGGTATAGCAGTATTATCTTGTTGCTCCATACAATGTCACATCCGGGCAAAAGACTACTTTAAACGGTATCACAAGTGATGGGAGCAGTATTAGGCTATCCGGCCCATCAAGTCTACTCCGCCATTCAATCGAGGCTGATGTAACTTTACCTCTCAACCCCATTCCCCTGCCTTCTCCCCCTGAGGCCCGTACTAATCAAGAATTTATCCATCTTTGCCTTAAGAGTTTCCATTGACTTGGTCTCCACAGTCTTCCATGCTAATGAATTCCACAGATTCACCATCCTGATTTATCCCTCTACTTGCTGGAGAAACCATGTAATGTGAAAATGCAGACACATTGAACAAAAGGGGATTTGGTCATGATAAAATTCCAATGCTCGTTTATATGAGAAATATTTAAATGTTAAAAATATTAAATTGTTGCTAGGTCCCACCCATAGTCCAATGAGAAGACAGCTGAAGATGAAACAATCGTGACATTATAACTTATTGGTAACAATAGATCCAAATAAACAAATCTGAACCATAGTCTAGACACAAGGAACGGCAGATGCTGGTTTACCAAAAACAACCCGTGTTGGAACAATTCAGCGGGTCAGGCAAGCACCCCTGGAGAACAAGTGTCTGAAGAAGGAGTCCCAAGAAATTCTTTGTGGCGCAACGGTAGAGTTGCTGCCTTACAGCACCCGGTTCGATCCTGACTACGGGGTGTACGGAGTTCGCGTGGGTTTTCTCCGAGATCTCCTTTCCTCCAACACTCCAAAGACGTCCGGGTTTGTAGACAAATTGGCATCGGTAAAATTGTAAATCGTCCCTCGTGTGCTGGATAGCGTTAGTGCGCAGGGACCGCCGGTCGGCGCGGACTCGGTGGGCCAAAGGGCCTGTTTCCGCGCTGTATCTCTAAACAAAACAAAACTAAACTAAACCAGAAACGTCACCCATCCATGTTCTCCACAGGTGGTGCCTGACCCGCTGAGTTACTCCAGCACTATGGGTCTTTTTCAGATCAATCGTCACTTGCTTTTGAGGTGGGTGGACATCAGGCTCATGAAAGAGACTGGACTGGACAGTGTAGATAGATCCGGGTAAGGTTGAAGACCCATCTGCTTGTTGTCCTTTAACTTCTGAACGATGACCTTGGCAAAGTCTTCTCCTTGGTTGTCGCTCGTGTCTAGGAGTTGTCGGATTTTAGCTGTCCTTGTGGGTTTGGTGCTGATGAGCTCATAGTCCTCCTTCATTATTAGGTCACGAGATATCAGGGCATCCAATGTCTGATTCAGACACGCTTCTGTCATTTGGCAAATAATATCCTCCCTTTTGGTTTGAATCCATTGGTCAGCGACACCTTGTTGGACCGATTCTGCGAAGAAACCTGCACAAGCAACCTTCATTAGTAACTGGAGCCCAACACTAACACCAAGGGAACAAACAATGAACTACCAATGTGTTCGACCCTTCAACAAGTTATAAAACAGTAATAACAAGGAATTGTTCATACCAGAGAAAGGCACAAAATGCAGGAGTAACTCGGCAGGCGGCACAATGATGCAGCAATAGAGTTGCTGCCTCACAGCGCCAGAGACCTGGGTTCGATCCCAACTACGGGTGCAGTCTGCACAGAGTTTGTCCTTTCTCCCCGTGACCATGTAGGTTTTCTCCGGGTGCTCCAATTTCCTCCTACCTCCCAAAGACTCACAGGGTTGTCGGTTAATTGGCTTTGGTTAAATTGTCCGTAGTGTGTAGGATTAGTTTCAGTGTGTGGTGTGATCACTGGTCGGTGGTGGACTTGGTGGGCCGAAGGGCCTGTTTCCGCACTGTATCTTTAAACTAAACCATCTCAATGGGTCGTGCAGCATCCCTGGAGAACATGGATCGGTGATGTTTGGGTCGGGGCTGAAGAAGGGTCCTGACTGCAAATGTTGCCTATCCATGTTGTCTAGGGATGCTGCCTGACCCACTGAGTTACTCCATTATTTTGTGTCTTTCTTGACTATAAAACAATGTTTGACCATTTTTGGGGGACTAGAAAGATGTGGAGATTCTGGAAAGAGTGCAGAGAAGGTTTACCAGGAGGCCATTGGGATTAGCGGGTATTAGCTACAGGGAGGGGTTGGACAGACTTGGATTGTTTTCTCTGGGACCACCAGAGCTTGAGTGCAGACCTGGTAGAAGCATATAAAATTATGAGAGGCAGAGATAGGGTAGACAGTCAGAACCTTTTTCTCCAGGATGGAAATATCAAAGGCGAGAGGGCACAGCTTTATGGTGAGAGGGGCAAAATATTTAAAGGAGATGTGTGGGGTAAGATTTTGTTTTACACAGAGGGTGGTGACTATCTTGAACACCGTGCCAGGGCTGTTGGCCCTTGATAGGACGTTCTTTTTAGGAAGATGATGAGGAGAAATTTCTCTAGTCAGAGGGTGGTGAATCTGTGGAATTCTTTGCCACAGATGGCTGTGGAGGCCAAGTCAGTGGATATTTTTAAGGCAGAAATAGATAGTTCCTTGATTAGTATGGGTGTCAGAGGAGAGGTTATGGGGAGAAGGCAGGAGAATGGAGTTAGGAGAGATAGATCAGACATGATTGAATGGCGGAGTAGACTTAATGGGCCGAATGGCCTAATTCTACTCCTATCACTTATGACCTAAACTAAGTTTGGAAATTCTGCCTGTCTGGTACTACCAATCGCCCGAGTGTGCCAGATTATTAGATTTTATTTACGATACCCAGCAATTTTAGCCGAGGGTTTGAGTGGAGTGAACAGTGACCAACATGGAAAGATCTACAAAAGTTACGGCAGGTCAGGGCTAAGATCCAAAAACTATCAATTTCCAGTAACGTAGTACGGGTAAATAATACATTCTGGAGTCAATCAGGTGGCAGTTATATTCATGCTCAGGTTCCTCGTTTTGCCTGACACTCAACCCCATGAAGAACATTTCACTCTAGATTTAGATCCGACTCAAAGAAAACACCATTGATATGTCTTTAGACTTTGGAGATACAGCACGGTAACGGGCCCTTCGGCCCCACGTCCGCACCGACCAGCGATCAGCCCGTACACCAGCACTATCCTACACACACTAGGGACAATTTACAATAGCCAATTAATCTACATACCTGTATGTCTTTGGAGTGTGGGAGGAAACCGGAGCTCCCGGGGAAAACCCACGCAGTCACGGGGAGAACCTAAAAAATTCCGTACAGACAGCATCCATGGTCAGGATCGTACCCGGGTCTCTGGCGCTGTAAGGCAGCAACTCTACCGCTGCGCCACCGTGCCATATAACCATATAACCATAACAGCACGGAAACAGGCCATCTCGGCCCTTCAAGTCCGTGCCAAACATTTTTAATTTTTTTTTTTTTTTAATTAAAAATAAATACTTCCCCCTAGTCCCATCTACCTGCACTCAGACCATAACCCTCCATTCCTTTCCCGTCCATATACCCATCCAATCTATTTTTAAAGGATAACATCGAAATATTTTTAAAGGATAACATTTTTAAAGGATAACATGGAAGGGTGCCGCCCCTTCCATGTCGTTATTATATCAGGCTGTCCCCTCTTTTGCTACAGAAGTCACGGTGGAGCAGCGGTAGAGTTGCTGCCTTACAGCGAATGCAGCGCCGGAGACCAGGGCTCGATCCCGACTACGGGTTCTGTCCGTAAGGAGTTTGTACATTATCCCCGTGACCTGCATGGGTTTTCTCCGAGATCTTCGGTTTTCTCCCACACTCCAAAGACGTACAGGTTTGTAGGTTAATTGGCCTGGTAAATGTAAAAATTGTCCCTAGTGGGTGTAGGATAGCATTCAAGTGCGGGGATCGCTGGTCTGCACAGACCAGGTGGGCTGAAGGGCCTGTTTCCACGCTGTATCTCTAAATTAAACTAAAGTATTTATGTACAAGGCATGGAAATCTTTCCAAATTGTCCAAAACCACACCATCAATCCACACACAACCTCAATCTCTTTCCCAGAGCCTTTCAAATAATTCCAATTATTCATATGTTTCTTTTCACTTTCATTGCCTGATGAACTTGGTATATGAATATTAAAGTTCTCGGAATCTAGACTCATGGAAATCAGCAAGTTCCAACATTTTCAAGAGTTTTCAAAACTCTTTAGATTCTGGAGTAGTTCCTGAGGATTGGAGGGGAGCTAATGTAACCCCATTTTTTAAAAAAGGGAGGGAGAGAAAAAACGGGGAATTACAGACCAGTTAGACCAAAATCGGTAGTGGGGAAAATGCTAGTCAGTTATTAAAGATGGGATAGCAGCACATTTGGAAAGTGGTGAAATCATTGGACAAAGTCAACATGGATTTATGAAAGGTAAATCATGTCTGACGAATCTGATGTAACTAGTAGAGTGGATAAGGGAAAACCAGTGGATGTGTTATATCTGGACATTCTGAAGGCTTTCGACAAGGTCCCACATAAGAGATTAGTATGCAAACTTAAAGCACACTGTATTGGGGGTTCAGTATTGATGTGGATAGAGAACTGGCTGGCAGACAGGAAGCAAAGAGTAGGAGTAAACGGGTCCTTTTCAGAATTGCAGGCAGTGACTAGTGGGGTACCGCAAGGCTCAGTGCTGGGACCCCAGCTATTTACAACATATATTAATGATTTGGACGAGGGAATTGAATGCAACATCTCCAAGTTAGCGGATGACACAAAGCTGGGAGGCAGTGTTAGCTGTGAGGAGGATGCTAGGAGACTGCTAGGTGACTTGGATAGGTTGGGTGAGTGGGCAAATGCATGGCAGATGCAGTGTAATGTGGATAAATGTGAGGTTATCCACTTTGGTGGCAAGAACAGGAAAGTAGACTATTATCTGAATGGTGGCCGATTAGGAAAAGGGGAGATGCAACGAGACCTGGGTGTCATGGTACACCAGTCATTGAAAGTAAGCATGCAGGTGCAGCAGGCAGTGAAGAAAGCGAATGGTATGTTAGCATTCATAGCAAAAGGATTTGAGTATAGGGGCAGGGAGGTTCTACTGCAGTTGTACAGGGCCTTGGTGAGGCCACACCTGGAGTATTGTGTACAGTTTTGGTCTCCTAATCTGAGGAAGGACATTCTTGCCATAGAGGGAGTACAGAGAAGGTTCACCAGATTGATTCCTGGGATGTCAGGACTTTCATATGAAGAAAGACTGGATAGACTCGGCTTGTACTCGCTATAATTTAGAAGATTGAGGGGGGATCTTATAGAAACTTACAAAATTCTTAAGGGGTTGCACAGGCTAGATGCAGGAAGATTGTTCCCGATGTTGGGGAAGTCCAGAACAAGGGGTCACAGTTTAAGGATAAGGGGGAAGTCTTTTAGGAAGTCTATGAGAAAAAAAAAATTCACACGGAGAGTGGTGAATCTGTGGAAGTCTCTGGCACAGAAGGTAGTTGAGGCCAGTTCATTGGCTATATTTAAAAGGGAGTTAGATGTGGCCCTTGTGGCTAAAGGGATCAGGGGGTATGGAGAGAAGGTACAGGATACTGAGTTGGATGATCAGCCATGATCATATTGAATGGCGGTGCAGGCTCGAAGGGCCGAATGGCCTACTCCTGCACCTATTTTCTATGTTTCTATGTTTCTGGCTGGAATTTTCCAAGTTTAACAAAGAATGGTCTTTAAATTCAGTTTAGTTTAGAGATACAGCATGGAAACAGGCCCTTCGGCCCACCGAGTCCGCACGGACCTGCGATCCCCGCACATTAACACTAACCTACACACACTAGAGACAATTTTACATTTATACCACGCCAATTAAACAACAAACCTGTACATCTTTGGAGTGTGGGAGGAAGCCGGAGATCTCAAAGAAAACCCACACAGGTCACGGGGAGAATGTGGAGTGCGGGGAGAACGTACAAATTCCGTACAGACAGCACGCATGGTCAGGATCGAACCCGGGTCTCTGGCGCTGTACGGCAGCAACTCTACTGCTGCACCACTGTGTTGCCTCATGGTTGATCACAATATAATTGTACTCACTTGAGGAAGGCTGCAACGTTATGAGTCCCCGTCCGTAGTCGGGCTCGCTTTCTGGAATTCCACTTCGTGGGGCAAAGTTGTTTTCTGGTTGACATATAGCGGTCTGAGGCAAACTGCCTTCGTCTCTGAGCCCAGCTAAAGGTTGTAGGCTCAATTCTTCTTGGCACTTCATACTACACGGTGCATTTGTGTCTGTATGACCTACGCAGTGAGATGGGTTAAACAATAAGCCACTGATAAAATGGTAAGGTTTATTACCAAGTGAAACAATTTAAAAACACAAAAGATAATATAATAATAAATATGTTCACAAGAAATGGCGTGCAAGGAGAGGAACGACCGGAATGTTCACGGAATGACCGGAATGGAGGCGACGGCAAGAGTGGGGCATTGTGGCCAGTCGCAGCTGGGACTTTAGTTTAGTTTAGAGATACAGGGCGGAAACAGGCCCTTCGGCCCAGCAGGTCCACACTGACATGCGATCCCCGCACACTAACACTATCCTACACACACACACACACACACACACACACGGGATAATTGAAACTTATACCAAGCCAATTAACCTGCAAACGTACGTCTTTGGAGTGAGGGAGGAAACTGAAGATCTCTGAGGAAACCCATGCGGCCATGGGGAGAACGTACAAACTCCGTATAGACAGCACCTGTGGGCAGGATCGAACCCGGGTCTGGAAGGCAGCAACTCTACCCGCTGCGCCATCGTGCCGCCCCTACTTGTGTTGTCACCTTTAGTGGGTTATGAACTTGGACTCCAAGATCCCTCGGCACATCAGCGCTGTGGAGGTCCTCTGCATCTGTTTCACCCCATTGAGTCAAATATCAGCAAAGCAGCATTTTCGGAGGTCACTTTCACTTACTTATATTCTTGTGTTTGTCAACTCGATCGTCCACTGACGTAGGAATTAGGCTGCTTGGAGATAATACGGGAGCAGATGGTGATAGCTGGTTACATGCTGCTGATATCTGCTGGCAGGAGACATTGTCCTGTAGGGAGGACAGGCTACATGGCTCTGCATTCATCGTCTGTGGCACAATAGGATCAGATCAACAAAAGGTGAATCACAAAGTGGTTTATGAATGTCAAATTACTATAAAATAACTAGCAAGATAGAAACACTGGAAGTCTTCAAACAATATGGGCAGCACAGTGGCACAGCGGTAGAGCACAAGTTGGGTGGCACAGCGGTAGAATTGATGCCTGACAGGGACAGAGACCGGGTTCGATCCGGACTACGGGTGCTCGTCCTTACGGAGTTTGTACGTTCTCCCCGTGACCGCGTGGGTTTTATCCGAGATCTTCCGTTTCCTCCCACACTCCAAAGACGTACAGGTTTGTAGGTTAATTGGCTTGGTTAAAGTGGAAATTGTCCCCAGTGTGTGTAGGGTGGCAGTGTTAGCGTGCAGGGATCGCTGGTCGGCGCGGACTTGGTGGACCGAAGGGCCTGTTTCCACGCTGTATCCCTAAACTAAACTAAAGTTGGCATAAAGACAGGAATGAATGCATGAACGGGAGTTGGCACGCATGCACGCAGACATCTCCCACATAATCGCTTAAAAAAAAGAAAGAAATTCACAGAAAGGATGTGGGCTTTCCAGAATGAGCCAGCCATTCCCCTAGAGGGCCCCGAGCAGAAACATCACCTGTCCACGTATCCCAGCGATGCTGCCTGACCCGTAGAAACAGGAACTACAGATGCTGCTTTACCAAGGAAAGCAGGTAGTGAGCAGGTGTTGAACCACTGTAGTGGTCGAGGTGTGGGTAAATCCACAATGTCGTTATGACATTGTGTTCATCTATTATGCCATTGAGCGTCATGGGGTGATGGCTAGATTTTATATTGCTGGATATTGTCACTGCCTGGCATTTCTAACGTAATTACTTATGTCAGGCAACAAGCGTCTGCCCTGAGTTTCTAACACTGTTTTTTTTACCCCCATCGCAACTTTTTTTTCTGCTAGTCAATTTCCACAGTAACTTTAAAGTGGTTTTCTAATTCCTGATCAAAATTGTGTTGTAGCCAATTCGGCCCACATAACACAGTTTCAGTTTCAGTTCAGTTTAGTTTACCGAGATACAGAGAATAGCTTTTGTTGCATGCTAGCCAAGCCGGCAGAAAGACAACACATGATTGCAATCAAGCCATTTGCAGAGTATAGATACATGATAAAGGAATAAGGTTTAGTGCAAGGTAAAGCCAGCAAAGTCCTATCATGGATAGTCGGAGGGTCACCAATGAGGTAGATAGTAGTTCAACACTGCTCTCTGGTTGTAGTAGGATGGTTCAATTGCATGCTAACAGCTGGGAAGAAACTGTACCTAAATCTGGAGGTGTGCGTTTTCACACTTCTCTACCTTTTGCCCAATGGGAGAGGGGAGAAGAGGGAGTGGCCAGGGTGCGGCACATTCTTTTGTTATGCTGCTGGCCTTGCCGAGGCAGCGTGAGGTGTAAATGGAGACTATAGACAATAGACAATAGGTGCAGGAGTAGGCCATTTGGCCCTTCGAGCCAGCACCGCCATTCAATGTGATCATGGCTGATCATCCCCAATCAGTACCCCGTTCCTGCCTTCGCCCCATATCCCCTGACTCCGCTATTTTTAAGAGCCCTATCTAGCTCTCTCTTGAAAGCATCCAGAGAACCTGCCTCCACCGCCCTCTGAGGCAGAGAATTCCACAGACTCACCACTCTCTGGGAGAAAAAGTGTTTCCTCGTCTCCGTTCTAAATGGCTTACTCCTTATTCTTAAACAGTGGCCCCCTGGTTCTGGACGGGAAGGGAAGGTTGGTTTGTGTACAAACAGTGTTCCCCAATTTACCAGTCGTGTTAGATCCAATTTGCACTGTGGAAACATGCCTTGCAGCAGAACTGCCTGTGTTAATATTTCAGTGAGTGCTGTAAGTGTGCAAACACAGTGCAGAACTTTCCTGGGGCTGAAGCACGCCGAGATACAAACCCATTCTCCAAAAGGTTCATACGACTGAACTGAGCAATGGCATATTTCTGACCTAGTAACGGAAAGGAAAGTTGGGCCATTGGGTTTGGTTTAGTTTTGAGATACAGCGCGGAAACCGTCCCATCGGCCCACCATGTCCTCGCCGACCATCGATCGCCCGTGCACTAGTCCGATCCAACGCACTAGGAACTATTTTACAAAAGCCAATTAACCTGCACATCTTTGGAGCATGGGAGGAAACCGGAGCACCCGGAGAAAACCCACGTGGTTAAGAGGGAGAACATACAAACACCGTACAGACAGCACCTGTAGTCAGGAATGAACTCGAGTCTCTACTCTACCGCTGCGCCACTGTGCCGTCCTAGAGTGAACCTTGTAACAGCTTCCACCGTCAACAAAATAAGATGGCGGAGGGCCTGTCCCACTTGGGCGTCACGCAGGTGGCGCGCGAGGATTTTGAGAATCCCCAAAATCCTGAGGCACTGCGCGCTACGGCGCGTCACAGCCTGCGCCACCACGCGCCATGCGCTCGTAATGCACGCCATGCGCGCTTCGTGATGGGTAAATTATGTCGCGTAAATGACGCGCAAATGACGCCCAAGTGGGACAGGCCCTTGAACGTAGTTTTACAGTGTGGGAATTGTGCGTGATTGAGTATCGAACCCGGGTCTCAGGTGCAGGAAGGCAGCAACTGTACCGCCACACCACTGTGCCACCATCTTATATAGTGTTTATTTTTCATTGTAAGCATCCTGCTCGGCAAGAAACTGGCTTTAATAAGTAACTCCTGCATATATCTCTACAGTAATTTGTTGTAAAACAGTTATTACTGTAATACAGTAAATTTAATCTTTAATTTCGGCCAATGCAACCAAGGAAAACAACGCGGTTTTGTTGAAGTACAAGCTGATTGGTAGTTTAGTTTTAGTTTAGAGATACAGCGCGGAAACAGGCCGTTCGGCCCACCGGGTCCGCGCCGACCAGCGAACCCCGCGTATTAACTCTCTCCTACACACACAATGGACAATTTTCACATTTACCAAGCCAATTTACCTACATACCCGTACGTCTTTAGAGTGTGGGAGGAAACGAAAGATCTCGGAGAAAACCCACGCCTGTTACGGGGAGAACGTATAAACTCCGTACAGATGGAACTCGGGTCTCCGGCGCTGCAAGTGCAGTAAGGCAGCAACTCTACCACAGCGCCACCGTGACCGCCATATTGTTTACCCCTACCTCCCATCACCCATTGTTCAAGTTTAACACGCATGCTTCCCCCAATCACAGACATTTGGTGTAAGGCTTGTATTTATTACCTGCACTGGTATATTAAGTGTCTTCAAATCTCCATTTATCTTTTCATATGACGGTGAGAAAAAGCCCGAGGCACAATTCCCCTGCAATTATTAAAATATATATTTATTTGCATTCTTTGTATGCTCACATCCATGACATAACTATATTTTCTTCATGGAGTGTACACAGCCTCCGTTAACCTACCAGTCCAATCAGTATTGATTGATCTTGATTGGAAGCAGAATTTACCAATAACCATCCTAAATCTGGCTTTTATCAATTTAATGTGAGGCCTTCTAGTTCAACTCTCACAATAGCGTTGGGGAGAGTCTAGGACCAGAGGCTATAGCCTCAGAATAAAAGGATGTACCTTTAGAAAGGAGATGAGAAGAAATTTCTTTAGTCAGAGGGTGGTGGATCTGTGGAATTCTTGGCCACAGACGCTGTGGAGGCCACAGTCGATGGGCATTTTTGAGGCGGAGATTGACGTATTCTTCATTGGTATGCGAGTCAGGGGTTACGGGGAGGGCAGGAGAACGGGGATGAGAGGGACAGGTAGATCAGCCATGCTTGAATGGCGTAGACTTGATGGGCCGAATGGCCTAATTTTGCTGCTAGAACGTATGGGCATAGATATCCCTTTCCCATGTGTAGATGAGCAACTACAGATGCTAGTTTACACTGATGATCTGGAGTAATTCAGCAACTCTTTTCGGTCAAAAGACCTGAAGAAGGGTTTTGACCCAAACCGTCACCTGTTCCTTCTCTCCAGTGATGCTGCCTGATCTAAAGATAGCGGATTCAGGGGATATGGGGAGAAGGCAGGAACGGGGTACTGATTGTGGATGATCAGCCATGATCACAATGGATGGCGGTGCTGGCTCGAAGGGCCGAATGGTCTACTCCTGCACCTATTGTCTATTGTCTCTCTGAAATACTCCAGCATTTTGTGTCCATCCTTTCCGATGAGATGTTCCTTTACAAAATCACTTGAGGGGCATCCTCCATCAAGGTCAACGCAACAGTTTCTCCCCGTCCTTCTTCACATTTGGCTACGGGAGGCATCCCCAGGGCATGAAGATGGCCGGGCGAGGAGAGGGACAATAGTTCGTTGGATGATCCGGACGGAGGTGATGGCTGCAATGGGACTTTATAGCCAACTGTAGCTGGTACTCTGAAATGGTGCCAAAACCTGGAGACTCTTGCATATGGGCTCAGTGGGTCGTTTATATACGTTTTATACTTAATCTGGGATTGTCATAAGGGATAGGGTCCCATCAAGCCCACGCCATTCAATCCTGGCTGATCTATCCCTCCCTCCCAACCCCATTCTCCTGGCTTCTCCCCATAACCTCTGACACCTGTTCATACATCTATATATGTATAACGATAATTTTACTGAACTGCATGCAAAAAAAAAGAAAGAATTTCACTGTAGCCTGGAAGAATTGAAGAACCATTGAACTCAACCATTCGAGGAGCAATTATCAATGCTACTACAAGTTGTAGTTTAGTTTAGAGATACAGCACGGAAAAAGTCCCCACCAGCCAGCGATCCCCGCACATTAACACTACCCTGCAGACACTAGGGGCAATCTTTACATTTACCAAGCCAATTTACCTGCATACCTGCACGTCTTTGGAGTGTGGGAGGAAAACCGAAGATCCCGGAGAAAACCCACGCAGGTCACGGGGAGAACGTACAAACTCCAACTCCGTACAGACAGCACCTGTGGTCGGGATCGAACCCGGGTCTCCGGTGCTGCAAGCGCTGTAAGGCAGCTACTCTACTGCTGCGCCACCGTGACCACCCTTCTATTATTGGACCCAAAATTCTATGCACTTCTGTCTGTATCAAATATAATATTTCAAATATGGTCTGTCTAGGTTTCACTTGGAAATGACTTCGTTGAAGTGGTCCAATACTTTTTACACTGTAATTCAGTTCTATTGATTCTGCTCAAACCTACATTATTCAGTTCCATGTAAGTGGTTTGGACTGAAATGTTTGCTTATAAAGTTATGACAAATGACAATTTCACTAATCCTCTGCGTTCCCCATATTGCTCTCAATGGGCCCACTATATCTGCATCTTTTCCACCTAGGATATTATATTTACATCACCGCACACTGCACTGTATTGATTTAATCAAAATATTTTAACCAGTGGAGTTAAATAAAAATGTACTTACTTTAGCTCGTTTGAGATACAGAACATCTTCAAGCAGAGTCAGTTCACTAAATGTTCGAACCACAGGTTCCAACTCTATGAGGCACTCTGCAAACAAATAAGGATTAGATCAATGATCATTATTATTTTTTTTAAGGTAGAAGGAAATGCTGGAGAAACGCAGCGGGTGAGGCAGCATCTATGGAGCGACGGAATAGGCGACGTTTCAGGTCGAGACCCTTCTTCAGACAGATGTTGGGGTGAGGGGTTCGGGAAAAAGAAAGGAAGAGGCGGAGACGGTAGGCTGTGGGAGAGCTGGGAAGGGGAGGGGAAGGAGGGAGAAACCTGTAATTGGAGAAGTCAATGTTCATACCGCTGGGCTTTTTTTTTTTTTAAGTTTAGTTTAGAGATACAGTCCGCACGACCAGCGATCCCCGCACATTAACACTACCCTACAAGGGACAATTTTTACATTTACACTGAGACAATTAACCTGCAAACCTGTACGTCTTTGGAGTGTGGGAAGAAGCCGAAGATCTCGGAGAGAACCCACGCAGTCACGGGGAGAACGTATAAACTCCGTACAGACAGCACCCATAGTCGTGATCGAACCCGGGTCTCTGGCGCTGGAAGGCAGCAACTCTACCGCTGTGCCATCGTGCCACCTGGGAGTCACCCAGGTCAGACCAAGTGCCTTTGTTTATTAGGTAACTGGCCGTAATCAGACTCATGAAATTCAAACCTCGCCGATTCCTCCCCATAATCCTCCTTAATTTCTCCATGGTTACACAGTCCTGTCCTACTGCACTGTCCTGGCATCAGAAGGCAGATTGTAATTTGATCTTATCCTGCATTCAAATCCAAAGCAAATAGCTCCAAGTAGTTGGAAATATGTTGCAGGAAACCAAACCAAACCATGGAGCTCTATGTGACTGTTTAACAGAGAACTTTCTGCAAAGTGTCATAGAGGCATACAGCGGGGAAACATGCCCTTCGGCCCAACTTGCCCACAGAGGCCAACATGCCCCATCTACACTAGTCCCACCAGCCTGCATTTGTCCCATATCTCTCTACACCAGTCCTATCCATGTACCGGTCTAACTGTTTCTTAAATGTTGGGATTGTCCCTGCCTCAACTACCTCCTCCGGCAGCTCGTTCGATACACCCACCACCCTTTGTGTGAAAACGTTACCCCCCTTGATGGATGCTTGGTTGCAACGGTGGAACTGGCAGGATAACCAAGATTGGGGAGGGGCGGAGAGAGAGGGAATGCAGGGGTTACTTGAAATTGTAGAAATCAATATTCATACTGTAGCCGGAGACTTGATGTCTCATGAGAGAGACATAGAAAGGTTGGGACCAGGAGAACAAAGAAGCGCTGTGCAAATGGTCGCGTGATGGACATCTGGTGAGAACAGAGCTGAAGGTAACTTCATGGCTATGTAGTGTGGCCGTAAGATGATAAGGTGTCTGGGAACGGCCATTTTGCAAAGGAACTGTATGATGAGAATGAAAATATGAACAGGCAACATACTGTAATTAAGAACACTCTAGCCTGATGAGGAACGAAGATGTGTTTTGTTTATTCCGCACTTGGATGAGTGACAACTTGAAATACTTCACTGCATGCAGGTACAGCAGGCAATGAAGAATGCGAATGGCATGTTGGCCTTTATAACAAGAGGAATCGAATATAGGAGCAAAGAGGTCCTTCTGCAGTTGTACAGAGCCCTAGTGAGACCACACCTGGAGTATTGTGTGCAGTTTTGGTCCCCTAATTTGAGGAAGGACATTCTTGCTATTGAGGGAGTGCAGCGTAGGTTTACAGGGTTAATTCCCGGGAAGGAGGGAATATGCTGAGAGAATGGAGCAGCTGGGCTTGTACACTCTGGAGTTTAGAAGGATGAGACGGCATCTCATTGAAACATATAAGATTGTTAAGGGCTTGGACACACTAGAGGCAGGAAACATGTTCCCGATGTTGGGGGAGACCAGAACCAGGGGCCACAGTTTAAGAATAAGGAGTAAGCCATTTAGAACAGAGACGAGGAAACACTTTTTCTCACAGAGAGTGGTGAGTCTGTGGAATTCTCTGCCTCAGAGGGCAGTGGAGGCAGGATCTCTGGATGCTTTCAAGAGAGAGCTAGATAGGGCTCTTAAAAATAGCGGAGTCAGGGGATATGGGGAGAAGGCAGGAACGAGGTACTGGTTGGGGATGATCAGCCATGATCATATTGAATGGCGGTGCTGGCTCGAAGGGCCGAATGGCCTACTCCTGCACCTATTGTCTATTGAAATGATTGACTTCAGAATTGTGAGAGCCTTGGGTTAGATCAAAGGCTTCCTTTAGGAGTTTGATGGAAAATTAGTATAAAAGAAGGGTGGTCTGAGACCTCAGGAATGACAATGAGGAAACAACCATGGCAAGAAGAAGGGACCAGAGTTTGAAGCTCAGAAAAGACTACCCTCTACCAACTGAGTGAATCTGGCCAATTCATTCATGCGGGTAATATGTCTGTGGAATCTGTGGAATTTGTGGAATTCTCTGCCACAGAAGGCAGTGGAGCCAATTCACTGGATATTTTCAAGAGAGAGTTAAGGCTCTGTCCCACGGGTTTGCGGTCATTGGCGGTGAAGCGCGGCGTCGCCGGAAGAGGGGACCGCACGGCAACCACGAGAGCGCCGCACGGATGCTGCGCGGGGGGCCAAGTACGGCCGGTTCGACGAGCTTGCTGTTTCGGCTTTCAGATCGCGGGGCACTCGCGCCTCACTAGCGGCGGCTGTGGCGGTGGCCGTGCCGCACACGTGCCTCACTAGCGGCGGCTGTGGCGGTGGCCGTGCCGCACACGTGCCTCACTAGCGGCGGCTGTGGCGGTGGCCGTGCCGCACACGTGCCTCACTAGCGGCGGCTGTGGCGGTGGGCGTGCCGCACACGTGCCTCACTAGCGGCGGCTGTGGCGGTGGGCGTGCCGCACACGTGCCTCACTAGCGGCGGCTGTGGCGGCGGCCGTGCCGCACACGTGCCTCACTAGCGGCGGCTGTGGCGGTGCAAGTTCAACGCACGGCGCTCGTGCCGCAGTGGCGGCGGCCATGCCGCACTCGTGCCTCACTGGCGGCGGCTGTGGCGGCGGCCGTGCCGCACACGTGCCTCACTGGCGGAGGCTGTGGCGGTGCAAGTTCGACGCACGGCGCTCGTGCCGCAGTGGCGGCGGCCGTGCCGCACTCGTGCCTCACTGGCGGCGGCTGTGGCGGCGGCCGTGCCGCACTCGTGCCTCACTGGCGGCGGCTGTGCGGTAGGAACATATTTTTGAACAGTGTTGGTTTTATTTTAGCACCGTACGGTGTTGGGAACAACGCCGCACGGCCCCGGCGGTGGGCGTTTGACCGAGTGCGCGGTCTATGGCGGCCCAGGAGCGGTAGATTCTTCCTGTTTCGCCGCCAATGACCGCAGACTCGTGAGACAGGCCTTTTAGATTTAGCACTTGGGGCTAAGGGAATCAAGGGATATGGGGAAAAAGCCAGAACTGGGTACTGATTTTAGATGATGAACCATGATCATATTGAATGGCGGTGCTGGCCCGAAGGACCAAAAGGCCTACTCCTGCACCTATTTTCTATCTTTCTATAACTGGTTCCAAGTCATGAGTTTTGTGATTTAGTATAAGAAGTGATAAGTTGAAATAGTAAAGTAAATGAGAAGTTATTAGGAGTCAACAGTTTGCATGCATGTTTAAGTTACGCAAGTGTTAATAAAGATTACTCAAGTGTTGTACTACTAAACCTTGGTTTAGAGTCTTTTGTTCGACATGTCAGTTGATACCCTGTAGAGGTAATAGGGTCAATCATACCTCCCGGTTGTCAGCTGCCCAAGCAAGACATGAGGGGGTGTTCCTCCAATTTGCGTGTGGCCTCACTCTGACAGTGGAGAAGGCCCAGGAGAGTGTGGGAATGGGAAGGGGAGTTAATATCTTTGGCAACCGGGAGTTCGCGTTGGCCAAAACAGACTGAGCGCAGGTGTTCAGCGAAACGAAAACCCTGTCTCACTGATATATAGGAGTCCATACTGAGAACAATGGAGACAGTAGATGCCTGGAGTCTCATTTGGGTCAACCAGGTACATGCTTCCCTGAAGGACCTTTCTGAACCAAATCCATTTTTACAATGTAAAAACAAGGAACTGCAGATGCTGGTTTACAAAAAAAGACACAAAGTGCTGGAGTAACTCAGGGGGTCAGGCAGCCTCTCTGGAGAACATGGATTGGGGATGTTTCAGGTAGGGACCCTTCTTCTGAGCATCACCTGTGCTGTCACTAGTTCTATCCTACACACTAGGGACAACTTACAGAAGCCAATTAACCTGCAAGTCTTTGGAGTGTGGAGGAAACTGGAACACCCGGAGAAAACAGGAAAAACATGTAAACTCCACACAGACAGCACCTGTAGTCAGGATCGAACCCGGGTCCCCGGAGCTGTGAGGCAGCAACTCTACCACTGCACAGCTTTGGAGAGGGTGCAGAGGAGGTTTCCCAGAATGCTGCCTGGATTAGAGGGTTTCAGCTACAAGAAGGGGCTGGATAAACTTGGATTGTTTTCTCTGCAATGTTTATACGCCTCGATAACATCACCCCTCATCTTCCTGAGCTCCAAGGAACGTCGGAAACTTGATAGACATACATAACACTACGAGAGGCATAGATAGGTTGGACAGTCAGGACCTTTTTTCCAGGAAATGTCCAATACTAGAAGGCCTATCCATAAGGTGAGAGGGGGAAGTCTAATGGAGATGTGAAGGGAAGGTGTGGATTACATGGAGCATGGTAGGGGCCTGCAATGCATTGTGGTAGTGACGGCAGACACAATGGTGGCGTATACAGCAAGAAGCTTTTAGATAGACACATGGAAGGGCAAGGAATGGAGGGATATGGATACAATAGACAATAGGTGCAGGAGTAGGCCATTTGGCCCTTCTAGCCAGCACCACCATTCAAGGTGAGCCCTATCTAGCTCTCTCTTGAGAGCATCCAGAGAACCTGCCTCCACCGCCCTCTGAGGCAGAGAATTCCACAGACTCACCACTCTCTGTGGGAAAAGTGTTTCCTCGTTTCCGTTCTAAATGGCTTACTCCTTATTCTTAAACTGTGGCCCCTGGTTCTGGACTCCCCCAACATCGGGAACATGATTCCTGCCTCTAGTGTGTCCAAGCCCTTAACAATCATATATGTTTCAACAATCTTATATGTATCATGCACCGGCAGATGAGATCAGTTCAGCTTGGCATGGTGTCCAGCACAAACATTGTGGGCTGAAGGACCTATCCTTGTGCTGTACTTTGTAGAGCTGCAGCGCGGAAACAGGCCCTTCGGCCCACCGAGTCCGCTCCGACCAGCAATCCCCGTACATTCACACTACCCTACACACACTGGGGACAATTTTTACATGTCATTTACACCAAGCCAATTAACCTACAAACCTGTACGTCTTTGGAGTGTGGGAGGAAACCGAAGATCACAGAGAAAACCCACGCAGGTCACGGGGAGAGCGTACAAACTCTGTACAGACAAGCACCCCATGGTCAGGATCGAACCCGGGCCTCTGGAGCTGCAAGGCAGCAACTCTACCACTGCGCCACTGTGCCGTGCCGTTCTACGTGCTAGAGATGGCACATTTATGCCGACTCACTAATAAATGAAGGTCGCTCATTGGGGTTTTGCGACCAGCCGGTTGTTATCAGCTCCAGCAGAATTTCACGGCTGGGGATGTCCAGAGGCAAGCTCTCCTCACTGATGTCGGGTCTCGTGCCCCTCAGTACACTGAACATCACCTGTACTGGGTTGGTAGCATCTGTGAAAGAAGAAGTGGATACAAGTTTAGTGCAGTTTACAAATACAGTGCGGAAACAGGCCCTTCAGCCCACCGAGTCCGCACCAACCAGCGATCCCCGCACACTAACACTACCCGAAAGTAGATCTACTGCTACGCTACAGTGAAGAAACATTTCTATGGGATGAACAAAACCTACTTCCAATCAATTAAAATGTAAGAATATATTTTCCGGGATAAATAATGCAGAAATACAGAGCATGTAGAAATATTCAATCAGTTTAGTTGGGAACAATTTGGGTGTGCCATAGTTTTTAAGTGTTGATTTATTTTTTCCTCATGGCACCGTGCCTTGATGACGTATGATCAATAAACTCTGTCACTGACCAAGATGTTGGTGTTATAAGGATGTGTGTCGGAAGGAACTGCAGATGCTGGTTTAAACCGAAGATAGACACAAAATGCTGGAGTAATTCAGCGGGACAGGCAGGCTCTCTGGAGAGAAGGAATAGGTGACGTTTTGGGTTGAGGCCCTTCTTCAGATAAGGAAATATGGCAGCTGGTTTATACACACAATAAAAACACAAAAGGTCATAAGACCTGAACTGGTCAAGTGAAATTTAGATTAAAAAAAAAATGATTTTAGAGATACAGCGTGGAAACAGGCCCTTCGGCCCATAGGGTCCGCACCAACCAGCGACCCCCCCCCCCCCCCCCCCCCGTACACCAGCACTATCCTACACACTAGGGACAATTTGCAATTACAAAGCCAAATTTACCTAGAAACATGCACATCTTTGGAGTGTGGGAGGAAACCAGAGCACCCGGAGAAAACCCACATGGTCACGGGGAGAACGTAAAACTCGGTACAGATAGCACCGGTAGTCAGGATCGAACCTGGGTCTCCGGCGCTGTGAGGCAGCAACTCTACCTCTGGGTCAAGATCGAAATTTGGTCAATGCATCGCTAGTACCTATCCATGTATCTGCCCAATTATCTCGTAAATTATCTCTAGGGGCTAGTGGAGTCAAGGGATATGGGGAGAAGGCAGGCACGGGTTATTGATAGGGGACGATCAGCCATGATCACAATGAATTGCGGTGCTGGCTCAAAGGGCCGAATGGCCTACTCCTGCACCTATTTTCTATGTTTCTATGTAAATGTTATGAAAGTACCTGCGTCAACTACTTCCTGTGGCAGCTCATTCCATACAGCCACCACCCGTTGATCCCCCCCCAGGCTCCCACCACCCCACCCCAACCTTAAAAACATATTGGAAAAATTGAAACGTTTGGCTTTGAAACGGATGTTTTAGAATTTATTTAGAATAAAAAAAACAGTCTGAAATGAAAACCATGAGACAACCTACCTTCAAATGGCTGTTTTCTTGCGAGGACTTCCCACATTATTATTGCAAAGCTGTGAAGGAATCAAAGCACATTTATGCACAACTCTATTAACATGGAAAACATCACTCATTGTGGAGGATTCAAGTTACTCAACACACACACACTGCATGAGAAGCAACATGGTGCCAAGTTAAACTAAATGCCAAGGTACACAAAAATGCTGGAGAAACTCAGCGGGTGCAGCAGCATCTATGGAGCGAAGGAAATAGGTAACGTTTCGGGCCGAAACCCTTCTTCAGACTAAACTAAACTAAATGCCTGTCTGTACGCAATCCGTATCCATCCGTTCACACGCAGCCTATCCAAAATTCCTCCCAAAATGCCGCTATCGTAGCTGGCTCCTCCATCACCCTTAGCAGTGCCAAGTCTGATCAATGGTGACCATAATCCCCACCAGTGGCTCCATCTACACTTCACACTGCCTCAGAAAAACAGCTAACATCATCAGCAACAGCTTGAGGAAGGGTCCCGACCCAAAAATGTCACCTATCCATGTTCTCCAGCGATGCTGCCTGACCCGCTGAGTTACACCAGTGTTCTGCGTCCTTTCGTGTAACCTAGCACCTGTAGTTCCTTGTTTCAAAGACTTCCACCCTAGTCAGTCTTTCTTCTCTCCACTTCTTCTAGCAGCACCAGAGACCCAGGTTCGATCCTGACCACAGGCGCTGTCTGTATGGAGTTTGTACGTTCTCCCCGCGACCGTGAGGGTTTTCCCCGGGTGCTCCGGTTTCCTCCCACACTCCAGAGACATACAGGTTTGCCACAGAAGGCTGCGGAGGCCAAGTCAGTGGATAATTTTAAGGCAGAGATAGATAGACTGTTGATTAGTATGGGTGTCAGTGGCCATGGGGAGAAGTCAGGAGAATGGGTTTAGGAGGGAGCGATAGATCAGCCATGACTGAATGGCGGAGTAGACACGACGGACCAAATGGCCTAATTCTGCTCCTATCAAAGGTTTCAAAGGTCCTGAGCTTCTGAGGATTGTAGGTTAATTGGTTTTGGCAAAAATTGTAAATTGTTCTTAGTGTGTAGGATCATTAGTTTTTAGTTTAGTTGAGAGATACAGCACAGAAACAGGCTCTTCTGCCCACCGGGTCTGCGCCGACCAGCGATCCCCGCGCATTAACACTATCCTACACCCACTTGGGACAATTGTTACATTTACCAAGCCAATTAACCTACAAACCTGTACGTCTTTGGAGTGTGAGAGGAAACCGAAGATCTCGGGAAAAAAACCACGCAGGTCACGGGGAGAATGTACAAACTCCGCACAGACAGCACCCGTAGCCAGGAATCATTCGCTGTAAGGCAGCATCCCTACCACTGCGCCACCGTATCTGCTGGTCGATAGGCCGAATGGCCTGTTTCCCCCTCAGTATCTCGAAGCTAAACTAAACAATCCGAGTGGTTATCGGGCCTCTTGCTGAATTCCGAATCCAACCCCTCTCCCTTCCAGTTTTTCTCCAGCAGCTTGTTCCACTCTCTGAACCCTCTGCTCATTCTGCCGGTCACTTCCTTATCTCTGGGAGCAACTGACGGCTGCACAAGCTTGATAACGGCAAAACCTATTCCATGTCCATTGCACCACTTCCTGAAGACTTCCGCACTGTGACCCATTCCTGATTGTACAACACTGGCTGATGATAAAGTAATCAACTGTGGTTTGGACTGGCAGTGGTCCTTATTAAATCTTCGACCCCTCACCTTAAACCCACACCCTCTGGTTCTGGATTCCCCTACTCTGGGTAGAAGACTCCGTGCATTTACCCTATCTATTCCTCTCATGGTCGTATACACCTCTAAAAGATCGCCCCTCATACCCCATGCGCTCCAAGGAATACAGGCCTACCCTGCTCAATCTCTCCCTATAGCTCAGCCACTCGAGCCCGGACAACATCCTCGTAAATCGTCTGTGCACCCTTTCCATCTTTCCCATTATAGCGGCGGCCCAGCGGTAGAGTTGCCGCCTTACAGCGCCAGAGACCTGGGTTCGGTCCTGACTACGGGTGCTGGCCGTACGGAGTTTGCACGCTCTCCCCATGACCTGCGTGGATTTTCTCCGGGGTCACCCGTTTCCTGCCACACTCCAAAGACGTACAGGTTTGAAGGCTAATTGGCTTGGTATAAATGTAAATTGTCCCGAGTGTGTGTAGGATATTGTTAGTAAGCGGACTAGGGCCTTTTTCCACGCTGTATGTCTAAAATAAATAGGGTGACCAAAACTGAACACAATAATCTAAACGTGATCTTGTTCAATTGTAACATGGCCTTCCAACTTCTACACACATATCCATGAAGAAGTTGTGGCAGGGAATATAGTGCGGGTGGGAGGGGAAGCGAAGAGGGGCGAGGTAGCCGACTGAAGAGAACACAGAGATTGCAAGCACGGAGGTTGTTCTTTAGCAAACATGGGCACAGGGTGTCGAGAGGAGGAGAGAAGGACTTGGACTGTGGTACCGAGGAAGGCAACTGGTTGTGGGAAGGAAAGAAAAGAGAGAGCTAGATCGGACTCTTAAAGATAGCGGAGTCAGGGGATATGGGGAGCAGGCAGGAGCGGGGTACTGATTGGGGATGATCAGCCATGATCACACTGAATGGCGGTGCTGGCTCGAAGGGCCGAATGGCCTACTCCTGCACCTATTATCTGTTGTCTATAATACGCACATTTAGTTTAGAGATACAGTGCGGAAACAGGTCCTTTGGCCCACCAAGTCCGCGCCGACCAGCGATCCCCGTACACAAACACCAGGGGCAATTTTACCATTTTTCCAAAGCCAATTAACCTACAACCTTGTACGTCTTTGGAGCGTGGGAGGAATCCAGAACGCCCGCGGAAAACCTAAGCGGTTTTCTGTGTTCTCTTCAGTCGGCTAACTCGCCCCTCGTCCCTTCCCCTCCCACCCGCACGGGGAGAAGGTACAAATTCCGTACAGACAGCGCCCGTAGTCAGGATCAAACCCGGGTCTCTGGCGCTGTAAAGGCTTCAATTCTACCGCTGCGCCACCGTGCCGCCCTCGTGTGTGAGAAACTGAGGGAGAGCTGACCACAGTGAGGAAGTGGTCGCAGTAGTGGTCTCGACTCAGAAAACACCTAAAACATGTTGAATCATCAAATCCGATTTCACTTCGCTCCCGAGTTTCCCAAGCAGCGGAAAAATCTGCTGTTAAATTGAAACGGCTCTCAAACCATGAGAGGTGTTCCTAATTATCATGCTGTAATTATAGCTCACCTCTCTGTACAGGGGACCTGACTGTCCCCAAACCTGCCGTGTTCAAAGTACATTCATGGAAAATATTCCACACAACCTTTTCCCCGAGGGTTGGGGAATAAAGATCTAGAGGACATAGGTTTAAGGTGAAGGAAGGAACAGCAGATGCTGGTTTGACCCGCCGACAGACACAAAATGCTGGAGTAACTCAGCGGGACAGGCAGCATCTCCGGAGTGAAGGAACGGGCGACGTTTTGAGTCGAGACCCTGCTTCAGACTGGCAGACACAAACTGTTGGAGTCACTCACGGGTCAGGCAGCATCTCTGGAGAGAAGGAAGGGTTACGTTTCGGGTCGAGACCCGTCTTCAGATTGTTGTCAGGGGAGGGGGCGAGAGAAAGATAGAATGTAGTCGGAGAAATGCAGTTCTTCAGACTGGAATCACTCGACCCAAAACGTCACCCGTTCCTTCTCTCCAGAGATGCTGCCTGTCCCACTGAGTTACTCCAGTATTTTGTGTCTAAGGTGACATGGGAAGATCTAATAGGAACATGAGGGGGACTTTTTTCCCCCCCCCACAAAGATGGTGGATCGCATATGGAACTATGGTTGGAGTAATTTTAAGGCAGATTCTACATTTAAAGGGCATTTTTCCAGGAACATGGAGAGGAAGGGTTTAGAGCAGTGGTTCTTAACCTGGTAGCCGGGACCCCCATGGGGGGGGGGGGGGTCGTTTGGGGCTTTACCGGGGGACATGAGGGGGCCATAAATAACATATCCATTTGTTGAGCCCATGTTTAGGAACCTAACAAAGGTACATACCACATAGAATATCTTGTTTGCGTATGCGCGTACATATGCCAAAATGGTTAAGAACCACTGGTTTAGAGGGACATGGGTCAAATATGGGCAAATGTGATCAGCATAGATGAGAGACATCAGGCTGTATGACAAGAGGGAAGCGACTGTTGTCTGTCCATTGAGTTCGCATTGTCATCTGTCCATTCCCTCCACAGATGCTGCCTGACCTACCGAGTTCCTCCAGCAGTTTGTTTTCTTGCTCAAGATTCCAGTGACACTGTCGAGCTGGCAGAGCCGCTGTCTCACAGCGTCAGAGACCTGGGTTCGATCCTGTCTGTGTGGAGTTTGCAGGTTCTCCCTGTGACTGCGTGGGATTCCTCTATAGACAATAGACAATAGGTGCAGGAGTAGGCCATTCGGCCCTTCGAGCCAGCACCGCCATTCAACGTGATCACGGCTGATCATCCCCAATCAGTACCCCGTTCCTGCCTTCTCCCCATATCCCCTGACTCCGCTATTTTTAAGAGCCCTATCCAGCTCTCTCTTGAAAGCATCCAGAGAACCTGCCTCCACCGCCCTCTGAGGCAGAGAATTCCACAGACTCACCACTCTCTGTGAGAAAAAGTGTTTCCTCGTCTCCGTTCTAAAGGGCTTACTCCTTATTCTTAAACTGTGGCCCCTGGTTCTGGACTCTCCCAACATCGGGAACATGTTTCCTGCTCCTCTAGTGGCTCCGTTTTCTTCCCACAAGCCAACGACGTGCGAGTTTGTATGCTAATTGGATTCTGTAATTTGCCCCTGGTGTGCAGGGTGTGAATGAAAAGTGGGATCACATTGAACTAGTGTGAACAAGTGATCAATGAGGACTCAGTGGGCTGAAGGGCCTGTTTCTACCCTGTATCTCTAAACTAAATTAATGATCGGCACAAAATACTGGAGTAACTCAGCAGGTCAGGAAGCATCTTTAGGCTTTAGACTTTCGAGACAAAGCACGGACACTGGCCCTTCTGCCCACCAAGTCTGCACCAACCAGTGATTACCCCATACACTTGGGGTGGGAGATTGCAACCTTCACGTGGTCCGCCCTGTTTCGACGAATGCAATCAACCTGGCGTGCACAATCAAATAAGATCAAATAGAACAAGTTGTCCTACAACTTTGGGCTGTGCACGCCATACGCAAGAAGAAGAAGATCCCGTACACTAGCATTATCATACACTCTACAGCCAATTTACAATTTCTACTGAAGCCAATTAACCAACAAACCTGCACGTCTTTGAAGTGTGGGTGAAAACCGGAGATCCTGGAGAAAATCCAACGTACAAACTCCGTACAGACAGCACCCGTAGTCAGGATCGAACCCGCGGCTCTGGCGCTGCAAGGCAGCAACTCTACCGCCGTGCCACTGTGGCATCTCTGGAGGAGATGGATAGGTGCATTCCCTTGCGTGTCCAAGTTGTATTGCTTGCTGTCTTATGCAAGTGATAATGTCGAGTAACCAACCGTTCAAAGGTCTTCAGTTCTGCTTACCTGTAAATGTCGTGTTTTACATCTGCTCGTTTCACTTTGTTTGGCTCGTACTGCTCGGGGGCCATGTAGATGACGGTCCCGCCAGCGGTGGGAGACTTCAGGCCCGACGATTTACTCATGGTTAAACGCCGCCACTTTGATAGTCCAAAATCTGCAATCTTAACGAACAATCACAACCATCACAAAACCCCGTTAAATAAACATATTAAAACTTTCACAAGCACGTGAATCAATCATGTGCAGGAAGGAACTGCAGATAGGATGCCCGTTTACACCCTAGGGAGACACAAACTGCTGGAGTAACTCGGGGGAACAGGCAGCATCTCTGGATAGAAACATAGAAACATAGGTGCAGGAGTAGCCCAATATGATCATGGCTGATCATCCAACTCAGTATCCCATCCCTGCCTTCTCTCCATACCCCCTGATCCCTTTAGCCACAAGGGCCACATCTAACTCCCTCTTAAATATAGCCAATGAACTGGCCTCAACTACCTTCTGTGGCAGAGAATTCCACAGATTCACCACTCTCCGTGTAAAAAATGATTTTCTCATCTCGGTCCTAAAAGACTTCCCTCTTATCCTTAAACCGTGACCCCTAGTTCTGGACTTCCCCAACATCGGGAATAATCTTCCTGCATCTAGCCTGTCCAACCCCTTAAGAATTTTGTACGTTTCTATAAGATCCCCCCTCAATCTTCTAAATTCTAGCGTGTACAAGCCGAGTCTATCCAGTCTTTCTTCATATGAAAGTCCTGCCATCCCAGGAATCAGTCTGGTGAACCTTCTCTGTACTCCCTCTATGGCAAGAATGTCTTTCTTCAGGTTAGGAGACCAAAACTGTACGCAATACTCCAGGTGTGGTCTCACCAAGACCCCGTACAACTGCAGTAGAACCTCCCTGCTCTTATACTCAAATCCTTTTGCTATGAATGCTAACATACCATTCGCTTTCTTCACTGCCTGCTGCACCTGCATGCCTACTTTCAATGACTGGTGTACCATGACACCCAGGTCTCGTTGCATCTCCCCTTTTCCTAATCGGCCACCATTCAGATAATAGTCTACTTTCCTGTTTTTGCCACCAAAGTGGATAACCTCACATTTATCCACATTATACTGCATCTGCCATGCATTTTCCCACTCACCCAACCTATCCAAGTCACCTTGCAGCCTCCTAGCATCCTCCTCACAGCTAACACTGCCCCCCAGCTTCATGTCATCCGCAAACTTGGAGATGTTGCATTCAATTCCCTCATCCAGATCATTAATATATATTGTAAATAGCTGGGGTCGCAGCACTGAGCCTTGCGGTACCCCAGTAGTCACTGCCTGCCATTCTGAAAAGGACCCGTTTACTCCTACTCTTTGCTTCCTGTCTGCCAGCCAGTTCTCTATCCACATCAATACTGAACCCCCAATACCGTGTGCTTTAAGTTTGCATACTAATCTCATAGAAGGAATGGGTGATGTTTTGGGTTGGGAAAGGGTCTGAAGAAGACCTGAAACGTCACACAAAAATATTCTTTCTATCCAGAGATGCTGACTGTCCAGCTGAGTTGCTCCAGCATTTTGCATCTAAATCAATTGTGTGTTGAAAGAGAAAGAAATCACTGTGTTAACTTGCGATGAGATTGTGCACACCTCAAAATATCCCACGTGAAATTAAATGCATTACAACAGCTCAGCAGGGTGGCGCAGCAGTAGAGTTGCAGCCTTATGGAACCAGAGACCTGGGTTCGATCCTGTCTACGGGTGCAGTCTGTACGGAGTTTGCACGTTCTCCCTGTGACTGCATGGGTTTTCTCTCATCGCTCTGATTTCCTCCCACATTTCAAAGTCGTGCAGGTTTGTAGGTAAATTGATTTCTGTAAATTATATCTAGTGTGTAGGATAGAACTAGTGCACAGGGGATCGATGGTTGGCGTAGACTCGATGGCCCGAAGGGGCTGTTACTGCGCTGTATCTCTAAAGTCCAAAACATTCCCAATACTGTTTTAAAGCATGATATGTTGCTTACAGGTAATTAGTTTAGTTTATTTTTTTAGTTTAGTGTAAAGATACAGCACAGAAACAGGCCCTTTCGGCCCACCAGGTCCGCCCGGACCAGCAATCCCCGCACATTAACACTATCCTATACCCACCAGGGACAATTTTTACATTTACCAAGCCAATTAACCCACAAACCTGTACGTCTTTGGAGTGTGGGAGGAAACCGAAGATCTCGGAGAAAACCCACGCAGGTCACGTGGAGAAAATTAGTTGATTAATTTTTATTTTCTGATGCTAGACACCGCTGTAGAATCACGGATCGGTCACGATGTGGAAGTCTAAAGGATTGGCCGAAGGGCCTGTTTCCACCCTGTATCTCTAAAGTAAACGGAACTAAACCTGCTTCCATTGCTGTATGACTCAATCACTCTTCTATCAAGCATAATACGATGAAATGGTGCATTGGCGAATTAAGACCGTGCGTACTATTTCTTACCTTCACGTGGAATTCATTATCCAGCAAAATATTCTGAGCCTTCAGGTCGTGATGCAGCAATGGTGGGTTCATGTTGTGCAGGAAATTCACTCCAAGGGAAATTTCATGTAGAATACGGAGTCGTAACGCCCAAGGGAGTACGGGATAGGTTTCTTTCTATATCAGAAAAAGCATACATCCATTAAAAAAAAAATAATCCAATAGACAATAGGTGCAGGAGTAGACCATTCGGCCCTTCGAGCAAGCAGCGCCATTCAATGTGATCATGGCTGATCATCCCCAATCAGTACCCCGTTCCTGCCTTCTCCCCATATCCCCTGACTCCGCTGTCTTTAAGAGCCCTATCTAGCTTTCTCTTGAAAGTACCCAGAGAACTGGCCTCAACCGCCCTCTGAGGCAGAGAATTGCACAGACTCACAACTCTCTGTGTGACAAAGAAATCCAAAACAATACATTTTTAGTTTTAGTTTTTAGAGATACAGCCCGGAAACAGGCCCCTCGGCCAAACGGGTCTGCGCCGACCAGCGATCCCCGCATATTAACACCATCCCTACACCCACTAGGGATAACTTTTACATTTACCAAGCCAATTAACCTACAAACCTGTACGTCTTTGGAGTACGGGGGGAAACCAGAGCACCCGGAGAAAACCCAAGCAGGTCACGGGGAGAACGGACAAACTCCGTACAGACAGCACCCATAGTCGGGATCGAACCCGGGTCTCCGGCGCTGCATTCGCTGTAAGGCAGCAACTCTACCGCTGCGCCACCGTGCAATTTAAGGTTGTTCAACAAAAATATTGTTCATTTAGGGAAAATCGTGTGATAGAACAATCTAGTTTGAAACACGAACGTGGGGCATTCAGTATTTGGACTCCAATTAATTTAATTTTGTTTAGTTTAGGGATAGAATATGGAAGCCTACCGAATCCACACCGACCAGCCACAACCTGTACACTAGTTCTATCCTACACGCTAGGGCCAATTTACAGAGGGCCAATTAACCTACAAACCCGCATGTCTTTGGAATATGGGAGGGAACCGGAGCACCCGGGGGAAACCCATGCAATCACAGGGAGAACGTGCAAACTCTGTACTGCCAGCACCCGTAGTCAGGATCGAACTTGGGTATCTGGCGGTGCAAGGCAGCAACTCTACTGCTGCGCCACCGTGCTGCCCGAACAAGGAATGTATATTGGACGTGCTGGAAGACAAACAATTTCAAGCACACAATTAGCCCCGTCATTTTCATTGGGGGGGGGGTTCTATGTGTGATTTATACGAAATATCAACCAGCAAAGCTCGAATATTACTCAGTTTAAGAAGAGCAAAAAAATATATTTTCCAGAGGTATAAGAATGAGGAAGGGCTGTGATGACGGTTACATTTTAGTTTATCGACACGGTGTGATATTCTCGTTGTACATAGAATTTGGATAATTGTTTATAAACTGTGTATATGTATGTTTGCGTGCGTGCATATATGTGTATATATGTATGTATGTATGTATGTGGCTTATGTATGGATATATGCATGTATGTATATGTTTGTGCATGTGTATATATATATATATATATATTTATATATATATATATATGTAGATGAGAGAAAGTTTGTGAAATAATTGATGAGTAGAGGTAGGAAGTGTGTATATGGTACTTCCTACTCCTTATCAAACATGTAAGATTTAATTTGTGATGTTTCTGAAAAGTTATTCAATGAGTTGTGTATAGGTTTATTGTTATTTTGCTTTGTTTTACAAGTTCGAAATAACATATATACTACTAAAATATAGCCACCAGGAAGTGGAAGTGCATTCCTCAATGAGGAACCGAAAGGGTCTATATATATATAGGCCTTCATCACAATAGTGTGCACACAGCTTAGACACAAGGGGTGATGCAGAGGGGGGTTGGTAAAATAAAACTACAAGCACCAACCTTCTGGCTTAGATTGGAATAGCCGTAATTTAAAGCATATGAGCAGCGGAAGCACGAGAAGCTGCATTGTTGCAATTTAGGTTACGTTCCCAGGGCGACACAGTGATGCAATGGGAGAGATGCTGCCTGACATCACCTTACATTCGATTCAGACTACAGGTGCTGTCTGTACGGAGTTTGCATATTCTTCCTGTGACCGTGTGGGTTTTCTCTGGGTGCTCCGGTTTCCTCCCACATTCCAAGTCGTGCAGGTTTGTAGGTTAATTGGCTTCTGTAAATTGTCCCTAGTGTGTAGGATAGAAGTAGTGCGATTGCTGGTCGGCGTGGACTCGAAGGCCTGTTTCCACGGTGTATCTCTAAGCTAAGCTAAGTCTGAAGTAGGGGCCCGACCCAAAAAGGTACTTCTCTGTGTTCTCCAGAGATGCTGCCCTCCCTAACCTATTGACCTAGCAGGGCACCACCCTGCCTGATGTTATCTGTTGTTGCCTCTGATGTTCCTTCTCTCGTCTCCAGCTCTTCCGCCCAACCCCGCACCTCCTACTTTCAGTCTGAAGGCGTTTCAACCCGAAATGTCATCTATCCTTTTTCTCCAAAGATACTGCTTGACCTGCTGAGTTACTCCAGCACTTTGAGTCTATCTTTGGTATAAACCAGCATCTGCCATTCTTTGTGTCCGCGTGCTGCCTGACCCGCTGCGTTACTCCACCACTTTGTTGTGTTTTTTTGTAAACCAGCATCTGCAGTTCCTTGCATCTACCTGGTTACCATGTGTTGGCTTTGAATAGATCGAACAGCAACCATATAACCATATAACCATATAACAATTACAGCACGGAAACAGGCCATCTCGTCCCTTCTAGTCCGTGCCGAACACGTATTCTCCCCTAGTCCCATATACCTGCGCTCAGACCATAACCCTCCATTCCTTTCCCGTCCATATAACTATCCAATTTATTTTTAAATGATAAAAACGAACCTGCCTCCACCACCTTCACTGGAAGCTCATTCCACACAGCCACCACTCTCTGAGTAAAGAAGTTCCCCCTCATGTTACCCCTAAACTTCTGTCCCTTAATTCTCAAGTCATGTCCCCTTGTTTGAATCTTCCCTACTCTCAGTGGGAAAAGCTTATCCACGTCAACTCTGTCTATCCCTCTCATCATTTTAAAGACCTCTATCAAGTCCCCCCTTAACCTTCTGCGCTCCAAAGAATAAAGCCCTAACTTGTTCAACCTTTCTCTGTAACTTAGTTGCTGAAACCCAGGCAACATTCTAGTAAATCTCCTCTGTACTCTCTCTATTTTGTTGACATCCTTCCTATAATTAGGCGACCAAAATTGTACACCATACTCCAGAATTGGCCTCACCAATGCCTTGTACAATTTTAACATTACATCCCAACTTCTATACTCAATGCTCTGATTTATAAAAGCCAGCACGCCAAAAGCTTTCTTTACCACCCTATCTACATGAGATTCCACTTTCAGGGAACTGTGCACAGTTATTCCAAGATCCCTCTGTTCACCTGCATTCTTCAATTCCCTACCATTTACCATGTACGTCCTATTTTGATTTGTCCTGCCAAGATGTAGCACACACACTTATCAGCATTAAACTCCATCTGCCATCTTTCAGCCCACTCTTCCAAATGGCCTAAATCTCTCTGTAGACTTTGAAAATCTACTTCATTATCCACAGCCCCACCTATCTTAGTATCATCTGCATACTTACTAATCCAATTTACCACACCATCATCCAGATCATTGATGTACATGACAAACAACAGTGGACCCAACACAGATCCCTGTGGCACCCCACTAGTCACTGGCCTCCAACCTGACAAACAACCATCCATCATTACTCTCTGGCATCTCCCATTCAGCCACTGTTGAATCCATCTTGCTACTCCACCATTAATACCCAACCATTGAACCTTCTTAACCAACCTTCCGTGAGGAACCTTGTCAAAGGCCTTACTGAAGTCCATATATACAACATCCACAGCTTTACCCTCATCAATTTCCCGAGTAACCTCTTCAAAAAATTCAAGAAGATTAGTCAAACATGACCTTCCAGGCACAAATCCATGTTGACTGTTCCTAATCAGCCCCTGTTTATCCAGATGCTTATATATATTATCTCTAAGTATCCTTTCCATTAATTTGCCCATCACTGACGTCAAACTAACAGGTCTATAATTGCTAGGTTTACTCTTAGACCCCTTTTTAAACAATGGAACAACATGCGCAGTACGCCAATCCACCGGCACTATTGCCGTTTCCAATGACATTTGAAATATTTCTGTCATAGCCCCTGCTATTTCTACACTAACTTCCCTCAATGTCCTAGGGAATATCCTGTCCGGACCTGGAGACTTATCCACTTTTATATTTCTCAAAAGTGTCAGTACTTCCTCTTCTTTGAATCTCATAGTTTCCATAGCTACTCTACTTGTTTCCCTTACCTCACATAATTCAATATCCTTCTCCTTGGTGAATACCGAAGAAAAGAAATTGTTCAATATCTCCCCCATCTCTTTCGGCTCTGCAGATAGCTGTCCACTCTGACTCTCTAATGGACCAATTTTATCCCTCGTTATCCTTTTGCTATTAATATAGCTGTAGAAACCCTTTGGATTTACTTTCACCTTACTTGCCAAAGCAACCTCATATCTTCTTTTAGCTTTTCTAATTTCTTTCTTAAGACACTTTTTACATTTTTTATACTCCTCCAGCACCTCATTTACTCCATGCTCCCTATAATAATTGTAGATCTCTCTCTTTTTCCGAACTAAGTGTCCAATTTCCCTTGAAAACCATGGCTCTTTCCAATTTTTACTATTTCCTTTCAACCGAACAGGGACATAAAGATTCTGTACTATTAAAATTTCACCTTTAAATATCCTCCATTTCTCTTCCACATCTTTCCCATAAAACAACATGTCCCAATTCACTCCTTTTAAATCCTTTCGCATCTCCTCAAAGTTAGCCTTTCTCCAACCGATGTACCGGACATATTTCTGGAGCCTATGATCAAAGCCCAATTGGAAATTTAATCTGAGAACTTCAAATATGGAGAATCTCAGATATAGGCGATTAAGCCCGGGGGGGGGGGGGGGGGGGGGAAGTAAATAGTTGCTATTTTTATTGCTACAATTTTCAAGATGCGGGGGAAAACCACGTTATATTGAACGGATTACCTGATGAAGGAGTTGATCCAAGGATCCATTGCTCATGTATTCTGTCACAATGCCCATGAATTCGGGTTCATTGCAGATACCATATATTTGGATTATGTGGGAGAATCTGGCTCTGTGCAAGACCTCAGCTTCTTTCAACAGTGTGTTCCTTTCACTTGAGGGGGAAAAGAAAGAGAAATAATTAGATTAGAATTAGAATCACTTCTATGCAAGTAGTTTCTTTGTCACCAATAGGGCAATTATGAAGGAAGGGAAGAACTCAGAGGACTCAGAATGCTAGAGTCCTCTGAGATAGCAACTCAGCGGGTCAGGCAGCATCTCTGGAGAACACGGACATGTGAAGTTTCAGATGGAGACACTTTTTCAGGAGAAGGGTCTCGCCCCGAAAAGTCACCTTTCCATGTTTTCCCAAGTTCATAAATTTTTGGAGCAGAATATAAATGGTGGGTTAAATGGTGGAGTCGGCCTTGATAAGCCAAATGGCCGACAGTGATTCTGCTCCGAGAACTCATGACCACAAGAAATAGGCATGGGATTGTGACATCTTGACCCTGATCTTTTACTTCAGTCCATTTTCCTGCACCCTCTCCAGATTCCATTGTTCCGTCAACATCTAGATATCTTTAACTCTCGAGTTTGAACAAACCAAATGACTGAATATCCACAGCCTTCCAGCAGATAGAAATCCAAAGGTTCACCACTGTCTGTCTGAAGAGATTTACACATAGAACATGCAACACAGCGGCACAGTGGCGCAAGGGTCGAGTTGCTGCCTTACAGCGCCAGAGATCCAGGATCGATCCCGACTATGGCTGCCGTTCTCCCCGTGACCTGCGTGGGTTTTCTCCGGGTGCCCCCGTTTCCTCCCACACTCCAAAGATTTGTAGGCTAATGGGCTTTGATAAAATTGTAAATGAGGATAGTGCTAGTGTATGGGAATCGCTGGTCGGCGCGGAGTCGGTGGGCCGAAGGTCCTATTTCCGCACTGTAGCTCTAAACTAAACAGTGCGGCACAGGTTAATTTAACCGGCATCATGTTCAGCACAGAGCAGTTTAGTTTATTGCCTCGGGCACCGGTGTGCAGTGGAAAGCTCTTGTTGCGTGCTACCCAGTCAGCGGAAAGACAATACATGACTATGGGCCGAAGAACCAGTTCCTGTGCTGTGCTGTTAGATGTTCCATGACGTCCATTGATACAATAGATGGATTTTGGGGCTTGATTGCAGGGAGAAGATCTCCAGCTCACAGAGGGAGGATGCTTAATAGAGGTGGGAAGAGAGCCCAGCAGTCGGGTCTCAGGCCGAAGGATCGGAATTTCCAAACAGTAGAACCACTGCCTCAAAGCGCCAGAGATCTGTCTACCTCAAGGGCCTGTCCCACTTTCACGACCTAATTCACGACCTCTGCCGAGTTTGCCCTTGACTCATACTCGCAGCATGGTCGTCATGAGGTCGTAGGAGGTCATAGGTAGGTTGTGATGCTAGACATAGGTACTCGTGGCATCAAGTAGGTCGGGGCATTTTTTCACAATGATGATAAATGTCCACGAGTAAAAAAGGTTGTGAATTAGGTCGTGAAAGTGGGACGGGCCCTTCATGCTTCCTCGGCAAGGCCAGACCATAACACAAACCTACATCCCTTCTATTGACTCCATTTATACCTCACGCAAGGCCAGCAGCATAATCAAGGACGAGTCGCACCCTGGCCACTCCCTCTTCTCCCCTCGACCACCGGGCAAAAGGTACAGAAGTGTGACCTCCAGATTCAGGAACAGTTTCTCTTCCCCGCTGTCATCAAGCAACTGAATCATCCAACCACAACTAGAGAGCAGTGCTGAACACGTGGGTGACCCTCGAACTATCCTTGATCGGACTTTGCTGGCTTTACCTTGCACTAAATGTTATTCCCTTGTACTGTAAATGTACTGTAAATACACTGTACACTCCATGGCTCGATTGCAATCACGTATTGTCTTTCCACTGACTGGATAGTATAGTAGATATTATTTTCTGTATTAAATATATCTTATATAATCTGTATTTAAAAGTAGTTTAAGAAGTGTGGCCATTCTCAGGTTACAGGCCATTTGGTCAGTCACAGACCACATGCTTTTTCTCAGGAGACATTCTGCAATACAAAGGGCTTAGCATTTACGACCGGCAATTGTTTACATTTAGATAGCACGGCATCTCTAGCAAGGCATCTCAGGATCTGTGAGCTACGTTTAATTATGCTCATGTTGGGTGGGGGCTACGTGACCTTTGAATGTTGGATTTATTTTGTTTATACGAACTGAGGGGACTAAGATGTTGAGAAAGAATAGTGGGGCTGGAAATGTGACAATCCTTAGATAATGTTGTCAGTATGATAGCAAAGTCGTAAAGAGGCCCAAGAAGAGGCCCAAGGATGGGGTTGGAATGCCATCCCCCTAGAGATAACAAGAAAGGGGAGGGAGTGTGAGATGGCCAAGGGACCATTATCGTTTATTAAGTGGGACATTTATATGACCCTTGCGTGCTGGGAAAATAGAAGATGTATGTTTGCAGAGATAGAGTAAATTTCTATTTTAAAGTGTGTAACGTAAGATAATGCTAGTTTAAAAATGATGTATAAAGAAGGTCATCTGGGAAATAGTGTATTTTGATTAGGGAAATATTATAGTTTCATTTTACATTAGATCTTTGTGTTTGGATCTGTAGTTTAAGAAGTTACATTCTTTCCCAAGATTATAGGTATAATGGGAACAAGGTCTTATATATATATATAAATTGGGCAACCACTGAATCATATGTAGCTTATTTTGAGGAGCGATCTTTGTGAATTGAGACCACTTTTCCTTTGATTTCACGTGGTTAAAATAAAGCATTTCATAACAAAAGGAAGAAGCCACGAGGCTAGCAAGGGGCCATAAAGGGAGTCATGTGACATGACTGTGGTTATTGTGGAAAAGTACTGGTAAGAGGGGCATTGGCTGGAAATAAGGGAATGATGGCAAATAATTGGATATGGAGATAACAGGGGTGGGAGATGCGAATGTGAAAATAGTATAAAGAGTGATGATTGTTTGTAGAAGAGGTCTCCATGTGTTTTGATGATGTGGAGAACTCAAGCTTTTGTTTGCAAATAAACGTTTGAACCTCTTGAAGAATTCTCCGTGTCACCTGAATTAATTTAGAGGATTGAAAACCACAACAATAGCACGCAACAAAAGCTTTTTCACTGTGCCTCGGTACACCCGACAATAACCTAAACTTAAACTGAAACTGGATTCAATCTTCACCTCAGGCCGTGTAGGTGTGGAATTTGCATGTTGAAATAAGGAACTGCAGATGCTGGTTTACAAAAATCGACCACAAAGTGCCGGAGTAACTCAGCGGGTCAGGCAGCATCTCTGGAGAAAAGGAATAGGTGATGTTTCAGGTCGAGACCCATCTTCAGACTCTAATAGGTCTGATAGAGGTGAGGGGGGGCAGATGGTTGGACAGGGGCCAGAAATGAAAGGACAGAAGGTGGGAGACCGAAGGATTAAGGAGTTGCAAATTGTGAAGCTAGAAGAAGGAATGCACAGTAGGTGGAATGGGTGAGGGGGGGGAAATCGTGCCTGACCCGCTGAGTTATTCCAGCACTTTTGTGTTGTGTGGATTTGCATGGTCTTCCTTTGACTGTAGGTTTCCTCAAACATCCCAAAAATGCATAGATTGGTAGATTAATCAGCACTGTAAATTACATTTCGTCTGCAGGCAGAAGGGAGGAGATAATGAGAACATGGGAAGTATAAAATAAAAAGGATTAATGCCGGATGAGAATGCATAGGTGATTGATGAGTGTTGAGGACTCAGTAGGGCCAAAGGGCATCTTATGATTGTTATGAATGAAATAATGTAATAGAATTTACTTTGGGGAAATAAAGGGAATTTCCCCAGTCTGTGGTTTTTGCAATATTTGCTAAGAATTTAAAAAAAAAAATGATTAACCATTTCCGGAAGAAATGTTCAGATTCTGGAGTTGATTTGCGTCGTGAAATTTAAGTAAGGAGCAGAATTGCAAGGTAGAATCGGAAACTAATTCGCTGCAGGTGCAGATCAAATGATCAAAGGCATTTGGAAGTGCGTTGTTTTAGTTTCAGAGATACAGCATAGAAACAGCCCCTTCGGCCCACCGACCGACTGCACGCGCAGCAGTAGAGTTGCATCACCCGTAGTTGGGATCGAACCCGGGTCTCTGGCGCTGTAAGGCAGCAACTCTACCGCTGCGCCATTATACCGCCCCCCACCACTTTGTTGATGGGGATGGTGGCACTGGTACCTTTGCACTTTCTCTATATCAGAAGGGGCATGGTAAAAAAAAAAAGTTCCTTTCAACTTAAACTTCAGGGTACAGTTTCTTAAAACTAGTTGTAGACCATCTCTACAGCAACTCTGTTGATGAGGACTGGGTTGGTGTTCACCCTCTCGCTTTCTTAGGTCAACAACCAACACTTTTGACATGCTGACATAAAGGGCTAGGTCAGGGTTCGGCAATAACCCAAAATCATCCGGCCTGCAGGCGTATTTTTTTCCATATTCATCCGGCTCGCAGACCTTCCCGTCATCTCCGGTTCCTCCCGTGCCCGAGGCCGCGGCGCCCAGGCGCGGTGACGCAAGGACGCCTGCGCTGGCGGCCACAAAAATGGCGGAGTAGCCAAGTGCCGAGCGCCGCCGAACGAAACGTCACCCATTCTTCTCTCCAGAGTCGCTGCCTGACCCGCTGAGTTACTCCAGCAATTTGTGTCTATTCACGGATCTCTGTGGAATATAGACCCTGTGGAGGCATTGTATGGAATTATATAACTGCATAATGGAGTATCTTGCTCCGCTCTATGATCTTTGGCCAGTGCTCTGGGTGGTGTCCTCGAAGAGGCAGGATCTATGATGCCTGCCATCCGGGGCGGGATCCATGTGTGCAAGTGATAGATGTGGCCCGCCATCCGCTCACAGACATGCGTCCCGGCCCCTATGCAGAACAAGGTTGCCCACCCCTGGGCTTGGTTGTGCAGGAAGGTACTGCAGATGCTGGTTTACACTGAAGGAAGACACAAAGTGCTGGAGTTCAGCAGCCGGCCAGGCAGCATTTCTACAGAAAGAGGATGGGTGACATTTTGGGTCGGAACCCTTAAGGTATAGGCTGTTATCCTGACACCATGATGCCAAGATTCTCGAATGTAGTCTCCAATCAACAGAATGATTGCTGGATGTTAACACTTTGTCGAAGGCAAAAGGCAATGATAGGTCAAGATGCATCTGAAGTTTAGTTTGGTTTCTGACTGACACTGCACCAAGGTACAGTGTAAAGCTCTTTGCTGCAAGCTATCCAGTCAGCGAAAAAACAACACATGATTACAATCAAGCCGTTACCGGTCAGGTATTAGGGAGGGGAGTTCCCCCCCCCCCCCCCCCCACCACGGGTACCATGTAATCTCGTGCTACCTGCTCCATGGTCGGTTAATCGGCGACTAAACAGTCTCCCCCACCTGGTTTGTCAGGTGAGGAGGGGGCTGTGGACCCCCAGCAGGACCAAAAACAAGGCCTCTCAAAGGGCGGATGAGCTTCTAGCGAGCCAACAGCCATCCACACTTCAGTCGAAGTTGCGATCACTGTCGTACACAGCATTGTAAGGAATGATGATAAAGCACACACACCAAAATTCTGTACTTCCAGCGGCGGAGGTCGGCAGGTACTGGAGAACAGAGATGTGTGGTGCGTCCGTCACTGTTCCTGTCAGAAACCACCTTCCACAGTGTACAAATACAGGATAAAGGTTATAATGTTTAGTGCATGATAATGTCCGATAAAATCTGAATAAAGATAGTTTGAAGGTTTCCAATCACGTCTAGGTGAGGTCAGGACTTCTCCCTCGTTGGTGAGAGAGCGGTTCAATTGCCTGATAACAGCTGGGAAGAAACTGTCCCTGAATCTTTCAGGTTTGTCTTTCAGTGTAACATTATTTGCCCCACTGCAGATACTGCCTGCTCCTGTTTGTAAAATCTGAACAGAAAAAGGGGAGAAATACTAAGTTTTTGGAATCACAAGTTGAAACCATAAGGTGTAATTTGATTGCATCTGTTTAAAACAAAAACCTGAAGGCCTTCATTGCAATCATTATTTTGCATATCCACTGGACTTGATTCTCAGTTTAGATTACAGGGTGCTTTTAGGGCCTGTCCCACTTGGCCGTCATTTGCGCGAAGATTTTGTACATTACAAAATCCTGGGGAACCGCGCGCGATCGCACGTCACTGCCTATGTCACCACGCACCACGTGCGTGTCACGACGCGTGCGTCGTGACGCTTAAATTATGTTGCGTAAATTACGCGCAAATGACGGCCAGGTGGGACAGGCCCTTAAGAACAGGCCCTTAATATCAGCCACTCCAAATGAATGCAATATACATTCGTTATCTGGCAATGCTAATCTTGTATCGAAGATTACTGTTGTGAAATCACTGTTGTGGGCAGCACAGTGGTATAGAGTTCCTGCCTTACAGCCAGAGACCCAGGTTTAATCCTGACAATGGGTGCTGTCTGTATGGAGTTTGTACATTTTCCTCGTGAGGTGCGTGGGTTTTCTCCGGGATCTCCGGTTTCCTCCCACACTCCAAAAACGTACAGGTTGGTAGGATAATTGGCTTCGGTAAGAATGATAAATTGGCCCTAGTGTGTAAGATGGTGCTTGTGCACGGGGTGATCGCTGGTCGGCGTGGACTTGGTGGGCCGAAGGGCCTGTTTCTGCGCTGTATCTCTAAACTAAAGCAGCAGAGGAGACTAGTTTAGGTTTAATGTCTATTCTTGTCACGTGTACCGAGCTAACTGAAGATGTGTTTAATACCTGTGATTGCTTGTTATAACATCTGATCACTCTCAACTAAAAACTGAGAGTCATTTTCTAAATATTTCTGTTAATAAAGCCTGACCTTCTTTGCAATCATTGTTTTTGCATCCCCACCAGACCCGATTATCAGGTTATTGACACAGGATTGTAGGGTGTTGTATCTTTCAGAGCAACATTATAAATGTCAGTCACTCAAAAATAAAATAATAGACATTCATTTTCTGGCAGTGGGCAGGTGCTATAGACCTGCATGGGAAGGTAGACGCTCCCGCCCCCACGAGTCTCGGGCAGATGGGGCTCATCAGCCTGGGAAGGCAGTCCATATAGGAGAGGGAAAACTCTGATTTAAAACCTCCACTGCCTTGTGGCCATATCCAGTCATGGAAAAGGCTCCAGGAGTAAACCTCAAGAAAATCCGGAGTCGGAGCCCCTAAGGCAGTTTGTCGTTGTCTACAACCTCGCTCTGGCAGCTCCTGCGACGGCGCTGGTGCCAAACTGTAACGGCCCTGCTGTTCCTTTGGATCGATCAACGACGTGGAGAGGGGGCAACAGCCTGTTATATGACATCGCCCAGGCTTGCATCCGACCAGGATGCATCACCCATGGTCAGTCATGACCGAGGGGGCTACTACTATTGGCTAATCCTGTATTGATCGCTGCTGAGAGAAGTTACAGGATGTTAACATAGAAAATAGGTGCAGGAGTAGGCCCTTCGTGCCAAAATCACTACCCCATTCCTGCTTTCTCCCCATATCCCTTGATTCCATTAGCCCTAAGAGTTAAATCTAACTCTTGAAAACATTCAGTGAATTGGCCTCCACTGCCTTCTGTGGCAGAGAATTCCACAGATTCACAACTCTCTGGGTGAAAGAGTGTTTCCTCATCTCAGTCCTAAAAGGCCTACCCCTTATTCTTAAACTGTACAATAGGCGACAATTTAGAAAAGTTAATTAACCTACAAACCTGCACGTCTTTGGAGTGCAAGAAGAAACCAGATCACCTGGAGAAAACTCACATGGTCATGGGAAAACCGACAAACCTGTATGTCTTTGTTGTGTGGGAGGAAACTGGAGATCTCGGGGAAAACCCACACGGTCACAGGGAGAACGTGCTAACTCCGTACGGACAGCACCTGTAGTCGGGATCGAATCCGGGTCTCTGGCGTTGCACGTGCTGTAAGGCAGCAACTCCACCGCTGCGCCTCGTGCCGCCAACTTAACTGAAGTTATTTCACGCACAGCAAGTAAAGGGCCTGTCCCACTTGCGTGTCCTTGGCATGCAAATTACGCGACCTCGTCGTCGCGTGGAGTCGCGTGCGTCGTCATGCGCTTGCACAGCCGTCTGGAGCGCTTGACATCATTTGAAGATAGATACAAAATGCAGGAGTAACTCAGCGGGACCGGCAGCATCTCTGGAGAGAAGGAATGGATGATGTTTCGGGTCGAGACTTTTCTTCAGTCTGAAAGAAGGGTCTTGACCCGAAACGTCACACATTGCTTCTCTCCAGAGATGCTGCCGGTCCCGCTGAGTTACTCCAGCATTTTGTGTCTATCTTCAATTTTCTTGGCCCCGCTCTGGGAGTAGAAGTGGGGGCGGATCCGGACCACAACGGCCGTGAGCCCCAGGCCGAGCTCGGCGATCGTTTGCCTGCTTCTGCTGCTGTTGGAGATGAGACGTTGCATCGCGCCAGGGTCTTGGGCCTGTCCCACTTTGGCCGTCAGTTACGCAACAGGCCGGTGACGCTCGAAGATTTTGTTCGGTTCGTTCGTTTCATTGTCCTCTCTGGAGCACATGACAATAAAACTCTTGACTCTAGATAGGATAGACAGCGCTAACATTGTGGGCCAAAGGGCCTGGTCCAGTCCTGTACTGTTCTGTGCTAATCAATGTTCCTTCAAAAATCTTAACTTGACATTTTACATCCGTTCACTCTACCACGTATACATTCCACATCTCTTTTCCTACCATAAGCTGTTTCTTTTTCAGTTCTGTTCTAATGCATAGTTCTATCTCATCCTTTGCCCCATCATAGAGTGATAGTGCAAAAACAGGCCCTTTGGCCTAACACCCACACCAACCATCTACGCTAGTCCCACCTGCCTGTGCTTGGCCCATATCCCACTATACCTGCCCTATCCATGTACCTGTCTAAATGTTACAAAAGCACCTCTCAACTTCCTCCTCCAGCAGCTCGTTCCATACACCTATTTAAGAGGGAGTTAGATGTGGCCCTTGTGGCTAAAGGGATCAGGGGGTATGGAGAGAAGGCAGGTACGGGATACTGAGTTGGATGATCAGCCATGATCATATTGAATGGCGGTGCAGGCTCGAAGGGCCGAATGGCCTACTCCTGCACCTATTTTCTATGTATCTATGTACCCACCACTTTGTGTGGAAAAGTAACCCCTCTGGTTCCAACCCCCCCCCCCCCACCACCTCGCATCTATGTGCTCTGGTGCTCAAGGTGCTGTCTGTAGCAAGTTTGCAAGTTCTCCCTGTGACCGTGCGTGTTTTCTCCGGGTGCTCCGGTTTAGATTAGTTTATTGTCACGGGTACCGAGGTACAGCGAAAAGCTTTTGTTGCGTGCTGACCAGTCAGCGGAGAGACAATACATGATTACAATTGAGCCATGGGGGTCAAGGAAAGAGCGTTCACGTCGCGGCCCTGTTTTCGCCAATCTTCCCACCACCACGCACAAGAAGCGAAGGACACACACCATTGTATGCAGATGCCGAGATGTGTGTTCAGCTCTGGCTGAACTTCTAATCTTGTGTGTGGACTCGACAAGAAGATTGAGTCGTTACAGTGGTAGAGATACACGATAAGGGAATAACGTTTAGTGCAAGGTAAAGCCAGCAAAGTCCGATCAAAGATAGTCCGAGGGTCACCAATGAGGTAGATATTAGTTCAGGACTGCACTCTAGGATGGTTCAGTTGCCTGATAACAGCTGGGGAAAAACTCAAGAGTCACTCGGGTTTTATTGTCATATGTCCCAGATGGAACAATGAAATTCTTACTTGCAGCTGCACCTCCAAATTCACGCACAGTTTCCTAGAGGGGTTTCCCCCCACATTCCAAAGACATGCAGGTTTGCAGTTAAATTGGCTTCTGTAAATTGTCCCTAGTGTGTAGGATAGAACTAGCGCAAGGGGTGATTGTTGGCCGGCGCGGACTCGGTGGGCCGAAAGGCCCGTTTCCGCGCCGTATCACTATACTAAACTATTGCACCACACTGTATATTGAAAGTAGTGACACAGCTCACGTGACGTCTGCCCTGTTGCAAAATCATTCCACGACAACATTATTGGACAGCTGTATGAATTCATGCTGTGGGCTGATTCAATGAAAGCATGTTGCTGAGTGAGGGAAAAAATTGCTCCATACGCTAACAGCAACACTGCAGCCTTATGCTGACTATAGATGATGACAGCTATTGACATTCCACAGTGTTTATGTGCACTGTCCCTTCTAGATGGTGGAGGATGGAATGATTTACTAGGAACCCGAGGGGTAACTTATTTTACGCCAAGTTTGGTGGGCGTATAGAACGAGCTGCCGGAGGAGGTAGTCAACGCAGGTACTCTCCCAACGTCTAAGAAACATTTGGACGGCTACATGGATAGGATTAGTTGAGTTAGGCACAAAAATCATTCGTAGGAAGGAACTGCAGATGCTGGTTTAGACCAGATAGACACAAAAAGCTGGAGTAGCTCAGCGGGTCAGACAGCAACTCTGGAGAAAAGACCCAAAATGTCACCCATTCCTTCTCTCCAGGGATGTTGTCTGACCCGCTGAGTTACTCCAGCTTTTTTGTGTCTATCTTTGGTTCATACCAGCATCTGCAGTTCCTTCCTACATATTGGTTTAGAGGGATATGGATCAAATGCAGGTGGGTGGGGCTAATGTAGATGAGGCATGTTGGGCCGAAGGGCCTGTTTCCACACTCCGACTCTCTGAACGTAGTGTGCCAGAATTTTACACAGTGAAAACTAAGTAATTTAGTTCAAGATAATTCAAGGGTCTTAAATCTCAACAGAACAAACTACAAAGGCGTGAGGCACAAATCAGCGGTGGTTGATTAGAAAACTAAGTTTAAAAATATGACAGTGAAATGCAATAGTTAACATTTAAAGAATATATAAATGCAAATATTATTGATCAATTTAAGATGCAAGGATAGAAGGATGAGGGGGGTCCTCATTGAAACTTACCAAACAGTGAAAGCCTGGAGAGAGTGGATGTGGAGAGGATGTTTCCACTAGTGGGGGAGTCTAGGGCCAGAGGTCATAGCCTCAGAATTAAAGGATGTTCCTTTCGGAAGGAGATGAGGAGAGATTTTTTTAGTCAGAGGGTGGTGAACCTGTGGAAGTCTTTTATTTTTTTAATTTTTATTTTATTAGAAGTACAATTGTATACAATCATATTTTCATAATACCTTTTATGTACAGCTTCTTATTTAAAGAAGAAAAAGAAAAAAGTTAGATAATGAAAAATAGAAAAATGTGAGATATATAGTGTGTGAAAAAGAAAAATAAAGAATGAAAAAAGAAAGTTGAGACATAGAAAATAGAAGAAAGAGAATAAAAGAAGAGAAGAGAAGAAAAGAAAATAGAAGTAAGATCATTTATAATCTTGACCATCCGCAGTCACGGATTAGCTTTTACACCTGTTTTGCACCATATGTTTCCAAAAAGACGACAAATGGAGACCAACTCGTTATGAATTGGTCAAATTTATCTATTAGGATACCTGTGGAAGTCTTTGCCACAGAAGGCTGTGGAGCCTGTTAATGGATATTTCTAAGGCAGAGACAGATAAATTCTTGATTAGTATAGACGTCAGGCTTTATGGGGAGAAGGTGGGGTTAGGAGGGAGAGATAGATCAGCCATGATTGAATGACAGAGAAGACTTGATGGGCCGAATGGCCTAATTCTGCTCCTATCACGTGATCCTATGAAGAACAAAACAGCAAAAGTGATAAGCCATGGCAATAAGTCAAAAATAGTAATAGACCAAAGAAAAAGGTTTATAACTTTGCAGGAAATAAAATCAGTGAAAGGGAATTGAGGAGAGACACAAAAATGCTGGAGTAACTCAGCGGGTCAGGCAGCATCTGGCCCCATAGCAGAAGCGTCCATGTCGCGGGGCTGGAAACTGGAAGTACCCAGAGCTAATTCTGCTACCACCATCATCTATTGCAACAAGTGATGGCTCCCACTGATTGTCGCCGGAAGCTTGCGTCCTTTTCAGGACGTATGATGACAGCGATGTCAACATTTGAAACATGGAAGAAGCATACGAAAGAAGGCAGCATCTCTGGAGAAAAGGAAAGGCATTGATAAGGATAACGGAATGAAATGTAAAAAAAATAATGCAGCCTAACAAGGAATAAACATAAAAAACTATTTTTATACAATAAAAATTAAAAAATAATAATAAAATAAAACCTTCTTTTAGTTTGTAAAAATAGACACTTCTTTGCATATGTGATGATATGGATTAGAAAATGTTATTACAAGTCCATTACAGATTGAGATTGGAGGCATTATTTTGGAGAATAAGGAAATGGCAGTGGTGGCACAAAAACCTTTAAAATAAAATAGTGATGTTGGGTTGAGAATGAACGGGGAACTAAATGAAATTATTATTATATTATAAATTATAAACTCTGTGCAAATCAATGGGACAGAAAAGCAGTAAATGCCCATGCCTGATGATCATTGTGAAGAAGCTGGCTGTGGCAATCGTGAATTCACTGACTGTAGTCCTTCATGGAGTGAATTGGGGTTTAGTTTAAGATAGACACAGTGGCACAGCGGTAGCGTTGCTGCCTTTCAGCGAATGCAGCGCTGGAGATCAGGGTTCGATCCTGACTACGGGTGCTGTCTGGGCGGAGTTTGTACGTTCTTCCCGTGACCTGCGTGGGTTTTCCCCGAGATCTTCGATTTCCTCCCAAACTCCAAAGACGTACAGGTATGTAGGTTAATTGGCTTGGTAAGTCCAAAAATTGTCCCTAGTGGGTGTAAGATAGTGTCAATATGCGGGGATCGCTGGTCGGCGCGGACCTGGTGGGCCGAAAGGGCTTGTTTCCGCGCCGTATCTCTAAACTAAACTAAAATGCTGCAGTAACTCAGCGGGACAGACAGAATCTCTGGAGAGAAGGAATGGGTGACATTTCATTACATGATGCCAAGTTAAACTGATCTCATCCGCCTGTACATGATCCATATCCCTCTATTCCTTGCATTTCCACGTGCTTATCTAAAAGTCACTTAAATGCTACTATCGTATCTGCCTCCACTACCACCACTGGCAATACGTTCCAGGCCCCAACCACCCTCGGCGTAAAAAACATCTCCATTATATTTCCCCCCCCCCCCCCCCACCCTAAGACTGTCCACTCTGGTGTTGGTGACTTCCACCCTGGGAGAAAAGTTCTGAATAGTCTACCCTCTCATGATTTTATATACCTCTATCGAGTCTCCCCTCAACCTACGACATTCCAGAGAAAACAAGCCATCCAACCTCTCACAGTAGCCAAAACAATAGACAATAGACAATAGGTGCAGGAGGAGGCCATTCGGGCCTTCGAGCCAGCACCGCCATTCAATGTGATCATGGCTGATCATCCACAATCAGTACCCCGTTCCTGCCTTCTCCCCATATCCCCTGACTCCGCTATTTTTAAGAGCCCTATCTAGCTCTCTTTTTAAAGCATCCAGAGAACCTGCCTCCACCGCCCTCTGAGGCAGAGAATTTCACAGACTCCAACACTCCAATCCAGGCAGCATTCTGGTAAACCTCCCTTGCACCCTCTCCAAAGCTTTCACACCTATAATGGAATAATGGCCAGAAATGCACGCAATCTGCAGATTTAGTTTTGATCTGTTCAACCTCAGACTAACTTCCAGTCTATTATTCCTTCCTACACTAACTGACTGTAAACACACGTGCTTCAAGCTACTCGTCTAGAACTACTGAATGAAAAACATGATATCTTGGCCAATTGTGATTGCAAACAATTATATCGAGTTTCAGATGATTTAATTGCAGCAGCAATGTCCACCTTGATTAGACATTGATTAGACATTTCCAGGAAACCCACCTATGGGGGGGAAGCCTGAAGAGGGAAGCCGCCGAGCCCAAGGACCGGAGAAGCGGAGAGGAGGGTGGAGGGAGTTGGCGACAGTGGACATGATGAAAAAGGGGCTGGGAAGAGGAACCGGGGTCTCGCCCTCCGTGCCCTCAAGGATGGCAGCGGGTGGCGCCCCCTGGAGCACAAGGGTTGAATGGTGATCGGACGAGGAGCCCCGACCATCACACAAACCAATCCTCCCTGCCAATGATTCCATTTAAACCTCACGCTGCCTCGGCATGGGCAGCAGCATAATCAAGGACGAGTTGCACCCTGACCACTCCCTCTTCTCCCCTCTCCGATCAGGCAAAAGACATAGAAGTGTGAAAAAGCACTCCTCCAGATTCAGGGACACTTTCCTCCCAGCTGTTATCAGGCACCTGAACCATCCTATATCCCCCCAAACCCCTTGATTCCGTTATCCCTAAGAGCTATATCTAACTCTCTCTTGAATACATCCAGTGAATTGACCTCCACTGCCTTCTGTGGTAGCAAATTCCACAGATTCACAACTCTCTGGCTGAAAACATTTTTCCTCATCTCAGTCCTAAATGGCCTACCCCTTATTCTTAAACTGTAACCCCTGGTTCTGGACTCCACCAATACGTGGAACATTTTTCCTGCATCCAGCCTGTCCAATCCATTACGAATTTTACATATTTCAATAAGATCCCCTCTCAACCTTCTCAATTCCAGTGAATATAGGCCCAGTCGATCCATTGCAGTTGGTAGAACAACTGCCTCACTGCCCCTGTGACCTGGTTTCAACCCTGACCCTGCTGTTGTCTGTGCAGAGTCTTCCCGTTCTCCCTGTGACTGCATGGGTTTCCTCTCACATCCCAAATACATGCAGTTAGACTGACCAGCATAAAATGCCCCTGGAGTGTCCCTAAAACTTAAGGTGAGTCATGGAGAACCCGGTGCAAACAAAATGTGGCTTGTGAAAGTGGGTTCTTGGTAGCTGCGCTAGTCTCAGTGGACCACGGACACACTCCCATACCCATGGCCACCAGCATAATAAGGTCATATGTGATAGGAGTAGAATTGGGCCATTCAGCCCATCAAGTCTACTCCACCATTCCATCATGGCTGATCTATCTCTCCCTCCTAACCCCATTCTCCTGCCTTCTCCCCATAACCTCCGACACCCGTACTAATCAAGAATTCATCCATCTCTGCCTTAAAAATATCCACTGACTTGGCCTCCACAGCCTTCTGTGGCAAAGAATTCCACAGGTTCGCCACCCTCGGACTAAAATAAATCTCTCCTCATCTCCTTCCTAAAAGAACGTCCTTTAATTCTGAGGCTATGACCTCTGGTCCTAGACTCTCCCACTGAAAGGAGAATTTAGGGAGTTAGGAGGGGAGTTAAAGAGAAGGACAGCAAAGGTAACAATCTCGGGATTACTGCCTGTACCACGCGACAGTGAGAGTAGGAATGGAGCGAGGTGGAGGATAAATGCGTGGCTGAAGGACTGGTGCAGAAGGCAGGGATTCAAATTTCTGGATCATTGGGACTTCTTTTGTGGAAGGTTCGACCTGTACAAAAAGGATGGGTTGCACTTGAACCTGAGGGGGACCGATATCCTGGCGGGGAGATCTGCAAAGGCTACTGGGGAGACTTTAAACTAGAATGGTTGGGGGGAGGGACTCAAATAGAGAATGCTATTAGACAGTGTGTGAGGCAGGAGGCAGAGAAGGAAAGCACTCAGACCCAACATGTAGGGGGGAAAGAAGAAAACAATAATAAACAGAGAATAAGAGGTGGTGGGGTTCTTAAATGGGTGAGCAGAGAAACAGAGGGGAGTAAAATGCGGGCGGAAGCAATAGGTAGCAAGGTGAAAGGTAAAAGTGGCAGGCAGACAAATCCAGGGCAAAAATCAAAAAGAGCCACTTTTCAACATAATTGTATAAGGGGTAAGAGCGTTGTAAAAACAAGCCTGAAGGCTTTGTGTCTCAATGCAAGGAGCATTCGTAATAAGGTGGATGAGTTGAACGTGCAGATAGCAATTAATGATTATGATATAGTTGGGATCACGGAGACATGGCTCCAAGGTGACCAAGGCTGGGAGCTGAACATCCAGGGATATTCAATATTCAGGAGGGATAGAGAGAAAGGAAAAGGAGGTGGGGTGGCGTTGCTGGTTAGAGAGGAGATTAACGCAGTGGAAAGGAAGGACATTAGCTTGGAGGATGTGGAATCGGTATGGGTAGAGCTGCGAAACACTAAGGGGCAGAAAACGCTGGTGGGCGTTGTGTACAGGCCACCTAGCAGTAGTAGTGAAGTTGGGGATGGCATCAAACAGGAAATTAGAAATGCGTGCAACAAAGGCAAAACAGTTATAATGGGTGACTTCAATCTACATATAGATTGGGTGAATCAAATTGGCAGGGGTGCTGAGGAAGAGGATTTCTTGGAATGTATGAGGGATAGTTATCTAAACCAACATGTAGAGGAACCAACGAGAGAGCAGGCTATTCTAGACTGGGTATTGAGTAATGAGGAAGGGTTAGTTAGCAGACTTGTTGTGCGTGCCCCCTTGGGCAAGAGTGATCATAATATGGTTGAGTTCTTCATTAGGATGGAGAGTGACATTGTTAATTCAGAAACAACGGTTCTGAACTTAAAGAAAGGTAACTTTGAGGGTATGAGACGTGAATTGGCCAAGATTGACTGGCAATTAGTTCTAAAAGGGTTGACGGTGGATATGCAATGGAAGGCATTTAAAGACTGCATGGATGAACTACAAAAATTGTTCATCCCAGTTTGGCAAAAGAATAAATCAAGGAAGGTAGTGCATCCGTGGATAACAAGGGAAATCAGGGATAGTATCAAAGCAAAAGATGATGCGTACAAATTAGCCAGAAAAAGCAGCATACCAGAGGACTGGGAGAAATTCAGAGACCAGCAGAGGAGGACAAAGGGCTTAATTAGGAAAGGGAAAATAGATTATGAAAGGAAACTGGCAGGGAACATAAAAACTGACTGCAAAAGTTTTTATAGATATGTGAAGAGAAAGAGATTAGTTAAATCAAATGTAGGTCCCTTGCAGTCAGAAACAGGTGAATTGATCATGGGGAACAAGGATATGGCAGACCAATTGAATAACTACTTTGGTTCCGTCTTCACTAAGGAAGACATAAATAATCTGCCGGAAATAGCAGGGGGCCGCGGGTCAAAGGAGATGGAGGAACTGAGTGAAATCCAGGTTAGTCGGGAAGTGGTGTTGGGTAAATTGAATGGATTAAAGGCCGATAAATCACCAGGGCCAGATAGGCTGCATCCCAGAGTACTTAAGGAAGTAGCTCCAGAAATAGTGGATGCATTAGTGATAATTTTTCAAAACTCTTTAGATTCTGGAGTAGTTCCTGAGGATTGGAGGGTAGCAAACGTAACCCCACTTTTTAAGAAGGGAGGGAGAGAGAAAACGGGGAATTACAGACCAGTTAGTCTAACATCGGTAGTGGGGAAACTGCTAGAGTCAGTTATTAAAGATGGGATAGCAGCACATTTGGAAAGTGGTGAAATCATTGGACAAAGTCAGCATGGATTTACGAAAGGTAAATCGTGTCTGACGAATCTTATAGAATTTTTCGAGGATGTAACTAGTAGAGTGGATAGGGGAGAACCAGTGGATGTGTTGTATCTGGACTTTCAGAAGGCTTTCGACAAGGTACCACATAAGAGATTAGGATACAAACTTAAATCACACGGTATTGGGGGTTCAGTATTGATGTGGATAGAGAACTGGCTGGCAAACAGGAAGCAAAGAGTAGGAGTAAACGGGTCCTTTTCACAATGGCAGGCAGTGACTAGTGGGGTACCACAAGGCTCAGTGCTGGGACCCCAGCTATTTACAATTTATATTAATGATCTGGACGAGGGAATTGAAAGCAACATCTCCAAGTTTGCGGATGACACTAAGCTGGGGGGCAGTGTTAGCTGTGAGGAGGATGCTAGGAGACTGCAAGGTGACTTGGATAGGCTGGGTGAGTGGGCAAATGTTTGGCAGATGCAGTATAATGTGGATAAATGTGAGGTTATCCACTTTGGTAGCAAAAACGGGAAGGCAGACTATTATCTAAATGGTGGCCGATTAGGAAATGGGGAGATGCAGCGAGACCTGGGTGTCATGGTACACCAGTCATTGAAAGTAGGCATGCAGGTGCAGCAGGCAGTGAAGAAAGCGAATGGTATGTTGGCCTTCATAGCAAGAGGATTTGAGTATAGGAGCAGCGAGGTTCTACTGCAGTTGTACA
>CM075977.1:10000396-10034389 GCA_038087875.1 Malacoraja senta
TGCAAACTCCACACAGACAGATCTGGATCGAACTCTGGTTTCTGGCGCTGTGAGGCAGCAGCTCTACCTGCTGCGTCACCGTGCTGCCCATTTTAGACTATAAATAATATTAAGTACTCAATTCTCAGACGGGTAACTATAGGTCAATAAATCTTCCCAGGACACGAAACGTTTTGCTTCTGAGGCAGTTCAGCATTTCTCAGTGTGGAGTTTGCACATTCTCTTGGTGACTGCGTGGGTTTCCTCCGGGTGCTCCGGTATCCGCCCACATCCCAAAGATGTGTGGAGTTTTGTAGGTTCATTGGCCCTAGTGTGCAGGGAGTGGATGAGAAAGTGGGATAACACTTGAATTAGTGTGAATGGGTGATCGATGGTCGGCGTGGACTCGGTGAGACAAAGGGCCCTGCTTGCTTGCTGTATTTTAAATCAATCGACAATAGACAATAGGTGCAGGGTAGGCCATTCGGCCCTTCGAGCCAGCACCGCCATTCCATGTGTTCATGGCTGATCATCCCAATCAGTACCCATTCCTGCATCTCCCCATATCCCACTGACCCCGCTCTCTTTAAGCCCTATCTAGCTCTCTCTTGAAAGTATCCAGAGAACCTGCCTCCACCGCCCTCTGAGCAGAGAATTCCACAGACTCACGAATCAATCAGTCAAGAGCAACAGCAGGGGTTCCTTGTTGACAGATAATTATTTGTTTCATTCAATTAATTTTTTCTATCTGCAAGGACATATTTGAAGTTGCATGTTTCATGGAGGAGGGATTTAACTCCTAACTCCATGAAGTTGCTCCACTATTTTACAAAGCCACAAGTCACAGAGTGATTACAGCGTGCAGACGTGGCCCCTTCGGCCCAACTTGTCCCCAACTACACTAGTCCCACCTGTCTGTGTTTGGCCTAATATCCCTCTAAACCTGTCCTATCATGAACCATGTACCTGTCTAAATGTTTCTGAAACATTGCCATAGTACCTGCCTCAACTACTGTCCTCCGGCAGCTCGTTCCATACGCACACCACCATTTGTGTAAAAAACAAGTTACCCCATCTGCTGCGTCATAGTGTGACAGCGTGGAAACAGGCCCTTCGGCTCCCCACCGCCCATTGATCATCCAGACACTAGTTCCATCCCACTTTCGATCCTACACAGTTTTTTCAGCCAAAATTAACCCACAAAACCGCATCCATTTGGGATGTGAGAGGAAACCGCGGCCACAGGGAGAACGTGAAGATGCCGCACCCATAGTCGGGTTTGAACCCGGGGACCTCTGGCGCTGTGAGGCAGCAGCTCTACCGCTGCGCTACTGTGCCTCCCCACATTTCTTTGCTATGTTACTGCTGTCGACAATCAAAGAACAAGTTCACAAGTGATAGGACTAGAATTAGGCCATTCGGCCCAACTAGTCCACTCCACCATTCACTCATGGCTGATCTCTGCCTCCAAATCCCATTCTCCGCCTTTGATCCCCATAACCTTGACACACGTTCTAATCAAGAACTTGTCTATCTCTGCCTTAAAAATGCCCATTGAACCCCTTATACCATTCTCTCCCTTCCCACCCCTTTTCCCCCTCTGCCCACACTCCCCCCTCCGCCCTCACTCCCCCCTCCGCTCTCACTCCCCCCCCTTCTGCCCACACTCCCCCCTCCGCCCACACTCCCCCCTCCACCCACACTCCCCCCTCCCCCACACTCCCCCTCCCGCCCACAACTCGCCCCTCCCCCACACTCCCCCCTCCCCCACACTCCCCCCTCTGGCCCACACTCCCCCCTCCGCCACACTCCCCCCTCGCCACACTCCCCCCTCTGCCCACACTCCCCCCTCCGCCCACACTCCCCCCTCCACCCACACTCCCCCCTCCCCCACACCCTCCCCTCCGCCCACACTCCCCCCTCCACCCACACTCCCCTACCCCGCCCACACTCCCCCCTCCACCCACACTCCCCTACCCCGCCCACACTCCCCCCTCCACCCACACTCCCCCCTCCCCCACACTCCCCCCTCCACCCACACTCCCCCCCTCCCCCACACCCTCCCTCCGCCCACACTCCCCCCTCCACCCACACTCCCCTACCCCGCCCACACTCCCCCCTCCACCCACACTCCCCCCTCCACCACACTCCCCCTCCCCCACACTCCCCCCTCCACCCACACTCCCCCCTCCCCCACACCCTCCCCTCTGCCACACTCCCCCCTCCACCCACACTCCCCTACCCCGCCCACACTCCCCCCTCCACCCACACTCCCCCCTCCCCCACCACTCCCCCCTCCACCCACACTCCCCCCTCCCCCACACCCTCCCCTCTGCCCACACTCCCCCCTCTGCCACACTCCCCCCACCACCCACACTCCCCCCTCCCCCACACTCCCCCCTCCACCCACACTCCCCCCTCCGCCCACACTCCCCCCTCCCCCACTCCCCCCTCCGCCCACACTCCCCCTCCACCCACACCCCCCTCCCCCACACTCCCCCCTCCACCCACACTCCCCCCTCCGCCCACACTCCCCCCTCCACCCACACTCCCCTACCCCGCCCACACTCCCCCCCTCCACCACACTCCCCCCTCCCCCACACCCTCCCCTCTGCCCACACTCCCCCCTCCACCCACACTCCCCTACCCCGCCCACACTCCCCCCTCCACCCACACTCCCCCCTCCCCCACACTCCCCCTCCACCCACACTCCCCCTCCCCCACACCCTCCCCTCTGCCCACACTCCCCCCTCCACCCACACTCCCCTACCCCGCCCACACTCCCCCCTCCACCCACACTCCCCCCTCCCCCACACTCCCCCCCTCCACCCACACTCCCCCCTCCCCCACACCCTCCCCTCTGCCCACACTCCCCCCTCTGCCCACACTCCCCCCTCCACCCACACTCCCCCCTCCCCCACACTCCCCCTCCACCCACACTCCCCCTCCCCCACACCCTCCCCTCTGCCCACACTCCCCCCTCCACCCACACTCCCCTACCCCGCCCACACTCCCCCCTCCACCCACACTCCCCCCTCCCCCACACTCCCCCCTCCACCCACACTCCCCCCTCCCCCACACCCTCCCTCTGCCCACACTCCCCCCTCCCCACACCCCCCTCCACCACACTCCCCCTCCCCCACACCCTCCCCTCCGCCCACACTCCCCCCTCCACCCACACTCCCCTACCCCGCCCACACTCCCCCCTCCACCCACACTCCCCCTCCCCCACACTCCCCCCTCCACCCACACTCCCCCCTCCCCCACACCCTCCCCTCGCCCACACTCCCCCCTCCACCCACACTCCCCTACCCCCGCCCACACTCCCCCCCTCCACCCACACTCCCCCCTCCCCCACACTCCCCCCTCCACCCACACTCCCCCCTCCCCCACACCCTCCCCTCTGCCCACACTCCCCCCTCCACCCACACTCCCCCCTCCCCCACACTCCCCCCTCCACCCACACTCCCCCCTCCCCCACACTCCCCCTCCACCCACACTCCCCCCTCCCCCACACCCTCCCTCCGCCACACTCCCCCCTCCACCCACACTCCCCTACCCCGCCCACACTCCCCCTCCACCCACACTCCCCCCTCCCCACACTCCCCCCTCCACCCACACTCCCCCCCCCCGCCCACACTCCCCCCCAACACTCTCCTTCCCCTTTCCTCCCTTGACCCTCCCCTCCTCCGTCCCCCTCTCCCCCAGCAGGCGGTGCCTCCCACCCGCTCCCCTGAGGGTGAGGTCGCAGAGCTTGCCTTGACGGCGGATCTCCTCCATGAGACCATCGTGGCGGTGGGCGGGCGGGCAGGTCGCCACACTCAGCAGCATCAGCATCTCATCCGCCTCCAACATATTACAAAGAGTGATGAGCCACAGATCTAATAAGAGTTAGGCGTATAAAATATTTAATAACACTAAGAAAAGTTATTAGAGAAATTAACAGGGCTAGACGCGACGCAAAATAAATTGAACCTAATGGCCTGCTTTAAAAAAGCAAGTGGTGAGAGGACATAATTGATGCATTGGCTTATATCTCTAAAATTCCTTAGTTCTTCTTAAATCCCTGGGGATTGGAAAGCAGCTGCTTATGAAAGAATGAGAAGAGAGAAAAATAGGGAACTCTACAATAATTAGTGTCTCATCAGCAGCGGATGAAATTGCTGAAATGTACTGTTGAAGAGATGGTACAAGTACACATGGAAAGAATACATGTATAGACTTTAGACATACAGCGAGGAAACTGGTTAATTGGCTTCAGTGAAATTGTAAATCGTCCCTAGTGTGTAGGATAGTGCTAGCGTGCGGGGATCGTTGGTCGGCGCGGACTCCGTGGGCAAAGGGCCTGTCTCCGCGCTGTATCTTGAAACTAAACAAAACCAAACCCCAGGGATGCGCGGGCACGGACATAAGTCCAAAAGAGGGGCAGGCAGTTGACTCGGGTAGAACGCTCGATTGGCCGATGCCTGGAGCCTTTAGTGGCCATCTTGGCAGGCCCAGAGGCAAACCTACAAGGAGATCCCCCCCCCCCCCCCCTTCCACCGACCCTCCATCCTTCATACTAAAGATCAGGAACATGGGGTTCAAAGCCAAAGCAGCAACCCCTTTAGATACTCAAACAGGAGCTGCAATCCTCACACTCCATCAACACATGGTGCACAGACAATTCCAGGCTGCGGAAGTGACAGGAGGCTGGCGAGTCCGTGAACTGACTTAAAAATCTATTACACGGCACTGCTCTGGGCAACACTCCCACCCCTCACACTAGATGCTGGCTTGGATGAACAGAATGATGTTGGTTCCATAGAAAATAGGTGCAGGAGGAGCCCATTCGGCCCTTCGAGCCAGCACCACCATTCATTGTGATCATGGCTGATCGTCCCCAATCAATAACCCGTGCCTGCCTTCTCCCCATATCCTTTGATTCCACCAGCCCCTAGAGCTCTATCTAACTCTCTCTTAAATCAATCCAGTGATTTTGGCCTCCACTGCCCTCTGTGGCAGGGAATTCACAAATTCACAACTCTCTGGGTGCAAAAGTTTTTTCTTACCTCAGTCTTAAATGACCTCCCCTTTATTCTAGGACTGTGGCCCCTGGTTCTGGACTCGCCCAACATTGGGAACATTTTTTCTGCATCTAGCCTGTCCAGTCCTTTATAATTTTATATGTTTCTATAATGTCCCCTCATCCTTCTAAACTCCAGTGAATACAAGCCTAGTCTTTTCAATCTTTCCTCATATGACCAGTCCCGCCATCCCAGGGATCAATCTCGTGAACCTACGCTGCACTGCCTCAATCACAAGGATGTCCTTCCTCAATTAGGAGACCAAAACTGTACACAATACTCCAGATGTGGTCTTAAGTGCTGGTGTTCAGCTATGTTGCCAATGCACTTGTTTGAGCGGCATGTGTTCATAGTTCATTGTCATTGGAGCAGAATTAGGCCATACAGCCCATCAAGCCCACTCTGCCATTCAATCATGGCTGATCTATCTTTCCTCTCAACCCATTCATCGGCCTTCTCCCATAATCCGTTGACACCCTTACTATCAGACTCTGTCAATATCAGCCTTAAAAATACCCAATGACTTGGCCTCCACAGCCGTCTGTGGCAATAAATTCCACAGATTCACCATCCTCTGACTAAAGAAATTCTTTAGACTTTAGACATACAGCGTGGAAACAGGCCTTCGGCACATTGAGTCCACGCCGACCAGCAATCACTCCCATACGCTAGCACTATCCTACACACTTGGGGACAATTTACAATTTTTACTGAAGCCAATTAATAGGTGAGTTCGGTATTCTGAAAAAATGCAAGGAATCATGGGATTTGTCAAAGGTTACTCGCTATAAAGAAAAAGCAAACGAAGCACTGGCTGCGTAAACTGTATGTAAATTCTTAATTTTTATTCATGATTTATGTGTAAAAATATATTTAATCTGAGGAACGGGGGTGCCAGGTAGCGGAGAGCGGGGGCAGATGTGAGTGGAGACAAGGGGAGATACTACACCCTTGGAGAGACATTCTCGGCAGCTGCAGACTGCAGCTGCATTCTCCGCACACAGACCCGCGCCTCATCCGCAGCCAGGATCAAACCTGGTCCCCGGCGCCGCAAGCGCTGCCGGACACACCTCCGGGACAGGGACGGACACCCGGGAGGGGACGGGGACGGCCCAGCAGTAACTCAACAGCACCCGCAGCGACGGAGAGCTGACCCCGACCACGGACGAAACGCGAGCCTGCACACAACGCAGCACCACCGTTGCCGAGACTGTTTATAGCGAGTGACCTACGACCTGGGCATGCGCAGTCGGAATACCGACCTCGCTTATTAGTGCGCATTAAAAGCTTTTCACTGAACCTCGGTGCACGGCATAAGCTAAACTAAACTAAACTAATCTGAAGAAATTCCTCCTCATCTCCTTTTTATAAGATACGTCCTTTTATTCTGAGGCTGTGCCTGCTGGTCTAGACTCCCCCACTAGTGAAAACATCCTCTCCACATCCACTCTATCTAGGCCTGTCACGATTCGGTAAGTTTCAATGAGGTACCCCCTCATCCTTCTAAACTCCAGCGAGGACAGGCCCCTTGCCTTCAAACGTTCATCACACATTAGCAGGAAAGGGGATACAGTCCATCACAGTGCATTGAAAACATGGTTGTCTCAGGAATAACCAACTGTGTTAATGTGATTTATTCTCCTGCCTACACAATGAAGATTCCGACATTGTTATGTGTCTAGTCCGCCACAGTGTGGTGAAAGACTGCACTACGAATAAAGTCTTCACTGTGGAATTATCATTGCCGCCATCTCATTTACCAATTGTAGTTTAAAGTAAAGCGGAATATGTTGGGGAAACTCAGTTGGTCAGGCAGCATCTGTGGAAAGAGAAGCAGTTAATGTTTCAGGCCCAGGACATTTATCGGAACTGAGCAGGCAACTCCGGGTGTGAAACAAGGAACCGCAGGTGCTGGTTTACAGAAAAGAAGTCACAAAGTGCTGGAGTAACTCAATAGACAATAGGTGCAGGAGTAGGTCATTCGGCCCTTCGGGCCAGCACCGCTATTCAATGTGATCATGGCTGATCATCCCCAATCAGTACCCCGTTCCTGCCTTCTCCCCATATCCCCTGACTCTGAATAGACAATAGCAGCGGGTCAGGCAGTGTCCCTGGAGGCCTTGATGAATGGTCAGGATCAGAACTGGGTCTCTGACGCAGTAAGGTGCCAGCTCTTCCGCTGCGCCTCTGTGCCGCCCTGATGTTAAATGTGGAGGCTCCAGGGCCAGGAGGAGAAGGGATGAGTGGAGATGTACAAGAAATAGATGAGGAATTCTCCATGGCTGCAACGTAGGTACGGTAACGCCGCGGTGGAGTTGCTGCCTCACTTCGCCAGGGATCCGGGTTCGATCCTGACTACGGGAGCTTGTCTGTACGGAGTTTGTTCTCTGCGTGACCTGCCTGGATTTTCTCCGGGTGCTCCGGTTTCCTCCCACACTCCAAAGACATGCAGCTCGTAGGTTAATTGGCTTTGTAATTTTCTTGGTATAATTGTAAATTTTGTTTGAACCTTTTCCCCGTGACCTTCCTGGATTTTCTCCGGGAGCTCTGGATTCCTCCACACTCCAAGACGTACAGATTTGTAGGTTAATTTCCTTTGCATAAATGTAAATTGTCCTGTGTGTGTAGGATAGCATTAGGCAATAGACAATAGACAATAGACAATAGACAATAGGTGCAGGAGTAGGCCATTCGGCCCTTCGAGCCAGCACCGCCATTCAATGTGATCATGGCTGATCATCCCCAATCAGGACCCCGTTCCTGCCTTCTCCCCATATCCCCTGACACCGCTATCTTTAAGAGCCCTATCCAGCTCTCTCTTGAAAGTATCAGAGAACCGGCCTCCACCGCCCTCTGAGGCAGAGAATTCCAGACTCACAACACTGTGTGTGAAAAAGTTTTTCTCATCTCCGTTCTAATGGCTTACTCCTCAGTTAGTGTGCAGGGATCATTGGTCAACGCAGACACGGTGGGCCGAAGGCCTGTTTCCGCGCTGTATCTAAGCTAAACGAAAACTAAACTAAAAGTTGATGACTTACTAAACTACCGATGTAGACTTTTAAATTATCAAGTTTTTACCAATATTTGCTAAAGACATGATCTCCAATCCTATTACATATTTTGCATTTCCTGGGCTAAATAAAATGTGAATGGAATGATTAGCATGCACTATGTGGAGATGCTGAATTAATAAGTGCATTTGATGTAATTACCCAGGCTGCTGATGCTAAAAACTGAAGCTTTGAGCTTGCCCAGAGCACTAAATCCTTGGAGACGTTATCTCAAGCTCCAGGATCTACCTCTGTAGGTCTAGCACAGTGGCGCAGCGGTAGAGTTGCTGCCTTACAGCGCCAGTGACCCACGTTTGATGCTGCCTACCGGGTGCTGTGTGTATGGAGTTTGTACGTTCTCCCTGTGACTGTGTGGGTTTCTCCGGTTGCTCGGTTTCCTCCCACACTCCAAAGACGTGCAGGTTTGTAAGTTAATTAATTGGCTGCTGTAAATTGTCCCTAGTGTGTCGGATAGAAGTAGTTTCATTTAGTGTGGAGATACTGCGCGGAAACAGGTCCAGCGGTATGAACATTGACTTCTCCAATTTCAGGTAGTCGTTGCTTTCTCCCTCCTTCCCAGCTCTCCCACAGCCAACTGTCTCCCCTCTTCCTTTCTTCTTCCCGCCCCCCCCACCTCCACATCAGTCTGAAGAAGGGTCTCGACCCGAAACGTCACCTATTCCTTCGCTGCATAGATGCTGCCTCACCCGCTGAGTTTCTCCAGCATTTTTGTCTACCTTTGATTTTCCAACATCTGCAGTTCTTTCTTAAACATATAATAAAAAACCAATAATTCCTGGTGAATCTCTTCTGCAGCCTCTTCTGCAGCCTCCTCATACTTTAGACTTTAGACTTTGGAGGTACAGAGTGGAAACAGGTGCTTGGGCCCACCGAGTCCACGCTGATCCTCGTACACTAACACTATTGTGCACACCAGGGACAACTTACAGAAGCTAATTAACCTACATACTTGCAAGATTAGTTAAAACAAATGTAGGTCCCTTGCAGTCAGAACAGGTGAATTGATCATGGGGAACAAGGACATGGCAGACCAATTGAATAACTACTTTGGTTCTGTCTTCACTTAGGAAGACATAAATAATCTGCCGGTATAGCAGGGGACCGGGGGTCAAATGAGATGGAGGAACTGAGTGAAATCCAGGTTAGTCGGGAAGTGGTGTTAGGTAAATTGAATGGATTAAAGGATGATAAATCCCCAGGGCCAGATAGGCTGCATCCCAGAGTACTTAAGGAAGTAGCCCCAGAAATAGTGGATGCATTAGTGATAATTTTTCAAAACTCTTTAGATTCTGGAGTAGTTCCTGAGGATTGGAGGGTAGCTAATGTAACCCCACTTTTTAAAAAGGGAGGGACAGAGAAAACGGGGAATTACAGACCAGTTAGTCTAACATCGGTAGTGGGGAAAATGCTAGAGTCAGTTATTAAAGATGGGATAGCAGCACATTTGGAAAGTGGTGAAATCATTGGACAAAGTCAGCATGGATTTATGAAATGTAAATCATGTCTGACGAATATCATAGAATCTTTCGAGGATGTAACTAGTTGAGTGGATAAGGGAGAACCAGTGGATGTGTTATATCTGGACTTTCAGAAGGCTTTTGACAAGGTCCCACATAAGAGATTAGTATGCAAACTTAAAGCACACGGTATTGGGGGTTCAGTATTGATGTGGATAGAGAACTGGCTGGCAGACAGGAAGCAAAGAGTAGGAGTAAACGGGTCCTTTTCAGAATGGCAGGCAGTGACTAGTGGGGTACCGCAAGGCTCAGTGCTGGGACCCCAGCTATTTACAATATATATTAATGATTTGGACGAAGGAATTGAAGGCAACATCTCCAAGTTTGCGGATGAGACGAAGCTGGGGGGTAGTGTTAGCTGTGAGGATGATGCTAGGAGGCTGCAAGGTGACTTTGATAGGGTGGGTGAGTGGGCAAATGCATGGCAGATGCAGTATAATGTGGATAAATGTGAGGTTATCCACTTTGGTGGCAAGAACAGGAAAGTAGACTATTATCTGAATGGTGGCCGATTAGGAAAAGGGGAGATGCAAAGAGACCTGGATGTCATGGTATGCCAGTCATTAAAAGTAGGCATGCAGGTGCAGCAGGCAGTGAAGAAAGCAAATGATATGTTAGCATTCATAGGAAAAGGATTTGAGTATAGGAGCAGGGAGGTTCTACTGCAGTTGTACAGGGTCTTGGTGAGGCCACACCTGGAGTATTGTGTACAGTTTTGGTCTCCTAATCTGAGGAAAGACATTCTTGCCATAGAGGGAATACAGAGAAGGTTCACCAGACTGATTCCTGGGATGGCAGGACTTTCATATGAAGAAAGACTGGATAGACTCGGCTTGTACTCTCTAGAATTTAGAAGATTGAGGGGGAATCTTATAGAAACTTACAAAATTCTTAAGGGGTTGGACAGGCTAGATGCAGGAAGATTGTTCCCGATGTTGGGGAAGTCCAGAACAAGGGGTCACAGTTTAAGGATAAGGGGGAAGTCTTTTAGGACCGAGATGAGATTTTTTTTTTTCACACAGAGAGTGTTGAATCTGTGGGATTCTCTGCCACAGAAATTAGGTGAGGCCAGTTCATTGGCTATATTTAAGAGGGAGTTAGATGTGGCCCTTGTGGCTAAAGGGATCAGGGGGTATGGAGAGAAGGCAGGTACAGGATACTGAGTTGGATGATCAGCCATGATCATATTGAATGGGCCTAAGGGCCGAATGGCCTACTCCTGCACCTATTTTCTATGTTTCTATGTTTCTATGTTATTGGAATGTGGGAGGAAACTGGAGAAAACCCACGTGGTCACAGGGAAAGCATACATACTCTGTACAGACAGCACCCATAGTCAGAATTGAACCCGGGTCTATGAATTTGAATTTAGTTTATTGTCATGTGTATTGAGGTACAGCGAAAAGCTTTTGATGTTGCTCACCAGTCAGCGTAAAGACAATACATGATTACAATCGAGCCATCCACAGTGTACAGATACATGAGAAAGGGAATGTCGTGAATAACTCTGGCGCTGTAAGGCAACAACTCCACCGCTGCGCCACGGTGAAGCCCAAAGAAACTACTGTGATTCGCATAAAACAGTAGCGAGCTGAATATCACATCAAGAACCGTTGCCGATCCCGTCCAAAATCACAATTTATTTCTCTCTTCCTTTAACTTTGTGAATTATCTCTCTCTTTTTGACTTCCTTCAGATCGCCATATGTCGACTGCTGAGCTGATCAGCAACCAAGCTGTTCGTTCCCCTCTGCTCGACGCTGTTTCCTTGTAGCCCATTTGACACTGCGGCACTGCGACACAGGTTGACTGGTCGTCTCATCTCTCCCCGCGGAGACCTGCCTCTCCTCTGCACAACGTTTCCTCCAGATGGTCTCGCTGAAAGTTGGCGCCTTGCCACAAGGACAGGGGGTGAAGAAATTGCAGCCGTATCAGCGCCTTCGTGCGCCGTCACTAATACTCTGTGACAATGCCGCTTTGGAGCACTCACTTGCTGAGCAGCACGAGTGTTTCCTCACGGCCCGCCGACCCACCAATGGCCGTGACCGCGTTCCCGTGAGCGACGGATAAACTGCTCGTCCGCAATCCCTCGTGGTCACGGAGGGGAACGAAAGTTCACTAGTTGTTCGAGGCAGATGGGGAAAGTGACAATTATCTTTAATGGCATTGCAATGTAAGAAGGCAGCAGCAGGCAAGAGCCGAGGGAAAGGCATGCGATGCTCCAGACTGTGAACGCTCACGGTAGGCCCCGGGCTGTTTACTGGCAGCATCCTCACAGTCTTCAACAAAATGGCATAAGCTCAACAACGCTACGGTTTCTGGTCAGCCAGAATCAAATGCAGATCAAGCTGTTTTTCTATTAGTGTGAATGACAGTCAAAGCTAAGCGAGACTCAGCAAGACTCCTGTTATTTAAGAGATGATTCCGGAATAACGGACTCACTGCTGCATCTTGGGATGGCCTCTTTCCATGATCGTCGTTGCTATTATGCATATCTTTCATTCATTTGTTCCATATCTCTCGACTTCACCCTCTGCATCTCTCATCTCCCTTTCCCCTGACTCGGTCTGAGAAGGGCCTCGACCCGCAAACGTCACCTGTTTCCTCTTCTCCAGAGATGCTGCCTGACCCGTTGAGTAACTCCAGCTTTTTGTGTCTATCTTAGACAATAGACAATAGACAATAGACAATAGGTGCAGGAGTAGGCCATTCGGCCCTTCGAGCCAGCACCGCCATTCAATGTGATCATGGCTGATCATCCACAATCAGTACCCCGTTCCTGCCTTCTCCCCATATCCCCTGACTCCGCTATTTTTAAGAGCCCTATCTAGCTCTCTCTTGAAAGCCCAGAGAACCGGCCTCCACTGCCCTCTGAGGCAGAGAATGGTAAGATTAAACGAGAACTTACCTAAGTTTGAAGTTTGATCTTTATTTTATGAGGAGTTACGTAGGTGATTACGTGAAGAACCCCGCCAGTGCGCCTGCGCATCAATCTTCAAAGCAGCGGTGTGAAATTACAAAAAACAACAACCGAAGTAATATAGTCTCATAATAAAACGAGTAATACAAGAACTTCCATCTGACCTTTATGATAGAGGGTAGGGTCGTGGTGGGCACGTAATCACCTACGTAACTCCTCATAAAATAAAGATCAAACTTCAAACTTAGGTAAGTTCTCGTTTAATCTTACCATTTTACTTCGGAGTCACGTGAGTGACTACGTGAAGATTTTAAAGCTTTGTGATTTCATGCCGTGGATCAATCCCGGCTTCTCACTGCATAGATTGACTCGGAACGAGAATAATCAATCATGCATTCATAATAACATTTGTACCACAAATGCAGTAATTCATTTCAATAATGAAATGAATCAGATCCCCTTTAAACCAGAGGAATTTACACAGAACTTAAAATAGTTTCTGCAAACAACCCCGCATTAACAATAGGCCGATGGTAAAAATGTTGAAACATCAACTCATTGGACCACGGCGGCTGCGAGGATATGGTCGACGGGGCCGTCTTTTGCCCTGGCCGCCGACGTTTCTGCTGCCCTAGTCGAGTGAGACGTAAAAACATAAGTGTTAATACCAGCAGCTGTTAAGACTTCTTTTATCCATCTGGAAATAGTCTGTATTGAAACTCTCTTGTGTGGTTTCTTGTGTGTGATCAACAACCCAGTTTCCGTATTCTCAAATTCTTTGTGACCTCAATGTATTTTAATAAATATGTCTTAATACAGAGACATGGATCATTTGGATATGCTGCTAGCATAATTTTAAATCCTGTCACACCTGGCCTAATTTACTTTAGTAGGTCATAGATATAGAATGTAACCTTGTCTTCAGTTACTTCCATACTGTCTTTTTGTAATTTTCCAAATGTTTGCACTCGTTGTGCTGTCAATCATGCCTTAAGCATGAATACTTTCATACTGAGCTTGACCAAAGGTAAAGACACACTTGATGACCATCACGAAGTAGTTTCAGTACCACACTTACATCCCAGATTGTCACGTACCTAGGTTTCGGTGGTTTGGAATTAAAGATTCCTTTCATTAGTCTGGAAACAATTGGGTGTGACCCAATTGAGTTTCTTTCTGAATCCAGAACCAAAAATGAGGACAATGCACTTCTGGCTGAATTAATTGCATTACAACTCAGACCTTCATCATATTAAAGTTTTGACAGAAATTCTAAACATTTGAAATATCTGCAGTACTTTATTGCACATTCTTTTGTACACAGAACTCTTCCCATTTCTTAATATAAGAAAGGTACTATTTTTGAGTGCTCTTCCTCCCGGCTGCCGTAAGCATGTCCACAGTATGCTCAGACAGTCCTCGTCCCAGAAAAGGCATTCTTAAAACCTGCAAATCAACAAATCCAAACGATGGTATAATGGATGTTGTTACCCTGTTACAGAGTACAACAATAAATTACTCCTTTTTGGGACTTTCATCAACATTTGTGTTGTTAATTCTAATATCAACAGATACCATGGCTGTATAGGCCAATCTGGTACTACCAATACCCTTGAAGCAGCATCTTGCCTGATTTTAAGCAAACATTGGCTTATGAGGCAGAAAGGTGGAAATATATATGAAAACATACCACCCCAATGTAGCGAGAAAGCATCAATCGCCACTGCTCCTGGATCTGGTTTCCATGAGACATATCTCGATAGCTGATGATTCAAGTCGATGTCGGTCATTCCAAATCTGGTTACTATATCATTGAATACCTCTTGATTCAACATCCATTCTTTATTATCATGGAACTTTCGTGACCTGGTGTCTGCTATCGTATTCATTCTACCTGTTAGATGGATAGCTGAAATCCAAATATTCTTTTCAATACACCAAGACCAAATTTGATTAGCCATTTTGTCACATGACACCGACTTGATTCCACCCATATGATTAATATAGGCAACTGCTGTTGTGTTATCAATTTGAACTTGAACATGCTTATTAGTTGTGTTAGAACAGTAAGCTTGGAGCCCATAGAAACATCCTAGAAGCTCCAAATAGTTAATTCCCCATGTCTGCAGTAACAATGACTCTTCCTGATTCCATCTGCCTCCACAGCTAGATGTTAAGTCAGTTGCACCCCATCCTAGTGCACTGGCATCAGTTTGTAATATCATGGAAGGTTGTTCAATCAGCACTTTGCTGGAACTGCTTGAGACATGTAGAATCCACCACTGCAGATCAGAAACAGCATTTGTTGTTAGTTGCATGGTTCTATCAAAAATGACCAACATGCTTTCTCAGTGCCTGTTCTTTAATTCTCTGCAGCTGTTGATAATGTAATGGTCCAAATTGAACAGCTGGGAATGCTGCTACTAATTTTCCCAGTACACGAGCCACCTGTCTAATTGAGGGTTTTTGCTCGTTTAGGAGATTACTACAATCTTTAATCAAATCCACCTTTTTTTTTCCCTGGGCAAAGTAATATTCATTTGGACTGAATCAATTGTAAACCCCAAATAATTAATAGAGGTACATAGTGTTAACCTAGATTTCTTTGGATGAATTAGAAACCCCAAATTTTCAAAAGTTGATTTCACAACTGCAACAGATGCTTCTGTTGACTGTTTTGTCTTTCCTATATCAAGACATCATCCAAATATGCCATGAGTACATGCCCCTGGCTTCTCAGCAAACCCAGAATTGGTTTTAACAATTTTGTGAATATTCTGGGTGCAGATGTTAACCCATTAGGCAGAGCTTTGAACTGCCACAACTGGTTCATCCATTTAAATTTAAGATACTTCCTATCCTCTGAATGAACAGACACTGAATAATATGCATCTTTCAAGTCTATAGTTGCCATATAACATGCTTCTGAAATAAGCTGTTTGGCAGTCACAAATGTTTCCATTTTAAAATGTCTAAATTGCACAAAAGGATTCAGATTTGTCAAATCTAGAATAATCCTACATCCTCCATCCTTTTTTGATCGAGGGAATATATTTCACACAAATTGGTGACTTTGGTAGACTGATTTTTTCAATAACCCCTTTTTTATATAGGGTTCAAGTGCAACCTGAACCTCCATCACTTCTTTTTGTACAAAGTGCAGAGTTCGGCTAGGAACATGCTGAACAGGCAAATCATAATTTGGATTGAATTCAATTCAAAATCCTTGTATATGATTCAGGATTACCACATTCTGAAGTAATTTTCTTCCAATTATTATAAAAGAAATGTAGCCTGCCTCCAACTTTTGGACTTAATCCAGTTAGTATGTTCCCATGAGAACCAGGTCCACCTACCTCTTGAGTCATTTGAGTACCCTGAGATTCCTGGGTTCTCCCGGAAGCACGCCCATTGGTCCTTGCTCCCGCTGCAGGCCGCCAACTACGTCCCTGCGTTGATGAGCGACTTGGTCCAGGATCCGTATGACGTCTGAAAGGATACTTCCTCTTTACAGACTTCACAACCATTGATGTCTTCATCAATCCTGTTTTCGCTTCATCTTCCAACTCTTTAATACGTCTCCCGAGATCCTCTCCAAAGAGTAAGTTGGGTAATTGTATATCACTTGGTTTGCAGAGTGCTGCGAATTTTGGATTCATAGTAGGCCGTATCACACTTTTCCTCAGACAATTGTCTCGAAGTGGGTGCTGCATAGCAACCCCAGTGTTTCCTGATGCAACTCCGTCATCTCTTGGCTTTTTTCTGCTATTCTGGCAAGAGCAGTTATTCCAGAACCCAGCGGCTTTAATATTCTCTGCAACTGATTCCAGATAATTTTCTCATCCATTTCCTGCTGTTCCAGCTAATGGTAAACCAAGTAATTTATTAAGGAGGCCAGTTCTTCTCCTAATGGCTCTCCTGACCCTGACGGGGCAGCGAATCCTACTGCCAGGAGTGGGACATCTGGCAGCTGCCGTTCATCGCCTTGTACAGCCTCACCGTCAGAGTCGGGGTCTGAAATCTCATGACCCGTAGCACGCTCCTCATTCCTGAGGGTGCATTCCATCAGCCCTGAGCCAGGTGCTGTTAAGCTGCTCCTGCAGCTTGGATTACAGTACACTCCTTCCTGAGTGAACTTTGCTCCAACAGCCTATGAAAAAGGCTTTCTTTTTGGGCAACATGCTCGAAAGCAGTATCTAGCCCTGTACCAGGAGCTGTTTGAGCTGTTTCCAGCAGCTTGCTTTCAGTACACTCCTCCCTGAGTGAACTTTGCTCCAACAGCCTATGTAAAAGGCTTTCTATTTGGGCAATATGCGCGAAAGCAGTATCTAGCCCTGGAGCTACTTACATTGCCTGGGACTCCCTCCTGGGCCGTTGGGATTTAAACTTTGTCTTTTGCCTGACAGGCGCTGACAGTGTTTTCACCAGCCCCAGGTCCACAGTCGCTATGCTCACCGCTGGCGACTGTACCGGGGTTTAGAGGCGGTTGGTCTCTAACCGCGGACTCCCGACTTTCCCGACTTTTGTCGGCTGTGTCGCTCGCCTCTTCCCCCTGTCCGTTTTTTCCATGGCGTCTGTGGAAAAAATCCCCATAGACCCACAGTAAACGGACCTGGAAAACCTGAAAAAAGTTTTTACTTACCTTGTAGTTGAAAAACTACAAATCCACTCGAGGAGCTCTGCTCCTCACGTCCGTTTGCGTCAAGGCGTCTGACGTAATGACGCGCAGGCGCACTGGCGGGGTTCTTCACGTAGTCACTCACGTGACTCCGAAGTAAAATTCCACAGACTCACCACTCTCTGTGAGAAAAAGTGTTTCCTCGTCTCTGTTCTAAATGGCTTACTCCTTATTCTTAAACTGTGGTCCCTGGTTCTGGATTCTTAAACTGTGGCCCCTGGTTCTGGAGGAACCATCTTGGGATAGGTGTTTAGCACGAACCGTTTGAAGGGGAAGATTCGACTTTTAATTTCCTCAGGCTTAATATCAACTTAATTTCAATATCAAGAGTTCAAGAGAGTTTTATTGTCATGTGTCCCTGATAGGACAATGGAATTCTTGCTTTGCTTTAGCACAACAGAACATAGTAGGCACGAATACTGAACAGATCAGTGTGTCCATATACCATTGCATAAATATCAGTTTGGACACTAATCAAAGACTCTTACATTGTACACAAAGGGCAGTGCATCAAAAAGCCAATGATTTATGTGGAAACAAAGAACTGCACATGCTGGCTAATACACAAAACAACACAAAGTGTCAGGGTTATGGGGAGAAGGCAGGAGAATGGGGTTCAGAGGGAGAGATAGATCAGCCATGATTAAATGGTGGCGTGGACTTGAAGGGCCGAATGGCCTAATTCCGTTCCAATTACCTATGACGTTATAAAGTGCTGGAGTAACTCAGCAGGTCAGGCGGCATCTCCGGTGACGTTTCGGATCGAGACCCTTCTTCAGACTCTAAAAGTGTGTCTGAAGGAAACATTCCAATTTCCTAAAATAGATGTGATGACCAATTTGTTTCCCTGTCCTTATTAGCCTTAGGCTTTTGTCTCCTTGATGATCTTTGCCCATTACAAATAGCAAATAATGATCTTAGTTTAGTTTGCCTTGTTTAGAGGTACAGAGCAGTGTCCACCGAGTCCACGCCGACCAGCGATCCCCGCACACTAACACTAACCTACACACACTAGGGACAATTTACAATTTTACCAAAGCTAATTTACATATAAACCTGTACATCTTTGGAGTTTAGTTTAATTTAGTTTAGAGATCCAGCACGGAAACAAGCCCTTCGGCCCACCGAGTCCACACCGACCAGCGATCCCCACACATTAACACTATCTTACACAATCGCTATCTTAACCTGTACATCTTTGTAGTGTGGGAGGAAACCGAAGATCTCGGAGGAAACCCACGGGGAGAATGTACAAACTCCGTACAGACAGCGCCCGTTGTCGGGATCGAACCCAGATGTCTGGCGCTGCAAGCGCTGTAAGGCAGCAAGTCCTTGCTTGCTCAACCGCTCCCTAGAGCTCAGGCCCGCAACATCCTTGTAAATGTTCAGCATTCATTTGCAAAATCGTTCTAAAATGTTAAATGTCTGAAGTCGATGTAAATGTTTTTAGTTTTAGTTTTAGAGATACAGCACAGAAACAGTGCGGAAACAGGCCCTTCGGCCCACCGGGTTCGTGCCGACCAGTTAGCCCCTCACATTAACCCTATCCTACACACACACACACACACACACACACACACACACTAGGGACAATTTACACTTATACAAAGACAATTAACCTACAAACCTGTACGCCACTGGAGTGTGGGAGGAAGATCCCGGAGGTCATGGGGAGAACGTACAAATTCAGTAGAGACTGTTTACAAATTTTTATTGTAAGAAGTACAGAATTAAATTCTGCGATGATATGGGATGTTCAAAATTGATCCTTTGTTGATATGACAGAAGCCAGCAGGGAGCAGTGACGATTTGAAAGTGTTAGTCTCACGACTAAGAGAGCTGCTTGTTCAAGATATTGCCCATTTCCCAGGGTATCATGTTTAGTTTGGTTTAGTTTAGAGATACAGCGCGGAAACAGGCCCTTCGGCCCACCGAGTCCGCACCGACCAGCGATCCCAGTACATTAACACTATCCTACACACACTAGGGACAATTTTTACATTCATTCCAAGCCAATTAACCTACAAACCTGTATGTTTTTGGAGTGTGGGAGGAAACCGAAGTTCTCGGAGAAAACTCACGCAGGTCACGGGGAGAAGGTACAAACTCCGTACAGACAGCACCCCTGGTCAGGATGAACCTGGGTCTCTGGCGCTGTAAGGCAGCAACTCTACCGCTGCGCCACTGTGCCTATCCATGTATCTGCCCAATTGTCTCGTAAATATTATAATCAGAGAGGTCCTGTGGCGTTCAGTCTGTGTACATACTAAGGGAGCACAATATTGGGAAGATAACGAGATGAAATTAATATGCATCTTTTCCTGAACCTCTTACTAATCATTTCTGCTGGTCACAGCTCAAATGCTTCTTTTTCCCCGTATTTAAACTGAGGATTGTTGGCTGGAAGCCATCGTCTGAATCATTACTGTGGCTTCTACTACTGGAATAAGAATGATGAAGTTGAGAAACTTTATTTGGAAAATGTACTAGATTCCGTGCTGGATCTCTAAACTAAAACGGGTACCAATGTTACTTGGGGCGGCACGGTGGCGCAGTTGTAGAGGTGCTGCCTTATAGCGCCAGAGACCCGGGTTCGATCCTGACCACGGATGCTGTCTGTATGGAGTTTGCACGTTCTCCCCGTGACCTGCGTGGGTTTTCTCCAGGTGCTCCGGTAACTGCGAGGCAGCAGCTCCACCAAGTAGGCCTCTGTGCTGCCTTATCCACGTATGACTGTCAGGGGTTATGGGGAGAAGGCAGGAGAATGGGTATAGGAGGGAGAGTTAGATCAGCCATGATTGAATGGGGCAGTAGACTTAATGGGCCGGTCTGAAGAAGGGTTTCGGCCCGAAACATTGCCTATTTCCTTTGCTCCATAGATGCTGCTGCACCCGCTGAGTTTCTCCAGCACTTTTGTCTACCTTCGATATTCCAGCATCTGCAGTTCCTTCTTAAACACTTAATGGGCCGAATGACCTAATTCTCCTCCTGTCACTTATGAACATATGAACCATGGATTTCAAAAATTTTGGGAAGGATGATCGATAATCCTTTCGGGTAATGTCAAACTTTTGCCAAAAGCTCAGTGATTATAGAGGTGATCTCAATAATATAGGAGTATTGCCTGACATTGGTGCATAGAAGCTAGACACAAAGTGATGGAGTAACTCAGCGGTTCAAGCAGCATCTCTGGAGAAAAGGAATAGGTGACGTCTCGAGTTCCCACAGAAGGGTCCCGACCTGAAACATCGGCCATTCCTTCTCTCCAGAGCTGCTGCCTGAACCGCTGAGTTACTCCAGCATTTTGTGTCTATCCTCATTACAAACCAGCACCTGCAGTTCCTTCCTACACAAGCTTGCGTAGAAGTCATTTAAGATCAAGATCATGACAGGGCATGAAAAATCTACATGGGGAAAACTGGAACCTTTCTCGTAATGAACTCGCTGATGTTCCAGTATGAATATCTAAAAGCTGTTTGTTTAAATCTTCTCTTCTTGCGTATGGCGTGCACAGCCTAAAGTTGTAGGACGACTTGTTCTATTTGATCTTACTTGATTGTGCACGCCAGGATTGCATTCGTCGAAACAGGGCAGACCACGTGAAGGTTGCAATCTCCCACCCCTTTGTTTAAATGAATATCGATAACAACTCCATCGATGGGTGGAAGAGCGTATTTGTGAGGTTCTAACATCTACTGATGCATTTAATCAGACAAGTCTGCCCTGACCTTCCAATTCTTCAGAACTGAATGGCAGCATGGCGCTGCAGCGGTAGAGTTACTGCCTTACAACGCCTTAGACCCTGGATCGATCCTGACTACAGGTGATGTCTGTATGGAGTTTGTGCCTTCTCCCCCGTGACCTACGTGAGTTTTCTCCAAGATCTTCTGCTTCCTCCCACACTCCAAGGATGTACAGATTTGTGGGTTAACTGGCTTGGTATGAATGCATAAATGTAAAATTGTCCCCAGCGGGTGTAGGGGCAGTGTTAATGTGCGAGGATCGCTGGTCGGTGCGGAATCTGTGGGCCAAAGGGCCTGTTTCCGTGCTGTATCTCTAAACTAAACTAAATGCCGTGAAGACCAAGTAACAATGATTGAACAGCAGTAATTAGGCATTGGCAGTAAGATGTTTCCGTTAAATTTAAAGCATCCAATTAAGTCCAGAACTTTAGCTTCCAGTAACCGACCCAATCTTCATCTCAGCATAATAGACTTTAAGCACAATTTTGCATCGATATGTAACATTCTAAAGATTTTCAGAGCTGATGTGCCAGGTTCTGAATTATGGTGATCAAAGTAGACTTGAAAGAAGTTTTTTTTTTAAAAGGCGAATGATTTTTTTTGAGACAATATGCCAAATTTCCGTGATGATATCTTGATTTATGCAGATCCAGGGTGTTAGCAGCGGGAGAACTTTCACTTTTTAATTTGATTTTGCTGATCAATATCAATTAAAATAACTTCAAGATTGATAGACTATTTTAGGACAAAGTAAAGCGCATCAGCAAAAATAATGCAGATAAATAGATTGCTTTGCATGGAGAAAGTTTATTAAAAAGCTTTACTTTCAAAGTTCACTATCGGATGAATGTGTATGAGGACGGACTGGACCAAGTGAAATATACAGGAGGCTCCCAGAAAGTAAAAAACATGGAAACTAAACTGAATAGCTTTTGAAAATGGCCACGGGAATTGCAAAGTGCAAATACCCTGCACCTGTTCACAAGTTCACCGTTTATAGGAATAGAATTTGCCCATTAGGCCCATCGAGTCTACTCGGCCATGGCTGATCATGGCTGATCTCTGCCCCCTAATCCCATTTTCCTGCCTTGAGGGGGAAGAACGATGGAGGACCCGGCCTAGGGGGGATTGCTGCGAGGGAAGGGTGGGGAGAACAATTGAAGTCCTGGAGGAGAGGGAAGTGAACAAAGTAGGAGCTGGCGGGGGTACTTTGTAACTTTGTCGGGTCCCTTTATGTGGTGACTATTTGGATACCTTGGGTACGCAAGCAAAGAATTTCACTGTGCCTTGTCACATGGGACAATAAAGTATTCAATAGACAATAGACAATAGACAACAGGTGCAGGAGTAGGCCATTCGGCCCTTTGAGCCAGCACCGCCATTCAATGTGATCATGGCTGATCATCCCCAATCAGTACCCCGTTCCTGCCTTCTCCCCATATCCCCTGACTCCACCGCCCTCTGAGGCATAGAATTCCACAGATTCACAACTCTCTGTGAGAAAAAATGTTTCCTCGTTTCCGTTCTAAACGGCTTACTCCTTATTCTTAAACTGTGGCCCCTGGTTCTGGACTCCCCCAACATCGGGAACATGTTTCCTGCCTCTAGCGTGTCCAAGCCCTTAACAATCTTATATGTTTCAATGAGATACCCTCTCATCCTTCTAAACTCCAGAGTGTACAAGCCCAGCTGCTCCATTCTCTCAGCATATGACAGTCCCGCCATCCTGGGAATTAACCTTGTAATGGCAACGGAAAGGTTAGTAAGGTTACGCTGGATCTTGCCAATGTAAAAGTGGTCACATTGGGACTATTCCATTCCATTCCCCACACCTCCTGTTGCAACTGCATCCGGGCACCGCAGCAGCCTTTCCAGGTGACACCGAGGTTTACGTGCAACTCTTCCAACCTCGTCCACTGCGTTCCGTGTTCCCAATGTGACCTCTGGCGAGACCTTGGTTTTCTCCATTGCCAGAGTGAGGCCACGCGAAAACTGGAAGAACAGCTCCTCATATTCTGCCCTAGTAGCTCACGAAACAGCGGTATCAACATTGAATTGGCAGATTTCCAGTAATATTGCCCCCCATCCTCCTCTCTTTCCCCTGACCCACACCCCCCTCCCCCACCCTGGTGCACACACATTTCTCCCACAATTCCAGCCACCATTCACTCTATACGGTCAGGTCAGGGGTCGGGGGGGTAGTTCCCCCCGCCACGGGTACCATGTAATCCCGTGCTACCTGCTCCATGGTCGGATAGCCGGCGACTAAACCGTCTCCCCCCACCTGGTTTGCCAGGTGAGGAGGGGGCTGTGGACCCCCAGCAGGACCAAAAACAAGACCTGTCAAAGGGCGGATGAGCTTCTAGCGAGCCAACGGCCATCCACACTTCAGTCGAAGTTGCGATCACTGTCGTACACGGCATTGTAAGGAATGATGATAAAGCACACACACCAAAATCCTGTACTTCCAGCGGCGGAAGTCCGCAGGAACTGGAGGACAGAGATGTGTGGTGCGTCCGTCACCATTCACGTTGGAAACCAGCACCATGGCGTCGCTAATGTTTTCAACAATGATGATGATGATGATGACCAACACCCAGGTCACACTTTTCCTTTTACCCCCTCTTATATCTCCGCCCCCCCGGTACCTTCCAGTCATATCCCTCCTCCGGCTTTACATTATCACTCCTATTCTCCTTCACTTATCTGACACCCTCTTGCCTCCTTTTCACCTCACTCCACTCATCTGCCAATTGATCCACCCTGCATCCACCTATCACTCGCCAGACTTTGACCCCCCCCATCACACCTCTCTTTTCATCTTTCTCCCCACAACTCCAGTCAGCTTAGTTTAGTTTAGAGATACAGCGTGGAAACAGGCCCTTCAGCCCACCGAGTCCGCACCGACCAGCGATCCCCGCCCATTAACACTACCCTACACACACTAGGGGCAATTTACACTTGTACCATGTATACAAACCCAAGCCAATTAACCTACAAACCTGTACGTCCTTGGAGTGTGGGAGGAAACTGAAGATCCCGGTTAAAACCCACGCAGGGCACGGGGAGAACGTACAAACTCCGTACAGACAGCACCCGTAGTCAGGATTGAATCCGGGTCTCTGGCGTTGCAAGCGCTGTAAAGCGGCAACTCTGCCGCTGTGCCACTGTGCTGCCGACCAGTCTGACGAAGGATCCCAACCCAAAAACATTATCCACCCATTTCCCCCGGCACAATGAGTTCCTCCAGCAGTTTTTATTTTGCTCAAGATCCCATCATCTGCAATTCATGGTCTCACCACAATCTCATTAACTATGTCACTGACTATACTCAATTCACCACCACCCCAGTGTATCCGATGTTCCCGATGTTGGGGGAGTCCAGAACCAGGGGTCACAGTTTAAGAAATAAGGGGTAGGCCATTCAGAACGGAGACGAGGAAACACTTTTTCACACAGAGAGTTGTGAGTCTGTGGAATTCTCTGCCTCAGAGGGCGGTGGAGGCCGGTTCTCTGGATACTTTCAAGACAGAGCTAGATAGGGCTCTGAAAGATAGCGGAGTCAGGGGATATGGGAGAAGGCAGGAGCAGGGTACTGATTGTGGATGATCAGCCATGATCACATTGAATGGCGGTGCTGGCTCGAAGGGCCGAATGGCCTACTCCTGCACCTATTGTCTATTGTCCATCAACGAACTCTGGCAATAAGAATACAGTTCTAACCAGTACACTTTCCCCTCGTTCTCAGACACCAAGAACTATTGCAAAGGTCATCGTCGTATCACAGTTTGCAAATACTACCAGCTATTGAAAAATATCAGCCGCGCTGTAGAAAACATCACCTAACTCTCAAAGGCTCACTACCCTGCCTCTTGCGAAAATAGGAGCAGCATAACCCAAGGTGGCTGGAACTATGCAGATACACAAGACTGCAGATGCTGAAATCATGAGCAAAACACCAAGTCAGCGGCACAGGCAACGTCTCTGGAGAGAAGGAATGGGTGACATTTCGGGTCGAGACCCTTCTGCAGACTGGTTAGGGAATTAGGGAAAGGAGAAATATAGACGATGATGTCGAGAGATAAAGAACAATGAATGAAAGATATGCAAAAAAAGTAACAATTAAAAAGGAAACAGGCCATTGTTAGCTGTTTGTTGGGTGAAAACAAGAAGCTAGTGCGACTTGGGTGGGGGAGGGATAGAGATACAGAAAGAGGGAATGCCGGGGCTACCTGAAGTGAGAGAAATCAATATTCATACCACTGGGCTGTAAGCTGCCCAAGCGAAATTTTTGTGCCTTCTCCAGCTTTTTGTGTCTACTTTTGGTTTAACCAGCATCTGCAGTTCCTTCCTATAGCATCTGTGGAGGGAATGGACAGATGACTTTGTTCTCCAACAGATTGCTGGGTTTTCGAGGAACTGCCTTGGGTGAGTGTCAGTGTCTTGATAGATTATGACCCTGCCCTTCTCTTTCACAGCAGCACCATTCATAATGTTCATAATTCATCATTCACCTGCTATGATGCCAGAGCTCTTGCTGATCATAGAAAATAGAACATAGAATAATGACAGCATAAGAACAGGCCCTTCGGCCCACAATGTCTGTGCTGCGCATAATGCCAAGACCAACTCTTTATCTGCCTGCACATTTTTTTGCTGAGTTTGGAGATACAGCACGGAAACAGGCCCTTCGACCTACCGACCAATGATCACCCCGTACACTCGCACTATCCTACACATTAGGGACAGTGTACAAATTTCACTGAAGCCTATTAACCTACAAACATGTACGTCTTTGGAGTGTGGGAGGAAACCGGACCACCCAGAAGAAACCCACGCAGGTCACGGGGACATCGTGCAAACTCCATAATCGACAGCATCCGTAGTCAGCATCGAACCCGGGTCTCTGGCGTTGTAAGGCAGCAGCTGCACCGCTGTGCCGCCCAACAGCGGAGTAACTTTTGGCTGACTCTAACCGACTACCTTATCTATGCCTCTCATCATATTATGTACTTCCATCAGGTCTCTGTGCGACTTCCAGAGAAAACAATCCAAGTACATTCTCCCCGTGACCTGGGTAGGTTTTCTCCAAGATCTTCGGTTTCCTCCCACACTCCAAAGACGTACAGGGTATGTAGGTAAATTGGCTTGCTGTATGTAAAAATTGTCCCTAGTGTGTGTAGGATAGTGTTAGTATGTGGAGATCACTGGTTGGCGCGGACTCGGTGGGCCGAAGGGCCTGTTCCGCGCTGTATCTCTAAACTAAACTAAACTAAAAGTCTGTCCAACCTCTCCTGACTGTTGCCGTGCAGATCTCCTCTCTGCTCCTGCTGGGAGGGGGCCGTGTGAAAGCACATTGTCTTTGTCCACATCTGGATGAGTTGGCACGCTGGTGCAGCGGTAAAGTTGCTGCCCGACAGTACCAGAGACCCGGGTTCGATCCTGACTATGGGTGGGACGAAGGGCCTGTTTCCGCTATGTATCTCTAAAACTAAAACAAAAAAAATCTGCTCTAAGTTTTCTTCCAAGATCACCTGCAACCTCCATCCTTAAAGCCAACAACCACGGGGGTTCAGCCTGCAGATAAGGCGATGGACGTAGGTTGATGGTGTTACTTTTAAATGGAACAGGTAGAGAAATGGAGTCCTTCCTGCTGAGTAACATCTGTTCAGCTGTATGACCTTCAAGGAAGACATTGGCTACACTTCCAAAGTCCCATTCCCAGCATTGAATCAACATTACAGACTTCTGGATTTCACATTTTTTTACTGGTGGAATAGTGATTTCAATATAATGATTTAATCAATGAATTAATTACAATCAATCAATTAATTATTACATTATAGTGCATAGTCACACAGCATGGAAACAAGGCCTTTGATCCAACTCATCCCAGCTCTTGTCAGGCAACTGAACCATCCTACCAACAACTAGAGAGCAGTCCTGAGCTTCTATCTACCTCATTGGAGACCCTGGGACTATCTTTGATCAAACTGCAAGTAAGAATTTCATTGTTCTGTCTGGGGACATATGACGGCAGTAAGATCTTATAGGGGTGTACAAAATAAGGTCATAAGTGCAGAATAGGTGCAGAATGAGGCCATTTAGCCCATCGAGTCTACTCCCACCATCCAATCATGAATGATCTATCTCTCCCTCCTAACCCCATTCTTCTGCCTTCTCCCCGTAGCCCTTGACACCCGTACTAATCAAGAATCTATCTATCTCTGCCTTAACTTGGCCTCCACAGCCTTCCGTGGCAAAGAATTCCACAGGCTCATAAAATCCACAAAATCGTGAGAGGAATAGAACGGGTTCACGCACAGAGTCTCGTGCCCAGAGTAGGGGATTCGAGAACCAGAGAACATACTGTAGGTTTATGTTGAGGGGGAAAGATTTAATAGGAACTGGAGGGGCAACTTTTTAACACAAAGGATGATAGGTGTATGGAACGAGCTGCCGGATGACGTAGTTGAGGTACGTACTATCGCAACATTTAAGAAACATTTAGACAGACGCATGGATAGAGGGAAATGGGCCAAACGCAGGCAGGTGGGACTAATGTAGATGGGACATGTTGGCTGGTGTGGGAAAAGTTGGGCTACTGAAAGACTGTATGACTCTAATAAAACACTCTTGACACTTGATGTTACTGGTTTTATCTTACACTAACTGTTATTCACTTTATTCCCTTTATCATGTATCTATACACTGTGAATGGCTCAATTGTAATCATGTATTTCCACTGACTGGTTAGCACACAACAAAAACTTTTCACTGCACCTCGGTACACGTGACAATAAAATAAACCTCAAACTAAACCCTTCTCCATGCCGACCAAAATGCCCATCTACACTGGTCCCATTTGCCAGCATTTGACCTGCATCGCTCTAAACCTTTTCAATCCATGTAGCTGTCTAAGTGTCTTCATGCTGTTGTTATAGTACCTGCCACTATTACTTGCTCTGGCAGCTTCCACAAATGTACCACAATCTTTGGAAAAAATTGCCCCTCAAGTTCCTATTAAATCTTTCCCCTCTCACCATAAATATACCCTTTGGTTTAGTTTAGTTTAGTTTAGAGATACATCGCGGAAACAGGCCCTTCGGCCCACCGGGTCCGCGCCGACCAGCGATCCCTGCAAATTAACACTATCTTACACACATTAAGGACAATTTTTTTTACATTTACCAAGCCAATTAACCTACAAACCTGTACGTCTTTGAAGTGTGGGAGGAAACCGAAGATCTCGTAGAAAACCCACGCAGGTCACGGGGAGAACGTACAAACTCCGTGCAGACAGCACCCGTAGTTGGGATTGAACCCGGGTCTCCGGCGCTGAATTTGCTGTAAGGCAGCAACTCTACCGCTGCGCCACTGTGACCGCCCCATGATTCTCGAATCCTGGGAAAAAGGCTGCGTGCATTCCCCTCATGATTTTATACACCGCTGTCACCCCTCAAGTCATCTGCGCTCCAAGGAATAAAGTCCCAGTCTGCAAAACCACTCGCTATAACTCAGTCCCTCGAGCCCTGGCAACATCCTCATAAATCTTTTCTGCACTCTCTCCAGCTTAATGGCATTTTCCCCATAGCACGGTGACCAACACTGAACACAATACTACTAGTGCAGCTGCACCACAGTCTTGTACTATTGCAACATAACATCCCAACTGTTCTACTCAATTCCCTTAATGATGAAACCACTTCTTATGGAATTCACTGCCTGCAGGCCAAGATGCTTTCTAAGTCTTATTTAGTCTCGGAGGTTTTTGTCACTCTACTACAGACATGTTTAGTTTAGATAGTTTAGAGGTACAGTGTGGAAATAGGCCCTTCGGCCCAACGAGTCCACACTGACTATCGATTACCCATACGCCAGTTATCCTACTTTCACATTAGGGGCCAATTAACCTACAAACGCACTTTCTTTAGGATGTGGGGGGAAACCTGAGCACCCGGAGGAATCCCACACGGCCAACTCAATAAACAGGGGAACTCATGAAACAGCGGGCAACTCATGAAACAGGGGAACTCGTGAAACAGTGGTCCATTCATGAACCGAGAGAATGCTTGAACACTTGAACCGGGCAAACTCATGATCACCGAGAACTCAGGAACCCTTCGACATGAACTGGCAGGCAACCCGTGAACGTGGTGAACTCGTGATGGGGGAGTCAGGGGTCCGTTGCTGGGAAAGGTTTGCCCAGAGAATGGGGGCGGGGGGGGGGGGGGGGGAGAGGTGCGGAGATGGATGTCAGTCTTCAGTTAGGTTGAGAGGGGTATACTTACAATCATCAGGTGGGACAGGAGTTTACAGCAGTAGGACATGTTGGGGGTATAGGATGGGTGTGCGGGTACAGGGAGACAGGAACAAAGGCTGGATGGGCAGACACAAGGAACAGTTGCCAGAAGAGTATTTAATGATCGGCCAAACCTATTTCTCATATCTTCTCTTAGTGACATAGTGTCATAGATTCATACAGCGTGGAAACTTGCCCACACCGATCAACATGTCCCATCTATTTTAATGCTATGACTGTATGGCAAAGTATACCATATTTTTTAATGGTATGATTGTATGGCAAATAAAATTCCTCATATGTTGCAAAACATACAAAACATACTAATAAAGTATGATTATGATTATGATTACACTATTTCCACCTGCCCGCCGTTGGCGCATATCCCACTAAACCCGTCTTAATAGATAAGATTTAGACAGGTACATAGATGTTTCTGACACATTTAAAAAATGTTTCTTAAGGGCGGTAAGGCAGCAACTCTACCGCTGTGCCAGCGTGCCGTCCTTAGTGGGTGAAGTGAGTCTCAAGGAAGGGTCACAACCCAAAACCTCACCTATTCCTTTTCTCCAGAGATGCTGCCTGACCCGCTGAGTTACTCCAGCATTTTGTGTCTTCCTTCTGTGTAAACCGGCATCTGCGGTTCCTTCTTGCGCAAACAGGTGAAGGAGGATCCTCGTTTGCAGAAACATTATTTGCAGAAACTAGCATTGAAGCGTAAAGGACAAAGCTTGTGGCATTTGGTTTGCCGTTAGCCAGAAGTGCTGAACGCACGATTTGGGTTTGCTCCTGAGGTCCCAACTACTACAGAGACCAATTCTCAGCCAATTTAATTCACTTGGCTTTACATGAAGATCCAGTCGAGCGGTCTGGATGCTCGTTGCAATGCCCATCGGTGCCAACCTTACCCTGGCTGACGTGCTAAAATATTTGCTCCACAACCAGCTATGCCTCGAAGCAACCTGCTCCAGTTCAGCTCCAACACTGGCATCAAGCGGCATGTGGAAGATTGCCCAGGTACATCTAGTTTATAAGAAGCAGATAAACTGTATCTGGCTAATTATCATCTCATCAGTCAGTTCTCAGTCTTCTTGTATTGTATTGTGTATTGTATATCTTTATTGTCATTTCCTGAGTATTCGCATACCCAGAGGAAACAAAAAAACGTTCCTCAACCAGTGTCCATTCCAGTGTGCAGTAAAAAATAAATAGAAGTAAAAATACATATATCATGAACAAATTAACACTCTACTCTACTAAACATCAACAGGCGTTCCGATCGGCAGCGGCATGACAGTGGCTCTGCTGCAGTGTGTCCAGGTTGGTGGTTGGTGCACGATACTTTGGCAGGGGGCAAAGTCCGTTTATCAGTCTTCCATGTGATGGTAGGTGTCACCGACTACTCTGCCAAGTATCAGTTACTCACTAATAATTTGTTCAATGGTGCTGAATTTGTTATCGAGTCATAGAGTGATACAGCGTGGAAACAAGCCCATCGGCCCAATGTGCCCATACTGGCCATCATGTCCCATCTACACTAATCCCAGCTGCCTGCACCTGGCCCATATCGCTCCGAACCTGTCCTATGCATGTACCTGTCCAAAAATAGTTTTAAAACGTTGTGATAGTAACCTGCCCCAACGACATCCTCCGGCAAAAAATGCTGGAGTAACTCAGCGGGCAGCATCTCTGGAGAGAAGAAATGGGTGACGTCTCAGGTCGAGACAACTTCTTCAGACTGAGAGTCATCTACCAAGAACGTTCAAAATCCAGTTTCCATTTTACCCTTGTTCTAACAACACTGCCAACAACACTGAGTGGGCATACCCTCTTATAGCCCTGTCTCACGGTACAAGTTCATTCCAAGAGCTCTCCCGACTTTAAAAAAAATCAAACTCTTGGTAAGCACGGAGAATGAACATAGCGGGTACGTCGGAGCTCGGGGACGTCTCTTAGCGGCTCGTAACGCTAACGGCAGGTACTCAGGAAGACTCACTAATGGCAGGTAAGCGTGGGAAGACTCGTGAAGATTTTTCAACATGTTGAAAAATGTCCACGAGAGCCCCGAATACCTACGAGCGGCCATTACCGTAATTCTCCAAAGTTCGAATCAGGGCAAACTCGGGAGAGCTCTTGGAATGAACTCGCACCGTGGGACAGGGGTTTTAGATATTGAGGTTTTCCATGCAAAATGACCAGGGTCACATTAAGGCTTTGTCTAACAAAAGGAGGCAAATTACATTCTTACCACTCATTCACCGGTTGGATGACAATCCCTAAACAAGCAAGAGCCTAATCCTCCTCATTCATCACAACATTTTCCAACAATAAAATACAGTAGGGGTCAGTTTAGTTTAGTTTGGTTTAGAGATACACGGTGGAAACAGGCCCTCCGAACCACCAAGTCCCCACCGACCAACAATCACCCTATTCTATTCTACTCACTAGGGACAATTTACAGAAGCCGATTAACCTACAAACCTGGGATATGGGAGGAAACCATAGCTCCTCGTGAAAACCCACATGGTCACAGGGAGACAAGATAGCGCTCCTGGCTCTTGACTTCACTCCTGCCCCATGGGACTTCATGAGGGATCCACTGGTGCAGCCTAACTGTCTCAATTGCGCATCACCAGACTCAGGAACCATCTCTTCCCCTCTGTTATCAGGCTTCTGAACGGCCCTTCCATAATCTAGAGTGGTATGGAATGGAATGGAATACTTTATTGTCACATGTGACAAGGCACAGTGAAATGCTTTGCTTGCATACCCAAGGTATGCAAATAGTCACCACATAAAGAGTGTTGACAAAGTTACAAAGTACCCCCACCAGCTCCGCTCCTCCTTTATTCTCCACCCCACCCCTCCACCAGCTCCCGGCAGACTCCCCACGCCAGGTCCTCAATTGTTTATGTTCTTCCCCCTCCCTCACGGTGGTCCCTCCACACCGGGTCCTCCATTGTTCTTTCCCCTCCCCACCTTATGGTGGTTCCCCGCGCCCTCATATGCCGCCGACCGCAGGTCAACTCGCGAGGCTCCCACCGCGACCCGCAAGGCTTCACCGCCGCCGCAGCAGGACTTGGCTCCTGGCTCCCCACCGCTGCTGAGGCTCCACTCACGTCGCCGAGGCACCACTGCTGCCGAGGCTCCACTGCTGACGCCGAGGCTCCACTGCTGCCGCCGAGGCTCCTCTGCTGCCGCCGAGGCTCCTCTGCCGTCGAGGCTCCTCTGCATTCGCGAGGCTCCATCGGCCCAAGCAGGCTTTGCCGCCCGGCTTCTTTGCCACCTCCCGTGATGGTGCTGTCCATTGACAGATTGTGGATGGGATGCTGCCCCATCCCATTGTGGACATTGGACTTTCTCTGTGGAACTGTTGCGCTACATTGCTAAAGCCCCTGTCCCACTTTCCCGAGTTACTCACGAATTCTCCCAAGTTTTCCCCTTGATTCAAACTTGGAGATGCCAGCCGTAGGTACTCGGAGCTATTTTATTTAACTCGTGGACATTTTTCAACATGCTGAAAAAAAGTCCCGACTTACCTGATGCCCCGAGTACCTTCGGCTGGCATTACGAGCCGCTACGGAATATCTACGGACTCGCTACGGACTCTACCGACTCGCTACGGCATTCGCCGAGTTTGAATCAAAGGGGAAAACTCGGGAGAATTCATGAGTAAGTCGGGAAAGTGGGCCAGGGGCTTAAGAAGTATATTCTGCACCTTGTACCATCCCCTTTATTCTATTGATTGTATGTGAGCTTGTCTTGATTGTATTTATGTGTAGTATTTATGACCTGATTGGATAGTATACAAAACAAAGCTTTTCACTGTACCTCAGTACATGTGACAATAATAAACCGAAACCGAAACTAAACTCAAGGCTTGCACGTACCTGGAATGACTCCTGTGCTTCTGTCCTCCCTTCAACATTCTGAACTACCGTCTTGTTAAGTACTTATTTTCTAAATGGGGAGAAAATAGTAAATTTTCTGGTTTCCTACACCAGTCTTTTTCTAAAAGACTGGTGTAGGATTCCCAAAAAGTTAATTTGCTGGTCGAATCAATAGTCAGCAAAGCAAAAGCAAGGCAAGCATTTGTTTCGAGAGGACAAGAATGCAAAAACAGCGATGTAATGCTGAGGCACTGGTCAGACCAGTTGGAGAATTGCGCGCAATTTTGGGCACCGTATCTGAGGAAGAATGTGCTGGCATTGGAGACAGTCCACAGGAGGTTTACGAGAATGATCCCAGGAATGAGCGGGTTAAAGTCTGATGAGTGTTTGATGGCACTGGGCTTGTACTTGCTGGAGTTTAGATGAATGAGGGGGGACCTCTTTGAAACGTACAGAATAGTGAAAGGCCTGGATAAAATGGATGTGGAGAGGATGTTTCCACGAGTATGAGAGTCGAGGACCAGTGGCCAAAGCCTTAGAATAAAAGAACGTACCTTTAGAAAGGAGATGAGGTGTAATTTGCCAGAGTGTGATGAATCTGGAATTCATTGCCACAGATGGCTGTGGAGGCCAAGTCAATGGATATGTTTAAGGCGGAGATTGACAGATTCTTGATTAGTACGGGTGTCAGAGGTTATGGGGAGAATGGGGTTGAGAGGGAGAGGGGTAGATCAGCCATGATTGAATGTTAGAGCAGACTTGATGGGCTGAGTCGAATGGCCTAATTCTGCTCCTATAACATATGAACTTAACAACCAGGAGGTCTGA
>CM075977.1:10034589-10067358 GCA_038087875.1 Malacoraja senta
GGTCTGAAGCCACCTGCTGGTTCTTAAGTGCATGTTACCCACCAATTACAATTTTTCACCAGTTGTTTATAGGCTGAGGCATAATTTGTAATTCCAAGAAGATGCCTGAGGTTTTGAAACATACTTCCACATAAAATAGATAATAGAATCACACGGAAATGGACCCTGGCCCACAGAGTCCACACCGAGTACTTATCTTCGCTAATGCCATTTTCCAGCACTCATCCCTCCAGCCCTCTGTGCAATGGCATTTCAAGAGCTCATTTAAATACCAGTTAAAACATATGAGTGTGTCTGCCTCCACTACACCCTCGGGTCTCCAAATGCATACTGTTTATGAGACACTTCAAAAAAGAACTTTATGTGCCATCATGCATAGTAAAATGGCTTCATGTCTCAAGTGGTATATAAAGGTGGCACAGCGGTAGAGTTGCTGCCTTCCAGCGCCAGAGACCCGGGTTTGATCCTGACTACGGGACTACGGGACTACGGGTGCTGTCTGTACGGAGTTTGTACGTTCTCCCCGTGACCCGCGTGGGTTTTCGCCAAGATCTGCGGTTTCCTCCCACACTCCAAAGACGTACAGGCTTGTAGGTTAAGTGGCTTGGTGTACGTGTAAATTGTGTGTGTAGGATAGTGCTAGTTTGCGGGGATCGCTGGTCGGTGTGGACCTGGGCCTGTTTCCGCGCTGTGTCCGTAAATTAAACTAAATTAAATGTTTTAAATCTTCGCAGTTTCCCAGTACAATCAACGCCAGTGTTAGTCTTCACCTTCATTCATTGAAAATTCTAACTTTTGAATCCGTGCGGTAAAATCTCTATCTCTCAACTTTGTTTTCTGATGGTCATTTAAAATATGGAGATCAATCAGGGTGGGAACTTCACAGTGAATGATGGAGCTCTGGGAGTGTTGGCATGGAGCAGAGGGATCTAGGAGCGCTGGGACATAGTTCCTTGAAAGTGGCGTCACAGGTAGATAGGGTGGTCAAGAAAGTTTTTGGCATATTGACCTTCATCAGTCAGGGTATTGAGTATAGAAGTGGGGGTGTCATGTTACAATAGACAATAAACAATAGGTGCAGGAGTAGGCCATTCGGCCCTTCGAGCCAGCACCGCCATTCAATATGATCATGCCTGATCATCCACAATCAGTACCCCGTTCCTGCCTTCTCCCCATATCCCCTGACTCCGCTATCTTTAAGAGCTCTATCTAACTCTCTCTTGAAAGCATCCAGAGAATTGGCCTCCACTGCCTTCTGTGGCAGAGAATTCCACAGATTCACAACTCTCTGGGTGAAAATGTTTTTCCTCATCTCCGTTCTAAATGGCCTACCCCTAATTCTTAAACTGTAGCCCCTGGTTCTGGATTCCAATCCCTTAATAATCTTATATGTTTCAATAAGATACCCTTTCATCCTTATAAATTCCAAAGTGTACAAGCCCAGCCGCTCCATTCTCTCAGCATATGACAGTCCCACCATCCCGGGAACTACCCTTGTGAACCCACGCTGCACTTCCTCAATAGCAAGAATGTCCTTCCTCAAATTTGGAGACCAAAACTGCACACAATACTCCTGGTGTGGTCTCACTAGGGCCCTGTACAACTGCAGTAGGACCTCTTTGCTCCTATGCTCAACTCCTTTTGTTACGAAGGCCAACATGTTACAGTTGTACAAGACATTGGTGAGATCACATTTGGAGTATTTGTTCGTGATTGGTCACACCAAAATAGGAAGAATGTGGTTAAGCTGGAAAGAATGCAGAGAAGATTTACAAGAATGTTGCCAGGACTTGAGGGCCTGAGCTATTGGGAGGAGTTAGGTAGGAATCTATGCCTTGGAGCGCCGGATGAGGGGTGGTCTTCTAGAAGAGTAAAAGATCATGAGGGGAATAAAGAATAGATAGAATGGATGCACAGAGTAATTTCCCCAGAGTAGGGGAATCAAGAAGTAGTGGACACAGGTTTAAAGTGAAAAGGGAAAGATTTAATAGGAACCTGAGGGGCAACTTTTTCACACAGGAAGGAGCTGATAAAGGAGGTAATTGAGACAGGTACTATAACGATGTTTTAAAAACACTTGAACAGGTACAGGGATTGGAAAGGTTTCGAGGGATAGGAATTTTAGACTTTAGAGATACAGAGGGAAAACAGGACCTTTGGCTCACTGAGTCCGCGCTGACCAGAGATCACTCCATACACGAACCCTGTCCTACACACTAGGGACAATTTTTTACAACTTACTGAAGCCCATTAACTTACAAACCTGTGTAAGAAAGAATGCTAATGCTGGTTTCAACCAAAGATAGACACAAAAAGCTGGAGTAAAGGGCCTGTCCCACTTGGACAACCTAATCCACGAGTTTAGAAGACCCTAGATGAGTTGAAAAAAATATCATGGTCGTGTTGACTCGCCAAAGTAAAAGACCTCCTACGACCTCCTACGACTATGTCTACGGCCTCCTACGACCCCCCTCGACTTCAGTCTTCCACACCTAAGGCCAACTACGACTAGCTACGAGTGGAAATTGACCACATGATAAAATGATGCCATGTTTGCATTTTGTTTCTCGGGCCAGTCACCACCTACGACTATCTACGACTACCTACGACTACCATCATGACCTACTACGGCCTACCTACGACCTACCTTCGAGTAAAAAGTATCAATTTTTTCCATGCCGTCATACTCGTGGACATTTTTTATCAGGCTGGAAAAAACGCAGCGACCTACTTGAGGACACGAGTACGCGGAGACCACTCACGAGCATGAGGAAGAGTTACGAAGACCTCCCACGACCACGTGGCGACCATGCTGCGAGTATGAGTCAAGGGCAAACTGAAGAAGGGTCTCGACCCGAAACATCACCCATTCCTTCTCGCCAGAGATGCTGCCTGTCCCGCTGAGTTACTCCAGCTTTTTGTATCAACCTACAAACCTGTATGACTTTGGAGTGTGGGAGGAAACTGGAGCACCCGGAGAAAACCGACTCGGTCACAGGGAGAACGTACAAATTCCATATAGACAGCACCCATTGTCAGGATCGAACCTGGGTGTCTGGCGCTATAACTCTACTGCTGCGCCACTGTGCCACCTTGGATGTGGGCTAAAAGTATGCAAATTGATACTTTTTACTCGTAGGTAGGTCGTAGGTAGGCCGTAGTAGGTCGTGATGGTAGTCGTAGGTAGTCGTAGATAGTCGTAGGTGGTGACTGGCACGAGAAAAAAAGAAGCAAATATGGCATCATTTTATCATTTTCCACTCGTAGCTAGTCGTAGTTGGTCTTAGGTGTGGAAGACTGAGGTCGAGGGGGGTCGTAGGTGGCCGTAGACATAGTCGTAGGAGGCCGTAGACATAGTCGTAGGAGGCCGTAGGAGGTCTTTTACTTTGGCGAGTCAACACGACCGTGATATTTTTTTCAACTCGTCTAGCGTCTTCTAAACTCGTGGATTAGGTTGTCCAAGTGGGCCGAAGGGCCTGCTTTCATGCTGTATGTCTCTATGACTCTGTTTATTATAATGGAATAATCAACAGATTAAATCATGAGGAGTACTTTATATTTTAATTGTCCATTGTTCCACCAGAAAAGATTTCATGAGGTTAATTACAAGAGAATAAAATTGACGTTTTACTATCTGTCAGATATCTTTGCTGAGGAACTTTGATTGAAAACAACGAATTCAAAATCAGGCAGCACAAAAGAGTAGAATAAAACAAGCAGTATCCGCAAGAAATTGCAGCGAATTGTGGACGCAGCCCAGACCATCACGCAAACCAACCTCTCTTCCATTCACTCCATTTACATCTCATGCTGCCTCGGCAAGGTCAGCAGCATAATCAAGGACGGGTCGCACCCTGGTCACTCCCTCTTCTCCCCTCTCCCATCGGGCAAAACGTACAGAAGTGTGAAAATGCACACCTCCAGATTCAGGGACTGTTGCTTCCTCGGACTATCCTTGATCGGACTTTGCTGGCTTTACCTTGCACTAAACGTTATTCCCTTATCATGTATCTGTACACTGTAAATGGCATGATTGTAATCATGTACTGTCTTTCCGCTGTCTGGACAGCACGCAACAAAAAGCAAGCTTGTCACTGTACCTCGGTCCTCGTGATAATAAACAAAACTAAACTAAAACTAAGCAACAAATAGATTTGGTAGAATAATATCTAAAAATCTCTTTGATTGATCTTTAAACAGCTCCTATGCTCTCATTACAGAGTAAATCCACTTGAATCATTTGCTGCATATTCAGCAGCAGATGGCTGGGAATATGCATCGTGATTTCAACTACTCATGGAGTGGCAATATCCCCTACCTAACAGCGCATATCTATCTTGAATACCAGTTTCAGTTTAGATCCAACACCCATTATTCGAGTGTAGTAAGGAACTGCTAATTGAGTTCAGGATGAAAATTGGTAGTAAAGTGAATGAATGAAGGCAGTGAGTTGTGCATGGGTGCAGGAGTTAGCACAGATGCAGTCGTCATTGTAGCGGATGGAGCCAGTGTACGCCTGGAACAGGGATTGTTCGATGTACCCTACAAAGAGGCAGGCATAGGTGGGGCCCATGCGAGTGCCCATAGCCACGCCTTGAATTTGGAGGAAGTGGGAGGAGTCGGAGGAGAAGTTGTTGAGGGTAAGGACCACCTCTGCCAGGCGGAGGAGAGTTTTAGTGGAGGGAATTTGGCTGGATCTGCGATCGAGGAAGAAACGGAGGGCTTTAAGACCTTCCTGGTGGGGGATGGAGGTGTAGAGTGACTGAACGTCCACGGTCTCGACACGAAACGTCACCCATTTCTTCTCACTAGAGATGCTCCCTGTCTCGCTGAGTTAAGGGCCTGTCCCACTTTCACGACCTAATTCATGACCTTTTTTACTCGTGGACATTTTTCATCAGGCTAGAAAGACGCCCCGACCTACTTGATGCCACGAGTACCTACGACTAGCACCTACGACCTACCTACGACCTCCTATGACCTCCTACGACCTCGTGACGACCATGCTGCGAGTATGAGTCAAGGGCAAACTCGGCAGAGGTCGTGAATTAGGTCGTGAAAGTGGGGCAGGCCCTTTATCCAGCATTTTGGAGAGTCAGTCTCAGTCTACCCCACGACAGAAGGGGGAGGAGTTGTATAGTTTGATAGCCACAGGGAAGAAGGATCTCCTGTGGCGTTCTGTGCTGCATCTTGGTGGAACCAGTCTGTTGCTGAAGGTGCTCCTCAGGTTGACCAGTGTGCCATGGAGGGGGTAGGCCGTATTGTCCAGGATGCTCTGCAGTTTGAGGAGCATCCTCCCCTCCAAGACCACCTCCCGTGATTGTGAGGCGGATGCTCTACTGCCTGCTCCACTGTACCGTCCATCTTGAAAATGAAACAAAATTCTGCAGATACTGGAAATCTGAAATAAAAACAGAAATGCAAGAAACACTGAGCAGATCGGGAGGTCAAACAGTATCTACAGAACAAGATTAACCTGCTGTAATTTACAGTTTAGTTTATTGTCAGTCAAAAGCTTTTGTTGCGTGCTATCCAGTCAGCAGAAAGACCATGCATGATTACAATCGAGATATCTACAGCGGATAGATGCTTGATAAGGGAATAACGTTTACAAGTTCACAAGTTCACAAGTAATAGGAGTAGAATTAGGCCATTCAGCCCATCGAGTCCATTCCGCCGTTCAATTATGGCTGAAATCTGCCACCTAATCCCATTTTCCTGCCTTCACCCCATAACCATTGACACCGGTTCTAATCAAGAATTTGTCTATCTCTGCCTTAAAAATATCCACTGACAGCCCTCTGTGGCAATGAGTTCCACAGATTAATTATCCTCTGACTTAAGAAATCCCTCCTTACTTCCTTTCTAAAAGAGTGCCCTTTAATCCTGAGCCTATGACCTCTGGTGCTAGACTCTCCCATCAGTGGAAACATCCTTTCCACATCCACTCTATCTATGCTTTTCATTATTCTGTTTAGTGCAAGGTAGCCAGCAAAGTCCGATCAAGGATAGTAATTAAGTAAGTAAGTAAGTAAGTAAGTTTATTGGCCAAGTATTCACATACAAGGAATTTGCCTTGGTGCTCCGCCCACAAGTAACAACATGACATACAGTGACAGTTACAAATGACTCAGAAAAAATGAAACATTAATAATAATAAAACATTAATGATAAAACACCATTGATCAAGCATGTGAACCAACAAAATACCAGATCAAAGGGAGGCTACAGATTTTTGGCTGTTGAGTAGAGCAACTACTTGTGGATAAAAACTGTTTTTATGTCTGGCTGTGGCAGCTTTGACAATCCGGAGTCGCCTTCCAGAGGGAAGTGATTCAAAGAGTTTGTGGCCAGGGTGAGAGGGGTCAGAGATGATCTTTCCCGCTCGCTTCCTGGCCCTTGTAGTGTACATTTCATCAATGGAGGGAAGGTTGCTGCCAATAACCTTCTCAGCTGATCGGACGATTCGCTGCAGCCTCCAGGTGTCGTGCTTGGTGGCTGAGCCAAACCAGACCATGATGGAGAAGGTGAGGACAGACTCTACGATGGCCGTGTAGAATTGGACCATCATTGCCTGTGGCAGATTGTGCTTCCTCAGCTGCCGTAGGAAGTACATCCTCTGTTGTGCCTTTTTGACTGAGGAGTCGATGGTAGCCTCCCACTTAAGGTCCTTGGAGATGATGGTTCCCAGGAACTTAAAAGACTCCACAGATGTGACTGTGGTGTTGTTGATGGTGAGTGGGGTGAGGGGAGGGGGAGCTCTCCTAAAGTCTACAAACAATTCCACTGTCTTAAGAGCATTGAGCTCTAGATTGTTGCGATGGAACCAGGACACCAGCTGTGTCACTTCCTGTCTGTAGGCAGATTCCTCCCCATCCTGGATCAGTCCAATCAGGGTTGTGTTGTCCGCAAACTTGAGAAGCTTGACAGAGGTGTCTGTGGAGGTGCAGTCGTTGGTGTAGAGAGAGTAGAGGAGAGGGGAGAGTACGCAGCCTTGCGGTACTCCTATGCTGAGTGTTTGTGGGTCCGAGATGTGCTTTCCCAGCCTCACATGCTGCTTCCTGTCTGTCAGGAAGCTGGTGATCCACCGACAGAGGGGTTCAGGCACAGTCAACGAGGAAAGTTTGGAGTGTAGTAGCTCTGGCACAATGGTGTTGAATGCAGAGCTAAAATCAACAAACAGGATCCTCGCATAGGTCCCCTGGCGGTCTAGGTGCTGTAGGATGAAGTGCAGGCCCAGGTTGACTGCATCATCCACTGATCTATTGGCCCGATATGCAAACTGCATAGGGTCCAGCAGGGGGATCGTGATATTTTTCAGCTTGACCAGGGTCATTAATGTGGTAGTCCGAGGGTCATTAATGAGGTAGATAATAATTCAGCACTGCTCTCTGGTTGTGGTAGTAATTTTTAGAGATACAACATGGAAACAGGCCCTGTGGCCCACCGGGTCCGCGCCGACCATCAATCCTCGCACATTAACACTATCCTACAAACACTAGAGACACGTTTTACATTTACCAAGCCAATTAACCTGCAAACCTGTACGTCTTTGGAGTGGAATAAAGGGTGTCAGATCTGAAACGTCAACTGTGTTTCTTTCTTTGCATAGATGCTACCTGACCTGCTGACTTGCGAAGTTATCTCTTTTTATCATTATTTATATTTTAACGTATTTCATCCCACAGTTTGGTTCATTCTTCTTGTTTACTCAGCCTCAAAGTTATGAGGTTAAGGGGTGAAGGCAGGAGAATGGGGTTAGGAGGGAGAGATAGATCAACCATGATTGAATGACAGATTAGACTTGCTGGGCCAAATTGCCTAATTCTACTCCTATTCCTTATGACATTATGACCTTATGATCTTATGGTGTAGTAACAAGTTAGAACAGTATGTTTTGAATGATTAGCTTTGATTCTCCAGTTATCTGCAATTTAGTTTAGTTTGGTATTTAGTTTAGGGATACAGCACGGAAACAGGCCCTACAGCCCACCGAGTCCGTGCCGACCAGCGATCCCCGCACACTAACACTATCCTACACACACGAGGGATAATTTACACATACATCAATTTAACTACATACCTGTACGTCTTTGGAGTGTGGGAAGAAAACCAAAGATCTCGGAGAAAACCCATGCGGTCACAGGGAGAACGTACAAACTCCATACAGACGGCACCCGTAGTCGGGATTAAACCCGGGTCTCCGGCGCTGCAAGCGCTGTAGTGCAGTTACTTTACTGCTGCGCCACCGTGCTGCCTGCCAATTGTGATGAGCAAAATTTTTTATTAACATTAAAGGGTGAGCTAGGAAATGCTAGTATCTATATTACTAAAAGTCTGATCTTGACCACTTCCTGTTGTTCTGTATATTGATTTTAGAAAAAACGCTGCCACTTACGGCTGTGATTTTTGGCCACCTTACTCAGTCCCCCACCGCTGCGCAGGACAAGAGGATTTTTCCCATCGATGAAAAATAAAAGTGTTATTAGTGCTTAAAAAATGTTGAGATTCTCTCTCCTGAAGGCCACGCCCCTTCCGGAGGGACTATAAAACCCGGAAGTGTTGAGTGCCTCAGTCAGTCTCTGCAAGATGGGGGAGCGAGAGGGTCATGTCTCTCAGTCTGAGCTGTGAATAACACTGAACACATGTCTACTAAACTGTGAGTGGTTTTACTGACCTGTCAGTGCCCTTAATGTGGTTTGAAAATATAGTTTGGAAATGCTAAAGCTGTGTTGCCTTTGGTTTGGAAATGCTAAAGCTGTGTTGCCTTTGGTTTGGAAATGCTAAAGCTGTGTTGCCTAATTAAAGTTGCCTTGCCTAATTAAAATTGCCTTGCCTAATTAAAGTTGCCTTGCTTAATTAAAATTGCCTTGCCCAATTAAAGTTGCCTTGTCTAATTAAAGTTGCCTTGCCCAATTAAAGTTGCCTTGCCTTCTATATAATTAAAAGTCTAATCTTGACCACATCCTGTTTGCGCATTATATTGATTTTAGAAAAAACGCTACCACTACCGCCGTGATTTTTGGCCATCTTACTCAGAGTCCCCCTCCGCTCATCAGGTGACGAGGATTTTTCCCATCGATGAAAAATAAAAGTTATTAGTGTTTAAAAAATGTTGAGATTCTCTCTCCTGTCAATCACGCCATGAAGGCCGCGCCCCTTCTGGTGGGAGGGGGGAGGGGATGGACTATAAAACCCAGAAGTGTGGGCGTAGCTCAGTCTCTGCAAGATGGAGGAGGGAGAGGTCACGACTCGCTGTCTTTAGTGGCCTTGCACCCTGCTTGAAATGGTATGAAACTGCACTTGAATTTGGTGGCCTTGCACCCTGCTTGAAATGGAATATCAAGGAATAGCCATGAGTTAACTGCCAGCCCACCAGCCGTGAGTGAGTGAGCTGCCAGCACAACAGGCTTGAGTGACTGAGCCGCCAGCCCAAGAATCCATTCGTCCCATAATGTCCATACTAGTAGCCCTCTGGAAACCAGTCCCTTCAGCCCACAACACCCATTCTAGCGCTCCAAAAGCCCCCCCATCCCCCCCCCACTGTCCACCAATATTGGAATTGGTGAAGAGGTGGAATATTGCGTTTAATAGCAAAACATCAATTAATCCTTTTAATGAGATAATAATTGATCTAAAATAGCCTGTTCATTCATTGACTCCTCAATATACAGATCTAAAAATCTTCCTCTTATACCCTCCACAAATTCATCAACCACAATTTTACTGCTGATTTGATTTATAGCAACAAGGAACTGCAGAAGCGGGTTTACAAAAGAAAACACAGTGCTGGAGTTACTCCAGTCTGAAGAAGGGTCCTGACCTGAAACGTCGTCTATCCATGTCATCCAGAGATGCTGCCTAACCCACTGAGTTACTCCAGCACTTTGTGTCTTCTTTTGCCAATTTGATTTGGCCCATTTAGTTATAAAGTCATAGTCATAAAGCAAGGAAACAGGCCCTTCGGCCCAACGTGCCCACCCCTACCAACAAGCCCCACCTACACTAGTCCCACCTGCCTGCATTTGGCCCATGTCGCTCTAAACCTGTCCTATGTTCTTTATCTATCTGCATCATCTTCTATATCTCTCATTTACCTTTCCCGTGACTTTCAATCTGGAGAAGGGTCTCGACCTGAAACGTCACCCATTCCTTCACTCCAGAGATGCTGCCTGTACCGCCGAGTTACTCCAGCAATTTGTGTCTATCCATGTATCTGCCTAGTTGATGAAAACTCATCCTTTTCCCGTCCACCTTGATAATTGAATTATCCTTTTAACATGCATCTCCAAGTACCTGTTTTCAGACAATGCTTTGCTTTAGCAAAGGCTTACCCCGCAACTATCGTTATTTAAAATAAAAATAGACACAAAATGCTGGAGTAACTCAGCGGGTCAAGCAGCATCTCTGGAGAGAAGGAATGCGTGACGTTTCGGGTCGGGACCCTTCTTCAGATTGAGAATCAGGGGAGAGGGAAACTAGAGATATGAAAAGGTTCAGAACAAATCAGATCTGGCACTGATGACTCAAGCATGGCGGAGCCCACAATGGTCCATTGTTGGCTGTGGAAGAGGTGATAAAGAAGGGATGCAAACAGTGAATCTAGCAGGACAACTAGGGTGGGGGTGGGATGGAAAAAGTCATTAGTTTATTATTGCCATTAGTTATTAGTTAGAATGTTATTAGTCATTTCGTTTAGGGATACAGCAGGGAAGCAGGCTTTTCGGCCTACCAATTCCATGCTGACCATTGATAACCAGTTCACGCCAGTTCTTTGCGATCTCATTTTCCCATACACTCCCTGCACTCAGAGAAATTTACAGAGGGACCTACAAACCCGCACGTCTTTGGGATGTGGGAGGAAACCTGTGCACCCGGTGGCAACCCACACAGTCACAGGGAGAACACGAGGACTCCACACAGACAGCACCTAAGATCGGGAATAAACCCGGATCTCTGGCGCTGAGATGCACTGGCTCAACCAGCTGCACCTTACTGTTCCTTACTGTTTTCATTCAAATCGATTCCATTTTATGATTTCATGAGTTAAAATCATTCCTCATTAAGCCTTCATCCCATTATTTAATTTCAGGCCTATCTCTCCTTTACAATTTTAGCTACCTCTTCTAAAATCTATGCGTCCAGAATATTTATATCTCATCCTTGGTCTCGTTACAACTTCATTTCGGTAATGGATTTTTGATTGTCCCCATTTATTATTATTTGCTCCATTAATTCACCTATGATGTTTTGAATGCTGCTTGCATTCAGATAAAGAGCCTTAAATTTTGTCCGTTTATCATTTTTCCTTGCCTTGACTCTTACATTTGTGATTGTTTCCCCTTCCTGACAGACCCCAGCCCTCATTTCTCATCTCGTCTTCCTGCTTTATAACTTTGGCTTCCTCAACTTTATGAATTTCCCCCTTCAGAATCCCCCCCACCCAGACAGCCTCTAGTTATTTAGTCTAACGCCTGAGACGCAAGGGACAATAGATGGTGGAACCTTGAGTAAAACACGACGGCAGGTGGCGCCGTGGTAAAACTACTGCCCTACTGCGCCAGAGACCCGGGTTCGAAGCGGACTACGGGTGCTGTCTGTACAGATGTTGTACGTTCTCCCCGTGACCGACATGGATTTTCTCTGGGATGTTCGGTTTCCTCCCACGCTCCAAAGACGTACAGGTTTGTAGGTTAATTGGCTTGGTATAAATGTAAATTGTCGCTAGTGTGTGTAGGATAGTGTTAGTGTTTGGGGATCGCTGGTCGGCGCGGACTCGGTGGGCCGAAGGGCCTGTTTCCACTTTGTATCTCTAAACTAAACTAAAAACATTTAAATTGACTTCAGACATTGAACATTTTCGAACGATTTTGCAAATGGATGCTTAACATTTACAAGGTTATTTATAATATTTACAAGGTTATTCACAACATTTATAAACTAAGTCAGCGGGTCAGGCAATCCTGTGGCGAGAATGGACAGTTGATGTTTTGGGTATAGACCTTTCTTCATACAAATTTAAAGCTCTCTCTGCACCACTTGGTATTCAATAGTTTAGAATACATTACTGGCCTGGAAAGTAAGCAGATGGAACAGTGTAGGAAGCAACTGCAGATGCGGGTTTAAGGGCCTGTCCCACTTAGGAGACCTAAACAGCAACCTTTGGTGACCTTGCCCGCCACCCAAGGTTTCTATGAGGTCATAGGAGGTTTTGGTCACTCTCCCTAATGGTCGAAAGTGGTTTCCGCGGTGGTCGAGGCTTCATCTAGGTTGCTGCTATTTTTTCATCATGATTAAAACCGGCCTCGACTAAAAATGGGTTGCCGTTTTAAAAATCGATAATGTTTTCCAGTCGCAGGTCTAGTCGAAGCCGGTTTTCTTCGTAGTCGAGGAAGGTTTTCAACATATGCGTGGGAGGTGGTAGGAGGTTGCAGGTTACCTCGACCTTGATTTTTTTTTGGGTGGCGGGCAAGGTCACCACAGGTTGCTGTTTGGGTCTCCTAAGTGGGACAGGGGCTTTACACCGCAGATGAACACAAAATGCTGGAGTTACTCAGTGGGACAGTAAGCATCTCTGGAGAGAAGGAATGGGTGACGTTTCATAGTTACATAGATACATAGAAAATAGGTGCAGGAGTAGGCCATTCGGCCCTTCGAGCCTGCACCGCCATTCAATATGATCATGGCTGATTCAGATTTCAGACTTCTGAAGTCAATATGATTCAGACTTCAGAAGAAGGGTCTTGACCCGAAATGTCACCCATTCTTTCTCTCCAGAGATGTTGCCAGTCCCACTGAGTAACTCCAGCATTTTGTGTCTATCTCCAAAGAAACAGTTCCTTCTTTGCCCAATCCTGTGGCCAGTGCACCATGAATTCATACCCATTTTTCCCCACGGCAGTCTGTGTAACAGGAATCTGTACACCCTGACCTCCAGGTTCTGAATAGCTTCTTCCCAACAACCTTTGGCGTGCTTTCTTGGCCATTGCTTCAATGTGGCTGGTCCAGGCCAAGTTGGTGGTGATATTTACTCCTAGTTATTTGAAGCGCTCAACCATCTCTACTTCGGCACCGTCAATGCAAACCGTGTGTCGCTTTGCTTCCTGAACTCGATCAGTATCTCCTTTGTCTTGCTGACGTTGAGAGAAAGGTTTAAGAAAGAACTGCAGATGCTGGAGAAAGGATTGAGAAAGGTTGTTGTCTCGACACCAGGTCACGAGGTTCTCAATTTCCTTCCTGTCTCATCATTATTTGATGACCGGCCCTCAATGGTGGATTGAATTGGAGTTGTACACGGCTGCACAGTCGTGTGGGTGTACAAGGAATAAAGAAGGGAGCTGAGGATGCATGAATACAGTCAAGGGTGGTGAATCTGCGGGATTCATTGCCACAGACGGCTGTGGAGGCCAAATCAATGGATTTTTTTAGGCAAAAGGATCGAAGGGTCTCGACTCGAAACGTCACCCATTGCTTCTCTCCAGAGATGCTGCCTGTCCCGCTGAGTTACTCCAGCTTTTTGTGTCCATCTTCGGTTTAAACCAGCGTCCACAGTTCCTTCCTACACAGAATAGAATAGAATACTTTATTCTACTTTTTGCTACACTGTGCCTGGCCTCCAGCCAACCTCTGTGGACGTCCTGCCCTGAAACTTTTATGGGTCCATCAGTCACCTGTTCCAGCCTTTCCTCTTCCAAACCATTAACATCTGGTGTCACGCCAGGTACAGATCCTGCCTTTGATCCACCGGGGTCATTATCAGAGGTGGCGGCTGCAAGCGGAACCTCGAGTGATGACGTCTTTTTCTTTGTTCTTGTGTCGGTGCCTCAATAGGTCCCATTTCTTGCCTGCCTGCAAAGAGAACATCATAGCTCGAGAGGGTTAAGGAGAACTGTTCGCCATCTGCAACTGTTAATTAGGGAGAAATTACGGGAAAACAGTGCGATTATGGGAAGAGCTTCAGGCATGAAAGTCACAGTCATGCCTGACAGTTTAATCCTCTTCAGCAGTCGTGACTTTAGTTTAGTTCAGGGAAACAGCGTGGCAGCAGGCCCTTCGGCCCATCAAATGGATTGGATCGACTGGGTTTATATTCACCGGAATTTAGAAGGATGAGAGGCGTTCTTATAGAAACATACAAAATTCTTAAGGGATTGCAGAGGCTAGATGCAGGAAAAAATTTCTCGATGTTGGGGGAGTGCAGAACTAGGGGTCACGGTTTAAAAATAAGGGGTAGTCCATTTAGAACTGAGATGAGAAAAAAACTTTTCACCCAGAGAGATGTGACTCTGTGGAATTCTCTGCCACAGGAGGCAGTGCAGGCAAATTTACTGAATGTATTCAAGAGAGAGTTAGATTTAACTCTTGGGGCTAACAGAATCAAGAGATATTGGGAGAAAGCAGGAGTGGGACTGATTTTAGATGATCAGCCATGATCATATTGAATGGCGGTGCTGGCTGGAGAGGCCGAATGGCCTACTCCTGCACCTATTTCTATGTTTCGATGAATCCAGGCTAACCATTGATCACCCATCCTCACCAGTGCTATGTTACCCACTTTCTTATCCACTCCTTTAGACATTAGGGGCAAATTTCAGAGGCCATTTAACCTACAAACGCGCACGTCTTTGGGATGTGGGAGGGAAACAGAGCACCTGGAGGAAACTCACATGGCCACAGGAGAACGTGCAAACTCCACACAGACAGTACCCAAGATCAGGATTGAACCCGAGTCCCTGTCGCTGTGAGGCAGCAACTCTACAAGCTGTGCCACTGTGTCGCCCTTAATGACTTTAGCAGGAGTGACTTGATGGGTTGGTTGAAAGATTCAGCATGGAAACAGGACCTTCGGCCCACCGAGTCCACGCCGACCATTGGTCACCCATTCACACTAGTTCTGTGTTATCCCACTTTTGCATCCACTCCCTACACACCAGGAGCAAATTTGCAGAGGCCAATTAACCCACAAACCTGCACATCTTCGGGATGTGGGAGGAAACCGGAGATCTCGGAGGAAACCCGCGCGGTCACGGGGAGAACGTAAAACTCCGTACAGATAGCACCCGTAGTCAGGATCGAACCCAGGTCTCTGGTGCAAGCAACTCTACCACTGCTCCATTGTGACTTCAGCAATGGCAACCATCATTTCCTGATTAGAGCCAGGATGTGTATTTACATTTGTCCCCTTCCGGTTCACTGCTGCCTCTTCCAGTTTTGCATGACTACATACTGCAAGGAAGAGTATTATACCAAACGTTTAGATAATGTGACCGACATGGATGAATGCTTCTCCATGGATTGTCACCTTGTCGTGGTGGAGAAGCTTGTGTGGTCCTGAGATCCTGAGAGCGATGCTGTCTGGAGCTATGCTCCTGGTAGGGCCACCCATGGCAGTAAGGTCGAGGGGGAGGTCTCTGACAAAGAGCAATCCAACCAAGACCTCAACGGGTGGAGGACGATAGCTGACATTAGTGGAGCGTCACAATGGCTGGGAAAGCGGATGAAGGCTGCAGCAGAAAAGGGTCTCCGGTCGTCTTGGACTCCATGCCACTGGATCCTGACCCGAATCTGTCAAGGTCCGTGGGGTGGCTGTCTGTGCACCAGTCTCCCCACGTTAAACAAAGTCACGCACAGGCGTCCTCCCAAAAGAGGACAGTCATACTCGTTTCGAGTGACCGCCGATGATGATGATGATAGATGAATAGCTAGCAGGACATACAAGCTGTGAAGGTTAGTTTAGTTTAGAGATACAGTACGGAAACAGTCCCTTTGACGAGTCCGCAACAACCAGCAATCCCCGCACACTGGCACTATCCTACACATTAGGGGTATGTTATAATTATACCAAGCCAATTAGGCTACAAAGCTGCATGTCTTTGGAATGTGGGAGGAAACCGGAGATCCCGGAGAAAACCCACGCAGGTCACAGGGAGAACGTACAAACTCCGTACAGACATCTGTAGTCAGGATCTAACCTGGGTCTCTGGCACTGTAAGGCAGCAACTCTACCGCTGTGCCACCCGTGTAGCTGTATGGTCTGTAATGCTTCTAACCATGTGTTAAAAGAACGATTACATTATATCATTCAACCAACTCCTTGAAGGGCAGAAAAGCAAACGGTATGTGCGTTCATGAGACAGTGGCTGCTAAATAACATTTCGGGATAACTTGTGAGATGATAAAAAATAACTGCACTAAACAAAGAAATCTTTCAGAGAGATACAAGGAACTGCAGATGTTGGAACCTTGAGTAAAACACAAAGTGCTGGAGTAACTCAGTAGGTCAGGCAGCATCTAAGGAGGACGTGGAGCAGTGACGTTTTGGGTCAGGATAGCTAGTGGTGTATAGAAAATGTTTCCATCATAGTCTTAAGAAGTATCCCGACCTTAGACATCACTATTCCATGTGGCCCCGTAACGTTGTCTAAACAAATCTGTCAGGTAGACACAAAATGCTGGAGTAACTCAGCGGGACAGGCAGCATCTCTGGAGAGAAGGAATGGGTGACGTTTTGGGTCGAGACTCTTCTTCAGACTGATCGAAGGGTCTCGACCCAAAACGTCACCCATTCCTTCTCTCCAGAGATGCTGCCTGTCCCGCTGAGTTACTCCAGCAATTTGTGTCCATCTTTGGATTAAACCAGCACCTGCAGTTCTTTCCTGCACTAATCTTTCAGGTATGCTGCCTTTGTGGTTTAAGATAAAGTGTTCAAAGTTCAAGAAAATAATGCTGTAATCCTAATTTCGGGAACAATTTATTTTAAGGAGGACTAGGTTTATCAGGAAGGTCTATACCACATGATTAATTATCGTAACATCACTGTTGTTCCATACTTGCAGTTTTGGTTAAGGTCAAACAGTTACAATAGACAGATGTTTTTCTCTGAACTGATTTGAATGAGTCATGAGTAAGAAAGAACTGCAGATGCTGGAAAAATCGAAGGTAGACAAAAATGTTGGAGAAACTCAGCGGGTGAGACAGCATCTATGGAGGTAAGGAATAGGTGACGTTTGAGGTCGAGACCCTTCTTCAGACTGATGTGGGGGTGAGGGGGGAGGGCAGGAAGAAGAAAGGAAGAGGCGGAGGCAGTAGGCTGTGGGAGAGCTGGGAAGGGGGAGGGGAAGGAGGGAGAAAGCAAGGACAACCTGAAATTGGAGAAGTCAATGTTCATACCGCTGGGGTGGACACCTACCGCTGTCATGAGATGCCATAATACAATGCAAGAAACACTGCATGTCGCCATATATCCATGAGCAACCGAAAGATCATGAAACTATCTGCAGCACATTGCTGTTGTTTTTGTCCGACTAGGCGAATTCCTGGGAAGGTGGGACTGATGTGTGATGAAAGAATGGGCTTGTATTCGCTGGAATTTAGAAGGATTGGAGGGAATTTTATAAAAACATATAAAATTCTTTGAGGATTGGACAGGGTAGATGCAGGAAAAATGTTCCTGATGTTCAGGGAGTCCAGAACCAGGGGTCACAGTTTAAGAATAAGGGGTAAGCCATTCAGGACTGAGATGAGGAAAAACATTTTCACCCAGAGAGTTGTGAATCTATGGAATTGTCTGCCACAGAAAGCAATGGAGGCCAATTCACTGGATGTTTTCAAGAGAGAGTTATATTTAGCTCTTAGGGCTAACGGAATCAAAGGATATGGGGAAAGAGCCTGAACGGGGTACTGATTTTGGATGATTAGCCATGATCATATTGAATGGCGGTGCTGGCTTGAGGGGCCGAATGGCCTACTCCTACTCCTGCACCTATTTCTATGTTTCTTTGTTTCTTTGACTTTACTGCACTTCAGAAGACTACTTTTTCAGATACTTGGAGAAACATTTTCAGATACCCGACCCAAGCTACGTCACCTATCCATGTTCTCCATAGAAACATAGAAAATAGATGCAGGAGGAGGCCATTCGGCCCTTCGAGCCAGCACCGCCATTCATTGTGATCATGGCTGATCGTCCCCTATCAATAACCCGTGCCTGCCTTCTCCCCATATCCCTTGACTCCACTAGCCCCTAGAGCTCTATCTAACTCTCTCTTAAATCCATCCAGTGATTTGGCCTCCACTGCCCTCTGTGGCAGGGAATTCCATAAATTCACAACTCTCTGGGAGAAAAAGTTTTTTCTCACCTCAGTCTTAAATGACCTCCCATTTATTCTAAGACTGTGGCCCCTGGTTCTGGACTCGCCCAACATTGGGAACATTTTTCCTGCATCTAGCTTGTCCAGTCCTTTTATAATTTTATATGTTTCTATAAGATATCCCCTCATCCTTCTAAACTCCAGTGAATACAAGCCTAGTCTTTTCAATCTTTCCTCATATGACAGTCCCGCCATTCCAGGGATCAATCTCGTGAACCTACGCTGCACTGCCTCAATCACAAGGATGTCCTTCTTCAAATTAGGAGACCAAAACTGTACACAATACTCCAGATGTGGTCTCACCAGAGCTCTATACAACTGCAGAAGAACCTCTCTACTCCTATACTGAAATCCTCTTGTTATGAAGGCCAACATTCCATTAGATTTCTTCACTGCCTGCTGTACCTGCACGCCAACTTTCAGTGACCGGTGTACAAGGACACACAGGTCTCGCTGTACCTCCCCCTTGCCTAACCTAACCCCGTTGAAATAATAATCTGCCCCCTTGTTTTTGCCGCCAAAGTGGATAACCTCACATTTATCTATATTATACTGCATCTGCCACGCATCTGCCCACTCACTCAACGTGTCCAGGTCACCCTGCAACCTCCTAACATCGTCTTCACAGTTCACACTGCCACCCAGCTTTGTGTCATCCGCAAACTTGCTAGTGTTGCTCCTAATTCCCTCTTCCAAATCATTAATGTATATGGTAAACAGTTGTGGCCCCAACACCGAGCCTTGCGGTACTCCACTCGCCACTGCCTGCCATTCGGAAAAGGACCCGTTCACTCCTACTCTTTGCTTCCTGTCTGCCAACCAATTTTCTATCCATGTCAACACCCTACCCCCAATACCATGTGCTCTAATTTTAATCACCAGTCTCCCGTGCGGGACCTTATCAAAGGCTCCAGAGATGCTGTCTGACCCACTGAGTTACTCCAGTACTTTGTGTCCTCTTTACATACTTTGTCGAAATCAGCCACTTTATACAGAATGTTATCTGTTTTTATTGCATCGGCAACAAAAAAAAACGCTTCAATGCTTCAATTCACAGTATTCACAAATTAATTCACACTTTAATACCTTTTTATATGACCTTTCAGTGCATTAGCTGCAAAAATGTGTAAATTATATACTACACTTCTGATTTTACCAGGTAGAGACTGCACGGCCGGTGTTCCATCAATCAATTGATGCTCCTCAGAAATAAAAATCGTTTCCCAGTGTTAAATAATACAAATACTTAAGCTATTTAAACTTTTTACAGGAAAAGCTTACAAGAAAACAAAACAATTATAATAATTCACCGTTTCCTATAATTTAATATCTTCATCCCAAACAACATCACTTTCAACAATGATGGCTTGACAGGAGCAATTTTCCATTTTAATGTTCAACAGAAATATTGCTGACAGCAATGGTTATAGAGTCAGTGGAGCAGCACGGAGGAACAGGAAGGACCGATGTTCAAAATAAATGTTTCAAAGGCTGATTTGGCTTCTTTCTTCTCTGAATTAGATCTATGGTCCGTTACGCTACTGACATATTCATGGTACAAAGGAAATATTAGCGAAGCAATTATTCAATACTGTCAAGGTCAAAATCCTGTACGTCCACATTTTTATTGCTGCAAGAAGTTGTTTTGCTCAGCGGCACATAAATAGAACTTTGTCGATTCTCAGTGACATGTTAGATGAGATGGGCCCAGAGGAGGTTCACAAGAATGATCACAGGAATGAGTGGGTTAACATATGATGAGCGTTTTTATGGCACTGGGCCTGTACTCGCTGGAGTTTAGAAGAATAAGGGGGGGGTGGGATCTCATTGAAACGTACAGAATAGTGAAATCTTCGATAGAGTGGATGTGGAGAGGATGTTTCCACTCGTGGGAGAGTCGAGGACTAAAGATCATTGTCTCAGAATTACAGTAAAGGACGTTAGGAAGGAGATGAAGAGTCATTTCTTTAGTCAGAGGGTGGTGAATCTGTGGAATTCTTTGCCACAGTAGACTGTGGAGGTCAAGTTAATGGATATTTTTAATGCAGAGATCGATTGATTCTTGCTTAGTACGGGTGTCAGGGGTTATGGGGAGAAGGCAGGAGAAAAGGGGTTATAAGGGAGAGATGGATCTGCCATGATTGAATGGCGGGGTAAACTTGAAGGGCCGGAGAGCCTAATTCTGTTCCTAGAAATTATGAACTTAGGAGTAAAGCCCCTGTCCCACTTAGGCGATATTATCGGCGACCACAGGCTGTTGCCACATGGTCGCGGGGTGACGCCTGTATGGTCTCCTCAAGTCACCTAAAGAGTCGTAACGTTTTTCTGGTCGCTGCTGGATTTTGAAATGTTCAAAACTTTTCGCCGACTGTGGGCTTGACGTAGCTTGTCTTCTCCTGTCGGGGGCGCTGTCGTAGGTTGTCGCCACGATGACACAGACTGTCGCCAGGTGACGTTGGTTGTCGGCGGGTGCTGACTTTGGTGAATTCCATTGGCGATTATCTACGTCAACCTACGTCAACCGGCGACAGGTACCGGCGACTGAATTGTCTTCAGTTGTCACCGACAGGGTCGTTGCTTGTCGTAGCTTGTCGCGGGTGAACGTAGGTTGACTTTGGTTGTCATACATTGTCGCCTGTGTGGTCGTAGGTGTGGTCGTAGGTGGACATCCTAATGGGTCGCCAGTTGTCGGTAGCTTGATGTCGACTAGGTGGTAGGTTGTCGTAGCTTGTCGTAGACATTGTCGTGGGGGGGGTCCAGTCGCCGCTTTTTCGGCTACCTGCTACGACTGTGACAGTCGCCGGCAGTCGCTGAAAAAATCGCCTAAGTGGGACAGCCCATTAAGGGATGAAACCAATTTTTTTCCTCTAGTTCTAATAATTGACTGATTGAAAGACAGAGCATGGAAACAGACCCTTCGGCCCACCGCGTCCACGCTGACCATCGATCATCCATTCACACTAGGTCTGTGCTATCCCATCCACTCCTTACACACAAGGGGCAATTTACAGAGGCCAATTAACCTTCAAACCCTCATGTCTTTGGGATGCGGGAGGATACCAGGATATAAGTGGGTTAGCATATAATAGTAAGATTAAATGAGAACTTACCAGTTTGAAGTTTGATCTTTATTTTATGAGGCGTTACGATGAGGGACTACGTGAAGAAGACCCCGTCCAGCCGCACACGCATCAATCTTCAAAGCAGCGGTGTGAAATCACAGATAATAATTACTGAAGTATGATAGTAAGATACATGAAGACTAGAACTACCAGTTGACCTTTATGAGGGGTGTGAGTGGAGGGCACGTAGTCCCTCATCGTAACTCCTCATAAAATAAAGATCAAACTTCAAACTGGTAAGTTCTCATTTAATCTTACTATTTTACTTCGGAGTCACGTGAGTGACTACGTGAAGATTTTAAAGCTCTGTGATTTCATGCCGTAGATTCAAATCCAGGCGTCTCACTGCATTGATTGACACTAAATGAGTAAAGCAATCAACAATGCATAACCACAACATAGATGCAATCAGTTAATGGTTTATTTATCACAACAATAGTAACCCCTTTATCACAAGGGGGACTTTATACTGAATCCAAAACAGCTCCACCAAATAACCCAAGTTCTGTAATCTCCTTATGGTAATACGTGTGAAACATCCGTTCACTTGCCCATCCTGCGGCCGTGAGGATATAGTCTATTGGGACATCCAAATCCTTGGCCGCCGATATTTATGCTGCCCTGGTGGAATGAGATTTAAATTTGTCAGTATCAATACCTGCATCAACCAACACCTGCTTCAGCCATCTTGAAATAGTCTGAACCGACACTTTCTTACGTGGTTTTGTATGGCTGATAAAGAATGCTGATTCTGCACCTGTTAAGGTTCTGGTGGCTTCAATGTAACATCGTAAATGTGATACTACACATAGACGTGGATCCGTAGGATATGCTGAAAAAACCAACTTACATCCTGAGACCCCAGGTCTACTCTGTTTAAGCAAATCATAGACATAGAACGTAATGGCATCTGCTGCTATTTTCATCCTGTCTATTCGTAGTTTCTGCAATGTTTGCACTCTCTGTGCTGAAACCAGTGCCATGAACATGACTACCTTCATGGTAATTTTGGCCAAGGACAGCGCTGCAATAGGAGTCCATTGGCGAAGGAGCATCAGCACATCTCTTACATTCCAGATTTCTGTATACCTGGGTCTAGGAGGCTTAGAATTGAAAATTCCCTTCATAAATCTACAGACCAAAGGGTGTGACCCTACAGGATTTTGTTCTGATTCCCTCCATAGATATGCAGAGAGGGCACTCCTTGCAGTATTGATAGCACTATAGCTTAACTGCCAATCAAAATAAAGAGTTGACAGAAACTCTAACACGTCTGAGATGTCTGCAGTGTGATATGAAATATTCTGCCTTAAGCAAAACACCTCCCATTTCCTTATGTGAGAAATGTACTGCTTCTGGGTACTATCCCTCCAGGTTGCTGCAATAACATCCACAGTAAGATCTGATAGTCTTCTTCCGAGATATGGCCTCCTTAGAATCTGCAAATCAACAAACCAATACGATCATGTAAAGGATGCGAATCACCAGTTACAGGGTGCACAAACAGGTTTTCCTGTTTAGGAATAATCATAAGCGACTTTGTGATCATTTTTAACACCAGAGGGTACCACGGTTGTGTAGGCCAGTCTGGTACCACCAATACTCCTGAAGCGGAGTCCTGTTTGATCTTCTGTATACACCGACTAATGAGGCAGAATGGAGGAAATGCATACAGAAACATTCTACTCCAATGCAGCGAGAAAGCATCCACCGCTACTGCCCCAGGATCAGGTTCCCATGACACATATTTAGGTAATTGGTGGTTAAGTCTGGATGCAAACAAGTCAATCTCTGGCATCCCGAACTGTGCAACAATTTTATCAAATTTGTCACGATCCAACATCCATTCTGTATTGTCATTGAATTTACGTGACCTTGTGTCTGCAACTATGTTGAATCTACCTGGCAGGTAGATTGCCGAAAGCCAAATGTTTCTCGTAATACACCAGGTCCAGATCACGTTTGCCAATCTATCACAAGATTCTGACTTGATACCACCCATATGATTAACATACGCTACTGCCATAGTGTTGTCAATCTGTACCTGAACATGCAAATTTTGCATATTAGAGCAATAAGCTTTAAGCCCATAAAATGTTCCTAAAAGCTCTAGGTAATTGATCCCTTGTTCTTAGAGCAAAGGTACTTCCTCCATATTCCATCTACGTCCACAGCTGGAAATAGTATTAGTTGCGCCCCAACCTAGAGCACTTATATCAGTCTGTAGAATAATGGAAGGTGTTTCAACCAGAATTTCTCTGGAAGCATTTGAGACACTCCTGATCCACCATTGTATTTCAGTAATAGCTGCAACTGGCAATTGCATGGGCCTGTCAAAATGCCCTGAATGTATCCTCAATGCCTGTAACTTTGCTCGCTGTAATTGCTGATAATGCAGTGGTCCAAACTGTACAGCCGGAAATGAAGCAATTAGTTTGCCAAGCAAGCTTGCTACCTGCCTAATTGAGGGTTGGTGCTGTGTAATGAGCTTAATACAACCATCAATTAACTGCAGCCTTTTATCCTTGTGCAGAGTCACTATCATGTGTTCTGAATTAATAGTGAAACCCAAGTAATCAATTACTGTGCTTGGTAATAGTTTGGACTCTACTGGATGGATAATAAATCCCAGCCTCTCGAAAGTGAGCTTGATTCTTGACACTGATGCTTCTGTTGTAGCCCGAGTGTCTCCCACAATCAGAATATCATCCAAATAGGCCATTATTTTAGGCTCTGTTATTGGGCTCTGGTCCTCATATGATTCGTCATCTGAATCTTGCTGCTCCTCCTCATGGTGGGGGCGATCTGGCATCCCTGCTTCAGGTGTTTCTAGCGCTAGCTCTCCCATAGGCCCACGCATAGTAAACCCTTTTCCAGGTGCTCCCCGCGCAGGCTCTCCTGTAGGCCCACGCATAGGCAGCCCTCTTTCAGGTGCTGCTGGCGCTGGCTCTCCTGTAGGCCAACACCTATACTGTCTTCCTTCAGACATTGTTGGCGCTGGCTCTCCTGTAGGCCAATGCATAAAATGCCTTTGTTCAGGCATTGCTGGCGCTGGCTCTCCTGTAGGCCAACGCTGAGCCCCACTTATCCCAGGCACTCCCTGCGCTGGCTCTCCCGTAGGCCAACGCGGGCTGTATTCCTCCTGGAGTGGGTCTTGATAAATCATTTTCCCCATGAGGAATTCTAAATTGGCGACCCGAGCAGACATAATGTCTGCCTGAGGCGGGGGAACCTCTGGGTCTGACTCCTCAGGGTCTTCTGGCCGCTCGGACTTTTGCCCTGCCTTGCGCCCTAATGACGCTGCAACGGTACTTTCTTCAACCGTTTCTGGAGTCGATGGCCTCGCTGCCACCGACTCCTCAAACGGGCGCCCGCTACTCGCAGACCCGCGGTCTTCTTGAGTTTTACCTGCGGTATGCCTCCTCCCTTTACGCCCTCTCTCCATTCTAACTTGTGTTGTCTTACAACTACAAGTCTCTCCGAAGAAGGCGACCTGAAAGCGAAAGTGAAACCACTTACCTTCAGGCTTTTTAAATTTACCGCTTGGAGGAGCTATGCTCCTCCACACACGGTCGCTGCGCTACGCTTTTGACGATATGACGCGTGTGCAGCTGGATGGGGTCTTCTTCACGTAGACACTCACGTGACTCAGAAGTAAAATGAATGTTTGACAGCATTGGGCCTGTACTCGCTGGAGTTTAGAAGGTTGAGGGGGGACCTCATTGAAACTTACAGAATAATGAAAGGCATAGATAGAGTGGATGTGGAAAGGATGTTTCCACTGGTGGGAGAGTCTAGGACCAGAGGACCAGCCTCAGAATTAAAGGGCGCTCTTTTAGAAAGGAGGTGAGGAACGACTCGAAACGTCACCCGTTGCTTCTCTCCAGAGATGCTGCCTGTCCTGCTGAGTTACTCCAGGTTTTTGTGTCTATCTTCGGTGTAAACCAGCATCTGTAGTTCCTTCCTCCAGATTTGTAGGTTAATTGGCTTGGTATAATTGTAAATTGGCCCTAGTGTGTGTAGGATAGGGTAATTATCCTACTTACCTGTATCCGGTAGGCGGCGCGACCCACGTCGCAGCGGCCTCTGCAGTCCATCTGTCTTTTTTTTATTTTTTTGTCTCGTTTGAGTGTAGTGTGTAGTGTATAGTGTTTTTTTTTTAACTGGGTATGTGTGGGGGGCGGGGGGTGGGGAAACTTTTAAAATCTTTTCCCTGTACAGGAGATCAGACCTTTCTCAGTCGGGTCTCCGTTGTCGTTGGGGCCTAGCACCGTGGAGCGGCCTCCAACCGGAACGACCTGGGGCTCCAGTCGCGGAGCCTGCGGACTTACTCACCATCGTGGAGCTGGCCGAGTTCGGAGCGTGGAGAGCTGTGGTGGCGCGCTGCTGCGACCCGACCCCGGAGATTCGGAGGCTCCAGCCGCAGGTCTGGTGGACGGTGACATCGGGAGCTCGCGGGTCCCTGGTGGGCGACCGCTTTTCGGAGCTCCCGCAATGGCAGCTACCCCCGCCCGAGTTGCGGGGTTGAAGATGACCTGGAGCTGGGTCTAACATCGCCCGGCGCGGCTTTAATGGCCGCGGGACTTGCTAGCGCCCGCCGGGGGCTCCAACATCAAGACCCGGAGCGCGGCCTTGCATCGCCTGGCGCGGCCTGAATGGCCGCGGGTCTTACTTACCATCGCCCGCCGGGGGCTTTGACTTTGACATCGGGAGGAGAATGGGGAGTGCAGGGGAGAGACAAGACTTTGCCTTCCATCACAGTGAGGAGGAGATTCACTGTGATGGATGTTTGTGTAAATTGTGTTGTGTCTTGGTTCTTTTCTTGTTGTGTGACTGCAGAAACCAAATTTCGTTTGAACTTCATTTGAGGTCCAAATGATAATAAACGGTATTGTATTGTATTGTATTGTATTGTATGCGGGGATTGATGGTCAGCGGGACTCGGTGGGCCGAACAACCTGTTTGTACGCAATATCTCTAAACTAAACAAAGCAAAAATAAACTAATCCTAACTCAATGATGGATCACCACAGTCCAACTCTTGCACTACCATGGAAATCCATGCAGCCACAGGGAGAAAATGCAAACTCCATGCAGACAGCACCCAAGATCACGATACGATTACAAAGTTTTCTCAGAGATCATTGAACAAGGAGATAAAGCTGGGAACTTTTAGGGCATCACAAGTTTGAAGTTGATAGAGGAAAGGGGGCAATGAAATAGCCTGTAAAAAATGATGGACTGGAAACCAAGAAAGAGAAGGCAGGATACACACAACAAGCTGGAGTAACTCAGCGGGTCAGACAGCATCTCTGGAGAAAAGGAATAGGTGATGTTTCAGGTCGAGACCCTCAGATGAAAAGGCAGGGGTAGGAAGGTAGAAACATAGACAATAGACAACAGACAATAGACAATAGGTGCAGGAGTAGGCCACTCGGGCCTTCGAGCCATCACCGCCATTCAATGTGATCATGGCTGATCATCCCCAATCAGTACCCCGTTCCTGCCTTCTCCCCATATCCCCTGACACCGCTATCTTTAAGAGCCCTATCTAGCTCTCTCTTGAAAGTATCTAGAGAACCGCTGGCAGAGATTTCCAGTAGGTGCAGGAGTAGGCCATTCTGGCTGATCATCCAGAATCAGTACCCCATTGCTGCTTTCTTCCCAAATCTCTTGATTCCGTTAGCCCCAAGAGCTCTATCTAACTCTCTCTTGAAAACATCCAGTGATTTGTCCTCCACCGCCTTCTGTGGCAGAGAATTCCACAGATGCACAACTCTGGGTGAATTAGCAACAATTTGGGGAAACTGCTGAACTGTCAAGAAAGAAAGCAAACGGCAGTGTAATGCGCAGAATGATAAGGCATGCACAAGAATATTACTCTCGTGAATTAATACCTAAAAGAGACTTCAAGTCCCTGTAATGCTCATCTAAGTCAAAACTACCCCGAGTATGTTCATTTCTGGGGTAGATTTTTGAACAAATATTAACCTGCAACCAGTTTGGGTCACGTAGCTACACACTGCCATTTACTATAATTGCAATTCATTATTTTGATGGATCAGATCCATTTACCTAAATTACATACGCTCTTTGGCAGGGTAGGTGCATATTTGGCACGGGTTTATCCTTCAATAATAACATTCTGTATGCTCTAGGTGACCTACTTTTCATTTTAATCTTGGCAAACGTTCTGTGTGGCTTTTAAAACAAATATGTTAAGACACCTTGAATCTATCATTATCCTTGGAGAAGAAGTTCATAAGTTATAGGAGCAGAGTTAGGCCATTCGGTCCATCAAGTCTACTCCGCCATTCAATCATGGCTGATCTATCTCTCCCTCTCAACCCCATTCTCCTGCCTTCTCCCCATAACCCCTGACACCCATAGTAATCAAGAATCTGTCAATCTCCGCCTTAAAAATATCCTTTGACTTGGTCTCCACATCCGTTTGTGGCAATGAATTCCACAGATTCATCACCCGCTGACTTAAGAAATTCCTCCTCATCTGCTTTCTAAAGGTACATCCTTTTATTCTGAGGCTATGACCTCTGGATATGGATATTTTTAGGGCAGAGATTGATACATTCTTTATTAGTATGGATGTCAGGGTTATGGAGAGAAGGCAGGAGAATGGGGTTGAGAGGGAAAGATAGATCAGCCATGATTGAATGGCGGAGTAGACCCGATGAGCCGGATGGCCTAATGGTGCTCCTATCACTTATGAACTTCTGATCCTATGAAACACGTAGAAAGCTGATCCCTTATTCTCCGGTGTCCTAGACTGTATCCTTAATTTTCTTTTTGCTATAGAAAATTAAAACTTTAAGAATAGTGTCGCTTAAATTGTCCATTCAGTCATTCGCCATTATGTACAGGGAGAAATGGAGCTCTGTCCTTGTGTCTGTCCTTGGATGACTGAATTAACAAAGTGCCAGGATGATGTTCTGGCAAAGACACAAGCAGAGAGCTCTTTTATATGCTGCTCATCTACAAATTAAGTTAATGTTTTGTGCCAAAATGTGGCAGTCACACTGGCATAACTGTTGAGTCTTGCTCCCTTAAAGGACGTTTGCCAACCACTGGAAAGTTTCTGTCGCATTTCCCTCTGAAAACATTGCCACTCCATTGCGATTGGAGACCCTCGGACCATGTTTGATCAGACTTTACTAGACTTCATCTTCCACTGAATGTTATTCACGTTATTCCCTCTATCCGCTATCTGTGCACTGCGGTCGGCTCGATTGTAATCACGTATTGTCTTTCCGCTGACTGGCTAGCATGCAACAAAAGCTTTTCACTGTACCTCGGTCAACTCAACTCAAACTCAAACTCAAACTCGATGGAAGCACAGGCTACTAGTCACTTCACTCCGCCTCGGCATACTCAAGGACCAATCTCACTACCTCTTCTCCCCTCTCCCATCAGGAAAGAGGTACAGGAGTGCGAAAACGCACACCTCCAGATTCAGGGTCAGTTTCTTTCCAGCTGTTATCAGGCAACCATCTTACCGACAACTAGGGAGTGGTCCTGACCTACTATCTACCTCATTGGAGACCTTCGGACTATCTTTAATCCGACTTTACTGGACTTAATATATTCACTTTATCATGAAGATAGACACAGAATGCTGGAGATATGGACTCCCTCTCCCCTGACTCTCAATCTGAAGAAGGGTCTCGACCCGAAACGTCACCCATTCCTTCTCTCCAGAGATGCTGTCTGTCCCGCTGAGTTAAGGGCCTGTCCCGAGTTTCCCCTGATTCGAACTCGGAGAATTACGGTAATAGCCGCTCGTAGGTACTCGGGGCTCTCGTGGACATTTTTCAACATGTTGAAAAAACTTCACGAGCTCACCGCGTTTCCCGAGTACCCGCTGTTAGCGCTACGAGCTGCAAAGAGATTTCCCGAGCTCCGACGTACCCGCTACGTACATTCTACGTACTTACCACGAGTTTGATTTTTTTTTAAACTCGGAAGAGCTCCTGGGTAAACTCGTATAGTGGGACAGGCCCTTTACTCCAGGATTTTGTGTCTATCTTCGGTGTGTGGAATTCTCTGCCTCAGAGGGCGGTGGAGGCAGGTTCTCTGGATGCTTTCAAGAGAGAGCTAGATAGGGCTCTTAAAAATAGCGGAGTCAGGGATATGGGGAGAAGGCAGGAACGGGGTACTGATTGGGGATGATCAGCCATGATCACATTGAATGGCGGTGCTGGCTCGAAGGGCCGAATGGCCTACTCCTGCACCTATTGTCTATTGTCTATTGTCTATAAATCAGTATCTGCAGTTCCTTCCTACATATTCCCTTTATCATGTACCTGTCCACTGTGGACGGCTTGATTGTATCATGTATAGCCTTTCCACTGACTGGCTAGCATGCAACAAGAGCTTTTGCACTGTAGATTGGTACACATGCCAATAAACTAAACTAAAACTAAACTGTACTAAACTAAAATAAACTAATCTTCCCTGCCTGCTGATAAAGATAACTTCTTTTCAGACAACACATCAAATATGTAATGGATTCAATTATATATAATTTGGTAAAAAATGTAAAGGGCCTGTCCCACTTAGGCGATTATCTTGGCGACTGCCGGCGACAGTCAGTCATAGGAGGTCACCGAAAAAGGGGTGACTGGACCCCCCCCATGACATTGTCTACGACAAGCTACGACAACCTACCACCTAGACGACGTCAAGCTACGGCAAGCTACCGACAACCGGCGACCCATTAGGACGTCCACCTACGACCACACCTATGACAACCTAGGACCACACAGGCGACAACCCACGACAACCAAAATCAACCTACGTCCACCCGTGACAAGCTACGACAAGCAACGACCCTGTCGGCGACAACTGAAGACAATTCAGTCGCCGATACCTGTCGCCGGTTGACGGAGGTTGACGTGGGTAGTCGCCAATGGAATTCACCGAAGTCAGCACCCGGCGACAACCAACGTCGCCTGGCGACAACCTGCGTCATCGTGGCGACAACCTACGACAGCACCTACGACAGGAGAAGGACAAGCTATGTCAAGCCCACAGTCGGCGAACAGTTTTGAACATTTCGACCAGAAAAACGTTACGACTCTTTAGGCGACTTGAGGAGACTACTCACGGCCATACAGGCGTCACCCTGCGACCATGTGACGACAGCCTAGTCGCATGCAGTCGCCGAAAAAAATTGCCTAAATGGGACAGGGGCCACAACATTCACAACAACATTTTCGTATGCACTGGTACTGAATTGATAGATTAGTTTGCTGTGTTATTACATTTAACAGCAGTACAAAAAACCACAGTAAATCCTGCATGCTGGTTGCCCCATTACAAGGAGGATGTGGAAACTTTGGAGAGGATACAGAAAAGGCTGGGCAGAATGCTGCCTGATTTAGAGGGTGTTAACAGCATGGGGAGCTTGGACAAACTTGGGTTGTTTTCTCTGGAACGCAGAAAGTTGAGGAGAGTCCAGGTAGAAGTACAGTAAACCCTTGCTATAACGCACCACGGGGTAGGGGGGCCGTGTCTGCTATTGCCAGTTGTCTACTCTAACCGAGGGAGAGAGGTAAAGTTGGACACAAGGCTGGAGGGAAGATACGCGGTGTTGGGGGGGGGGTGGGTTAAACAAGTGGAAATTCATGGGCCCTGTAGTCATAGAGTGATACCGTATGGAAACAGGCCTTCGGCCAAACTTGCGCACGCCGGCCAACATGTCCGAGCTGCTCTGGTCCCACCTGCCTGCACTTGGTCCATATCCCTCCAAACCTGTCCGATCTATGTATCTGTCTAACTGTTTCTTGAGTGATGGGAAAGTCGCTGCCTCAACTACCTCCTCTGGCAACTTGTTCCACACACCCACCACCTTCGTGTGCAAAAAGTTACCCCTCAGATTCCTATTAAATCTTTTCCCCTTCACCTTGAACTTATGTCCTCTGGTCCTCGATTCCCCTACTCTGGGCAAGAGATTCTGTGCATCTACCCGATCCATTCCTCTCATGACTTTATACATCTCTATAAGATCACCCCTCATCCTCCTGCGCTCCACGGAATAGAGACCCAACCTAATAAACCTCTCCCTCGAGTATTGGCAACATCCTCTCAAATCTTCTCTGTACCCTTTTCCAGCTTGACAGCATCTTTCCTATAATATGGTGCCCAGAACTGAACGCAATACTCTAAATGCGGCCTGATCAATATCTTATCCAACTGGAACTTGACCTCCCAACTTCTATACTTCCAGATTCCTGATAGAAGTACAGTAAACTCTTGCTGTAAGCTCAGTAAACACGCGGTCCGCCAGGGATGGGCCCGGTACTCACACCGCCTGCTTGCTCTCTCAGCTGCCGTAACCGCAAGCACACCACGTGATGCCAGCTCGTTGGGTAACTGGCGGAAGTGGGGAGGATAGTGCAGCTCCATTGGTTTGCTGACATTGAGGGGAGGTTTTTGAAACCATGCTACCACGCTCTCTATCTCCATCATGCGCTCCTTCTCCATGCTGTTTGAGATCCGACGCAATGTAGGCACACCCAGAAGATAAAGGGTGATAGCTGGTCCATTCATTTGGCAGAGTGGCCGTCATCACTGCATTTCCATCCTAGAGGTCTCCAAGTTAGAGAAACCATTCTTATAACGGAAGTTATTCCCTACAACCATTCAGGCTTTTAAACATTAAAACCTCCAAATAAGTCCTGAACTGCATAGACTTGGGGGATTTGGTTTTGTCTTTTTACACCATTATTGTTTTTGTTTGTTTGTTTGTTTATATGTGTGCGCACGTGTGTGTGTGTATGTATATATGTATTTGTGTATAGATATATGTATATAATAAATGAAAATAAGTTCTATCTATCTATCTATCTATCTATCTATCTATCTATCTTCTATCTATCTCTATCTCTCTATCTCTCTATCTCTCTATCTCTCTATCTCTCTCTCTATCTCTATCTCTATCTCTATCTCTATCTCTATCTCTATCTCTATCTCTATCTCTATCTCTATCTCTATCTCTATCTCTCTCTATCTCTCTCTATCTCTCTCTATCTCTCTCTCTCTCTCTCTCTCTCTCTCTCTCTCTCTCTCTCTCTCTCTCTCTCTCTCTCTCTCTCTCTCTCTCTCTCTCTCTCTCTCTCTCTCTCTCTCTCTCTCTCTCTCTCTTCTCTCTCTCTCTCTCTCTCTCTCTCTCTCTCTCTCTCGCTCTCTCTCTCTATCTCTCTCTCTCTCTCTCTCTGCCCTTCTCTCTTCACAGCCTGCGGCTCGACTCATGCACGCCCGCTCAACCCCCCCATCATCTCTCTCCCCTATCCTCTCCTTCCTCTCTTCCCTCCTCCTCTCTCCCCCTCCTCTCCCCCTCCTCTTCCCCCTCCTCTTCCCCCTCCTCTCCCCCATCCTCTCCCCCCTCCTCTCCCCCCTCCATCGATGAAAAAAAAGTTATGAGTGTTTAAAACAATCTTGAGATCCTCTCGCCTGTCAATCACCACAATGAAGGTAACGCC